>OX451739.1:1526192828-1526869056 GCA_948472305.1 Vicia faba | reverse complement strand
GCAAAGCGGGATCAACAGTTGATGAGTGTTCTGACCCAGTTCTATGACCCTCTGTACCAGTGCTTCACCTTTCAAGACTTCCAGCTGGTCCCTACCCTGGAAGAGTTCTCTGATTTTCTTGGTATCCCTATCTTGGATCAGACTCCCTTTACTGGTTGGGAAAAGACCCTCAGGCTTGAGGATGTTGCTGCAACCCTTCCTTTGACCCATCAAGAGGTAACAGACAACTGGGTAACTAGAAGCGGAGTTAAGGGTTTCTTGGCCAAGTTTCTGTTTGGTAAAGCTAACAGTCTCTGGAATGACCTGGACTTTAGGGCATATGAAGACATCTTGGCTCTCCTAATCTATGGGTTAGTCCTGTTTCCTAATCCTGACAACTTCATCAATGTCACTGCCATAAGGATCTTTATGTCTCGGAATCCCGTGCCCACTCTCTTGGGTGACATCTTGCAACAACTTCATACCCGTACTACCCGAAGACGAGGCACCCTATGGTGTTGTATCCCTTTGTTGGTGAGGTGGTTTATTTCGCACCTCCCTAAGTTCGTACTGAAGAATCAAGAAGGAAGAGGTTGGGCTCATAGGTTAATGTCTCTCACCGATAAAGACATCATTTGGACTTGCAGAGGTTTGGACGAGATAGCTATTATTGATCGATGCGGGGAATACCCTAATGTTCCTCTGATTGGTACCCAAGAAGGGATCTCTTACAATCCATATCTAGCACTCCGTCAGTTTGGAAGAGCAAGAAGAGCAGGCCCTCATGAGATGTTGGTGCCTTACATCAGTTTTGAATTTCAGGTAGATAGTGACGAGCTGCGTCGTAGGTTCATCAAGGCTTGGGACAAAGTTCATAAAGCTGACCCACAGGAGTTAGGGCCAAAGACTTCTTTACCTATGGAAGCCTACTACAAATGGGTTCGCATCCGTGCTCAGAAGTTAGGTATGCCGTATGAAGCTGTCAGACCCGTCATTCTTGAGTGTCCTGATAAAGATGGGGTTCCTCCAACTGTCCTTCCTCCTCAGATACCTACTGATTATGAGACACTGAAGAGATCTTGGTCGCAACTACGAGAAGAGCGGGATTCTTACCGGGAAAAGTTCAACGAGCAGGAATCAAAGATCCAGAAGCTGACAAAGCAGTTGGAGAATGAGAGAGCTCTGAATGCCTACATCCGTACTGAGAAGAGGAGACCATGGGATCAATAGGGAGCTCCAGATGTGCTTTTACAGTTTTATTTCCTTTTTCAGTATTTCCTTTCATGTAACACCTAAGGGCAACCTGTTGAATAATTTCAGTTTCAAAGTTGAATCTAATGAAGTGTGTTCCTTTTTGTTTACAAAGTTGATTCCCGATTGTCTTTGAAAACATAAATCATACGCATTTCATACATCATGTGCATAGAAGGTTTTTCCCTCTTTTCAGGTTGCTTACAGTTCTTCGCTGTTTATTTCAGCATCATGAATCCCGACTCGTCATCAACTGAGACATCCATCAAGGCTCTTCAGGCGCAGAATGCGCAGTTTCAGGAATTAATCAAGGGTTTGGCTCAAGGCCAAGAAGAGCTGAAGGCTATGCTCCTGAAGAAGGAGAAGAAGAAGAAGAGAAGGACTGTTCTGTTCAACTCGGGCCGAAGGTTTGGCAATGCTCTGCAGCAGGAAGAGGCTGGTTCTTTTATTGGCAAGAGTACTCCTCAGGCAGAAGCAAGGGTTCCTAGTCTGGTAGTCTCCAACAACGAGACTGATTTTGATGAAGAGCAGTACCCTCCTGCAGAAGACAGATACAAGCAACTGGAGGACAGGTTGAAGGCTATGGAAATACAACAGGTACCTGGGCTGGATTTCGGAGATCTGGGTTTGTCAACTGGTGTGATTATCCCTCATAAGTTCAAAGCACCATCCTTCACCAAATATGATGGGGCGTCTTGTCCCAAGCTGCATCTAAGGTCCTATGTTCGGAAAATTCAACCGTACTCTGCGGATAAGAATTTGTGGATCCACTTCTTCCAGAAGAGTCTTTCAGGGACTCATCTCGAATGGTTCTATCAGCTGGATGGGACCAAGGTTCGTAACTGGGAGGAGTTGGCTATTGATTTCTATAAGCAGTATCAGTATAATGCGGACCTTGCCCCTACACGTACCCAACTCCAGGGTATGTCGTTAGGTTCAAGTGAAGGTTTTAAGGAGTACGCTCAGAAGTGGAGAGACCTGGCTGGCAGGGTGCAGCCTCCGTTGACTGATCGGGAGTTGGTAGACATGTTCTTGGGGACCCTATCTGGGCCGTTTTTCAACCATCTTATCGGGAATTCGTCTGCAAGGTTCACTGATTTGATTCTGACTGGAGAGAGAATTGAGGCTGGGTTGAAGTCTGGAAAGATTCCGAAGGGTGCATCATCTAGTTCGGAGAAGAAACCCTTCAAAAAGGAGGCTAGTGCCGTGTATGGTTCCAAGAGATCAGAGAGACCTGAACGCCGCCAATCTGTCAGTGCGGTAATGATTGCTAAGCCTGCTGCCGCTCCCCGGCCAAACAATCCTCAAAGGGCTGAAAGACCCCGGAGAGAGTTTACCCGGTTAAGCATGACCCTATCGCAGATCCTGCCACAGTTGCTCTCAACCAACCTAGTAACTGTCAGAGAGGCGCCGAAGTTTCCAAATACTGCATCTCCCAAGTACAACCCGAATGCTCGTTGTGCTTACCATTCAGACAGCCCGGGGCATTCTACTGATGACTGTTGGGCATTAAGGAGTAAGGTGCAAGACCTTATCGACGCAAAGGAGATACAGTTCGAAGCGCCTGAGAGGCCAAATGTAGTTACTGCTCCTATGCCTCAGCATGGGGTAAATGCTGTTGACGAAGATGTTTATGCTGTTTCTGTGGATGATCTAGCCACTCCTCTGAAGATTGTCAAGAAGAACCTGCTGCTGGCCGGTTTATTTCCGGGTTGTAGTGAGGGTTGCCTGTTCTGTGTTGTGTCCCTATCTGGTTGTCCCTTGCTGAAGTTAGGCATCCAAAGCCTAATGGATAGCAAGGAGATTCTGTTTAAGAAGTCTGATGTTCAGTTGGTTCCGGTGGAAGAAGTTTCTGTGGTGACTATCTTCAATAATTCAATCCCGGCTCTCCCGAAGAAGCCCGTTCAAATCATGACCGTTGCACTTGTTGTTATCACTGTTCCGGGGCCCCTGCCCTATGTATCTGATAAAGCTGTCCCCTGGCATTATGGGGCAGATGTGTATGTGAATGGGATTAAACAAGAGTTCAACGCTGGCGCCAGCATCTGTGACATCACTGGCCCAGCCAAGGTTACCCGCAGTGGCAGGCTCTTCTCGCCTGACATTGCACCTACTGCTGCTCGAAGACCGCTTCTCATAACTCCTACAAGTGTACCTATTCCTGCTGCTGATCCAATTGTTTCTCCTGCTGCCGAGTCATCCAATGCTCGGGGCAAAGGAGTTGAAGTGGAGCCTGCCCAGATAGAGGCACCTGTACCTATAACTGCTGAGGCCTCCCAACAAGAGATGGAAGAGATTCTGAAAATTATAAAGAAGAGTGACTTTAATGTTGTGGAACAGCTGGGGCACACGCCCTCCAAAATCTCCATGCTCTCTTTATTGCTGTGCTCCGAGGCCCATGCTAAGGCCTTAATCTCATTCCTCAAGACGGCCCATGTGCCACATGAGACATCTGCAGTCCAGTTCACTGATTGTGTAGCAAATCTGACAGCAGACAATGGCTTGGGCTTCTCAGATGTTGACCTGACCGCAAAGGGAAGAGACCACAATGATGCTCTGCATGTCTCCATCGAATGCAGGGGCACTACCTTGGCACATGTGTTAGTGGATACTGGTTCTTCTTTGAATGTGCTGCCCAAGAAGGCTTTGGACCGTTTAGATTGTGAAGGCCTGGAATTAAAACCCAGCAATATCATCGTCAGAGCCTTTGACGGTTCAAAAAGGATGGTTCATGGAGAGGTTGACATTCCGATTCGTGTGGGCTCTCAGGTGTTTGACTCTACATTTTATGTGATGGATATCTGTCCATCTTACTCTTGTCTACTGGGTCGACCTTGGATACATAAGGCTGGGGCAGTGACCTCTACCTTGCACCAGAAGCTGAAGTACCCTGTCAGAGGGAAGATCGTCACTGTGCAAGGAGAGGAGGAATATATGGTGAGCCACTTGAACTCCTTCAGATACATTGAGATGGACGGGGAGTTTATTGAAACCCCCTTTCAGCATTTCGAGGAGGTGCTTCCAATTGCAGCAGCAACAGAAACAGCAGCAGAAGAAAGTGTTCCTTTGAAGATGGCTTCCCTAAAGGATGCCCGGGCTGTGGTTCAAAAGGGTGAATGTGCTAACTGGGGCAGGCTTCCAGACTTCACACAGAAAACTGATAAATTTGGGCTGGGCTTTACTACAGAAGGTCAGAAAGCCATGAGGAAAGCAAAGATCGGAAGACCTCCTGTGATCATTACAAATCCAGGAGTGAACGCTATTGGGGATGAAGAGGAAGTGGATGAGGCTGAATTTAATAGCTGGATCTATCCAACGACTGAAGGCGGGTTGAACAATTGGATTGCCAAAGACCATACTCCTGTTACCTTTGTGACGCAGTAATAAATTTCTTTGTTTCGTTATTTTGTAATAAACAATAAATTGAACTCTATGGCCCGGTGTGTTACCCGAGGCACCGTGGTTCTATTTGTGAGGGCATATAAATTGTCATTTCATATATCATGAATGAAAATCTTGGACGTTTCTCACATTGCAAATTTTATGCTCCTTTTCTGCCTTTCTTTCCTTTACATATATTTCAAAACAGCTGTATTTACACACACACTCACTCATACAGATTTCAATCCACTCTGGATCTTACTGGTAACGACTCTGCTACTGCCAGTTATGACTTCGAAAATCCGATCAACTTAGCCGAAGACGAAGGTGAAGATGATTGCGAAGTGCCTGGTGAGCTTGCAAGACTGTTACTTCAGGAAGAGAGGGCAATTCAACCCCATGAAGAGCCAGTGGAAACAATAAACTTGGGTACTGAGGCGGACAAGAAAGAGGTAAAGATTGGTGCCAACCTAGAGCTCAGCGTGAAGCAACGGTTGACTCAGATGCTACATGATTATATGGAGATCTTCGCCTGGTCCTATGAAGACATGCCCGGGTTGGATACAGATATTGTGGTCCATCATTTGCCAACTAAGGAAGACTGCCCTCCGGTGAAGCAAAAGGTCCGCCGGATGCGTCCAGAGATGTCTGAAAAGATTAAGGCCGAGGTTATGAAACAGTTTGACGCTGGGTTTCTTGCAGTGACTTCTTACCCTCAGTGGGTTGCTAATGTGGTGTCGGTACCTAAGAAGGACGGTAAGGTCAGAATGTGTGTCGATTATAGGGATCTGAACAGGGCCAGCCCCAAGGATGACTTCCCCTTACCTCACATTGATGTCCTTGTTGACAATACAGCTCAACATAAGGTGTTCTCTTTCATGGATGGCTTTTCAGGTTACAATCAGATCAAGATGGCACCTGAAGACATGGAAAAGACTACATTTGTTACTCAGTGGGGCACCTTCTGTTACAAGGTCATGCCATTCGGGTTGAAGAACGCTGGGGCAACCTACCAACGTGCCATGGTTGCTTTATTTCATGACATGATCCATCATGAGATAGAAGTATATGTTGACGACATGATCGCAAGGTCCCAGACTGAGGAAGAGCACCTAGATCATCTGCAGAAACTGTTTGACCGGTTGAGACTATACAAGCTGAGATTGAACCCGAACAAGTGCACCTTCGGGGTAAGATCTGGGAAGTTGCTAGGCTTCGTGGTAAGTGACAAGGGTATTCAAGTGGACCCTGCTAAGGTCAAAGCTATTCAAGAGATGCCAGTTCCTAAGACAGAGAAGGAAGTCAGAGGCTTTTTAGGACGCCTGAATTACATTGCTCGGTTCATCTCGCATCTGACTGCTACCTGTGAGCCAATCTTCAAGCTGCTGAAGAAAGATCAGGTAGTACGTTGGAATGATGAATGTCAGGCTGCTTTTGACAGAATCAAAGAGTATCTCCAAGAACCACCCATCCTTATGCCACCGGTTGAAGGGAGACCTCTGATACTATATCTAACAGTGCTTGACAACTCAATGGGGTGTGTGCTGGGGCAGCATGACGAGTCTGGCCGAAAAGAGCATGCCATTTATTACCTTAGCAAAAAGTTTACCGACTGTGAGACCCGATACTCACTGCTTGAGAAAACTTGCTGCGCTTTGGTATGGGCTGCTCACCGGCTGAGACAGTATATGCTGACTCACACTACCTTGTTGATCTCAAAGATGGATCCTATAAAGTACATATTCGAAAAGCCTGCTCTGTCTGGGAGAATTGCAAGATGGCAGATGATCTTGACGGAATACGACATCCAGTATACAACCCAGAAAGCCATCAAGGGAAGTGTATTGGCAGACCACTTGGCACATCAAGCTGTAGATGACTATCAATCAATGAACTTTGAGTTTCCGGATGAAAGCATCATGATAGTGACAGATTGCGAAGTACCTGGACCGGATGAAGGACCTGAACCAGGATCCCGATGGTCTATGCACTTTGACGGAGCCTCCAATGCTTTGGGAAATGGTATCGGCGCCATAATCATATCACCTCAGGGTACTCATACTCCACTCACTGCCCAGCTGTGTTTCAATTGTACCAACAACATGGCAGAGTATGAGGCGTGCATCATGGGTCTTCAAGCTGCAATCGACCTAAGGATCAAGTTTCTGAGTGTCTTCGGAGATTCCGCTCTTGTGATGAATCAGATCAAAGGAGAGTGGGATACGAAACATCCGAACCTTATTCCTTACAGAGAATGTGTATTGACCTTGATCCCCCACTTCACAGAGATAACCTTTGAACACTTTCCGAGAGAAGAGAATCAGTTGGCGGACGCGTTAGCTACAATGGCTTCTATGTTCAAAGTCAAATGGGACAATGAGGCTCCCCGGATCATCATTTGGAAACTGGACGAACCGGCATACTGTTGTGATCTCGAGACTGAATTGGTGACTGAGAAGCCTTGGTACCATGAGGTGAAGAGATATCTGGAAGCTCAGGAATACCCTGAAGGTGCCTTTGTCAATGATAAGAAGTTCTTGAGGAGGTTCGCAGCCAAGTTCTTCCTTAGCAACGACATCTTGTACAAGCGAAACCATGATTCAACCTTACTGCGTTGTGTGGATAAGACTGAAGCAGAAAGGATCATGGAAGAGCTGCATGAAGGGACCTTTGGTACACATTCCAGTGGGCACACTATGGCTAAGAAGATCCTTCGGGCAGGATATTACTGGTCCACAATGGAAGCTGGCTGCTACCAACATTCCAGGACATGCCATAAATGCCAGATTTATGCAGACAAGGTGCATGTTCCTCCGGTTCCTCTGAATGTTCTGACTGCGCCTTGGCCGTTTGCAATGTGGGGCATAGACATGATCGGCGAGATTAAACCTACGGCATCTAATGGGCATCGCTTCATCCTAGTGGCGATTGATTATTTCACGAAGTGGGTCGAGGCAGCATCCTATGCCACGGTAACCAAGACTGTTGTGGCACGATTCATTCGGCATAACCTGATCTGTCGGTACGGTGTCCCAGAAAGAATAATTACAGACAACGGTACCAATCTGAATAACAAGATGATCGCTGAGCTCTGCGAACAGTTCAAGATACAGCACCACAATTCTTCTCCTTACAGACCGAAGATGAATGGGGTTGTAGAAGCAGCAAATAAGAACATCAAGAAGATCGTGCAGAAGATGACAGTGACTTATAAGGATTGGCACGAGATGTTATCGTTCGCTCTACATGGGTACCGTACCTCAGCCAGGACGTCAACCGGGGCAACTCCTTTCTCCTTGGTCTACGGCATGGAGGCAGTCTTACCGATCGAAGTGCAAATACCCTCTCTCCGGATAATGAAGGATGCAAATATGAACGAAGATGATTGGATCCAGACACGACTTGATCAGCTCAACCTTATTGATGAAAAGAGACTTGCTGCTATCTGTCACGGTCAGACGTATCAAAAACGGATGATCAGGGCATTTAACAAAAAGGTCAGACCACAGGAATATCAAGTTGGGGATCTGGTAATCAAGAGAATCATCCTTCCTCAGAGTGATCCAAGGGGCAAATGGACCCCTACGTACGAAGGGCCATTTGTGGTTAAACATGTGTTCTCAGGAGGAGCAATGATATTGACCAACTTGGATGGTGACGACCTTCCACACCCCGCCAATGCAGACATAGTAAAAAGATACTACGCGTGAAAAAAGACCCGCTAGGCTGACATGCCTAGGCAAAAATTAGGGCTTCCCGTCGAACCAAAAGGGTTCGGGCAAAATGAAGGGATGAAAATGAAAAATCTGTACACCCGGCAAGTCGAAAACCTGAAAAGGCGGCTTGGGCAAAAATGGGTATCCCGGTGGACTGAAAACCCGAAAGGGCGGTCCAGGCAAAAATTAGGGATAAAGTGTAACACTATGTCTCATTGGATCACTTTGCATCCAGAATCCGGTATCGACATCAAGTTCAGACGGCAACGATCAGTCAGCTTCACCTTCAACCAAGGTCATCAAGTGATGAGACGCTCGGAGTTATAAAGGCAATAGCAGAGTTGAAACCCAGTGGATCATTCATTTCACACAGCTGTTTTATTTTCTTTTGTACAAAATTTGTATACACTCTTTTGTTCGGCGGCGTTCTCTTACTAGGACGTCAGCCTCTTGTACACAAAACGCCTATTTTCAGGCCATTCAAAATCAATACAAATACACTTTTCAGTTAAACGTGCCAAATTATTTTTCCTTTTCTGTTTTGTTTTGCGAAGAATGTCCAAGGTTCAATTTGTGATATATGCATTGACAATAATTTGCTAACTCATAAATAGTTGCATACGAAACAAAGGATTTATTACAGGTAACATTAGAAACAGGGGCAATAAAGAGTTGTCCAAGCAATCTAATTGTTCTGTCCTCCAAGGTACCAAGGTAGGTTCAGCTAAAGAACATGACCAGTACATCTTAATTCCCCAGAGAGTAAGTCAGCAGTCAGTGCAGTCTTCTCCAAGCAGAGTTATCAAATCTCAAGGAAATTGAGTATTCTCCCGTAGATCTCAATACTTCCCCAACAGCATGTATATCCATAACAAGCATCCCCAGCAGTCTTGGTCTAAAGATTGTTCCCCGGCGGTATATCAACATTCAAAGGAATCACTTCCCCCGCAGTTCAAAAAAACTTCCCCAGGAAAGTCCAATCCAGTTTCCCCAGGAAAATTGGAATTCATCTCCCAAAGCAGTAAGCTTATCCCCAGTAGATTCTGGAAGCTTATCCCTCGCAAGGCACGAACGCGTCGTCCGGCTTTATTTAAAGAGTTATTTCCTTAACAGGATATAACTGGGTTATCCTCAGCCAAAAGCCACGGAAAGGTCGTCGTCAACACAGTTCCTTCTTATCCCTAGCGAAGTCTATCAGCACTTCCAATACAGCAAAGATATCCCCAGCAGTGCTTATCAACAATTCAGCAGAAATACCTCTCCCCACAGAGTATTGCTTCCCAGCATGGTCGCTAGAGTATTTTTCTCCCCGCATAATCTTCCATTTGTCAAGTTTATTCCTCAACAGAGTCATTTTCTCCTACCGGTATTCTTGCAATTATCATCCCCAGCGGAAGCAAAATCTATTCTTCAACATCAGCCCAGGATATGACTTCCCGACACCCGTCAAGGATTTACTTTCCTAGACGAAAAAACGCATTCATTAAAATATCGCATACATCATTATAGCATGCATAGACGCATCATATCATACAAATCTCATTTATGTTGAGAACATCATTGCTTGATCCATATCATGCATTGCATATGACTGACCTTTACCCTTCAGGGAAGATTCAGCTAAATTCTCCATCATATTTCAAGACCTAGACCGGTTCAGTTAATCGACTCAAAAGATTTCTTATCCAGCCCAAGGCCTTCTCTAGTCCAGCTAAATCGACTCCCAACAGATTTTCCTGATAAAGACTCAGTAGAAGTTTTTAGGTTTTCTCAGACGTTCGAGATTATAATTCCCTATGGTTCCCTCCCCGACGGTGCGTGAGATGTAATTCCCTTTCAGGTTATAATTTCCTTTGGTCCTCTCCCCGACGGTGCGTGAGATGTAATTCCCTTTCAGGTTATAATTTCCTATGGTTCTCTCCCCGACGGTGCGTGAGATGTAATTCCCTTTCAGGTTATAATTTCCTTTGGTCCTCTCCCCGACGGTGCGTGAGATGTAATTCCCTTTCAGGTTATAATTTCCTTTGGTCCTCTCCCCGACGGTGCGTGAGATGTAATTCCCTTTCAGGTTATAATTTCCTATGGTTCTCTCCCCGACGGTGCGTGAGATGTAATTCCCTTTCAGGTTATAATTTCCTTTGGTCCTCTCCCCGACGGTGCGTGAGATGTAATTCCCTTTCAGGTTATAATTTCCTATGGTCCTCTCCCCGACGGTGCGTGAGATGTAATTCCCTTTCAGGTTATAATTCCCTTTCAGATTATAATTGCCTATTGGTTCTCTTCCCGATCCTGCGAAGATGGTAATTCCCACCAAGATTTTCTCAACGAGCGTTGTTGAAGTTAAAGTCACCCAAGGTTCGCTCACCATTCATGCTGAGGTAGTAACCACCCCTGGTTCGTTCATCATCTTTGAAGCTCCAGATCCAGCTCCTGTAACCAATCAGGACACATCTATACCAAGCATCTGAAAATCAGCTCTTGCAACATGTCAGGTACTCATTTTTCTTTTGCAGGTACGCAAGTTCTCGCTAAGGAATCTCTTATATGATCAACATCCAGATGGCATCTATAAGCCCATCATCCTATTCATCAATCTCTAAATGGCATCTATAAGCCCATTTCCATCACACTGCCACTATGTGAGCGCAAATTTCTGGGCACTCTAGTGTTCAATCATCTTCTACCCTCGGACTACGAAAGGCACATCAGCCAATCTGCATCCTCAGGTCTAAGAAGATTGAACAGGGGCAACTGTTGTACCCCAAAATTTTCCCTCCCATATTCTTCAAGAAAATGCCAAGTCAAGCTTCAAAATCTCCCTAAGGGTTGCACAGTTCAAGGGCCTCCTAAGCAGTCAAAATTAGGGTTTTGGTTCTGATCAAGAAAATGAAGTTTCCAAGGGTCTAATCAAGTCTCACATGCCTACAAATATGGTCAGGCATCCTCATGCCAAGTTTCAAGACATTCAGCACAAAATTGCACAGTCAAAAACCCTAATTGCACTACAGTCAACTGTAGGGGCAAAATGGTCATTTGACAGTCAAAAGTTCAAATTTTTTATCAACATATCATTTTGAAGCCACAAACATCATTTGATCAATGCTTGATCATGATTCTCAAAGCTTGGCTCAAAAATCATCAAGATGCAAAAGTTTCCTTATTTGGACAGTTGAAAAAGTCAACTGTAAATTGACCAGGGCATAACTTTCACATGGATTATCAGAAAAATTCCATCCAAAGCTCATTTTGAAGAGGAAGACATTTCCTACAACTCATCTTCATACTTCAAGTCCAAGAAATGCTCTCACAAAAAGTTATCAATTTCAACATTATAGGTCATTTTCAAAAGTCAACAAAAAGGGACTTTAAGTCAAAGGACATAACTTGAGATTGGTAAATCAAAATGACATGGAACCAAAGGCATTGGTTAGAGGACTCAAAGACCTTTCCAAAATGTCCAAGAACATGAGAAAAGCTTAAAAATTGAGCAAGTTATGCCTTGTAGAAGTTGGGAAATTTTTGGATATTTTGAAAAGTCAACATTGAATCAAATGACCTAAAATTGCTAATGGGCCCATTTTTCTTCCATAATTCATCATCCATGGCATGTGCACGACCACTTGGCCCAAAGGGAAGTATTTCTTCATTTTTTATTTATTTATTTGAATTTTTTATTTATATTAATTCATTTAAATCAAATTAAATGCATGGAAAATATTTAACCTAAGTATCAAATCTTTTTGCACATGTAATCTACTCAATAATTCGTGTGAAATCAAATAGGGAAGGATTTGGAGAGAATTGATCTTAATTGGTACAAAAACACATGGAAAAGATTGAAAAAAGATCCTAGAAAATCAAATTTCCAAAAACCATGAATGCAATTGATTTGTTCTGTTTTTCTTGACCTAATTCAGTCTCACATAAGTAGAGAACAAAAACCTAATGCCATTACACACGCAGCTGCTCAAAAAACCAGGAAATAAAACTTGAAAATTTGGCAAAAAACTCAAAACTGAAAAGCAGGTTTTAGGTTGATTCAAGGCACAAGACCTATCGCAAAAGCTTCCTCGTGTCCTCCTGAAGCTAACTGGATCACTTTCCAACCTTCATAAGCCCGGAATTGGTACAATGGAGTAAAACTGTTTCAAATAAAATTCACAATCGTGCATCTTCATTCATGCGTTTATTGCAAGTTTTAATATGTGATTTACATTCCTTATGCTATTCTGAAGCTAACCCATGTATTTGATTGAATTTTTATGCACCCTACGCGATTATACCATTGTCAATTTCTAGGGTTTACAGGACCTTGGATTAGGGATTTTCAAATAAGGAAAAATTGAGACTTGGGACCTTGACCATTGAAACGAGCGCGTCTGGACGAAGAGAATCCATGTGTCGCGCCCAATTTATGAGCGTTCCATGGCTAATCGTTATTTTCTTGTATGGTGTCTTAGGCAACGCGTGAAAACCGTTGCCAATGTTTTGTGTATTTCAGGAAAAATAAACACAACGAAGAAGATGGTGTGGTGGCATAAGCTGGTTGGTCAATTCAAAAGTTCGCGCGAAGAAAAGAACACGTTAACGCGTTTGTTTTATTATGTTTGTTTATTATATTAATTACAGAAAAGCAAATTGGTTCAGCTGGCAAGCATAAGGATTGGTAAAGTACATGACCTGGGTTCGAGCCCCAGGTCTTCAATATTCCCATATTATTTTGCAATTAATGTTCACATGCAGGCTCAGCATCAAAGCACGCCATACACTTCCAAATCCAGCATGCCACGCGTTCAGTTTCAGGAATTCAAAGGCATAGATTGGAGGAACACCATAAGCTTGGTCAAACGTGCCACATGTTACTCAAAAAAGTCCACCAGGCTTTGCAGTTAATGGGCCAGATTGCTAAAGGCCATACCTCCACATTGGGGACTGACAACCCCCTAGGTTTGCCATAATATTTTTTATTTTTATTTTCTATTTGCTTTTAATTGTTATTTGTTTAAATTAATATTTTCACAAAATATAAAAACACCACAAAAATCAGAAAAGAGGAAAATATAATAAATATTTTTTGTTTTTGTAAATAAATTTGCATATAATTATTTAGTTTTAAATTAGGGTTTAAATTAATACTTTTAATAAAAATCTAAAAAATGTAGAATTAGGGTTTAATTAATAATTTTTCATCCTTTTTACTTTTCTTTCATAATAATTAAATAATTAACTATTTATTTTTTATAATCAAATTTGTATATAAAAATTAGGGTTAATTTAGGTTAAAATTCAATGTTTTCTTAATAAATTAAAAGCCATTAGAATTAGGGTTAGTATTAATTTCAATTAATTCCTTTTTCATATTAAATCCTAAAATACTAAAAAATACCAAAAAACAAGTTCTTTCTTCCTTTTAATTTTAATTAATTCCATCATTAATTTAATTTTTAAAAAGGGTCCAACGCCCTCGCTTCGATTTATTAATTCGCATATTTATTTTATTTCGTTTAAATATTTATGTATCTCTCCCAAGGCCATGTAACCTTTCAATTTCTTGCACTTTAAATTCTTTTACCTTTCTTTATTTTTTCTGTCAAATCGGGTTCGAGAAACTTTTGGCGATGTGGACCCGCGCCTTTTGTAATAGCTTAGAATTTACTTTTTTCCGCAATATTTTTAACTGTTAAATCAAAAGCATGAAAGAATGTATGGACAAAATAAAAAACAAGCGTAGAACACCAATAACATGACAAGATAAAATAAATGAAAACGACACACAAATCGCACACACCACCCCTAGGGTACGCCTCATTGTTGCCTTGCCTCGAAAGGTGATCGTCGAGTAGAGGATGTCTTAGTAAGTCCTCATGATCCGGGAACCTGGCATGAGGGTAGCTTCTAAGGTGTCTTCCTGTTGCTCCGGTGATCACCATGTCCCGAACCTCGAATTGACCCGAACACCTCCAATGGTGGTGCTACCTACCTCTCAATGGTGGGATGGCACTACTTTAAAGGACATTTACACAGACGAATTCCTTAGGGTAGGTAGACGACTCTAGATACTTGCTCTAACTTCAAAACAAATTCAAAAATACTTTTTACACCGACACCTTTTCAAAAAGCTTTCGAAAGCAATTTTTCAAACACTCTTGAGGACCGATACAAGAGTCGAACTGGAATTTTCAAAGAAACTTTTTAAAACCCACTCACAATTGAAAAGCAAACAATTTGAAAACACAAATGAGCAAGTATCTAAGAGCCCATGGATAACCATGGATAGAAAGGGTGCTAACACCTTCCCTTTCTATAAATCTACCTCCCGAACCGAGAGCTAATCTCAATAAGGAATTTTTCTGTACTTTTGTCCTTTCCATATTGGAGAAAATAAAAGACGGTGGCGACTCTTGCTTCCGTGACATTTCGCGAACCAGCATTAAACAGTCAGTTCCAGATCCACCGATCACAGTCATGGTAGGGCCATCAGAATAGAAAGTTAGTGCCATTTCCCTTGCAGCCAGTGCCTCGGAACACCTCTGTAATACGGTGGGAGAACTGACTTTTAGATTTTGCATTTTATCGCAAATGTTGTGGATGACAAGAGTCACCATTGACTTTTCTTTTATCTAATAAAGGAAAGGATGAAAAGAACAGGAAAGACCTTTTGAGAATTTTCCGAGTAAGAGGGGTAGGTTATGAAAAGGGAAGGTGTTAGCATCCTTTTCATCCGTAGTTATCTATGAGCTCTTAATCGCTAGCTCACTTTAAAAATACTTTGTGTTTGTGTATGTTTGCAAATATTTTGAAAATGCCTAAGTGCGGCAATTTGGTAATGATTCTCATATCGTTGAGAATGTATACTAAATGTTTATTTTGAAAATATTTGTTGAAAGAAAGTGTTGTTTTGTGGAAAAATGTTTTGAAAATGCCAATGTGAGGCAATTTTCTTTATAATAACCCTTGTATCAGTCCTCAAAAGTGTTTATAGAGCATTTTAAAAGTAGTTGTTTTAAAATTGTGAAGTGTGGAAATTGTTTTGATTACGAGCGATCTACCTACTCAAAAGAAAGTCTTTGTTCTTTTCCTCCTCCTTTAGATAGCGCTATCATACCATTAGTTAGAAGGAAGCCCTATCATTGTATGTGAGGGACAGGCGCGGGTCATCATACAGTCATAGAAGGCAACTTGTAGGACGCTTTAACAATTATCGTAAGGGACTAAAATCGTTTACCGAAGGTAACGTCGAAGGGTCATCGAGGGACTATGATCTTTTTTAATCGAGGGTCTTTGCTAAAACAATCCATGTTCGCGGGACATAACTATTTATATCCGAGGCAACAAGTGAGCAAGTGAGGTAACCTTAGAGGTGCGCGTATGCGAAGCGTTTTAATTTCAGTTAATTTATCTTGGATTTATAGTTTTCTAATATTTTGTTTTAAATCTTTCCATACAATCCTATTAAGCTAATAGTAATAAGGAAAATAGTAAATTGCATAAATTAAATTTCCTACGCTATTACAATGCTTCAGGAATGGGGGTACAAATTTATGAATGGGGAGAAAAGTAAAGTGAACCCTATTTTATGTATTACATCAATACTTGCAGCCTATACAATTGATCTAAGAATGTAAATAAAAAATAAGGAAGAAAAATAAATTTGAATGTTCTTGTGTTCTTTGTGAAAAATGGTTTGAGTTAGTATGTTTGAAACAAGTGTATGCATCACAATCAAGATGAAAGTCATGGAGCATAGCTTTTGATTTTTGTACATGTTTCATGTTTTAATGTGAATTTGATTGAGAAAAATCATAATAAGGCTAAAGATATCATGAAATGTTTACTCAAGTGTCAAGATATCTCATGAGAATCAAGATTTATCATGGTAAGGTTAAGCTTTGTGAGCAAGGTTGAAAATTTGATCAAAAGATCAACAAAATCTCTTTAAAAACCCTTAAAAGATAATATCTTGATTTAATTGAAAAATAATGAAATAAAAATATTTATTGTGATATTTTTTTATATTCATAAAATACAGTAGATAAATAAGGAGTGTGCAAAAAATTATCTAAAAAAGAGAAGTTTTGATTGGTTAAAAAATTGTTTGAAGTTTGATATAAAAACCAAAGAAAAAAAACAAGTGATAAAAAATTAAGTTCGCTTCCACCAAGGCTTGAACTCAGGACCTTAGGGTCACAGTTTCAAAATCTTACAACCAGGCCATGCGCATACATTTGTCAAAGGAGTGCCTTAGTATAAATATATGTGAAAAACACTTCAGAAAGTTACAAAACAGAAAAAATATAAAAAAATGCAAAAAGATGGTTCATTTTGGTTCGAACCCATGCCCTTAAGATGAAAATGACATGAAACACACATTGATTTCCACTGGAATGGCTATTACATCTGTTTATGAAACAACAATCATTAAATATAAAATAAACAAGTTTTAAATTTTTTGAAGATGAACTTCATTTTCTTCCTTGTTTCACGATTCTTACGGTAACTATAACCAAAATAATCAAAAAAATCATAACTTTCTTGTTTCTCATCCAAATTTGAAAATGTAAAGATGAAACTTGCTTAAAATTTTGCAAGGATTTCAAATATTTAATTCATTTAATCTATAAACAAAAAATTAAAACGAATTTTGCTCATTACCAAATTGAAACCCTAACAACTCAAAAACTTTAGTTCCAAAATTCTCATCACATACTTAATTAAACTGCAATTTAATGATATAGCTAGCTTCATAGACATGATATCTATATTTTGTCTTTAGAAAATAAATACAAATGATGATTGTACAGAGATTTCAAAGTTTGAAAAACTTACCTCTTGATGCTAAAATTCGATGACCTCTACACGACTTTCAGAAGCAATGTGATGCTTGCTTTAGCTTCCTGAGACCTTAGTGAGTATGTTGCAACTCTTACTTTGTCTTGAAAGTGTCTGGATCAGTCTACTCAAGTCAAGTTGCAAAGTTGGATTTTGAAAATGGTGGATGTTGATAATGGAGTTACAGTGTCAAAATAGGTGTTTGGATCATTTATACATGATGTATATGAAGTATTTGGATGGTTTGTTTGGACAAAAGTGGCAAGGTTTGAGAGTTTTAAAGAAATGGATTTTGAAAACTCAAGAAATGAGTTTTATTGCAATTCGGGTTTGAGAGTGTATGAGAGGTTTAAAGGGCTTGTCAATGGTTGTCTTGGCTTGCAAATAACATCTCTATTTATAGGAAAGTGGTTGAGGGAAATGGCTGATCAGGTTGTTAAGTTGAAGAGTTATGGTTTGGTTGAAATGGAGCAACCAAGTTTTTGGTGAAAATTGTTATTCCAATGCATATTACAAAAGGATCTATAGTGGTTAGAAGCTCTAGACATGTTTCTTCTGAGCATTCATGTTAAGTGTGATCAGAATAAACAAGTTAGAGGCTAAAGGAGTGGACTTTGTGATTAAAGTGGTATTTATGCAAATGAATATGAAGCTTTTTGCAATTTCATCCAAAAATGGTATGATCAAGTGGATAAAGCTTCAAATCTTTGTGTAATGCACCATAATTTTGTGTAAATCTATGATTATGTGGATATTTAGAAGCAGCATGGCCTGGAAAGTGAGATTGAATGATGAAGTTATGAGATTTGCTCTTGAGTTCTTCACAAAATGACTTGAAATTCAAGAATGGATGCCCAACTTCATATCTTCGAATCTCCTAGCTCAAGTATGATAAAAATGTGTTCTTGTACATTTTGGAAAGCTTGAATCAAGATCTACAACTTTCATGTTGTGAGTTTTTTCTAAATCAATTTGGATCTTAGTGAAAAATGGTCATAAAGTAGTGACTTTGTTAAGAACAAAACACTTAGAAATTTTTTCTAAGTGTTGGGTAAAAATAATCAGAACTTCATGGACTCATATCTCTTAAATTAAGCACTTTTTGAGGATCACCCCACATTATCAAAGTTTTAGAATTCATCAATCCCTACAACTTTCATGTTGAAAGTTTTCCTTGAATCAACTTGTATCTTGAGGGAACTTGCTTATGAAGTTAGGGCTTTTTAGGTACAAAACACTTGAATTTTTTCTAAGTGTTTAAAAATCTTGACTTTTGAATTTTGTTGACTTTCTTGATTTTTGATGATAGAGTTTGATAGCTTTTAATATCTTAATGATTCTTGATTTTTGAATTTCAATGTTGATCAAAAAGTCAAAGTTTGACTTTTGTAAATGTTGACTTTTATCAATTAATTCAATTTTTCAACTGTTAATCACTTGCATATTTGGAAATATATTGAGCCATGTAATTAGGTCAAGATGTTATATTTGAGTCCTTGAGATCATACTTCAAGCCATTAAGTCATGCACTAGGTCAAAAGTCAATGATCAGTCATCTTCATTCAAAACCCTAATTTGACAATTTTCTGACTTTTGATGATTTGAGGGCTTTCCTTGAGGAATCATGGTCAACCCTTGATCAAATGATTAATATCACCTCAAAATGTTAATATTGACAAAAAATCTTGAAGTTTGACTATATGTTGACCATAATTGATTTTTTATCCAATACAATTGATTTTCAGTCATCTGAGTCATTGGTTGAGAAAACTTATGATGCAAGGCATGCAACTTGGTATGAGAATTCTTAAAGCCATGTGATGTACCATGAAAGTCATTTAAGACCCTTGTAGACCAATCTTCTTGGAGAAACACCAAACCCTAGTTGAAGACCCTTGCTTAGGAGGTGAATTTGTCTGATCAACTCTTGAGAAACCTTGAGCAAATGGAGACCTCATGAGAATGTCTTGAAGAAAATGGGAGGGAAAATTTTTGGGTACAACATCTGCCCCTGTTCAATCTTCTTAAACCCAAAGAGTTAGATTAGCATGTCCATTCGTGACTTGAAGGTGGAAGATGATTGAACACATAAGTGCCCAGAAATTTGCACTCACTTGTGCATGAAGTAACATTGTTGGTTAATTATACTGGGAGTGGGATTAAATGTGCTATTTGGAGAGGTGATGGAGAGTCATCAGATATGGGCTTATAGATTCCATCCAAAGCAACCTGTTGACTTCAACCGGAAGAAGTATCAGAATAAATCTACACTCGATTTAATTTGAGCCATAATAGGTATATGCATGTCTTTAACAGGAAGAAGTATCAGAATAAATCTATGGTTGATTTAATCTGAGCCAGAAAATGTCTACTGGAAGACGTATCTGAATAAATCTACGCTTAATTTAATCTGAGCCAAAAGATGTCTACATCCGTCTTTAATTGGAAGAAGTATCATAATAAACCTACACTCGATTTAATTTGAGCCAGAAGAGGTCTTTTTCATTATCTGGAAGAAGTATCAAAATAAATCTATGGTTGATTTAATATGAGCCAGAAAATGTCTACTGGAAAAAGTGTCAGAATAAATCTGCGCTTGATTTAATCTGAGCCAGAAGAGGTCTTCTTGTCTTTAATTGGAAGAAGCATCAAAATAAATCTATGGTTGATTTAATCTGAGCCAGAAAATGTATAGTGGAAGAAGTATCAGAATAAATTTATGCTTGATTTAATCTAAGCCAGAAGATGCTTGAAGGAAGTGTTCATCATGTGGATGGTCACCCCCTCTTGTTTCAGGAATTGATCTACAATCTATTTTTTTTGGTAAACCCGCCCTGTTTTGAAAGTTCATGCCATTGGTGATAAAGATAGTCGCTCCGTCCTGTTTCGATAATTGATCTTTATCTGACCATAAAGAAAGAAAGATAGTTTCCTCGTCCTGTTTCGGGAGTTCATGTAATGCTCAGATATTTAATTATTTATTTAATTGAATATTGTTTTGAATATTTTATATTAATTGAATTTTATCGTCAAGTCAGAATTATTTTATTAAATTGGAATATTAATTAATCAGGTTAAATTGATAGAATTAAGTTGAAGTATTATTTTATTAATAAGCTTAGAATTGATGTTGGGCTTTATTTAGTGGTGTTGTGTAGTACTAGGTGGTGTATTTATTAGGCCCATTTGAGTTTACTAAAGGTTATATAATAATAATAGTATTTTATTAGAAATATAAGGAGAAAAAGAGGTAGTGTTATCAGGAAAAACAAAAATAAGAAGAGAAAGAAGAAATAGGGTTTTGAGAGAGGATGAGAAGAACAAGGAAGTTGTTGTTAGGGCTAGTTTCCAGAAATTAAGTTGAGTTTTTAGAGTTGTCTTCAAAACAACCAGGTAAGGGTGGGTTTCTTATCCTATAATGGGGTATATGATATTTTATACGTGGGAATTTGTATGTGGAATTTTTACTGTTTTATTGATCTGTGTTAGTTTGTGTTATTGTGATAAGCATGATTAATATTATTTTAGTTATAGAATTGTCAGAGAAGTATGTGGGTTGTTGTGTTAAATGCTTGTCTGGATTGGATTTGGAATAGTCGATAGCAGGAAATCCACTAAAATAAAGAAAGAAAAATGTGTCTGGAATGCTGCCGAACGACAACTTGTTATTGGTTGGATGCTGTCGAACGACAACTAGTTGTTGTATATGGGGGTTGCCGTTCGGTAACCTTGGGAGAAAGGAGGATGTGTCGATCGGCACTAGGGCAATGGTGGGAGGAAAGTGTCGTTGGCACTGAGTGTTAGGAAGGGGCACTTGTTTCAGTTTCTGTTTTCTGTGGCACTATGTTATATAATTGTTAATATGGTATCAGTATAGAGTTTATTAATAGAAAAGCAATTTGGGAACAAATTAAACTATTCTCATCAGTAGCATGTTATAGCAGAAGGAACATTAATAGAAGTAGCATATTTTTGTGGAGTTATTTTATGTGATAGAAGATAATAGCAGAAATAATAATAAGTAGTAAATTTAGACGAACAGTGGAATAAAGTAGCAGAGTTAATAATTAGCAGAATTATATTAGCCGTATTCCTAGAAATTAAAATAGCAGGGATTGTTTTTAGTCGCAAAGTTGGAAATGAATAATTTAATATAAGTAATATATTAATAGTAGTAAGCTAAATAACAGAGGTAGGGTAATTTAGTAGAATAAATTGATTAGTAGCAGTATAAATAAATAGTAGTAATAACAGTATATTAAGCAATATCGATTAGCCGAATTTGTAGATTTGGGCGGTAAAATTGGTTAATCAGAATTAGTTGAAATTGTCGGAATAAGTCGTATATAAATATGGGTATTTTTAGTTAATTTGTTTTGTTAGAATCATGTAGAATAAAGTTGATTTGCAGGTGAAGTCGAATTAAGTTGAATGGTTCATGTATATGGGATTGTGTTGTTGGTTATTGCTGTGAATAAGTTATTATCAAATAAATTGTGTTGTTGTCATATTACTAATTGTTGATATGATATTTTTGTTGTGACATACTAAATTGTAGGCTTATGTCAATGTTATTGAATATATTACTGTTGTTGGATATGTTGTGATTGATAAGTTGATTAAGTTGTAGGCTTATGCCAATGTTGTCGAATATATTATCGTTGTTGTATGTGATTATTGCATTCATTAAGTCACATACATTTGCATTATTAAGTTAGCCTGGATTGGCACCATGTTGGCCTGGATTGGCAAAATATTAAGTTGAAGGCTTATGCCTTGTTGATGCCTCTATTCATTGGCAGATTTTCTAAGTTGGGAGTTCTACTCCAATGGTACCACATGCATTTGCATAATATTGAGTCGCATCTAAGTTGTACAATTGAGTTGTTGTGTTGATGAATTAATTGTTGTATTTTGATGATATCCTGTTGCGATTGTTGTTGTGAAGTGGTGATTTTTGCATGACCTGGTTCTAATATATGATTTATCATGCGCTCACTTATACGATTTAAGAATCTCACCCTTCTGTTTGAATGTTGCCCTCTGTTGGTAACGTGCAGGTAATCGAGAAGGATAGTTGTATATCGTTAGTTTGAGTCGGTGTCGTTGCTTTGATACATAGCACTCAGGGGGAAATGATCGAATAGTTGTTTACTTGTTAAAATTGTTTTAGTTGTTGAATCCTAAGTTGAATTATGTGAAATAATATGTTGCTCCTCAAGTCGTTTTAGTTGGCGAAACATATGATGCTACTTGAAGTTGTAATTATGATTCTGCTGTGTTATTAATAAAAGAAATGGTTTTGTTTAAAAAACTGATGTAAGTTGTTATATGATCCCCCGAAATTAAAGTGTTATGTATCTGTTTATGTGTTGTAACATGTTGAAATGTGATATCTCAAATGTATATGGAGCTTTTAAATACTTTGATTTTCGTTATAACTACCAGGTAGAATTTGGTGTGTTACAATAGTGGTATCAGAGCAGGTCGATTCATCCGACCAAGTTGTCTAATGTCATTTATTCCTTAGTTCACGACAAGTGTGTGAAACACTGTTGGTGCTTGTTGTTTTTCTAATCAAGTTGTATGCAAGAAGTTGGTTGAAGATAAGTAGGGGAGAAGATTTGCTTCTCGGATATGTTCAATTGAAAGGTGTTGGTTCAGTGTGCTGCCGACGAAGACAATGCAAGAATTGTTGGAGTCTTGCTGTTCCCGAATTTGAAGGTGACTTGGATTTAAGGTCTTGTTGTTAGTCGAGTTAGAGCGCCTTGAGAGAAATTGATCAGACATTGTTGGTGCTTACTTCTCGAATAATGAAGAGCAATGTAATATTTGTTGATTTAAGAAGCAAGTGTAAGATGTCAATGTTTGAACAATGATGGAGTAATAAAGTTACGATAACTTTTATGTTTGGATCACATAAGTGATTGTCAGAAGTAGTTGACGTTGATAAGTAGTTGTGAATCGCGAGTCTGAGTCGAAACTTGAAGAAATGAGTAGTGTTGCGAAAGGAATTGTTGCCCTGGTGTTTTGGAACCTAAAATTTGGTGAAGGAATGCATCTCTCGAGTTATAAAAAGTTTGGGAGCACGATATATGTTAAGAGTTGTTTGGAATATGTCTATGCTGAAGACAAATGAGTTTCAGAGTGGAATTTCCGTAAGCGAATCGCAGGAAACTGCAGAATTATTATGGGACTTCAAAAATTTATAACTAGAGTTCCGGACATCTGATTTGAGTTCCGTTTGAAGGTTGGAAAGCTAACAAAATGAGCTTCATTTTAAAAATGGTTCCAGTAGCTATAATAGATTCATTTATCACGTGATGATATTGGAAGTAAGTGCAGTTTGTTGTTAAGCTTGTCTTTGGGACTAGACTTGTTCTTCAGTTTTGTACGGGACGTCAGCGTCCGAGTTGGGTGAATCAAAGGAGAAATTGGGAGATTTATTTAAAGTAATTTTTGAAATCAAAGGTATCATTTGGAAAGCTTTGGTGTTATTAATTAGAACGAAAGACGATAGTGTGAAGTTGTGAGGAATTTACGGTGTCGAAAAAGGAGGAAGATTTAGGCTAAGTTGTCAGGATGTATGTTATAGTTCTGGGAGAAGAATTCTCTTGAGTAATTTTATTTCCAAGTGAAAGTGTATGTAGATCCATTCAAGGTGGATGCAGTTCTAAGTTGGAGGACGACGAAGTCTGTTATAGAGGTTAGTAGCTTGTTGAGCTTAGATGATTACTATCGTAGTTGTTTGAGGTGTAGATGTATATGAAATGTTGTTAGATAAGATGGTAATGTTGAGAGTGTGATTGGGATGAGTTTGAGAGGTGGAGATACATGTATTTTTGATGTCATGAAATTCAGAAGAGGATTAAGAGCTTAAGAATGTTGTTAGAATCCTTTATGTAGATAAAGACTCAGACTAGAGTGGGAGAATTTGTAATGTATTGATATGCCAATGGATCGCGAGTTAGAAAATGATTGATCATCGTGGGATGGTGGGTGAATAAGGATTAGACAAGTTGTGTTTTAGAAAACTTGAATACGAGTTTTAAGGAAACACTATTATAGTTTGGTACGATGATTTATACTCCCTTATGGTTGTCGAATACTAATTGAAAAATTGAGGAACTGATCACCCTCAATCCATTGTTGATAGTAGACGAGACCATGTTGGATGATATAGATTTGTTATGCTATCTTAATGGTGTGTAAAGTGGTTGATGCTATATCGTGGAACAAGTCGGAGTAGCGAGTTATATGCGAGCTAACGTTGCAAATGTGAAAGATTGAGAATATCAAGTGCACAATGGTTTTATGGTGGATGTTGAGGAAAGTTCGAAACTAGATTGAAACTTGTAAATCATATGTTTGACGGAAATTTTAATGAAGACTGTGGCTTAAGGTGGATTATCAGAGTTACGCAGCTGAAGCAGGATGTGGCGCAATTGCTATGCATGTACGACTCGTTAGGTGTGAAGTATTAAAACATCAGAAGCCTATGAGAATGGTGTGTCTTAATTTACATGCTTGATTTTGGTGGATGGTTGATATAGAGATGTTGTGTCAGGGCACTATGTTTGCTAGTAAATACTTGTGGATTTTATAAGAAGATTATTGTGGATTGTTGGTTGATTATGAGCTATGATATACTTGCTGAGTTATACAGTTAAGTTGATGTTATAATGATTTTGTTATCATTATTGAAATGTTATTGTTGGTTACCGTAAGTGATAAATAATATCCTATAATATGATGAAGTTAATTTTGTTGACTATGTTGATGTCACTATAATGGTGAATAGAGTTGTTAATATTTTGTTGATAGTTGACATACATATACGTATGAGAATAAAGTTGTATACGCGCTTCGGTGTTGGGAAAGTTGTTAAGAGGTGACGTGGTATATCCAAGTATAAGTGAGTTATGGTTGTTACATTTCTACTGTGAAAGTTGTTATGTCAGAGTGTTGCCGAAAAGGTTGGTAAGTTATTGGCGGGTATGTCGTGAGGGTGTTGAGTGATTAGCATGCGTGTAGTAGATTTACATCATGATTGAGTTGTTACTATGTCAAAAGGTAGTGGCTGAAGTGTTGGTAACGTGGAGTTTGAGGATTAAAGAGTTGCATACGAGGTTCGCGTTAAGGATGGAAGTATCGAGTAGATTTTCGAGGACGAAAATATTCTAAGTGGGGGAGAGTTGTAATGCCCCAATATTTAATTATTTATTTAATTGAATATTGTTTTGAATATTTTATATTAATTGAATTTTATCGTCAAGTCAGAATTATTTTATTAAGTTGGAATATTAATTAATCGGATTAAATTGGTAGAATTAAGTTGAAATATCATTTTATTAATAAGCTTAGAATTGATGTTGGACTTTATTTAGTGGTGTTGTGTAGTACTAGGGGGTGTATTTATTAGACCCATTTGAGTTTACTAAAGGTTATATAATAATAATAATAGTATTTCATTACAAATATAAGGAGAAAGAGAGGTAGTGTTATCAGGAAAAACAAAAATAAGAAGAGAAAGAAGAAATAAGGTTTTGAGAGAAGAGGAGAAGAACAAGGAAGCTACTGCTACGACTAGTTTCCAGAAATTAAGTTGAGTTTTTAGAGTTGTCTTCAAAACAGCCAGGTAAGGGTGGGTTTCTTATCCTATAATGGGGTATATGATATTTTGTACATGGGAATTTGTATGTGGAATTTTTACTGTTTTATTGATTTGTGTTGGTTTGTGTTGTTGTGATAAGCATGATTAATATTGTTTTAGTTATAGAATTGTCAGAGAAGTATGTGGGTTGCTGTGTTAAATGCTTGTCTGGATTGGATTTGGAATAGTCGATAACAAGAAATCCACTAAAATAGAGAAAGAAAAATGTGTCTGGAATGTTGCCGAACGACAACTTGTTGTTGGTTGGATGTTGTCGAACGGCAGCTGGTTATTATATATGGGGGTTTCCGTTTGACAACCTTGGGAGAAAGGAGGATGTGCCGATCGACACTAGGGTAATGGTGGAAGGAAAGTGTCATTGGCACTGAGTGTTAGGTAGGGGCACTTGTTTCAGTTTTTATTTTTTGTGGCACTATGTTATATAACTGTTAATATGGTATCAATATAGAGTTTATTAATAGAAAAATAGTTTAGGAACAAATTAAACTATTCTTATCAGTAGCATGTTATAGCAGAAGGAACATTAATAGAAGTAGCATATTTTTGTGGAGTTGTTTTATGTGATAGAGGATAATAGCAGAAATAATAATAAGTAGTAAATTTAGACGAACAGTGGAATAAAGTAGCAAAGTTAATAATTAACAGAATTATATTAGCCGTGGTCCTAGAAATTAAAATAGCAGGGATGGTTTTTAGTCGCAGAGTTGGGAATGAATAATTTAATAGAAGTAATATATTAATAGTAGTAAGTTGAATAACAAAGGTAGAGTAATTTAGTAGAATAAATTGATTAGTAGCAGTATAAATAAATAGTAGTAATAATAGTATATTAAGCAATATTGATTAGCCGAATTTGTATATTTAGGCGGTAAAATTGGTTAATCGGAATTAGTTGAAATTGTCGGAATAAGTCGTATATAAATATGAGTATTTTTAGTTAATTTGTTTTGTTATAATCATGTAGAATAAAGTTGATTTGCAGGTGAAGTCGAATTAAGTTGAATGGTTCCGGTATATGGGATTGTGTTGTTGGTTATTGTTGTGAATAAGTTATTATCGAATAAATTGTGTTGTTGTCACATTACTAATTATTGATATGATATTGTTGTTGTGACGTACTAAATTGTAGGCTTATGCCAACGTTGTTGAATACATTGTTGTTGTTGTTGAATATGTTGTGATTGATAAGTTGATTAAGTTGTAGGCTTATGCTAATGTTATCGAATATATTGTCGTTGTTGTATGTGATTATTGCATTCATTAAGTGACATACATTTGCAGTATTAAGTTGGCCTGGATTGGCACCACATTGGCCTGGATTGGAAAAATATTAAGTTAAAGACTTATGCCTAGTTGATGCCTCTATTTATTGGCAGATTTTCTAAGTTGGGAGTTCTACTCCAATGGTACCACATGCATTTGCATAACATTGAGTCGCATTATAAGTTGTACAATTGAGTTGTTGTGTTGACGAATTAATTATTGCATTTTGATTATATCTTGTTGCGATTATTGCTATGAAGTGGTGATTTTTGCATGACCTGGTTCTAATATATGACTTATCATGCGCTCACTTATACGATTTAAGAATCTCACCCCTTATATTTGAATGTTGCCCTCTGTTGGCAACATGTAGGTAATCAAGAAGGATAGTTGTACATCGTTAGTTCGAGTCAGTGTCGTCGCTCTGATACGTAGCACTCATGGGGAAATGATTGAATAGTTGTTTACTTGTTGAAACTGTTTTAGTTGTTGAATCCTAAGTTGAATTATGTGAAATAATATGTTGCTCCTCAAGTCGTTTTAGTTGGCGAAACATATGATGCTACTTGAAGTTGTAATTATGATTCTACTGCGTTATTAATAAAAGAAGTGGTTTTGTTTAAAAAGCTGATGCAAGTTGTTATATGATCCCCCGAAATTAAAGTGTTATGTATATGTTTATGTGTTGTAACATGTTGAAATGTGATATCCCAAATATGTTGGAAGCTTTTAAATACTTTAATTTTCATTATAACTACCAGGTAGAATTTTGGGGTGTTACAGTTCATACCATTGGTGATAAATATAGTCGCTCTGTCATGTTTCGGGAATTGATCTACAATCTATTTTTTCATAGATAGTTGCCCTGTCTTGTTTCAGAAATTAATTTGTGGCTAGTCATCCAGATAGTTGCCCCGTCTTGTTTTAGGAACTAATCTGGAACCTGCTTTTTATTAGCCGTATAGATAGTTGCCCCATCTTGTTTCGAAAATTAATCTATGACCTGGTCATGTAGATAGTTGTCTCGTCTTGTTTCAGGAATTAATCTATAATATGTTTTTCACAGATAGTTGCCATGTCTTACTTCAGGAATTAATCTGTGGCTGGTCATATAATTTTTTTGGACTTATCTCTTATTTTTAAAACTACTCCATCAGTGTCAAAATGAGTGTTGTTTTAATAAATATTTTTTTTTCCGAATAAATGTTATTCTCACTTTTCAATATATAAATGATTGCTATTTTTCCAATTGTGTCATTTAATTATTACACTTTATACTACTCTCAATATATTTATAAGGTTAATATAATAAAAGTACAATATCTTATAAAAACATTATTACATTCCTTAATCTGTATGCAAAAACCTTAAACGACACTCATTTTAAAACATAGAGAATACCAATCGTTAGTTGATTCAGTGATGATTGTCGCAGGACTTAGTAGGGAGAACCATGGTTCGATCCTACACAACTGCGATCAAGAGGGGTAAAAAACGGAGGGACTAGTATTTTAGTCCATGAGTTATAATATTTTTTGACTTAATTGCAACTTTAGTCTCCCTATTTAGTCTTTTTCTTGATTTTGATCACCCACTTTAAAAACCACTATTTTTATTCCTTTTTAAGTTTTCTCTTTTAAATCTGAGGGTATTTTTTTGATGACATGACACTATTTTTGCTCGTGTGTCATTTTTTTCTACAAATCTATTTCCACGTCATTTTTTATCCATTTAATATTAAATATTTAATAAGCTTAATAATAAATTATTTATTTCGTTTTAAATGTCTAATTATTTAACTTTTTTTAATTAAATAATTATTAATATTTTTAATTATGTTTCTATTTTAAAATTAATTAATTAAAAGTTTTAAAAGAATGCTTTTAGATTTTATGCTAAGCCCTAAACCCATTTCTCTAGAAACAATTCTCCAACCCACAATTATACACAATAATGTGTTTGTTTCACATATATAAATAATAATATTTTTATTGAAAAATCAATGTGGGACTTCCATTTTTCTTCAATCCACCATGTTTCTCAAACAATTTGTACATCCTTTCAAAAACAACCAAAAACTATTGATGTCACATGATCCATTTTGTATATTTATAATATTTCATTTCATAAATAACTTTCACAAACCTGTAAACTTCTTTTTGAATCCGTAGAAATTTATAAAATAGAATGTTGGGTTGAAAAAATAATTTGTGCATCCTTTCAAATAGAAAGATATACCCAATAGTTACTAACATTACCTGTCTGCACCTACAATTTTTGTATATTTAATTAATATTTCAATTTCTTGTTTTGAATTCTAACACATGTCTTGGTATGCTATATCACAGTTATGAAATGCTTCAACTGGAGGAAAAACTCGAAACTGCTCATCAGGTTGGAACAACTCGATCATAAATTCTCTCAAATCTAAATGATTTATCTCTTGAAACAAGTTTCTTGTGAGCATGGCCATTGTTTGTAAATTGAGAAACAATGCTTCCCATGTTCTTGACATAGTTATTTATTTCAATGCAGATCTTATTATAATATGCATCAGTATGGCTGAAAACTTGAGTAAGTCATTAAACCACAAACATGTTATCTTACCGTTGTTCCAAACAACAGATATTGGCAACCTTTGGACAATGATATTCAAAATTGATTCCAACTGTAATTGCAAACCTGTAGACTTATTTTTGAAGAAACATGGTGGGTTGAAGAAAAATGAAAGTTTCAAATTGGTTTTTCAATAAAAAACATTATTGTTTATATATGTAAAACAAACACATTATGGTGTACAATTGTGGGTTAGAGAATTGTTTCTAGAGAAATGGGTTTAGGGCATAGCTTAAAGTCTAAAGCATTCATTTAAAACTTTTAATTAATTAATTTTAAATATAAATTTAAAATGAAATAAATGATTATTATTAAGCTTAATAAAATATGGGTTAAATACCTTACAATCCCCTGTCATATGAGCGTGTTTTGATTTCTCCCCCTTAAGAAATTTTTCCCCACCCCTCAACAAATAAAGATTCCCGCACAAAAAACCTTGATGTATTTTTTTAGCAAAGATTCTATGAATCTGGCCTACATGACCATCATCTTTTGGCTGATTGTTATAAATGACATGTTGGAGTGTTGTATCATCTAAGGTTCCATTTTCTTCTTCTTCATCCATGTGGTCGTTCTCATCTTTACCCATATTTGCTTCCTCCATCATCTATTGCTTCTTCCATCATCTATTGCCTCTTCTATCATCTATGTCTTCGTCTGTTTGAAACCATAAACTGGTCAAATGGGTCAAAGTAATAGTGGTGGAAGCAGTAATTTGTATGAGATTTCAATTGTTCCCAGGTGCGGCTGCCGTCGTCCAATGAAGATCACGATGATCGCGTAGGCCATATTCATATAATCTTTGCTAAAAATACACATCAGGATTTTTTGTGCTGAAATCTTTATTTGTTGAGGGGTGGGAAACAATTTCTTAAGGAGGGAGGGGGGAATCAAAATACGCTTATATGGCAGAAGGGTATAAGGTATTTAACCCATAAAATATCTAATATTAAATGGATAAAAAAAACTTTTTTTGTGTGTGTTTTGCTCTCTTTTCCCATTTTAAGGTTTAATTTGTTGACGTGTGTGGAAGTGCCTAGGTAGGTGAACAAATTTAAGATGACATGTCAATAAAATTATTCCTAAAATACAATGTGGATATTATTAAACTTGTCAATCTAAACATTTTCACGTCAATAAAACGACTCTGGGTGATAGGGGACCAAAAATAAAATAAAAAATTAAGAGACACAAAATTCTATTTTGAAAATAGAAAGATCAATTTTTTTTTTTTAAATAGAGAAACTAACATTACACTTAAATATTATTTTCATTAAATTATTATTTAACAAATTATAATTTGATTATAATTTTAGTTAATATTCACTCAAAATGGCACAATATATTAAAATATTAAATAATATTACTCGTAGACGTTAGTCAAAGACCGTAGTCGTCCTAAAAAATATCCACCATCAGAGAGATAAGTAAACACCTAGAGAATATATTGATAGATTTATCGAGGTAGTCGTAGAAGATGTAGTCAACGATAAATTTGAGTGTTGGATCAAATGAGGCCAAATTACATGTTTATGGAGAAGTTAAGGTCAAAGGAACCGACAAATACGAGTGACTTCCTCACTCAAGCCCAACTTTATATCAATTATGAAGAAAAAAATTTCCATAAAGATGTTGAAAGTAATCATACCAAATATTTTTTTTACAAGAGTATGTTAACGCCAAATTTGAGAATGTCAGAGGTAAGATATCCTAATATCGTAAAAGACTTAACACAAATCAATAAATTTAAAATTTAGATTATTAATTATAATAAAAATATTTTTTAATATATACTAGTTAATAAAAGTATTTTTAAAAATCAAAATATCAAATAGATTTTTTATTTTCTCATCTTTTTGAAAATTAGTTTACTAAATAAATTTTTTTATTTTTCTCATTTCGAAAACGGTTTGAAAGATTATATTATCAAACAATTGGGCCCAATGACCCAAACATAAACCGGGTAAGGGTTCCGGTCCTCTACATATAACAAGCTTCTTCACTCTCGTTCTCACTCCTTGCTGCTACTTCAACTTTGCCTCTCTCTCAACCCAAAGGTAAAACCCTCCTTCAATCGATTTCTTATTCATCAATCTGCACCTATAAAACTCAATTTCCCACATGAATTAGTAGATTATCTTTCTGAATTTGTGTTTTATTTTTAGGGTTTTTCATTATTTATTCTCGGCGATTGATTTCTATCAAAAAAAGCCCCAATTTTTGTTTATTTTCTGAAATTCACGTTGTTGGATCGTTGCTATTATAATAATTGTTTTGCAGAAAAATTAACAAAAATGGCAGTCACATTGTATAACCCTAAATCTGAATCTGGGTTGAAGAAACTTGATGAGTACCTTCTAACCCGCAGTTACATCACCGGGTAGGTCATGTAAAAGTTGTTTTTTTTTTTAATGTTTTTTTTCTTCTGTTTCTTATGAATTTTTTATATGCTTGATCTGTTTAGGTACCAAGCATCAAAGGATGATATCACTGTCTATTCAGCTTTGGCATCAGTTCCATCGGAGGAATATGTCAATGTTGCTAGGTGGTACAAGCACATTGATGCTTTGTTGAGAATTTCGTAAGTTCCCCTTCCCGTTTATGCAATGGTTTTTGTGATGTTATCATTGTGGTTTGACAATGATTTTATTTGATTTAGAGGTAGATTTAGAAAAATTATAAGATAAGTTATTAATAAAGATCTTGAGATTAATGATTTGGATATTAACATTGGTATTGGATAGAATAATTATGGGTGAAGTTGTTTCATGTAGCCGGCACTTAGTTAGATAAGGATTGGTTGTTGTTGTTATCATTTTGGTTTATATGTATGGCCCTAACAATGTTTGATGTTCACTCTATGCATTTGTTTTTGGTTAGATTTTTCGATTTTTAATTGAATGTTGTATTTGTAGTGGTGTTTCTGGCGAGGGATCTGGTGTCATTGTGGAATCTTCTCTTGTGGCGGAAGATGCTATTGCCACTCCTCCAGTTGCCGACACAAAGGTATGTATATTACAAACGATTGGTACTTGGACTGTGATTAATGTTACATTTAACTCTACTTTAGTTGATTTGTGACTGATTGTAAAATTGTAAAATGTTGGTTAGGCCACTGAAGCTGAGGATGATGATGACAGTGATGTGGATTTGTTTGGTGAAGAGACTGAGGAAGAGAAGAAGGCAGCTGAGGAACGGGCAGCAGCCGTGAAGGCTTCTGGCAAAAAGAAAGAGAGTAAGTTTCTGCCATATCATATATATACACATGATTATTTGAAATCTGATTGGACATTATCTTATGCTTTTGGTTTTCTGCTTATTACATTTTCAGGTGGAAAATCATCTGTATTGTTGGATGTTAAGCCATGGGATGATGAAACTGACATGAAAAAGCTTGAAGAAGCAGTGAGATCTGTTAAGTTGGATGGCTTGTTATGGGGTGCATGTATGTTATTTTTACTATCACAGTTTATATTTGCACATTTCATTTTTGCTGATTGTTTCCATTCCTATCTATTCTGTATAATATATGATATCTAATGATGAGTTTCAGTCTCTTGTATTTCACTAATTTCAAATGTTTATAAATATATAACGTATATGTCGTAATAGTTGGAGTAGTTGCAGTCTTTAGAACATAAATTCTTTTTTCTTTTCAAAATCTGATATTTGTTTATTAATGTTGTAGCCAAACTTGTTCCTGTTGGGTACGGTATCAAGAAACTTCAAATTATGATGACCATTGTGGACGACTTGGTTTCCGTTGACAATATGGTTGAGGATTATCTTACCGTTGAGCCCATCAATGAGTATGTCCAGAGTTGTGACATTGTTGCCTTCAATAAAATATGTAAGAAATATTCTGGTTTGATTTTATTTGACTATTGTTTTTTGAGGTTGGTTTTTTATTTGCTCATAAGATGCATATATAATTGCTATATAACTGCACATCTTGATCTAATGCTTTTTCACAATCTTTATTGCAGAATCTGCTATTTATGTGACATGAAGATCATGATAGTGGGGGAGAATTTGGAATTCTTAGAGATGACAATCAAGGGTTATTGTTATATTAAGTTGTGTTTTTTGTGTTTTGGAAACTTACCTGTTACTGTTGTCATTTGAAGAATTTTGTCTTGTGATTTCATCACTGTTATATGGATTGTGTTATAATTATTTAAGTTTTGAGAATTGAAGTTGTGTTATGTTTTTAGAATTTTGATTCTTTGTTGAGATTTTGTTGATAATAGAGCTTGCCACTCTCTTTGGACTGAGCCACCTCTAATTTTGGTGGCTTTTCTATACCGTAATGCAAAGACTAAGGAGGAATTTGTTTTGACACGCCACACCCCCACCCATATTTGCTTTTCTAGCGCACTCACATAATTTATTTGTTTTTTGAGATTCGTCTTATTTTATGAGTTTTGTTAATCCTTTCTATATTTTCTCCAAAATCTAAAATTAACGTTATCACATTCCCAATCTTTCACCAAACCAATAGTCTTACAAAAACTCCATTTATCATAATCATAAAGATTTATTGGTTTAACTACAAACATGGAAGAAACTCATTTTCAAAAGTAATTAGGTTTGATAAAGATGTTGTTAGGTACCGACTTAAACAAATAAATTTAAGACAAAAGGATAGAAGTTGATAGAAATTAATGGCTAATTATTGTATGATGGTAAGAAGATTTACAGAAGATTCAATGATCTAACTGTCTCCTATGGAGTGCTTAACAGTCCCCCATCCAATGATTGCTAAATGAATCTTCTAGCGTCCGTCACCAATTCCCTTACCTCCTCATTTATTGTAACCGTCTAACGATATTCGCTAAAGCCACTACTCTCTCTCTCTCTCTGCCACCTCATAGCTATCACGTGGTGTGAGATCTTTTTTTCCTTCTAGAATAAACCTGTCAGATCTTAACACTCCTAGGCCCAATATGATTTGTCATTTCTATATCTGGCCCATCTTTCTTCACTTGGTCCCTAACAATACCTCCTTCTAGAAAAGCTACCTTGTCCTCAAGGTTAAATTCAGGAAATTGCTTTGTTATGGTTTCCATGTCTTCCCAAGTAGCCTCGTCCACCGCCCTATTAGTCCAATGAATTAAAACTTGTTTAACTCTCTGTTCTCCTAGCCCGTTGAAACGTGTGTCTAAAACTCCTTCAGGCACAAACTGCTCCACACAACTCCCTTCAACTTCTTGGGGCAATTCACTTTCCACTGCATAATCTCCAACTGCCCTTTTTAACAGAGAGACATGAAAAACTGGGTGTACCCGTGATCCCTCGGGTAATTTCAGCTTATACGCAACAGCTCCAATCCTCTCCACAATCTGAAACGGGTCATAATATCTAGCTGCCAATTTAGCATTAATCCTAGATACCACAGATTGCTGCCTGTGTGGACGAAGCTTCAAAAACATCCACTCTCCAATATTAAAACTGGACTCTGTCCTCTTCTCATCTGCAAAATACTTCATGCGGTCTTGAGCTCTTTGGATATGAGCTCTCAACTGCTTGAGTGCTTCATCCCGTTCTTCCAACTCTTTTTGAACTGCAGCCACCCTTGTCTCACCTTGCAAGAGTCTTGTAATAACAAGAGGCTTCCTTCCGTAGACTAACTCAAAAGGTGTACTCCCCGTGGACACATGAAATGTTGTATTAAACCAAAACTATGCCCATGGAATCCAAGTCAGCCAGGATTTTGGTTGGTCCGCAATGAAACATCTCAAATAAGTCTCCAAACATCGATTGACAACCTCCGTTTGGCCATCCGTTTCCGGGTGATAGGCTGAACTCATCTTCAAAGTGGTACCTTGCAGCCTGAAAAGTTCAGTCCAAAAATTACTGATGAATAGATGATCACGGTCACTAACAATGGTTGTAGGTAAACCATGAAGTCGTATAACTTCTTTGGCAAAAATTTCAGCTATTGTTCTAGCAGTATAAGGTCTCTTAAGAGGGATGAAATGACAGTATTTTGACAGCCTATCTACTACCACAAACATAACTTCAAACCCACGGGATTTCGGCAAACCTGTGATAAAATCCATTGAGACCTCTTCCCACACTGCTGAGGGAATGGGCAGAGGTTGTAATAAACCCCCAGGTGCGATAGCTAAGTACTTTTGTCGTTGACACACATCATAAGCCTTCACATAGGCTTGCACTCTTGCTTTCATACCTATCCAATATACATTAGCAGCTAAACGTCTGTAGGTGCGATAAAACCCAGAATTCCCACCTTTCGGAGTAATATGAAATTCAACCAACATCTTGGGAATCAATGAAGATTGTGCAGATAACACTAAACGATCCTCATAAAATAAAACCTCTTGTTTGTACTTAAATCCTGGTCGTGAATCTGGTTTTTCTTCCAATTCCTCTATGATTTTCAACAGAACCTTATCCATGTGGATTTCTTCCTGTATCACATTGCCTTCCTCCCAAATTGGATATGAGACCAGAGCTGCTAATTCACCTTCATGTAATCGGGATAGAGCATCTGCCCCTCTATTCTCCACTCCCGGCTTATACACGATATCAAACTGATAACCGAGCAATTTAGTGGCCCAATTTTGCTGATCCGGTGTCGTAATCTTTTGTTGCCATAATTGCTTCAAACTCTTTTGATCTGTTGTCACAGTGAAATGTCTGCCCAACAAATAAGGGCGCCAATGTTGTACCGCTAAAGCTACTGCCATTAGTTCTCTTTCATATGCAGACTTAGCCAAATTCTTTCCTCCTAAAGCCTTGCTAAAAAAAGCAATGGGCTTTCTCTCTTGCATTAATATCGCCCCCAGACCCACTCCAGATGCATCACATTCTATTGTGAACTCCTTTTCAAAATCCGGCAAAGCAAGTACGGGGGCTGTTGTCAGCTTCTGCTTTAAAATTTCAAAAGCCTTCTGAGCTTGAGGCCCCCATTTGAACCCCTCCTTCTTTGTCAACTTTGTCAATGGCTTGGCAATCTTCCCATAATCTTTAATAAACTTGCGGTAGTAACCCATAAGGCCTAGAAATCCTCTCACCCCTTTAACGTTCTTAGGTATAGGCCATTGAATTACACTCTGCACCTTCGAGGGATCTACTACTACACCACTTCCCGTGATCAAATGACCGAGATACTCAACTGTTTTCTGGCCAAACTGACACTTTTTTATTAGCAACCAATTTATGTCTCCTCAAAATCTGCAACACTTTGGTTACTTCAAAAATATGTGTCTGCCACGATTTACTATAAATGAATATGTCGTTAAAAAAAACTAACACAAACTTCCTCAATAAGGGCCTGAACACCTCGTTCATCAAGGATTGGAATGTGGATGGAGCATTCATCAATCCAAACGGCATCACAAGGAATTCATAATGTCCGTCATGAGTACGGAAGGTCGTCTTATGAACATCCTCCGGTTTCACCCTCACTTGATGGTACCCGAACTTTAAATCAAGCTTGGTGAAATATTGAGCCCCATGTAACTCATCGAGTAACTCGTCTATCACCGGTATTGGAAACTTGTCTGGTACGGTGGCCTTGTTAAGGGCACGATAATCAACACACATTCGCCATGTCCCGTCCTTCTTCTTTACCAGTATAACGGGACTAGAAAAAGCGATGCAACTGTGTTGAATAATTCCCATCTCAAGCATCTCCTTAATCTGTTTTTCTATTTCATTTTTCTGGTGGTGTGGGTACCTATATGGTCTGACATTGACTGCACCTTGTCCTGCCATTAAATTGATAGCATGGTCCCTTGAGTGACATGGAGGAAGACCCTTAGGTTCTTGGAACACGTCATCGAAGGATTTCAATACTTCCTGCATAACAAATTGCTCTAACACTACCTCTGCCCGCCCTTCCGTGTTGCTCAACATTGCATCTAGTGACCATCCTTTCTTGTCGTAGCCTTTGCTAGCCTTCCCTACAATGCTTTGCAATGCCGGTATTGCTTCAGATGTTCCTTCTATCCCTCTCAACATTACCCACTTCCCCTCATGCCAAAACTCCATTGTTTGTTTATTCCAATTAACTATCACATCTCCCAAAGATTTCAACCATGACATTCCCACAAATACATCCACCCCATCTAAATCAAATAGATACGCCTCAATTTCACAGGTGACTCCCCCAGTTTTGAATAAAACTTGAGTACACTTTCCTCTAGTAATGGTTTGGAACCCGTCACCCAATTTGATTCTAAAATCTGGTGTGGTCTCTACTTGCCACCCTAACTTCTGAACCATGGACTTCGCAACGAAATTATGTGTAGCCCCACTGTCAACCAACACCACCACCGGTACGCCATTGATCGTTGCTCTGAGTTTGAGTGTATGAACTTTAGCGTGTTTGGACTCTTTCAGTTCAAAGAGACTCATAACACTCATCTCTCCACCGTGCTCCTCTTCAGATTCCTCCACCTCTACCGCCAACAACTTCGCTTCATCATCTCCTCCTTCCTCCTCCTCCACAATCATGATACGAAGCTGCTTATCTGGGCACTGATGGAGAGGATGATATGGGCCCCCACACTTGTAACACAAGCCCTTTTTCTTCCGGTCCATTAGTTCTTGATAAGACAAATGGGTAAACCCCTTCTCCCGCACACCCCCCTTCCTCCTATCTGCAGTACAATGTTTAGATTCATGAATTGGGCCATTAACACCTCTAGGCCCAATCCCATTATGATTTCCACTATTTTGACCCCCTTTCACAAAAACCCAATCTGTACCTCCATGTCTTCCCGAGTTAACCCGGTTTGACCCACCTATTTTCGGATTCCGGTTCCAGCCCGACCCACCATTTATCTCCCTTTCCACTGCTCTGGTAACGTGAATTAATTTGCTCCTTGTAAGTGGACCCATAGCCACAAAACTCCGAACCCTACCTCTGATTTCATCTTTTAACGCATGCAAAAAGTACCCCAGGTACTGTTTGTCAGGCAACCTTGGAATCTGAGCTGTTAAACGCTCAAACTCTTGTATATAGTCTTCCACTGTACCCTTTTGACGAATCTGCAACGTCTCCTTCTCCCAAACCTCCATACCTCTCTAGAAGCTCCACCTTGAACTCCTCCCATGTCAGATCCGGGTTTTCCTCTAACAGAGAGTTAAAGAAATGGATGGTTGTCCCGTCCATGCTTAACTGCGCCATCCCCACCTTCACTGTAGCACTCGTGTCCTGCACACGAAAATAGACTTCGGCTCTAGAGATCCATCCGACCGGATCATCACCGGAGAACGCTGGTAACTCCACCTTCTTAACCGATCTTCTAAATTCATCCAAAGCTTCACCTTTCAACTCTTAGGATGTTGTAGCCTTCTTGACCGCCGACGAGACACCATCATCAACTTCAACCACCTTTTTGCCAAGGACCTTCTCCATCATCTGCATCAACGCTCTTTGGTTCTCCCTCGCCGTTTGTTGAACCTCAGCGATGGAGTCAGAAAAAGCAACCTTCATCAACGATAACTCTTGCTCCAGATCTGCAATCTTCGCCTCCATGTTTGCTATTGTTTTCTTCTTCGGCGGCATCCACCAACGTTCCTTCACTGGCTTCTTCTACGTATCCGGTAGGTCGGACCAATGTTAGGTACCGACAGTAACAAATAAATTTAAGACAAAAGGATAGAAGCTGATAGAAATTAATGGCTATTATTGTATGATGGTAAGAAGATTTACAGAAGATTCAATGATCTAACTGCCACAGAGCTAGGCTCCTATGGAGTGTTTAACAGCCCCCATCCAATGATTGCTAAATGAATCTTCTAGCGTACGTTCCCAATTCCCTTACCTCCTCATTTATTGTAACCGTCTAACGATATTCGCTAAAGCCACTACTCTCTCTCTCTCTCTCTGCCACCTCATAGCTATCACGTGGTGTGAGATCCTTTTTTCCTTCTAGAATAAACCTGCAAGATCTTAGCACTCCTAGGCCCAATATAATTTGTCATTTCTATATCTGGCCTATCTTTCTTCACTTGGTTCCTGACAGATGTCTTTACAAGATAAAGAGAAGAGATGAGATGACTAAGCCTATGTTTGTTGTTTCCACGGTGGGAATGTTGTAAACGTATGTTTAGATGAATCTACTATTTGTAGCTTTTAGAAATCACGTTAAAAAGCTACTGATACTAATAAAAACATGCGGTGGCGGTGGAATTAATTCTTTCCAAACATACAATAATACGAAACAACTTGATTATGAAACAATGATGGAAAAAAAATGTCCTTGATGAAGAAAAACTTGAATTAAACTTGACATACTTGTAATCGATTTTCAAATTGTTGTTTGATTTGATTGTAGGGCTTCAAGTTGATTTTTCAAATTGTTACTTTCGATTTCATATTTAAATTTCAAAATCAGGTTTTTGAAATGTCTTAGGCTTGTATTAGAACATTTAGGGGTTCTAATACAAGAATGATAAAACACGTTCATACAAATTCAAACGATCAAAGTTATATGAAAGAACAAAAATGAAGAACTTAATATTAAGGAAAGAGAAATTTAAAGCTTTGTTTGAGATGGTTTTTCTATTTTGAAATTTTCAAAATTTTAAATCAATTTTGATTGAGTTGTGAAATTTTCAAAAAGAATTAATTTCAAACATAAAAATAATTATTCACGATGACTATATCTTAACTCAAATATTTTATACTATTAATTTTGCAACATAATTAAAAAATTATGAATATATAGTGAGTTTTTTAGTAATAATTTAATAATAGTAATTAAAAGTGGTGATTGTCAAGTTGTTGCAGGTAAGAGTGGTGATTGTTGATTGTCATGTTGATAGTAGTTGGTGGTGATGACTAGTGATGCTTTACGGTAGTAAAAATGGTGGTTAGAATAATAATTGATAGTGGTGACTACTAGTTCAATTAGTGATCCACAATGGTTAGAGTTATGATCAACTATGGTCTATGTGATCGCTAGTGGGTCATAAACATGGTTGTTGGTGGTGGTTATAGTAGTCAAGTAAATCTCATTTGTACATAGTTTCAGTTAGTTACTTGTATAGTTTCTGTTTAGTGTGTTAAAGGTAGTTAGGAGTTTGTTAGTTTGTTATTGAATCAGTTAATTAGTTATTGATTCAGTTAGATTAGATAACTTGTATATAACTACCTAATGTATCACTCTTCCATTCATGAAATAAGAATGAGAGCTTATTTATCTCTGAGTTTCTACAAATTTTACATGGTATCAGGAGCAAAATCACAGTTCTGCACATTTCTTCATTGCTTTCTTCCTCATTCAACAATGGCAGCAATGAATCATTCTTGGTTGTTCATTGATGATTGTAGTCTCAGTTTTTCTGCTCTCAGATTTGTGATCTTCTTTGATCTTACTTGCTAGTTTCTGCTTGCGTTTTCTTCTTGATTGAGTTTAGAATCGGTTTTCTGGTGATTTGAAGCTTTCTCTTATGCACCAATGGCAGCTCGAATTCAAATCACAACCGCGAACCTTCAAGATTCAACGCATGATTATTACATTCACCCTAATGAGAATCCATCTCTGGTTCTTGTTTCTCCGATCCTTGATGGTAGCAATTACCATGGCTGGGCTCGAGCCATGGAAATGTCATTGCAGATGAAAAATAAATTTGGTTTTGTGGATGGTTCGATTCCAAGGCTTGCAGACAATGATCCAATGCTTTCAGCTTGGAAGAGATGCAATAATCCGGTGCTTTCATGGATCAATCATTCAGTGTCATCAGAAATTGCAACTAGTGTTATATGGCTTGATTCTGCAACTGTTGTGTGGAAGGATCTTAAAGCACATTTTTCTCAAGGTGATTCTGTTAGAATTTCTCATCTTCATCATGAATTGTATTCTTTGAGTCAAGGTGATTTGTCTATTACTGCATATTACACTAAGATGAAGATTCTATGGGATGAGATGTGTAATTACAAAACTATTCCTGCTTGTTCTTCTCCAACTGCTTGTTGTTGTGAAGCTGTGAAAACTTTCAAGCAGTATAGAGATAATGATTGTGTTCTTTGTTTCTTGAGAGGATTGAATGATAATTATGCTGCAGCTCGATCTCAAATTCTGCTTATGGATCCCTTACCAGATCTTCCTAAGATCTTCTCCATGGTGATTCAACAGGAAAGACATCTAAGCATTAGTGTGCTTCCTGATTCTGCAGCTATGATGGTTCAAGATAATTCTTCTCAGGCTTTACCTTCTCAGCATACTGCTTCTGGTAAAGGCAAATCTTCATATCAGAAATCTTATGGCAAATCTAACAGGCAGTGCACACATTGTGGAAGACAGAATCACACAGTTGATACTTGCTTTCAAAAGCATGGTTATCCACCTGGATTTCCAAATGGATACAAGCCAAAGAAGGCTTATATTTCTACCACAGGGGCTGATGCATCAGTTGATGAAGAGCAGTCTATTTCTTCAGGCTTGGAACTCACAAGGGAGCAACTTCAAGGTTTACTAGCTTTGCTTCCTTCCTCTAAACCAACAGCTACCTCACATTCTTCCAATCTTGTGAGCACTCTTAATGTCATTACCAATGGCATAGGTAAGTCCATTATTACATTACACTGGATCATGGGTTCAGGTGCTACAGATCATATAGCATGTTCCTTACATTTCTTTGTTTCCTATCATGCTATAAATCCTGTTCAAGTTTCTTTACCAAATAAAGCCAGTGCAGTTGCACATTACATAGGGACAGTTATTCTTTCTCCTACCTTGATTTTATATAATGTCCTTTATGTTTCTAGTTTTTCAGTCAACTTGATCTCTATCTATAAATTGACCAAAACTCTGCCCAACAGGCTTGTTTTTAGTGACAATTATTGTTATGTACAGGACAAGATCACCTTGAAGATGATTGGGAGAGCTGAGATCAAGAATGGCCTTTACATTATGCAATTACCTCCATTTCCTCAAGTGCAACCTTTAGCTTCTTTTCATACTGTTTGTATGGCCAAATTATTACCAACTTCTATGCCTCATGTTTGGCATCATAGATTAGGCCATATTTCTTCTAGTTGTTTTGAAAAACTTCACAAATTGTATCCAAATATACCTTTTACTCATTGTGATCCTTGTGATTCATGTCATTATGCAAAACAGAAAAGATTGTCTTTTCCATTAAGTACTTCTGTTTCAGAAAACATATTGTCTTTGTTACATGTTGATATTTGGGGTCCATATTGTCATGCTTCTATAACTGGTGCCAAGTACGTTTTAACAATTGTAGATGACAAATCTAGGTTTACTTGGATCAAGTTATTGAAGAATAAATCAGAAGCTAGATTAGCATTACAAAATTTTATTGTTTATGCACAAAAACACTTTCAGAAACCAGTTAAGACAGTAAGAACAGATAATGGTCTAGAGTTTCATATTCCTGATTTTTATAACTGTCATGGCATTAAACACCAATTAACATGTGTAGAAACCCCTCAACAAAATGGGGTTGTTGAGAGGAAACATCAACACATTTTGAATGTGGCTAGGGCTTTGATGTTTCAGTCCAAATTAACAATTCATTTTTGGTCCTTTGCTGTCCTTCATGCAGTATACTTGATTAATGTCTTGCCCTCAAAAGTTCTTTCTTTTCAATCACCACATATGGTTCTACATAACATCAAACCTGATTTAGATAGCTTAAGAATTTTTGGTTCATTGTGTTATGCAACTACCATTACAGCTCATAGAACTAAATTTCAGGCAAGGGCTAGGAAGTGTGTCTTACTAGGATATAAGGAAGGGGTAAAAGGATATCTTTTGTTTGATTTACATACAAGAGAAATTTTTCTATCTAGAAATGTCATATTTTATGAAAATATCTTTCCTTTTCTTGATCATAATACTGCATCACAAGAATCACAAGATACTTTGTTCACTATTTCTTCTTTACCTACTGAAATCAATGCATCTTTGCTTGAACCTTCATCTTCTCATATTCATGTTGTTCCTCCAACTTTGCCTGTAAGACAATCCACCAGAACCAAAACAAAGCCATCTTACTTACAGGATTATCATTGCAATTTGGTCCATTCTTCATCTCAGGATTCTCAACCATCTTCAACATCTTCTACTGGTACACTTTATCCTCTTTCTGATTTCCTGTCTTATTCTTCCCTTTCACCATCCTATCAGTCCTATGTCTTTTCTTGTTCCACTTTGGTTGAACCAAAAACATATAGTCAGGTTGTTAAAGAGGAATGTTGGAGGGAAGCTATGAACCTTGAACTTGCAGCCCTTGAGAATACTAAGACATGGAAATTGACTTCTCTACCACCTGGCAAACATCCAATTGGATGTAAATGGGTGTTTAGGATCAAGAGAAAAGCTGATGGCACTATAGAGAGGTTCAAGGCTAGGCTGGTTGCCAAGGGCTACACTCAACAAGAAGGTTTAGATTACTTTGAAACTTTTTCTCCAGTGGTTAAAATGACTATTGTTAGATTGGTCCTTGCATTGGCAGCATCTAAGGGTTGGTTCCTAAAACAATTAGATGTTAACAATGCTTTCCTCCATGGTACTTTGGATGAAGAGGTGTATATGACACCTCCTCCAGGTTATAAAACTTCTCATCCTAATCAAGTTTGCAAACTCATCAAGTCCTTATATGGCTTAAAACAGGCCAGCAGGCAATGGAATCATACACTCACTGCCTCCCTTCTTTCCTTGGGTTACAAACAATCACAGCGTGATTACTCTTTGTTTGTAAAATCACATGCTGGTCATTTAATAGTTTTGCTCATCTATGTAGATGATATTGTCCTCACAGGTGATGATCTGGAAGAAATCACAAGTGTTAAACAATTTCTGGATGCTAAATTCAAGATCAAGGATTTAGGGGATCTTAGATATTTTCTTGGTTTTGAAGTAGCAAGGTCTAAACAAGGCTTGGTGATTTCACAGAGGAAGTATGCCTTGGAGCTCATTAAAGATGCAGGTTTACTTGCTAGTCAACCTACCTGTACTCCAATGCTTCCTAGTTCTAAGTTTCCAGCCATCACATATAATCCATTTCCTGATATTGAGGCTTATAGAAGACTCATTGGCAGGCTTTTGTACCTCACTAACACAAGGCCTGGTCTGTCATTTGCAGTGAGCACTTTAAGCCAATTTTTTGTCTAAACCAATGAGAGAACATCATGATGCAGCTTTGAGAGTTCTTAGGTACCTCAAACAGCAGCCAGGACAGGGTTTGTTCTTTCCCTCATAATCTTCACATAAAATCACAGGTTTTTGTGATTCAGATTGGGCTTCATGTGTTGATACTAAGAGGTCCATCACAGGTTACAATGTGTTCTATGGAGCTTCTTTGATTAGTTGGAAGTCTAAGAAGCAAAGCACAATATCCAGATCATCTTCTGAAGCTGAGTATCGGGCCATAGCAACCACAACTTGTGAAATTCAGTGGTTATTGTACCTTCTCAAGGATCTTTATCAACCAATCCAGCAGTCTGTAGCTTTGTTCTGTGATAATTTGTCTGCCATTCACATTGCTCAAAATCCAACATTTCATGAAAGGACAAAGCATATTGAGATTGATTGTCATTTGGTCCGAGATAAGATACAACAAGGCATTCTTAAACTTATGCCTATTCCGACACATGCTCAGTTAGCAGATCTGCACACAAAGGCTCTTCATGGTCCTCAGTTTCAGCTTCTATTATCCAAGCTTAGTCTCAAAAATTTGTACATACATGCCTAAGCTTGAGGGAGGGTATTGAATTTACTTGCTAGTCAAGTAAATCTCATTTGTACATAGTTTTAGTTAATTACTTGTATAGTTTCTGTTTAGTGTGTTAAAGGTAGTTAGGAGTTTGTTAGTTTGTTATTGAATCAGTTAGTTAGTTATTGATTCAGTTAGATTAGATAACTTGTATATAACTACCTAATGTATCACTCTTCCATTCATGAAATAAGAATGAGAGCTTATTTACCTCTGAGTTTCTACAAATTTTACATTATGATCAACTATGGTCTATGTGATCGTCGGTGGGTCATAAACATGGTTGGTGGTGGTGGTTATAGTAGTGGTGACTGAAGTGGTGGTCGACAATGATTAGAGTGGTAGTTTATTAGAGATCGTGGTGGATAAATTGATGATCAAAGGTGGTAAGAGGTGGTCGATAGTGGTTAATGTGGTCGTTAGTGGTGGTAAACATAGTTGTTGACAATGGTCATAGTGGTTGTTAGTGTTTGTCAAAGTGGTGGTCGACGATGATTAGAGTGGTAGCTACGTTAGAGATCAAAGTGGATAAGTTGATGATCAGAGGTAGTCGTAGTAGTGGTTAGAGTAACGGTCTGACTAAATGGTGATCAACACTAGTCTATCATGATTGGTCATGGTCAAAGGTAGTGACCATGATAGTTGTTGAAGTAGTAGTTGATGATCATTGATGGTGGTGTTTTACAAAACAAATTTTATTTTTAAAAATGATGTATAAAATCAAAAACAAAAATAAAATTGCAATCACCCTAAGAGAGTTAACATATGTTTGGTTTTTCGGTGAAAAACATTGATATTTAATTGATTTTATAAAATTGATTCTGATTAAAAGTGAATTGAATGTAAAATAATTTATGATTGAATAACTTTATATAAAATTGAATAGAATAGTAAATTTTAATGTAAAAATTATGTTCAAACTCAAAAAATATAAATTTTAAATTTAGATAGAATCAATTCTACTTTAAAAAAATAAAATACATAAAAATTATTTTGAAATTGATTCTACATGTTTAGAGAGTGTTTCTTTCAAATTTAAAAATCACATCATCAAAAATACATAATAAAAAATAAATATATTCATATTTATTATAAAATTGAAAATAATATTTTTTAATATAAAAATTATAAAAAAAAAATTTAAAACATTTATTTAATCTATATAGATTAGATACATTAATTATCAAATCTATTAAAAAAATTCAAATTTATTTATAAATCCTAGTATCTCTTACGTTTGACTCGAACGAAGGTGTTCCCTAACGATGATCATTGTTACGCACACAATACAACGAAAGAACGAAAGCAACCATTTTTGAATTCAATCATTCAGCAATCAATTCAATGTCATCATCATCATCATCACCGACTCCCATTCTCTGCGCTTCTTTCAACCAAGACAATAGGTCAATTCTTTTCGCCCAATCATTCATCACTTTTCCTTCTAATTTGATTCTCCTTTCAAAACAACTTCATCCATTAATTCATTCATTTCAGTTGCTTTGCAATTGGAACCAAAGATGGTTTCAGAATATTTGATACCAATACAGGAAAACTCTGTTATGAAAGAGGTTCTAATTCTAATACTGCCAATTTCTTCAATTACATTATCTTACTTTTTCTGACTGTTTTTTTTTTCTTTCCGTGTCTCTAGCTGTTGGTGCCTTCTCTATTGTTGAGATGCTCTTTACTTCAAGTCTTCTTGCAATTGTTGGTGCTGGTGATCAGGTATATTAGTTAGTTCCGACACCTCTGAAAAAATGCTAGTCTTGTAATTATATTTAATTTATTCATATTTTTCAAAATATTAGGGTGTTTCCGTGTCAGTGTCGGTGTCATGTTCGGGGTGTCTGTGCTTCGTAGTTAAATAGGCATGTTAATTTGATTAAGGGGTTTCTCTTATCTCTCTGATTTGATTTTGTATTGTTTTAACCTATGCAGCCATCTTTGTCGCCCCGCCGTCTATGTTTATTCAATACTACTACTGGAGCTCCTCTTAGAGAATTGAACTTTCTTACTTCAATATTAGCTATTCGCATGAATCGAAAAAGGTCACCCTAATGCTTAGTATTTTACTGCCAAATTCTTTCTTTTTTTGTATTTCATAATTATGTAAATAATATTGCAGCTATGCAAACTAATATGCTTATTTTTTCCTCAATTTGATTTGATTTGGTTTGAGGAGCTTACTTTGTGAGATGGTTTACTTTTGCATTGAAATTTCTTCTGTTATTATTAAGTGTGTGTGTTTGGTTCTACAATGACGAAAATTGATTTTGATTGAATTGATTTTGTAGAATTGATTCTGGTTAAAAGTGAGTTAATGTGAAGTGATTTATGTTTGGATACATTTATGTAAAAGTGAGTTGAACAATCCTAGCTTCGGCTAGAATCAATTCCGGAAACAAAAAATCAATTCTATTTTTGAGAAAACACACATGTCAAAATCAATTTTACACCTCTAGAACTGCTTTTGGCCCTTCCAAAATGGAAACCAAACATACACTAAAATAAAATCCATAAATTCTAATGACCTGATCAGCATGTCTTTTACCATTAAGAATAATCTTATCTGACTTTGTTTCTCTCTATTGCAGACTCATTATCATTTTACAAGACAAAGCATATGTGTATGACATAAATAGCCTTTTAATCCTGGACACTTTCGGCACGGTGCCAAATAGTAAAGGTGAGGTTGGAGTTAATGTGTGATAAGATTTCTCTTAATCAGGAAGGCTTCTGATAAGCAATGTTTTTCCTCTCACTTGACTGAGATATTATGCTTAATATGTATCCTTTTCTACGACAAATTTTCCTACAGGACTTTGTGCGTTTTCCCCTTGTTTGGATGCTTGCTACATGGCTCTTCCCGCTAGCACCACAAAAGGATCTGCATTGTTGTACAATGCTATGGATTGTAATTTACACTGCGAGGTATGCATAATTTCCCGATAAAAATGGATTTGTTGCTTTATCATTCATGAGTTCTTTTGCTACTGTGCCTGCACTTCCTTGTGGCTACAATAGTGAGAGGTCAAAAACCTTGAAAAAAAATTAATCTTCGTGTTTTTGTTTGTTACTCTATATTCAGCCCTGCCTTCTTGATCTTCATGTTTTTGCTTATTAATGATGAATCTGAAATACAGATTGACGCTCATCGCTCACCTCTTGCTGCAATGGTCTTTTCTTCTAACGGAATGTATATAGCTACTGCATCTGAGCAAGGAACCTTAGTCAGAGTTCATTTGGTGTCAGATGCAACAAAGGTGATGATTAATATGTAGTGTCATTTTCAATACTCCCCTCCTCCTAACATATAACAGATTCCCCTTTCCCTTACTCACACACACGAAGGCAATTCAGTTACATTAGTTGCCACCTCGTCATTCCCTTTCTTATTCTTATTCTTCCTCGTGTATACCCTTCAGAATCTGCAAACAATAGGATGTTGGTTAAAATTTGCAATTGAAACAAATAAGGGCATACTCATTTAGATCACTTTAAATATAAATCATACCAAAACACACTTAGCGGCTCTTAGCTTATACTACTCTGTCTCATATTATAAGCAAATTTTACCTTTTTAGATTTATTGAATAATTAACGTATATAGTCTATATATAGATCAAATACATTAATTATTCAATGAATCTGAAATGGTGAAATTTGTTTATAATATGAGACAGAGGGAGTACTAGTATTGATCTTGAGAGTCCAAACCAAAATAAATAGATTCTAGTATCAGTGTTATCAAATTGCCCTGTCATGGCCGCTATGGCGGATATACATGGCGGTTTTTGGGCTTGCCGCAATGGTAAATATCAGCCGCTATTGTGGGGTTTTCCGTCATAATCCGCAATAACAGCGTCGCAAAACGCCCGTTATGGCGGGATTTTGGCTCTCCGCCGTGGACCGCCATCCGCCATCGACAACATTGTCTAGTATGCAATACTCTGATTATGCATTTCCATTGCATATTTTAAAACAATACTCATCCTCCTAATTTTTTGTCTGATTGGTTCCTTTGCCGAATGACTCTTCAAGAGAAGCCCATTCATATGTTTTATGTCATGTAAGTGGACTGTTAAGTCCTCAGTTTTCTAATCGGATCTTCATTCAAAGCAGGATATTTACTGGATGAACAGTCTTTATTTCTTGCCCGATTTCCACTCATGGTTTTTATGAGGTTGTGCCTTGCATATATCATTTTGTTTTGCTTGTTTGCATATATCTTCTCTAACATGAAAATTGAGCCATGGGGCAGTATCTTGATTCATTATGCTTCTTTTTCTGGTTTCGATTGTTTACCTTCATACACGAGACATTCCTTGTGACGGTTGTTTATGGTTTTGATATTATATCTGTAGCAATTTTGCTCCAAATGTAAAATCTGACAAATGTTTTTATCGCAGTCATTTAGTTTCCGAAGGGGTTCATATTCATCTACTATATTTTCTCTTTCATTTGGGCCATCCAAGCTGCTTCCCGATATTCTAGCAGCCACTAGTTCCTCTGGTTCTATTCATCTTTTCACTCTCGGATTTGTTTCATATCCAAGGTGAGAATTTCAATTTACTTTTCTAAGTGCTAGACTAGGTTATTGATGTACACAAGTCAACATGTCAGAAAGGTTTGGATTGCTTTACATCATTATAGGTTTAGCTAGCCTAATTTAAATATAGTGCAAACCTCCAACGACTATGTTTGGCTTGGTCAATGCTCAAACGGACATGTAAATAGCACTGGAGAAACCAAATGTTGAGGAAAAAAAATTAACTGTCTTGTTCTTCTCAATTATATTGGGTGGCCAGATAAGAAACTTCACATTGAATTGAATATTTTGTTCTTTTATACTTAGGAAAATGGATGCCATATATATATCGGTCATTGCATGTTCAAATGTTCCCAACCCTTTGTATTATTGGTTTTAGTTTTCCATAAAATTTGGGGAAGCTTCGATTACTTCAAAAGTTTATTTCTGTTGTTTAGTTTTTTAATTATTTTTTTTCCCTCTGAAATGGATTTGGAAAGATGTCCTATTTATGTTTGATGAACTTACTAGGAGCAAGAGGTCAAGTGGTTTTCTTGGATCAATAATTCCCGATGCTGTGAACGATGTGCTAGATCCTGCTTGTCATCACGTTCTTCATAATGCCGTTCCTGCAGGAGTCAAAAGGTTAACCATTTTATGTTGCTAGATTCATCTCTTGAGGGTGATCTTTTATGTTGTACTTTCTAGACCTTGCAACTATCTCGTACGAAAAATGACCCTCACTTTTATAATCAGAGATTGATTGTTTTATCTTTGAGGATTTTACTATGTCAACCAAGCAAGGATTTATACACACTCATGTTGTAATATCTTGTGTTTTTCATACAGCTCTGCAGTCATTTGCAAGGTTGAGAATGTTACAGACACCTCATCATCTGAACTTTTAGCTTGTAGGTGAGTGCCTTATTATTGGCCTGGTGGTCTTAGTTTGGCTTATGTTAATACTACTAATAGACTATACGCCGATTCTTCTAATGTTTCATTAAATTTCTAATATCTATTTATTTGCTATAAGTTTAAGTTTTTAAAATTTTCAGGGCGAGCATGTGTGTGATAAGTTATAATGGTCACTTTCAAGAATATAACTTAAGCATTGATGCTCAGAAAATGTCTTGGTCTTTAGAGCGCGAAACCAATCTTTTGACTGTGACCATGGATAAAGTTCTATGAATAGAAAAATACTTGGTGCAAACATTTGGTGAAACTTTCCAAAGCTACCATTGCTGCCAACATCAAGTGCTTATTTAGAGAAATGTCCAAACTCACTCTAGACCATAGCTGCTTCCAACATGAATGTGTTATGTCGAGGAAATCATGATCCTAGATTAATTATTGATATGTATAGAAAAGTGACAATGTAAAGTAATTTTACATTCCTCTCCTATAAAGTCATAGGAGTGATAGATTTGGTCATTAACATAGAAAATATGTCTAATTTAGATCTTGTTAGGAGTTTGACTGTATAATAAATTTGATTAAACTGATAACTTACTAACATCAAAACTTGTTATGCATTGCATAATTGTAAAAGAAGTAGTAACATTATTAAGTACTAGTATATTTTTCGGTTTATATTTTACCATGTTAGAATAGTGTTGAAATTTTTTCAGAGAAAAATGATAAGCATAATAGAATATTTGTTGAAATTTTTTGTTTTCAAGCATGTATAAAATTACAATAGCGAAATTATTTTTATAGCCGTTGACTTAGTGATAATACAAACTTTAATTTGAAAAGGAAAGTTTTGTCGTCATTAAAATTAAGTTGCATGATGCACTTTATCTTTGGGATGTATCTTTTAAGTTAAAACTTATAAATGAACATCTTTCATTACACTTTTACAAATTTGTAAGGTATATAGTTAGTGTACCAAAGTGTTACAAGTTGTAAAAACCACTTAATCAAAATCAATTGGTAAAAGATCAATAATACGAGTGCATGTCCCTTTTTCTATATAATATTTAATTTTTTGATGAGTGATGTCAATATGTTATTAGATAAATTAGTTGTAGAATTTTCTCATATAATGTTTCTCATACATTGCCTCTTTTGAAAATTTATTTTATGCATGAAAACTTAGGTTTTATAATCTTTAACAAGTGTGGTTTGAACGAATGGTTCATTTGAATCATGAGTTTTGGATTTTTAGATTTTAATTCCTGTAATGTTTGAATCAAATTATATTTTGGGTTGAATCAAATTATATTTTGGGTTGAATCAAATCAGACTACAGAATGTTTGAATCAAGTTATATTTTGGGTTGATTCAAATCGGATTGTTTTTTAATTCTTGGATTTCAGTTCTGTTAAGAGAACTTTAAACTGAATCACACTTTGGTTACTATATGCATCAAATCAGTTTACACATTTTCTCACACGGTTCGAATCATGTTAGAAGTTGGGGGGAGGGGAAAGTAGCTCCCTAGTGTATCATCTATCTATTAGAAAAGGCTTGGAAGAAAGAGGCCTCTCATGAACCAAACTACCCAAACCAGGTTCTCATTAGTACATTTGATGTTTGTTGTTGATATAATTGTATTTGTCAATGCAAGTTATGAAGATCGGAAAAGTTCTGAAGCAGAGTTATTGAATTTCATGACAAATATGTTTCACTTGAAATGTACAATTTAGGACATTCACGCTTGAAATATTTCAAAACACTCGAGGTAATGCATCTTTGCTAACTTGACAACTCTTAATCCAGGTATCCCATATATGTCAGCTCTTACAGACACTTTTGTAGACTATGTAAAGGATACATGTTCTTGTTGTTTCTTTCCCTAAATGGAGGGGCATAAAAAAGGAAACTGTTGTACATGAAAAACTAACTCAGGCTAAAAGGAAACATGTAATAACATTAAGTTCCAGGACAGCTGCATCAATCTGGGATACTTGGGTGATATTTTGCAACTGGGTTTCAGTTCCAGCAAACTATCTAGTTCGTGTCTTGACAAACTTAGGTCTGGATGCCTTCTTTTCCAGCTTTTCCCTTTTCTTGCGGGTCTTTTCATCTTCAACTGTCTCCTGATCACAAAACGCATACACAATTTAAGTTACTATGAACCTTCCTGAGTCTTGAAAGTGAAAATTAATCAAAACGGTGATCATACCTCTGAACCTTGTGGCAAAAACCCTTTAATGAAGCCAAAGGATTGGTATGCTCCAAATGCTGGTATCTGGTAAATGTAAAGAAAGGAGAAACTGTATCACTGAAGATGTTACATTCTCTTTTTTTTTTGTGATTGGTTTTACAATTTGTATGCCAAACACATGCAGATATTGATTACAACTTTAAATTAAACTTGCAAGTGTATATTTTTGGACCAAAAAAGAAAAATTAAGTCATAACTCAAGCAGTTCCCAGCTATAGTCAATTTTGTACAGAACACCTGATATAATTCATATTCGCCGGTCTGTCAAAAAAATAAAAATCATATTCGCCGGTGTGAGAAAAGTCACTAGGGGTTATATGATAAGCACACAAAGTTTTGGGAACCTCCTCCTGTTTAACAATCCAGTTCCTTTCCCTTCAAGCTGAATGCTTATGGCACATAAAAGTTCAAAATATTTACTATCTTTCAGGCATACACTGATAAGTCAATCTAATGAACCTTTAGATCAATTCCTTTTTATGGCAAATGAACATTTTTACAGCATAAAAACTATGAGCACAGACTGCAGCCTTGCAGATAATAGATCTCTTTGAAGCTAAACTACATTTGTTCAAGTGGTATCAGTCCCAGCGTGTGACTACAGCCTTAACTAAAAGAGTACTACATTTACAGTCCTACATTTTAAAAGAATACTACATTTTGAGGCAATAGAGCCACCAAAAGCTTATTTAGAAGCAGATTGGACCTTACCACAAGATATATGTACCAAAATTTTCCAGAGATGATAGACGCAACTTGCACAAAGCTTGTTATATAGATAACATCATGTAAATAGCTGAAAAATATGATCAACAGTAAGTGAAGAATCATCACACAGTTAGAAGATAGCAAAAAACTCGAAGTAGTTGAACTTTATTTAGCAATATAGTTTGGATTCACATAAGAGGGTCAAGATTCTCAAGAACTATTAGTGACTCAAAATCTAAATAAAGGAAAGGGAGAGCTGACTTCTCAGACTTATGGGATCAGCCGACTATGAACAAGTTTTAAGTCAGTCCAAGGGCTCAAACTCCATAGACTACAGGCTAAAGCCTACAATATATACACATCGTTCAACAATTATATTTGTCAACCATTTTTGCATGATGGCCATGGAAGAAATCACTAACTTTAGTTTTAGTGAAAAAGAGTACAACTCATATTTGAACAATCCTAAGAGCTTGAAATACTTCCAACATCAGCGTTGTCAATTCTGGATAGAGGAAAATGGCGGATTGTTAAAATTCCGCTGCGTAACAGGGGATAATGCCACTATAGCTGCTATTTGACAATATTTGGAACTAATTAGCTATTTAGCAATGATACAAACACGGACACGACACCGACATATCAACACCGGTAACAACTTGAAAAAATTAATAAATTGAATGTAATCCCATGTGTAGGTGTCGTGTCGGACACCAGACATGGATTTGTTCAGGGGGTGTTGGCGCTACATAATTAGTGTATTGCAGAACAATGGCGGTTGGTCTAAAAATTCTCCTATGCCTATGCTATGGTGGTATAGAGCCACTGTAGCCACTATATAAGAACACTGCGGAAAACCAACCGAGAACCATGTTACGCACACAACAAAAGACAAAGTCAAAAACCCCTTGGCACAGATAAACAATAGTAATTTTTTTAAATATAGATGCACATCTTGTATAAATGAGAATAGCCTCAAACTTATAGAATTTCATTATTAACATAAGTTCATGGTTACCCATGAAAATGTCCTTATAAGCTTATAGAACCTTATAGAACTACATGGACAAGTTAAATGAGAGCTTATGAAAAAACTGATATGGACTGGAGAAACTAATTTCAACTTGTATGAGAAACTATTGTTTAAATAACTCAGTCGCTGCGACATTCATTTAGTATTTCATTTTCCATACATGCTTATTAGAGATCTTTACACAAACCACAAGACAAGACAGAAACCTTACCCGCAAACTCCACCAGTAGTCATATCAAACCCACCATCTAAAAGTTCACCATCTTCGGCGTAACTAGGGTTCGCCATTTTAGCAAGTTGTTGATAGGGAAAATAATACGCTAGAGAAGTCACAGCAAGGCCAATAAAATGCTTCCAGGTGATGCTAGAATGAAAGATTAACATCCTAATCACTACATAAATAACCTGTTCAAAAGTAAACCAACAAATCAGCAAATCAATAATCAACACACTAGTTGAGCAACAATAACATGTTTATGTTCACATGCATTGATAATCTCAAGCCAATACATGATGATCATACTAGATTTGACCAATTAACTATTCAATTTTAGAGAACTAAAATGATAAATCCTAATCAAACTCTTAGGCTAAAAACCCTAGAAAGGTGAATTGAAATTGCAATCAGAGAGAGTGCGTAGAGAAAAAGTACGTTGCAGGCGATGATGATTTGGCGGATCCTAGCCATGTGACGAGCGTTCTCTTCCTTGCGTTTCTTAGCACCTTGATTCGCCATTTCTCTCACCTGAGACCAACAAAACGGTGCCGGTGACTATATCGCTGATATGGTTCTACTTCTTTGGGTTAATGTTTAGCTGCTTCTGATTCACGGAAGGAACATCGGAACATTGACAGTGGGCCAAGGCCCGTTATTTGGATTGGGCTCAACTGATTCGGTATTTTAGGGCCCACTGGATCTTAATCTTCGTATCAACTTTTTTTCTATGAAGATTTTAAGTCATTTCTCTTTACACCATTATACTATAGGACGCACTTTTTAAAATTCCAAAATATCTATGGGTTTATTCGAAGATACATCTCAGAACGCACTAAATATTATTTTTTGTCTAAATTTTGTTTGGAGATGCATCCTCGAATACATCTAAAGGTAAATTCGTAAATATATCTCTGAAAATACCTTTTCTATTTAGAAGAATTTTTTCCCAATCAGTGATATATGAATCTTAATCTTCATATCACCTTTTTTTTTTCTGCGAAGATTTTAAGTCATTTCTCTTTACACCCTTACATTGTAGGACGCACCTCTGAAAATCCCAAAATATATTTGGATTTATTCGAAGATACATTTCAGAACGCACTAAATACCATTTTTTTGCCTAAATTTTGTTCGGAGTTGCATCTCCGAATAAATTTAAGGGTAAATTCATAAATACATCTCCGAAAATACCTTTTTCATTTAGAAGATTTTTTCCCACTCAGTGATATTTTCGGAGATGTATCTTCGAAAAGGTCCAGCGCAAACTTGAATTTATGACCATCTTGCATGATCATCTTCCCCACTCTTCAAACTCTTCCATAACCACAAAACCCTTTAAAAAATCATTATCAATCAACGTTTCGATTCCAAACCAGATTTCTTGCATTTTACCACATCAAGTGGAGCAAAATAAGCTGCAATTTAAGGTAAAGTTCTCTCATTTTATTCCTTATTGCTTGCATTAATCTTGAGTTTAAGTTGAAAAAAGGTTCACCTTGTCCGGCTATACATATTAGAACTCACCTGCAATTATATATATGTATATCTGAATTAATATGTTATTGGTTTTTAAGTATTTACCTTTTTTGGTTCTTAATAGATATAGTTCACCCAGATATATTTCTCAAAATTGATGTACGTAACGATGTAAAACAATATGTAGCGAAGGATAATGTTAAATTAGTTGAACTGAAGCATGATCTTAAACGGGAAGAAGTGAAGGATGATGTTAAACTGATTCTTGTCGAGATAGATGTTGGTAAATGCTTCATAAATGAATAATTGATTACTGCTCGCTGACATATGCTTCAATGGGTCCGCATGGTAGCCAGGAATTTGGGATTTGACATTGTAACCGGAAGGTCCAAAAATGGTTAATAGAACACAAGCATGTGTAACTATGAGATGTGAGAGAAGTGGCACGTATGTTACCTTTATTCGGAAGTTGAAACATGATGACACCAGAACGAGAAAATGTGAATGCACGTTTAATATGCACATACATTGTAACATGGATGAGATGTGGACATTTAATGTGATTTATGGAATACATAACAATGTCTTGCAAAAAAAAAGCTAGTCGGCCATCCCATCGTATGTCGTCTTAAACTGGAGGACAATGAAATTGTTTCGAACATGTCTTTAATCAGAGTGGTATCGAAAAACATATTTGAAAATTTGAAACAGAAACACCTAGAAAGTGTTTCAAATATCAAACACGTATACACTCGGCATCATCGAAACAACATGGTGATAAGGGTTCCAAGATCCAAAATGCAATAACTTTTGAAACTTTTGGATGAAAACCAATATGTTTCTAGGTGCATAGTATGTCATGATAAAGTCACTGTTCGTGACATATTATGGACTCATCCCGAAAGTATCAATTATTCAACACATTTCCTATTTTCATCATTATTGATGCAACGTCCAAGACCAACAAGTATAGGTTTTCGCTTCTTGAAATTGTTGGTGTTACTTCTACGGAGAAGACTTTTCAGTGGGATTTGTATTTTTAGAATCCGAAAAATAGGTCAACGTTTCATGGGCCTTGGAAGTGTGCAAAACTTTGTTGAATGACCAAGAAAATATGTAGAAGGTAATTGTCACTGATCGAGACACCACACTAATGAATTTTGTTGCAAAGGTGTTTCCTACATCTTATTCATTACTTTGCCGATATCACTTTACAAAAAATGTGACGAGTCGGCTAAAACTCACGATAGGCACCAAACAAATCAAGTGTGGAGACGGAAAAATGGTGATACCAAGTGTTATGGTGGAAAAGATTATGGATGCATGGACGAATATATTAAATTCATCCATAAAATAATTGTATATTTCCTCTGTAATGAAATTTAGGAGCCCGTGTGTCCAATATCCAGATTTCTTGAAATACGTTAAGAGTACTATTATAGACCAAGTGAAGGAGAAAATTGTTTGTGCATGGGCCGATCAAGTTAGACACCTTGTAAATACAATAACTTACAGAGTCGAATCAACACATTCGACATTGAAGAAATGGTTGGGGTGATAGTAAGGGTGATTTCTATAGAGATTGGGATGGGGTGAACCAAATGCTCCAAAACCAAAATTCAGAAATACGAACCACTTTTGGTTGAAGCATAACGTTGCAAGAACATAGATTCAAATACAATATTCTCTATTCACAATTTGTTTGGTGTGTATCACGAAGCTACGCGAGCATAACAGACAGGTATGGATAAGGCAGAGTGTGGATGCATATTTAGAAAGACTTATGGTTTTTCATGTGCTTGTCTCATTGTAAAATAATTAAAAATTAATTCCCCGATTCATATGGTTGAAGTGTACAGTCTTTGGAAAATAATTTGGTTTGATTATGATGATGTGTGATTAAGGATGGTAAAACAGGTTTAAGCATCCAGACCGATTGAGAAATAATCCAAGATAAATTTGCGAATGTAGATGATACCATGAAATTTCACATCAAAGAGCAGTTGAGGAAGATTACATATTCGGAAACCAAATATTTGAAACCTCTTTCGCGACCAATTAAAACCAAAGTTGCCCCTAAAAAGGAGAAATTGAATCAAGATGACAATACAATAAAGCAGTCTCCATCACACTTTAAACATGTTGATTCATATTTCCCAGATTCTCCAACTCCAAAATCTCAAAAAAGTGTTCACAAGGGTGCTTGCATTAGCAACCCACCTCCACCTATAACATCCCATTTCTACCCAGCGAGTTAAATGAAATCAGAGTTATAAAAATTTCCAACGAACAAATGAAATGCTACACTTTCAACTTGAAACTACGACATTCAATCATCTAGTTCAGATACATAACACATGAGCTTCAGATGAACCGATAACAACCAACTTAGTCTTTAAAAATAAAAACAACTTTCATTACTACGCAGCGGATTCACAAAATTCACCTGAACATACCATAGCATCTTATCCAACTCAAAACAACTTTAAGACAACAAGTCTCTAATGAAAACAACTTAAAAATTCAGCAACATAATGAAAATCAACAATAAGGAAAACATGCGTTCATCCCCCCGAGTGCTATGTATCAGAGTGACAACACCGACTTGAACTAATGAGGGTAACAACTAACCTTCTCGATTACATGCACGTTACCAACAGAGGGCAATATTCAAACAGAAGGGGTGAGATATTGAACCATATAATCGGATATGCAATAAATGCTATATATCAGAATCAAATCATATAAAATCACCACTTCACAACTTTCAAACATCTTTAATCTCAATAAGACATCAACATGACATAACAACTAATTCACAACCTTTAGATGATATCTGTCACAACAAGTCAACAACATAAAGAAACAACAAATCTATCTTCACCACAACTCAATATGCAACATCAAATGCGACTCAATTACAATGCAAATGCATGTGGTATCATTGGAGCAGAACTCCCATCTTAAAAATTTTCCAATTAATAGAGGCATCAACAAGGCATAGCCTTCATCTCAAAATTCGCCAATACAGGCCATCTCAACGAGCATAAACTTCATCTCAAAAATACAATATATGCGACACAACCATGAATGTAATAACAACACCCAAGTTAACAACATCTCAAATCATCTCAAAAACATCTCAATTAGCATCTCAAAAGCATCTCAAAATAACAACATCTCAAATGCATCTCAACGTCTCGTCATCAACATCTCATATCATCAAAATAATTTATTAAACATCATTTATTTATTATAAATCATCAAACATCATTTATTTATTATAAATCATCAACAGAACATCGTGAATAACTTCTCTCTAACAACTTAACTGTACATTAATTCCACAGTAAATCAACACTGGCCATAGGCCTACAATTTAATCAACTTATCAATCACAACATATAAACAACAACTTATTCAACAACAACAATGTATTTGACAACGACTTATTCACAGCAATAACCAACAATACAATTCCATAAACCGGAAGCATTCAACTTAATTCGACTTCACCTGCAAAATTCATATTTTTCAACAAAAATGCCACCCAACATATCAACCAAAATTACTATCATAAATCGCATAATAATTCGGACTGTTTGGGCTGAAATTGGTTAATTAATTATCGGCCAAAAACTCTATTATTTCTACTTTATAAATCCTACAAAATTATTTGTTGAAGATATTAAATCATTACTATTAAATAATTTATATTTATAAACCGGAACGTAATTACTTCTTAAATTCACTACAGAATTGCAAGTAATCCACCTAAATACTACCTTATTTGTATTGCTACTGTAACAGAACAATTCTAAGTACTACTTCCTTATATTGCTACAGGATGCAAGCTACTTGCCATTTAAATATTACTTCATCAACTTGCGTCACAGAATGCCAATTATATGTTTCTAAGCTACTGCTCTTTCTATGCTACTGTATAGGGAAAAAAATAAGTGCCTTGATGCTACTTCATTACTAGATACCATCATTTATGTGCCAATTGCCCTTACGCACTAACTCCCAACATATCGCTACAGTAACGGCAACAAGTCCCTTACACACTCTTCATCCCGCGCGCTAATTATGCAATTGATTTCTATTAATTCATTCAATATTGCTACAGTAGCAGCAAGCCTAAAACTTCAAGTGCCCTTACATACTTACACAAATATTGCTATAGTAAGTGAAATAATTCCTTCTATATACTTCTCATATGTGCTACTGTGTTGCCAAAATAATTCCAAATGCTACTTTACTATATACCGCTACAGTAGAAATTGTTTGGAATTTTGCAAAAACAAAATATTAAGGTACTTTAATATATGTACATCTAATTATATTGGGGCTTAAATCATCTCTCAATTTCATCAATATACCAATTTCAAACACAATTAAAAATAATATTCATAACTCAAATTCACATACTATTAATTATACACCATATTATAGAGTCAGAACCCCATCCTTACCTCAGATTAGGAGCCGCTCTAAGAGACTTCAAACGAATTTTTAGGGAAAATGGCACTTGAAGAAATTTCCTCTTGTTCTTCTTCTCTCCTTCCAAACCCTATTTTCCTCTTCTTTTTCTTCCTGATACAAAACCCTCTTCTATTCTTCTATTTCTATTCTAATATAATATAACATATTCTATTTAATCTTAAAAACTCAAATGGGCCTAAAAAGACACACCCCTCTAATTACTACACACCACCACCAATTAAGTCTAATGTTACATTTAAGCCTAATAATAAAATAACATTTTAACTTAATTCCACCAATTAAATCCGATTAATTATTATTCCAACTTAATAAAATAATTCAGACTTCGAAGAAAAATTTGAATTAATAAAATAAAATATTCAAAAGTATATTTAATTAAATAAATAATTAAATACGGTGGCGTTACACCACCACCGATACTCGAGATTGAATTCATTGATGAAATACCTCTTTTATGCACGAACACATTGATCGGATTATGAATGTTGGGGATGATGGTAATTGCATTTTCCGGGTTGTATTTGGATTGTTGGATAAAGGAAATGGGGATCACCGACTTGTCTGAGCCACACTTTTGAAAGAGTTGACGACGCGTAGGGAATTCTACACGGAGTTATACAGGACAAATAACATTTTGATTCAATTCAAGATGCACTTATTCCTTGCGTTAGCGGTAACACGCCATTTTCAAAATGGAGGATGCACTTCCCTGATACGTGTCACCTTATAACAAGTATATATGGCCGATTGTGTATCGATCTATCAAGGTATGGATTCTCGGAGACATTTTTCCCATTACAGAGTGTTCCACCTAAAAAATATTTCAGGCGCATCATGTGCATAGGGTTCTTTCAAAATCACTTCATTTTGTACAAGTTTATTTGAAACTTAGGGGACCAATATGAGCTATATCGATTGAGTGGATAACACATTCAACAAATGAGACGGAAACTTGGCCTGATCAATTTCTGGAAAGGGTGCTAGAGTTCACCAAATTGATGGAGTTTGAAAGAGAATCAAATCAGGAAGTGTCGAAGGCAGAACCAACTACAGATTTGTGTAGTATATGATCTCTTGATGTATTTTAGATTATAATCGATATAATTTTTGTATGTATTATCATCAATGATGTAATCTTGATACAATTTAATACATATTAATTGTATGGTTTGCTTTTGGTTTACATTGCATGTGCTTGTTTCAAAAGTTTCTGTTTTTTTCTGGTTCAGGTAAGTTTTTAGATATATATCTTTGAATTAACCTCGTGCAAATTTTCGGATATGTATCTCCGAAGTTAGCCTCTTTGTAATAAAAGGTGTGGTGTACTCGGAGATGTATTTCCAAAATGTCACATGATACATGATAAGATTTTTGAGGTCTAAAGTGACCCAATACTTGTATGAATATGGTGTGTCTCAATCCTTATTTATTACACAACATACTAAAACCAGAGAATAAATTCCTACCCCCATATTGCATTTGTGTATTTCAATAGCGATACGCCACCACTTCCGTTTAGGGTCACTGAGGAAACATCTGTTGTAGATCTAATATCCAAACTAAATACTCTTTTGTGCATTTCAGAAAATCGCAGAGTTGTCAAGCTCGAGTATTAGTCACCCTCGTTTGACATCAAAGAGAAGGCCCATTTCACCAACTTTGAACTAAAGACGAATGAAGATTTAAAGTTTATGTGGAGTGTTTTTTCAATTTAAATCAAAAGGTCCGATTGAAGTGGATGCAAAGATTCAAAGATCCTTCAAGGATAAAATCATTATGTTGCAACGTCCCGATGAAAATAATATATAATATTGAATTTATTTTAATGACTATCTATGTAATGAATGTTTTCATTTAATGTAATATTGATGTTGTGTTGATTTGAAATTGAATTTGATTATGTCATGTTTCTATTTTTTAGTTTTCTAGAACCAGGCATGTTCGAAGATATATCTTTGAAAATGGGATTTGGTGTATCCGGAGATATATCTTTGAAAATATGAAACATTTTGGATATTTCGCTAAGGGCCTTGAAGAATGTATAAAGGTGTAAAGAGAAATTGTCATATTTTATCTTATATTCCTACATACATTTATACCTCAATCTATACTAAATCTAAACAATATCAAAAAATAATAATTTAATTTTTTTACCCCTATATAATATTTCAGGATTATTTTTAAAAAAAAATTCTAAAAATTTACTTACGGCTTATTCGTGGGTAATCTAAAATTTCTTGGATAATTATTATTTACCGAATTACTAAGTTTTCCAAATTGATTATTGGATAATTTGGAAAAAAATTCAAAAACTTTTTTCGTGGCTTATTCATGAGTAAATCTATCTTTTCGTGGGTAGACTTATTTAATGGATTACTAAGCTTTTTGAATTGTTCATCGAATAAGTTGTAACAAAGATTTTCTAAATGTCGTTGATCAGCACGAGTCGTTTCACTCGGATGTTCAAGTTCCTCGTGATGAGATTAGCCTTAAAAATATTTCTTTGTAATTTACCATGTCTTTGCCTTGTAAAAAAAAAAACTTTACACATTCCTTTTTGTTTATCTTGCTAATGATCATTGTTTGTTTAGTTAAAGTTAGTCTCCTTTAAGGGTTTTTGGTGTCTTTTTCGTTTTCTCACCCTTACCCATCCTTTTGATAGAAGTTAGCGTAATTTGGTGAGATAGACTTTGCTATGGATTACTCGTCCCGTTTGAGGGGATCTAGAGTAATTTCTCCGTGTCACATAAGATTGTTCCCGACTAAGGATTGGGTCATCGTCCCTACCCTCAATTTTAAATAGAAATATATTTTTTAATTGAAGGTGATTTGATCATGGAATTTCACATAAATTAGAAGTCAATTCCTACATACGACACTATTGTTCCGTACTAAAAGTAGAATTGTGATTGATTGGTGGTGATGGATGTAACGCCCCGATATTTAATTATTTATTTAATTGAATATTGTTTTGAATATTTTATATTAATTGAATTTTATCATCAAGTCGGAATTATTTTATTAAGTTGGAATATTAAATAATCAGATTTAATTTGGTGGAATTAAGTTGATGTATTATTGTTATTATTAAGCTTAAAAATGATAATGAGCTATGTTATGGCGTCAAGAAGTAAAAGCGGAGTGTATCATTTAGGCCCAATTGGATTTATTTGGATTAATAGAATAATATATATTTTTATTAGAAAATAAGAAAAAGGAAGAGAGTTAGAGTTATCAGAAAGAGAAGAGAAAGAGGAATATGGTTTTGAGTGGAGAAGAAGAAGAAGAAGAAAGGTTTGGAGCTATGGCAGCAACAAGGTGTAATCGAAAATTATAAAGAACCGTCAATCTAAGGTAAGGGTGGGGTTCTGACTATCTAATGGGTTACATGACAAATTTTATATGGGATTGGGTTTGTAAGATTGCTTTTGTTGGTGTTTAATTGTTGTAATTGATATTGAGATGTGGATTGTTGTCAACGAATTGGTTATGGGAAATTACTCTATATTGATTGAATATAATTTTATGTTGATGTGATACTATGATGTGTTGTTGAATGTGATACCGTATTGGTTCGTAGCAGACAGAAGAAATTAGGAAGAAAACAAAGAAATAAAAGTGTGTGTGCCGAGCGGCAATCTTGAGGATTGTGGTGCCACGCTGAACGACATGGTTGTTGAGATAAGAGTGAGAAGGAGTGACGAACGACAAAGTATTGTGCCGAAAGGCACATGTGGAGAGGGAGGGTGTGCCGATTGGCACCCTAGAAGAAAGTGGGAAATATGTGCCGAGGGGCATGATGCTTGGTGCCAACGATACCTGGAATTTAAAGTGGTGTACTAGAGAAAAAGAAATAGGATAACAACATTTCTTATTCAATTAATTTAGCAAAATTAGTGTTCAAGTAGGAGTAGGTAATTTTTAACAGAAACATAATTATACTCATTAGTAGCAGTGTTGTATGGAAAATAACCTTAGCAGAAAATTAGTAGAAGGACCTTAACAGTAAAGATAAATAAAATAGTAGTGATGGTTTTGGTTGCAGAAATACTTAGTGAATGGTTAGATGTTAACAGTGTAGAAATTTAGTAGTAATAAGAACAGTAGATTTACTAAATTAGTAGAGAAGTAATATTACATATAGCAGAGACATAGTAATTAATATATGTTAATAGTATGGAAATTTAGTAACAGTACAGGGTTGAATTAATAGAAATTTTAGTAGAGGATTATTTAGTCGGATATAGTTGAATTATCCGAATAATTACGTGGAATGTTTGTAAAATATTACAGTTGAGACAACAGATTGTATAAGTTGTTGTAAGGTAGGGACTAAGATGTGAAATAGTAATAGAAGGTTATTAGTAATAAAATAACAGTGTATAATTAATTAATTTGTAGGGTTTAGTCGATTTGTCTGAATAATTATGTGAAATAACTTTTATGGTTAATTATGAAGTTGCGGGTGGTGAATTTTGTTACATTGTCTCTAACTATTGGCAAGAATCAAATTGTGGGCTTGTCGCCAAAGTTGAATAGTTGTATTTATGTTGTTGCTATTGTCGTTATGTTGCCTCCATTTATTGACAATGTAAAGTTGTAGGCCTATGGCTAATGTTGAGATGTTGTGTTGTTGTGATTGTCGAATACATCGAATATATCGTTGTTTATATGTTGTGATTGATAAGTTGATTAAGTTGTAGGCCTATGGCCAGTGTTGAAGCAACGATGAGTACCTCTAATTAGTGGTAAAGTGACGATGTAGGCTTATGCCTTTGTGACGGTGATTGTTGTTGTGTGTGATTGTTGCATTCATTGAGTCACATATATTTGCATTATTAAGTTGGCCTGGATTGGCACCACATTGGCCTCGATTGGCAAAATATTAAGTTGAAGGCTTATGCCTTGTTGCTGCCTCTATTAATTGGCAAATTTTTTAAGTTGGGAGTTCTGCTCCAATGGTACCACATGCATGTGTATTGTAATTGAGTCGCATTTGATGTTGCATCTTGAGTCGTGGTGAAGATAGACGTGTTGTTGCTTTATGTTGTTGACTTGTTGTGACGGGTATTATTTAAAAGTTGTGAATTAGTCGTTATGTCATGTTGAGGCTTTGTTGTAATGGTTGTTGTGTATAAGTTATGAAGTGGTGATTTTATATAATCTGATCTAATATATTATTTATCATACGACTTATTATATTATCTGATATCTCGCCCCTTCTATTTGAATGTTGCCCCTCTGTTGGTAACGTGCAGGTAATCGAGAAGGATAGTTGTACATCGTTAGTTCGAGTTAGTGTTGTCGCTCTGATACATAACACTCGGGAGGAATGATCGAACAATTGTTTACTTGTTGAAATTGTTTTAGTCGTTGAATCCTAAGTTGAATTTTATGAAATAATATGTTGCCTCTCAAGTTGTATTAGTTGAACGAAACATATGATGCTACTTGAAGTTGTAATTATGATTCTGCTGCGTTATTAATAAAAGAAGTGGTTTTATTTTAAAAGTTGATGCAAGTTGTTATATGATCCTCCAAAATTAAAGTGTTATATATCTATTTATGTGTTGTAACATGTTGGAATGTGATATCCCAAATGTGTTGGAAGCTTTTAAATACTCTGATTTTTATCATAACTACCGGGTAGAATTTGGGGTGTTACAATAGTGGTATCAGAGCAGGTCGGTCCGTCCGACCAAGTTATCTAATATCGTTTATTCCTTAGTGTGCAACAAGTGTGTGAAACACTGTCGGTGCTTGTTGTTTTTCTAATCGAGTTGTATGCAGGAGTTGGTTGAAGATATGTGGGGAAGAAGCTTTGCTTCTCAAATATGTTCAATTGAAAGGTGTTGGTTCAGTATGCTGTCGACGACGACAATGCAAGAATTATTGGAGTCTTGTTGTTCCCGAATTTGAAGGTGACTTGGATTCAAGGTCTTGTTGTTAATCGAGTTAGAGCGCCTTGAGAGAAACTGATCAGACATTGTTGGTGCTTACTTCTTAAGGAATGAAGAGCGATGTAATATTTGTTGATTTATGAAGCAAGTGTAAGATGTTGATGTTTGAACAATGATGGAGTAATAAAGTTGCGGTAAATTTTGTGTTGGGATCACATAAGTGATTGTCGGAAGTAGTTGACATTGATAAGTAGTTGTGAATCGCGAGTCTGAGTCGAAACTTGAAGAAGTGAGTAGCATTGCGAAAGAAATTGTTGCCCTGGTGTTTTGGATCCAGAACTTTAGCGAAGGAATGCATCTCTCGAGTTATAAGAAATTTGGGAGCACGAGATATGTTAAGAGTTGTTTGGAATATGTCTAAGTTGAAGACAAATGAGTTTCGGAGTGGAATTTCCGTAAGCGAATCGCAGGAAACTGCAGAATTGTTGTGGGACTTCGAAAATTCATAACTAGAGTTCTGGGCATCCGATTTGAGTTCCGTTTGAAGCGTTGGAAAGTTAACAAAACGAGCTTCATTTTAAAAATGGTTCTAGTAGCTGTAATAGATTCATTTATCATGTGATGATATCGGGAGTAAGTGCAGTTTGTTGTTAAGCTTGTCTTTAGGACTAAACTTGTTCTTCAGTGTTGTACGGGACGTCAGCGTCCAAGTTGGGTGAATTAAAGGAGCAATTGGAAGATTTATTTAAAGTAATTTGTGAAATCAAAGGTATCATTTGGAAATATTTGGTTTTATTAATTAGAACGAAAGATGATAGTGCAAAGTTGTGTGGAATTTACGGTGTTGAAAAGGAGGAAAATTTATGCTAAGTTGTCAGGATGTATGTTATAGTTTTGGGAGAAGAGTTCTCTTGAGTAATTTTATTTCCAAGTGAAAGTGTATGTAGATCCATTCAAGGTGGATGCAGTTCTAAGTTGGAGAACGACGAAGTCTGTTATAGAGGTTAGTAGCTTGTTGAGCTTGGATGATTACTATCGTAGTTGTTTGAGATATAGATATATATGAAATGTTGTTAGATGAGATGATATTGTTGAGAGTATGATTGGAATGAAAAGGAAAATGTGGGAGTATTTGTAAACCTCATTGGAAATTATTGGATTATGCTTCTTTAGGTGACTTGAGTACAAGTTCTAAAGGAAAACTATTATAGTTAGTAACGATAGTTTATACTCCATTATGATTATCGACTATCTATTGACAAATTGAGGAACTGATCACCCTCAATCTATTGTTGATAGTAGACGAGACCATGTTGGATGATATAGATTTGTTGTGCTATCTTAATGGTGTGTAAAGTGGTTGATGTTATATCATGGAATAAGTCGGAGTATCGAGTTATATGCGAGCTAACGTTGCAAATGTGAAAGATTGAGAATATCAAGTGAAGAATGGTTTTATGGTGGATGTTGAGGAAAGTTCGAAATTAGATTGAAACATGTAAACCATGTGTTTGACGGAAATTATTATGGTTGTTAGTTAATGGTGAGTTGTATGTATAATTGTTGAGTTATACGATTAAGTTAATGTTGTGATGATTTGGTTCCCATTGTCGTGATGTTGTTGTTGATTATCGTAATGTGAAGGAATAATATTTCATAATATGACGAAGTCGATAATGTTGACTATGTTGTTGTCACTATAAGAGTGATACAACGATGTAACCAAATTTGTTGATATTTTGTTGATAATTGACATACGGGAATGAAATTGTGTATGTGTTTAGAGGTTGAAAAAGGTGTTAAGATGATATTGAGATGACATATATCCAAGTATAAGTGTGTTATAGTTGTTGCTACTTTAAAATGTAGGTATGTCAGATTATGGTGAAGTAGTTGAGATGCTAGTAACGATTATATCACGAAGTGTTGAATGATTGGTATATGTGTAATCGATTTGAATTGTGTTGAGTTATTGTTATGTTGGTGAAGTAGTGGTCGAAGTGTTGCCAAATGCGACTCGGGGATCAAAAAGTTGGATGTGAACTTCGCGTTAAGGGTGGTAGTATCGAATAGATTTCCGAGGACAAAAATATTCTAAGTGAGGGAGAGTTGTAACGCATCGATATTTAATTATTTATTTAATTGAATATTATTTTGAATATTTTATATTAATTGAATTTTATCGTCAAGTCAGAACTATTTTATTAAGTTGGAATATTAAATAATCAGATTTAATTTGGTGGAATTAAGTTGAGGTATTATTGTTATTATTAAGCTTTAAAATGATAATGGGCTTATGTTATGGCGTCAAGAAGTAAAAGCGGGGTGTAGCATTTAGGCCCAATTGGATTTATTTGGATTAATAGAATAATATATATTTTTATTAAAAAATAAGAAAAAGGAAGAAAGTTAGAGTTATCAGAAAGAGAAGAGAAAAAGGAATAGGGTTTTGAGTGGAGAAGAAGAAGAAGAAAGGTTTGGAGCTATGGCAGCAGCAAGGTGCAATCGAAAATTATAAAGAACCGTCAATCCAAGGTAAGGGTGGGGTTCTGACTATCTAATGGGTTGCATGACAAATTTTATGTGGGATTGGGTTTGTAAGATTGCTTTTGTTGGTGTTTAATTGTTGTAATTGATATTGAGATGTGGATTGCTGTCAACGAATTGGTTATGGGAAATTACTCTATATTAATTGAATATAATTTTATGTTGATGTGATACTATATTGTGTTGCTGAATGTGATACCGTATTGGTTCGTAGCAGACAAAAGAAATTAGGAAGAAAACAAAGAAATAAAAGTGTGTGTGCCGAGCGACAATCTTGAGGATTATGGCGCCACGCCGAACGACATGGTTGTTGAGATAAGAGTGAGAAGGAGTGATGACCGGTAAAGTATTGTGCCGAAAGGCACATGTGGAGAGGGAGGGGGTGCCGATCGGCACCCTAGAAGAAAGTGGGAAATGTGTGTCGAGGGGCATGATGCTTGGTGCCAACCATACCTGGAATTTAAAGTGGTGTACTAGAGAAAAAGAAATAGGATAGCAACATTTCTTATTCAATTAATTTAGCAAAATTAGTGTTCAAGTAGCACTAGGTAATTTTTAATAGGAGCACAATTATACTCATTAGTAGCAGTGTTATATGGAAAATAACCTTAGCAAAAAATTAGTAGAAGGACCTTAACAGTAAAGGTAAATAAAATAGCAGTGATGATTTTGGTTACAGAAATACTTAGTGAATGGTTAGATGTTAACAATGTAGAAATTTAGTAGTAATAAGAACAGTATATTTACTAAATTAGTAGAAAAGTAATATTACATATAGCAGAGACATGGTAATTAATATATGTTAATAGTATGGAAATTTAGTAACAGTACATGGTTGAATTACTAGAAACTTTAGTAGAGGATTATTTATCCGAATATAGTTGAATTGTCCGAATAATTACGTGGAATGTTTGTAAAATATTACGGTTGAGACGGCGGATTGTATAAGTTGCTGTAAGGTAGGGACTAAGATGTGAATTAGTAATAGAAGGTTATTAGTAATAAAATAACAGTGGATAATTAATTATAATTTGTAGGGTTTGGTCGATTTGTCCGAATAATTATGCGAAATAATTGTTGTGGTTGAAGTTGCGGGTGGTGAACTTTGTTACATTGTCTCTAACTATTGGCAAGAATCAAATTGTGGTCTTGTCGCCAAAGTTGAATAGTTGTGTTTACGTTGTTGTTAATTTTGTTGTTGTTGTCGTTATGTTGCCTCCATTTATTGACAATGTAAAGTTGTAGGCCTATGGCTAATGTTGAGATGTTGTGTTGTTGTGATTGTCGAATACATCGAATATGTCGTTGTTTATATGTTGTGATTGATAAGTTGATTAAGTTGTAGGCCTATGGCCAGTGTTGAAGCAACGATGAGTACCTCTAATTAGTGGTAAAGTGACGATGTAGGCTTATGCCTTTGTGACGGTGATTGTTGTTGTGTGTGATTGTTGCATTTATTGAGTCACATACATTTGCATTATTAAGTTGGCATGGATTGACACCACGTTGGCCTGGATTGGCAAAATATTAAGTTGAAGGCTTATGCCTTGTTGCTGCCTCTATTAATTGGCAAATTTTTTAAGTTGGGAGTTCTGCTCCAATGGTACCACATGCATGTGCATTATAATTGAGTCGCATTTGATGTTGCATCTTGAGTCATGGTGAAGATAGATGTGTTGTTGCTTTATGTTGTTGACTTATTGTGACGGGTATTATTTAAAAGTTGTGAATTAGTCGTTATGTCGTGTTGAGGCTTTCTTGTAATGGTTGTTGTGTATAAGTTATGAAGTGGTGATTTTATATGATTTGATCTAATATATTATTTATCATACGACTTATTATATTGTCCGATATCTCACCCCTTCTGTTTGAATGTTTCCCTCTGTTGATAACGTGCAGGTAATCAATAAGGATAGTTGTACATCGTTAGTTCGAGTCGGTGTCGTTGCTCTGATACGTAGCACTCAGGGGGAATGCTTGAATAGTTGTTTACTTGTTGAAATTGTTTTAGTCGTTGAATCCTAAGTTGAGTTTTATGAAATAATATGTTGCCTTTCAAGTTGTTTTAGTTGAACGAAACATATGATGCTACTTGAAGTTGTAATTATGATTCTGCTGCATTATTAATAAAAGAAGTGATTTTTTTTTAAAAAGCTTATGCAAGTTGTTATATGATCCTCCGAAATTAAAGTGTTATGTATCTGTTTATGTGTTCTAACATGTTGAAATGTGATATCCCAAATGTGTTGGAAGCTTTTAAATACTCTGATTTTCGTTATAACTACCAGGTAGAATTTGGGGTGTTACAATGGACTCCTGATGCAGTGATACTGATATTCGATACGGTAATGCGTATGTGGTCGTGCAAGGTTAACACTCATACACTAAAGTAAGTTATAGAGTTCAAAATGAGTGAAGTGAAATTATGAGATCAGAAAAGTGTATTCTAAATGTCACGTATATTAATTATATAGTATGTTGGAAAATTTTGATTAGATTCTACGTAATTAAGTTAGATATTTAGATCACACTCGTATTGAACCCGGACCATAAAATAAAGGAAATTTGTTTCCCCACCCTTACACCTTCTTAGCCACCTCTAACGAAATTATGTTTTTACCCCTAAAATTCAGAGATGTATCTCTGAATGCATTAGAGTTCATTTTTATGGGATGATTTGGGAGATGTATTGTCGAAGTTACGAAATTTTATTTTTTCAGGAGTGATTTCGGAGATGTATTATCGAAGTTACAAAATTTCATTTTTTTGGGATGAATTCAGATATGTATTTCCAAAGATACCCAATGCTATATTTCAGATGTATATTTCCGAAATAGACATTGAATGATTTCAGCAAAACAGAAACCTTGAAATAAAAAATTATGTAGATATAACATAAATATTGAAACATTGATATCACATGGATATTACATAAACAATAACATAAATTTAACATTGAAAGTCGAAATTACATAGATTTTGAAATATAAATTTAATATTACATGTTGTTATAAACGGGTAACTGAAGACGTCGCAACATTTTGATAATTGATTTGTGGTGTATGATTTTGAAGAAATGATTTAGACACTCCATTTATAGAAGATTTGAAGCAATTCGATCTCAAGAATTCTTATCTTGTGTCAGGACATGTTTCAGAAATACACTTCCGAAACAACTCTATTTTTTAACAAAAATTGAATATTTTCGGAGATACATCTCTAAAACACTGTATTTTAGAGTGCATTCGAAAATATATCTCCAAATGATATTTTTAAGTTTTCAGATATTTTTTTCCACCACTAAAAAATATATAAAGAAATTCTCTAAAATAAAACATTTAGTTTTTTAAATTATAAGTAAAATATCTCAAACAATAGTTTTATATAAACAGAATAAAAAATAAAAAATATCTACGTGTAAGGCACAAATACACACTACTGTAACACATTTAAATTTAGTAAAGTGTAAAATAAACAAATTAAATATTTAAATTTAATGAACTACAATTTATTTATGATAATTAATCTATAAGATTCGCCTTTAAATTATTAATCAATCTTTGATAAGATATACTTCACCCTCTAAAGTGAATATTCACTCTCTAAAGTGAATATTCACTTTAAAGAAACCGGATCTAAAGCATAATTTATGATCAAACATAAAAAATTGCAAGCATGACCTAACTTCAAATGAAAAGACAACAAGAAAATAACTAAAGTAACGTGATCACTGATTTTTTATAATTTTAATTTAATTGGATATCAAACAGAATATAGTCTATGCTTCCAACTCATTATACACAGGTCATAATAATAGATTTTCTATTAGTTTAAACATATTTATTAAATTTTAAAGAGTGATTACATACACAATAAAAGTTTTATAAAATCAAATAATTATAAAATCAAATAATTATAAAATCATACTTTATCTCAACCCGTCTAATACTCTAGTCAAATGCAGTTAACAATAGCTAAATAACTATTTTTATTATTTAAGTTAGTTACTAAATTATTGAATTTGTTGGGGTTGTTACCTTATTCTTTTTCATTGTTTGTTATTATTAATCACATATATATTATATATTGGTGACATATTGTGTAACTTAACTTTTACTTAGTTAATGCTAATTTGTGTCCAAATAACACATGTTAAAAAATTTATAAATATAAAATTTGTGTTGAAGGTAGAAATTTTGTTAGAAAATTATGCTTTGATTAAAAAATTTATAATTAAATTTTTTTATTTATTTTTTCAACACAAAATTTTCATTTATGATTTCTTAACATGTATTTTTATGGCATAAATTAATATTATCTATAAAAAAAATATTTATTACAAAATATTATTTGTAATAATATTTTTTTTTTGTATTATTTTTTCATTCATGTAAATGATATCAATAGACATAAGACTGATATTTATTTATTTCTTTTTTTCCAAACACATATCTTCTTTTTTGGAAATTTTTCCATCTTCACATGTTTAGAGCTTTTTCATTATTTCCTCTTCACTCTTGATGAATCTCCTCGATGACAATGTTGAAATTAAAAATCATTCATATCAGTTATCAATTTTTTCATTTCACCACCATTTCTTCCTCATAATTTCAGCTCCACAATAATCTACATTTTAATAGAAGCTACCAAATGGGCATTGTTCCATCCTTTCTTTATGCATTCCAGTGACAATCATAGTATAATAGTTGTCTCTTAATCTCTTAAGAACTTTGATTACTTGGTCCTAATTTATCATCATAATCGTGCGATTGAAGAATAAATTAGGGTTTTTCGATGGAATTTTAATTCATCCTCCAAATTATGATATTTTTTTAATTACGTGGGATCATTGCAATACGATGATTATATCATAGATGACTAACTCCATTGAAGTTGGAGTTTTCCAAAACGTGATGTGAATGGACACTACACATGATAATTTGTAATAAATGAAAGAATTATATCACTAATGAAATATCTTATGTATCTAAGATCTTTAAGAAGGAAAATATTTTATTCACATAAAATATTTGTTGCTCACTAGTTATTCTTCATCATCAACATTTCACTCATCTTGCTCCGGTATCTTCTTCAAAAATATCCACTGGGGTTGTTATTAAGGAAAACATTTAGAGGTAAGGGCTTTTCCCATGTAATTTTAAACTAAGTTTGAGTTAGGAATTAGTTAAATATTATATACATATTTTAATGGTCTAGAAGGTTAAATAATTGAAAATAAAATGATGTAGTAATGAACTAGTTGTTAAAAGTAATTCATATCTAGAAGTTGTTGTTGGAACTAGAAGCTTCTGAGGCTATTACTCAAAAGCAGCATTGCTCAGAAGCAGTAGAGTTTCTAAGATTGTGTTTCAGAAGTATGTTTAGCTTCTAGAGTCCTAATTTGTTTTGTTAACTTAGCTATTAAGTTTACTTTTATTAGGGCCTACGTGGCAGTTTATTTTGTGTATATAAGCAACTTTATAACTTGGATTGTAAGTAAGATTTTAATATATAATTTCTTCCTCAACAAGTTATTGTAGTACAATCCTTTATTTTTCTCTCTCTCTCCTTTAATTTTATCTCCATCTTCAACCTTTGTGAACTAACAATTGGTATCTAGAGTTCCAGTTCGATTCACAGGTGAGATTCAAAGTTTGAGTTTCAGTGCATTAAAACGAAGATGAGCAAAATCAGTTTAAATACTAAACTTTTGATGTTAGATAGAAAGAATTGGAATAAATGGATGATTCAAATGCATGTGTGTTATCCAGTGCTCGAGATGTGCTTGATCTTGTCACTAAAGGTTATATTCCGGTTGCAACACATGCAACGGAGGAACAGAGGACTGCACTGAGAGATACAAGGAAGAAAGACCAAAAGGTATTGTTTTACATCCATCAGTGAGTGGATGAGAACATATTTGAGAAAATTGTTGATTTCACAATGATGGAGGCTTCTTGGTATACTGACATGGTTCTACGGTGGTGATGCATCAATAAAAAAGGTTAAGCTTCAATTTTTACGTAAGTAATATGAGAATCTAAACATGAAGGACAATAAGAAGGTACTTGATTACATCTTTAGAGTGATTCTTACAACATATGAGATGAAATCATGTGGAGAAACCCTTTTGAACAAGTAATCATTAAGAAGATATTAAGTACTCTTACTCCTCAATTTAATTACATTGTTGTAATATTTGAAGATTCTAAAGATCTAGACACCATGAGAATTGAAGAGCTGCAAAGTAGTCTAAAAGCGCAAGAGTTGTATCTGACTGAGAGAACTTCTGAAATAGAGGTTGAGCAGCCTTTGAAAGCTTATTTTGTCAGGAATGACCAAAAACATTCTTGACCAGAAGCCAAGAAGAGACATGGTGGTAGTTTTCAGAAGTCAGGAGCCTCAAACTCTGATGATAAGAAGTATCTGAAGGGAAATGAGAAGTTTGACAAGAAGAAGATTGAATGTTACTGCTGCAAGTAGTTTGACCATTTTTCTAAAGCTTATTGGTCAAACATGGGAAGGAAATCAGAAGAAGCAAATATATCCAGAAGAGATTCTGATGATGAACTTGTGCTATTGATGGCTTTTGAGCATGATGATATATGTTTGGTAGGCTGGTGGTATATGGACACTAGTTGCTCAAATCACTTGACTGGAAACAAATAATAGTTGGTTGATTTTGATTCCAGAAGGAGGACAAAGATCATATGTCCTAATGATAAGTACCTTAATGCATGAGGTATGGGAAATGTCAAAGTCAGAGTGAAGAATGGAAAGACTGTTTTTATCAAAGATGTTTGGTATTGCACCTATCTTAACCTCTTTTCTGTCTTCCTCTGTACCCAAGTTCACTGTCTCAACCGGCTCTTCATGAGGTTGTATGGCCCTTTCTTCCTGCTGTAATAGTCTAGCAAGTTCTCCAGGTACCTCACAATCTTCCTCACCTTCGTCCTCGGCTTGGTTGATCAGATTTTCAAAGTCATAATGAGCAGTAGTAGAACCGTTATCAATGGGATCCAGAGTGGATATGGATCTGCATTTGGATACACGAGTGTGTGTAAGAGCATAGCTGTATAGACGAAATAAAAGAAAAGAAAGACAGAGCACAAAATTTGTATGCAAACGTCCAATGCTTTATTGATGTCATATGAAAATGAAACATGATAACCCTCAAAATATAACCATTGTGCCCCGGGTAAGACACATGGCTATAGAGTTTATATTGTTTTTAAATTACATATCCGAAAAATCAGAAAGACAATTACTCCTAAACAAAAGTAATCGATATAAAGTCCTTGGCAGTCCATTTATTGAGTCCACCGTTGGTAGTCGGGAAGATCCAACTGTCAATGTCGGAATCACCATCACTGTCTTCAAGCGCATTGACCCCAGGATTGCTGATGCGTAGGAGAGGTCCTCCATCCCGAGCACGACGAACAACCCTTTGAGCACCTGTAGTGAAGCCTAAACCAGATTTGTCATACTTGTAATGAATAACCGGGAGCTGACCCCAAATGGTAAACCCACATTCTTCAACCAATCCTCGTGCATCCTTGAGAGAAGCCATCTTCTAGGGAGATTTAGTGACCCTTGGAGGACTGTCGGTAGTTTCTGCTGTAGCCTTAATCTGAGGTACCTCTTCAAAGTTCTGGCAAGGAGTCTCGGTGAACTCGCCATCCATTTCCACGTACCTGAAGGAGTTCAAGTGACTGATCATATACTCCTCTTTACCACGCACAATGACAATCTTTCCTCTTACTAGGTACTTCAACATTTGGTGGAGGGTAGAAGTAACAGCCCTAACCCTATGTATCCAAGGGCGTCCCAACAATCAAGAATATGATGGTTTGATATCCATTACATAGAAAGTGGAGTCAAAGGTATGGGAACCAACTTTGATAGGGACATCCACTTCCCCGTGCACCATCCTCTTCGAACCATCGAAAGCTCTCACTACTATATTGCTAGGCTTCAAGGTCAAGCCTTCGCAGTCCAATATGTCCAGAGCTTTTTTAGGTAGCACATTCAACGAGGAGCCAGTATCTACCAAAATATGGGCCAGAGTCATGCCCCTGCATTCAACGGAAACATGAAGAGCATCATTATGCTTCCTCCCCTTTGGTGTCAGATCCACATTAGAAAAACCCAAACCATTATCGGTAGTCAGACTAGCCACACAATCTTTAAACTGATTAGCAGATGTCTCTTGTGGCACGTGAGCCGTCTTCAGAAACTTAACCAAAGCCTTCGCACGGGCCTCAGAACACAACAATAAAGCCAACATAGAAATTTTGGATGGGGTCTTCCCCAGCTGCTCGACCATGTTGTAGTCGCTCTTCTTTATTATCTTCAAAATTTCTTCCATTTATTTTTTGGAAGCTTCTGGTATGGTTACTGAATTGGCCTTTGTCAGGACAGGCTCAATCAGTATGTCTTTGCCTCGAGTCTTGTCCGACTCGATGATGAGAGGGTCAACAGGAGTGATTACTGGAATTGCAGTAGTAATCTTGGGTGGAACCACAACAGGAATGATCATAGGTCCGGTAACAGTCTTCGGGGGAGAAATTTCAAGGGAGAACACTCTTCCACTTCTTGTTATTTTACTGGTTTCGACAATATTGACGATGTCGGAATCAGCATTTTCAGCAATCTTGTCTTCAATGGCTAGCATGTCATGCTTTACGTCGTGGTAATAGACGTCGGCCCCATAGTTCCAAGGAACAATTTTGTCCGAGGAGTATGGGATTGACCCTGGCATGGTTATGATCAACGGAGTCACCTTCAGAATTGATGTAATCCTGACGGGTCTCTTAGTAGAGGCCTTGAGAGGATTGGAGGAAATGGTTATGATAGCAACGTCTTTATAGGAAACAGTCGGAACATGAGTCTTCTCAAACATAATCTCTTTGTCATCCATCAGGCGCTGAACACCTGTCTTTAACAAAGGGCAACCAGTCGGTAGAAATGAACAAAGGTGGCAACCTTCATCACATCCCGAAAATAAACCGACCTTCAGCAAATTCCCTTTGATAGTCATGAGTGGGGTCACCAATTCTTCCATATAAGTCACAAACACATCTTCTTCAACGACATTAACACCCCGACCATGTTTCGGCATAGGGGTAGTGATAACGTTGGGAGTCTCCGGAGGATCAAATTCAATCTCCTTGGCATCAATCAGATCCTGTACTTTGTTCTTCAAAGCCAAATAGTCATTGGTATCATGGCCTATACTTTTCGAATGGTAAGCACAACGAGCATTTGGTTTATAGCAGGGAGAGGTGGTGTTCGGATTCTTTGGAGCTTCCCTCAGAGTAACCAGATTGAACTTCAGCAAATGAGGTAAAACTTGAGACAACATCATGTTGATATGAGTGAACTGTCTAGCTGGTCTTTCTACTCTTGGCTGCTTGTTTCTTTGTTGACCAGGTGCAGGTTTGGGAATCATAACAGCCCCTACCGCCGTACAGTGCTCGATTCGATTCTGATTATTTTGGTTATAGACGACACTGACTTCCTTTTTACCCGCAAATGGCTTCCTTGCAGCACTAGAAGAGGCATCCTTCTGAATTTTTCCACTTCGGATTCCAGCTTCCACTCTTTCTCCTGTTAAGATCAGTTCAGTAAAACTTGCCGATGAACTTCCAATCAGATGGTTGAATAATGGCCCAGTCAAAGTTCCCAGAAACATATCCACGAGCTCCCTGTCAGCCAAGGGAGGTTAAACTCTTCCATCCAAATCTCTCCACTTCTGAGCATAATCCTTGAAACCCTCGCTCAAACCCATAGACAGATTTTGGAGTTATGTACGGGTGGGAGCGAGGTCTGTATTATACTGATATTGCTTATAAAATGCAGCAGCAAGGTCTTCCCAGTTACGAACATTGTCTCTTTCCAGCTGATAGAACCAATCCAGTTGTGTTCCAGACAAACTGTCTTGGAAGAAGTGAACCCACAAGTCTTTGTCAACAGTATGAGGTTATATCTTCCTCACATAGGAATAGAGATTCATTTTAGGACAAGAGACCCCATCATACTTAGCAAATATCGGTGCCTTGAATTTTGGTGGGATGACAACCCCAGAGACCAGACCAAACTCTTTACAATCCAGCCCAGGAACATTCTGGATTTCCATAGCACTCAGACGCTCTTCTAACTGCTTATACTTTTCATCAGCCGAAGGGTACTGCTCCTCATTATAATCAGTTTGATTGTCAGACTCTTTAGGACTAGGGTCCTCTTCTCTGGCTTCACCCTCTTGATTCTCCCCCTCTTTAGATAAATAATCTAAATCAACAACCCGTCTTGGCGTCCCTCTAAACCTTTTGCTCATATGTGCCACAACGGATGTCCTCTTGGTCTTCTTGGTGTTCTTCTTAACAATCAGAGCCTTCATCTCTTCCTGTCCTTTGGCCAGAGCCACAATCATTTGCTGGAACTACATGTTTTGAGTCTGAAGATCTTTTACAGTTTATTCAAGAGCCATTGCTGAAATAAATAGCGGAGGAGATGAGAAACCTGTTATGAAATGATATATATGATATGTATGCAATGTTTTCAAGGGTTCTTAAAGGCTCAAATTTTCTTAAACAAAAAGGAACAAACGCGAATTGTATTAGTAAACTTGAATTGTTACAAAGAATGTATTTTGAGAGTACAATTAAGCAAAATAAAATAAAAAGAAGACTAGGTTCCCCATGAGCGCATCCTCTTTGGTGCGATGTAGGCGTTGATACTCCTCTCTTCATGAAGTAGCCTATTGAGTTCCAAGACCTTCTTCTCGCTGGCGTAGAATTAGGCTTCAAACGTACCGCTGCTCTTTAAGCTGAACCCGGGACTTTTGTAACTCTTCGTGATCAGTTGGCATGTCTGGATGAAGAACAAGACGAGGAGTGTCTCCCTCGGTAACTGGTTCCATAATCATAGGTCGGATAGCGGGATAAGGCATCATAAGAGTTTGAGCGCGGGATCATACCCATCTGAGATAAGGATCGAGAGGTATGGAATTCTTATGCCCAAGTGTCTTGCTGTCAACCCTATGTACCATACTCAAATCTTGTATGAACCTTTTGCGGTAACCCTGAACATCATTCTCATAGTTGAAGGCGATTCCTTGAATAAGTGTATCATGAGGACCATCCCTTCTCGCATAACCAAACTGTCGTAATTCTAAGCAAGGGTTATAAGTGATTCCTCCCCTAATGCCTAAGATAGGAACATTAGGGAATTCACCACAGCAATCGATGATAGTAACATCTTCCGAGAATCGTGAACACCAATGAATGTCTGAATGCGTAAGGGACATCAGTCGACGAGACCATCTTTTACCCTGTTCATTCTTCAAAGTAGATATGGATAGGTGAGAAATAAACCACCTAGCCAATAAATGAGTGCAACACTGGAGGGTCCCCCTTCTTTTTAGAGTGCGAGCATGCATAGAGTGTAGAATATCCCCGAGTAAGGTAGGTACCGAATTCCGAGACAGAAAAACTTGGATTGTGCTCACATCTACGAGTTGATCCGCATTAGGGAACAATACCATCCCATAGACTAGGAGCGCCAAAACCTCTTCAAAATCTTGTACATCCAGGGTATCCCAAAAATAGTAAGCCTTCTCAAACAGAAATTTAACCGGAATTCCTTGAACACTCCCTCTGGTTTCCCAATTTGTCACTATGTCGGACCGTTATAAGGATAGAGCTTTAGGAATTTCTTCAGGTTTGGGATGCCTTTCCGTACCACTGAAAGGTAGCTGATCAAGAATGGGTATCCTTAATAACTGAGAAAACTCCTCCATAGTAGGCACTAACTGGTAATCCGGGAATGTGAAACAATGATGCAGATGATCGAAGACTTGAAACAACACTTTCAACATTTCTTCGTCAGGTTTTGCAGTGACCAAGTTGAGCAACCGGCCATGCTTTTCAGTGAAAGGAGAGCTTTCGGGAATTCTTACTGCCAAGTCCCTTAATTGGGGAGATACTTTCACTAGGTTAATCTGAATAGTGTTCCTGCGGGCGGATGCCATATCCTACAAAACAGAGCAAAGATGTGCCCTAGAAACCCTTGAAACAGTTAGTATGATATGCTATAGTATGATGTTTATGATGTCATGATAAATCACAGGTATAGCAAACACAGACAAATCACACCAAGTCCTTAGGTTTAAGGCCTGCTTGAGTTTTAAGGTCATACCCTCTTGAAGCTGGATTGGTTCAACATGTCCTATAAATATGTAACCTGGTTCTAAAGGGATCTCAATATCACTGATCTTTCCCCTAAGCCTTATTCAATCGACGATTAACTCGTAATCAAACAAAACTCAGAAGTCAAACCTTAATGAGTGTAGCATCGAGTATTTGTCGACCTTGGGCATACACCAAAGTTGGCCATCTCGCTACGTTCTACTGGCCAAGTTGTGCAATTAAAGGTTCTAAGGTCAATTGATGCTTTATGACACCACGCGGCGGCCCCGTACATCTCCCTGATTGACTCAAGGGTTACAGGTATCAACCAAAGTGCCACATCAACATAGCTATTGCTCCAACCGTGTCGGTATACCCCAACACAACTCCCTCACAGTTTATTGCTACTTACCTAAAAGATGTTTCCCGATCCGGGTGTAGGATCAAATAACCCAAACAGTTTCCATAAATATAAAGCAAGCAAGACAATCAAGAGAAAGCAATTAAATATGACCTAGATCCTAAGATTTACCCCACTTTATATTTTATTCCCCAACAGAGTCTCCAGTTCTGTGATACGGTGGTAGAACCGACTGTTAATACTGGTTTGCGTTTTTTGTTCGCAAATGTTGCGGTAAGCAAGAGTCGCCACCAACTTTTATTTTATCCAATCAGGAAATGGAAAAAGAATATAAAAAACCTTTGTCGAGATGTTTCTGAGTACGGGGGATAGATTATAGAAAGGGAAGGTGTTAACACCCTTTCTATCTGTGGTTTTCCACGGGCTCTTAGGTACTTGCTCATTTTGAAAACTGCTTGTGTGTGCTTGTTTTGAAAAGTTTTATTTTACTTCGTGTTAACCCTTGTTTCTGTCCTCAAGAGTGTTACGAAGTTGTTTTTGAAAACTTTGTTTGGAAAGTGTTGGTGTGAAAAAGTTTTTGTTTGTTTGAGCAAGTACCTAGGAACTAATCTATCTACTCGAAAAAGGTATGCTCGTTTTCCTTTTAGACAATTCTATCCCGTTATTGTGAAATAGGTAGCATCGTCGTTGGAGTTTTTAGGGACATTCGAAGGGACAAATACGATCACAAAAGCAATGTTAGGAAATGTTAGTAATCATCCTAAAGCCTTAAATATCTTTTTCCGAGGCAACATCCAAATGGGTCATTTTAGATCTTTCGGGGCTAAAGGGTAACCACTAACAAACCCTATACTCCATGACCGTTTACCGAAGGCAACCAGAGTGGAGTAAACCCTAGGAGTGAGCATGTGCGAGTGTAATTTTCAGTTAATTTATCTTTGCACATTTAGGGTTTTCTACCGTATTAATTTTCGGTTTGTCTTTTCATACAATCATATTAACATACATCTAAGCAGTTTATAGTTTGCGGAAATAAAATGAGGGAAAGTTCAAAGTCCTAGCTATTACAAGGCTTTTGCAGATACATAATTATCTTGGACTGAAAATGAAAATGCAGAATTTAAAACCCTAATTACTATTACAAACTCGGAACAGTTACAATAATAATAAAAAGGAAATTAAAAAATGCGCGCGGCGAATTAAATGCGAGAATAATTAGAAAACCTAAAAAATCTAGTTGAAAATGATTTAGGTTATTTTTGAGAAAAAATTAATTAGGTTATGTACAAAATTAAACCATAATCCTAATTATTGTTAATTATAAAAAAAACAAAGTTAAATTGCCCTAATTTAATTAAACTAATTAATTAGAGAAATAAAATATTTTTATGAAAAATGATTTTTGATTTAATGAAAAAAAATATTTTTTGGGCTATTTTGTAAAAGAGAAATGATTAATCAAATAATTAAAAAGAAATAAAGAGAAAAGAGAAAAGAATTGGGCCTGTATTGCTGGATAGGGGGTGTGTTGCTGAATTGCTTAGGCCCAAAGAGCTAAGCCCAGTCCTTGCGCCTGATTCAGTGTTGTTCAAGCTTGGAGATATACCATATGGACGCATCCTGAGGCGCTGGATTGGTGGTGGTAATGATCCAATGGCTGGATGGTTGGAGCGCATGGTGGACGCTTGAAACGTGTATGCATGGAATCTGCATTTAAATGTTAAGAAAATAGAGAAAACGCTGGGACCTGGGATCGAACCCAGGTCCTCTCCACTTTCCAACGCGCGCTTCACCACTGGGTTGTATTGTTCGGTTGTGAATATAATAATTACAATATATATTATATAAAAAAAAGTGGATAAAATGGAAAAAATAAAAAGCACGCGCGTGATTCAAACAAGCCAATGGTGGTCAGCCACGTTAGCTTCTTCTTCCTCTGTCCGTCGTTTTAGGTGTGATACATTTACCTACGGATAAACTTCTGTAACTATAACCCTCTAAATTTCAAATATTCAAAGAAGGCATGATAAATCAGTTGTGAGTACATAGATCAATTTGCCTTGATCTCACGAGCATCATGGTACCCTTTTCTTGGGCCAATTTCACCCGTACAAAGAAACCCTAAAACGGAAAAGCAAACCCTAGCAGTGGCAATTATGAGTACAAGCGCTGAAACATCAATTAAACCATTCAAACATGTTGCAAATATGTCAATGAACACAAATATATCATTAGAACATGTTTATGATGCAATAATTGTTGTAATCAGATTTAGAAAAGGAAGCAAACCGCGTGAGTGTTATGTGACAATTCTGGGCTCGTGGAGGCGTGCAACTGATTGGAAAACATTCTGGAGATGTTCAGGAATCTATTATGAGCTTTGGAATGGCTTGAATTGACCTCTAGGTTAGAAAACGATTCACCACTTTCTTGCAAATTTTTTAGTTTTGTTCTTGTATTCTCACGACTGTAATCCTTGTTTTTTTGGCTTGGGTATGTTCTATATATGTAGTAGGACAAATTAGGTTAACAAAAACAAATTGTATCTTTGAAAATCATGGAGATTTGATTTGATTTTGCTCCTTGTATGATATCTTTCCAAAATAGCCTAATCATGCCAATTTTGATTCAATCATCCCTTGCACAATTTGATATGATATGCCAGCCTAATTGGATTTGATTCCTACGAAAAATCAGATCAAAAATCAATCTTTTTATATTTTTTGCAATTTATTTGATTTAATTTGAACTTTAAATAATAAAAAATCAAAATAAAATAAATAAATAAGAAAATATTATATGGAGTCTGATTTGGGTCGTGGACCATGTCACAAACAAGATACAATCATGAAATGCTAGGCCCATTTGACAAAAAATGCACTTTTGAGCACATTTGACTTTTGGCAATTTTGCAAAAATGGTCAACTTTGACAAGGCATATCTCCTCCAATTTTAACCCTAGAGAGGTGTTCTTAGACTTTTTAGAAAGCTTAGGATGTACCCTAAACAACCCTTTTGGTTTCATCTCAATTGGGTCTTCCATGTTTATGTAAGAAGCTTTGACCCAAAAGGTGTTTTTGTTGACTTTTCAAAAGGACCTATAATGTAGAAATTCATATCTTTTTATGAGTGCATATTTTGAACTTGTGGGATGAAGATGGATTGTAGGGAATTGCATCCTATTCAAAATGAGCCTTGTCTAGAAAATTTCTGATAAAGTATGAAGAAGTTATTCCTGGTCAAAGTTTGGTTGACTTTTCCTATGAAATCCCAATTTAGCAACTTTTGGGTTTTGATGAATTTGGGGGAATTCCTTGAGGAATCATGATCAACCCTTGATAAAATGATGGATATATCTTCAAAATGTTGATGTTGAACAAAAATCTTGAAGTTTGACTGTATGTGGGCCACAATTGACTTTTGACCTAATATAGTTGATTTTCAAGCATCTGGGTAATTGACTGAGCAAACTTCTTGTGCAAGGCATGAAACTTGACATGGATGATCTTGAGAACATATTGGGACCATGGAAGGAATTTGGGGCCCTTGGACTTCAACCATATTGATGCGGAGTGAAACCCTAGTTTGAGGTACATTGCCTTAGGAGAGAGTTTGCCTGGTCAACTCTTGTGCATCCTTGAGCAAGTTGAGGACCTCAATGGGCATGTGTTGAGTAAAATGAGAGGGAAAATTTTGGGGTACAACAATTATGATGTTAAAACTTGAGAAGTGGTGAATATGTATGAAATGATTCTAATGTAATATTTATCCTATATTCTATTATATTGTTCGATATCTCACCTCTTATGTTTGAATGTTACCCCGATGTTGGTAACTTGCAGGTAACCCAGAGTGAAGGCGGTATACCTTCAATAGTTAGAGTCGGTGTCATTGTTCTGATACGTAACACTCAGGAGGATGAACGCTTGCTGTTTTATTGTTATTATTTCAGTAGATTGAATTTTAAGTTGAATATTATTAAGTAATGGTTGTTTTGAAGTTGTTTCAGTTGGTTAAAGATGTTATACTCTTTTAAGTTGAATATTATGATTCCGCTGTGTAGTTATGAATGTTGTTGTTTTAAAAGGTTAATTTTATGTTGTTGTTGGTTAATTCCAGTTTAATGTGTTATGTATCTATTAATGAGTGTCGTTGTTTTAAGTTAAATGTGTAGCATCCTGATTTGGTTGTCGTAATTTTATCACTATGATTTTTATAATAATCGTTGGGTAGAATTGGGGTGTTACAACTGACCTGGGAAACCTAGTATACTTTCTAAGGATTGAGGTATTGTACTTTGAGAATGGTATAATTTGCATCAACTGAAGTATGAACTTGATATTTTAAAGAGGTTTGAGCTAACGAATTGCAAGACTGCAATTACACATGATGAGACGAATCATAAGCTAGATTATGATGTTGAGGGTGTTGATGTAGATGTTATAACTTTCAAACAGTTGGTTGGCTCATTAGGATATCTATGTAATATCAGACATGATATTTGCTATGTATTTGGAATGTGAATATGTTTATGAACAAACCAAGGTGGTCACGTTACCAAGCTGTTGTCAGGATTCTGAGGTACATTAAAGGGACTCTGAGGTATGGAGTGTTATTCCCTTCTGGTGTTAGATCAGATGCAGAGTTGATATGTTATTCATACTCTCATTGGTGTGGAGACAGAGTTGACAGAAGAAGTACTTCTGGATATTTTTTCAAATATCTGGGAAGTCCCATTTCTTGGTGCTCCAATAAGCAACTTATGGTTACGTTGTCAACTTGTAAAGTTGGATACATTACAGGTGCTTTGACTGTGTATCAAGCTGTTTGGCTAATGAATTTGTTGTAGGATTTGAAGATCAAGGTTAGCAAACATGTGAAGTTAATGGTTGACAAAAAACCAACTATAAGTCTCGCCAAGAACCCAATGCTGCATGAGAAAAGCAAGCACATTGACACTAAGTTCTATTTTCTAAGAAGGCAAGTCAAAATGAAGTGTTAGAAGTTGTGTACTATAGCATCCAGAAGCAACTTACATATGTTATGACGAAAGATGTCAAGACTGAACACTTTATCTGTTTGAGGGATGAAATTGGTGTTGTAGAATTTAGTTAGCTGAATATGAATTAAGAGATGGTGTTAGAAGTAATTCATATCCAAAAGTTGTTGTTGGAACCAGAAACTTCTGAGGTTATTACTCAGAAGCAGTATATCTTCTGAGGTTGTGTTCCAGAAGCATGTTTAGATTATGGAGTTCTAGTTTGTTTTGTTAACTTAGCTATTAAGTTTACTTTTGTTAGGGCATACGAGACAATTTTTTTTTGTATATATAAGCAACTTTGTAACTAGGGTTTTAAGTAAGATTTTAATATACAATTTCTTCCTCAACAAGTTATTATAGCACAATCCTTTATTTTTTTCTCTTTCTCTCTCTCTCCTTCTATTTTATTCTAATCTTCAATCTTTGTACACCAACACTAATATTTTATTTAATAAAATGCGGGTAGGTATATGGATCTAATGGCTCATGACTATTACGTTTTAAAACTGATACAATGTGTTTTATCAAATATATATAAGTTTTGATATCTTGTGTGTTATCAAATATATGTGAGTTTTGATATATGATCTACTGCTATGATATGTTGTTTATGTTGTATAACATGTAAATGCTTGGTTTGTTTATTTTAGGTGCCATGTAACTACATGGAGTGTATATATTGGAAGGTCATTAATATGTAGACTAAGAGAATTAATTTTAACATAAGGTAGATATTTAAGATGATATATGTTTTAAAGTAAAAAAATAAAATGAGAATTTATTTAAATTACAGTAGTGTATTACTTGAGTTAAGAGTGAATAAATTGTATTTTTAAATTTATGTGAGATAAATATTGTTCGATTATGTGGTGTTTTATGTTGGTGTATAAAGGAGAGATGAAATACAAAAGAAATATATTGAATGGCGGCTATAAAATAAGGAGTAATAAATTACATTGACCTATCTACTACTAGGCTATTTATACACAAAATTAAGATATAATAAAATACTAAAATACCCTATAACAAACTTACTCAATAAGATATTTCTAAAATATAAATTATTTCCAACATCATCCCTTAATTTATATTTACACAAAATTGACAACACCAATTTCATCCCTCAAACGAAGAAATTGATCAGTCTTGATAGCCTTTGTTAGAACGTCTGCCAGCTGCTTCTAGGTGCTACAGTGCACAACTTCTAATATTCTACTCTGAACCTGACTCCTCAGAAAGTTATACTTGGTCTCAATATGCTTGCTTCTCCCATGCAGCATTGGGTTCCTGGCAAGATTGATTGTAGACTTGTTATCAATCATCTGCTTCAGAGGTTTGTTTACCTCAATCTTCAAATCTTGTAGCAAGTTCAGAATCCACACAGCTTGACATGTAGTCAGAGTGCCTGCAATATATTCAGCTTCACAGGTTGACAACACAATAATAGGTTGCTTCTCGGGACACCAAGAAATAGGACCTCCCAGAAATTTGAATAAGTACCCAAAAGTACTTCTTCTGTCAACTCTGTCTCTACACCAATCAAAGTCTGAATAACTCAGAAGTTCTGATTCGATCTTTCTTCCAGAAGGAAATAACACTCCATACTTCAGAGTTTCCTTCACATACCTCAGAATCCTGACAGTCGCTGGGAATCTGACCAAGAAACGTCCTGATAACAACAAGGATGACCAGGTTGAACAGTTGCAGGTTGAGATGGAAGCAATGAGAATCCAAATGCTGGGGCAGATGGCTCTTATCCAAAGCCTAGCCCGGGGACAAGAAGAGCTGAGGACCGTTGTCAATAAGCTCCATCAAGACGGATGCAACCGTATGAAACAAATAGTCGAGGTTGGGAACCAAGTCATTGGTCAACCTCCGAGAAGACAAGAGGTTGGACCTTCTCAAATTGCTACTACCTCACGGGTCCAACAACAACCTCACCAACAACAACAGGGTAATCGGCATAAGCAGAATACATCTGAAAGACGCTTCACCGAAGTTAATATGTCATTAGCTCAAGCACTACAATACATGTTGGAGGCCAAGCTGATTACGTGAAAGGACCCTCCTCAAAATCCCAACACAGCCTCTCCAGGGTACAATCCAAATGCAAGATGTGCATACCACTCCAACAATCCTGGACATGACACCAATGGCTGTTGGACATTGAGAAATAAAGTTCAAGACCTGATTAATGAGGGAACGCTAGAATTCGCACCATATGGTCAACTGGAATTCTTCTGCCACCCCTCAAAGGCTCACCACCTAAAGTGACAAATTCAGACAAAAAGGCTTCTGTTCATTTGAATTTTCAATTGTAATCTCTTTTATTGTTCAAACAATTATCTATTAATGTAAAACTTTCTTTCATTAATGCATTGCATATGTTTGTCTTGAATCCATCCATTCATTTTCACTATTTTAAACTATGCTTTTTACTCTCTTTATGACATTCAACTCTTGCTAAAAGTTTTAAGCCTTTAGAGGGAGGATAACGAAAACAATGCCATAAATCTCATACAGTATGTTTTTAAACAGACTTTGCTGACGATGTACATGCGTTCTTTCAAATCCTAAACACTGGAGTTATAAGGAAGATAATCCCTAGTCAACCCCTTCGAGCCAAAGAAGTAGAAGTTTTCCTTTTTTCATAAATTGAAACCTTTAATCAAAATCTGGGGCAGGGTAGTCTCTCAGTTAATTCAAATGCACGTTTAGCCGCAAAATCTCATCTTGTAAATACAACAAATGACATCAAAACATTCCTCTGGAATCAAAAGACGGTGATGGTTCCCTATCACATAAGCAGTCATTATCTCTCAAAAAGAAAATTCCACTAAGTCAAAACCTACAAAGGAGACTTAAGAAAAACGGGGGTATCCCGCTGACCATAATCTCAAAACAAGAATAATCAGGCAAAAATTAGGGATAAAAAATCAAAAGAAAGAGGTCACTACAAATCCTCAACAACATGAAAAAAAATGTTGCAAAAATTACTGCCTTCCGACAAACTTAACTTGTCTGAACCATCACCAAAACGCCATTCTAGACTCAATTGGAGTTCAAACGCATGATTAACCGAGTTTAGGACTGAAGAACATCATGAAGAGCGGGTGGATACAAATACACTTTGAGAATTTATCCTTTATTTCTTAAACCGTGAACCAAGCCACGTTATAACCCTTCAAAAGTCCTAATTGAAGCACAAGTTAGTTCGAAAGCATACTATTACAAAAGATATCCTGACCCTTGTAAAGCTTTACTCAAAATCCTGAGTTGAATTTTTCTTACAAAATTTATTTACTTACTAAAATGTATTTTCAAAACTTCAAGACAAACATAAACTTTGAATTACTTGAATATCACTGTTTGCATATGGTTATTTGTTTGACAGCAAAGAAATTCACACAACGAATATCCAGTGAACAAAAGCTCTCTCAGTGAATAAAATCACTTCAATTGGAAAGACACTTCTAATGACAAATCTCTCATAATCAAGGGGAATGGCATGACTAACATCTAACACTTCTGGGGCAGTCAAGTCGAGATTCAAAGAATCTCTCAAAGAATTGTTGAATAACCAGGGGCAAATCTCCATATGTATCACTCAAGGGGAAATGTTACGTTGATCATGGGTTTGAACAAAATCCACTATGAAAACTTTCGATACCAATTTATTCATCTGTACCAATAGTATCAGATGGTGTCAGTATCAGATGGTGTTAGTATCATGTCTTCAGATCCTCCCATGACAGTTCTTAGAAAATTCTGAGACTTGACCAAATATCTTGGGTACCACCAATTTGTTCGTCCTTGCTAGTAGTATCGATGGTGTCAGTATCAGGTCTTCATTTTCTTCCACGACAGTCTTAGAAAATATCTCTAGGAAGTTCAGGGCTACCAGAAATGTGATTAAAATCTCAAGCGTCGAGGTGCACCAAATTAACTCTGGGGGAAAACAGGCTCCCACATAAAGGGTCATGTGCGACCAAGCAAACATTTTCTGGCATTACTACAACACTAGCTACTAGGGACAATGAAAAATATCTCCAAGATACTTCTTATAGGATGACTCCCAGCCAGAGTTTCAATCTCTAAAAACTTCTCACCAGCTAAGTCGACCTCAAGAACCCTCGAGGATTATCCCCAGTGAAGAAGACACCTCTCCAACGGACCGACCACATGGTTTATTTCCCCAACAAACTACAGATTCCCCAGTTTGAGTTTTCCTCTCCGAGTACTACAAATCAAAGGACCATAACTCCTTTTCCCTAATAGATTCCTCTTCCCCGATAGACTACTATACAATCCCCAACAAGTTACTATAAAGCCTGGACCCGACCAGATATCAGTTCAACTTCGACTCCCCAATAGAGAAATGAACAACTGCGACTCTTGAAATCTTTTTCCCCAAGTAAGAATCAACACTCTCCACAGAGTTTTCAACATTCCCTGGCGGGCTCTCCTCAAACAACAAAACATGAAGCCTTGGTGGAAATTATTCTAAGCAAGATTTGAAGATTCACCTACTCTTCAACAGCAGTCTAGGATTTAATAACTCCCCAACATTTGTCAAGGATTTATTTTCCCAGACGATAAATACCTTCATTAACATCTCATATTTCATACATCATATTATGTACACGACAAGTGCATACGACACAATCTCATTCATTTTGAGAACATCATTGCACCATGCATTTCATGTATCATGACATTGCATACAACTAACATTTTACCTTTTTCAGGAAAAGGTTAATCAATAGATGGTTGTTGTCAATAATCTTCAAAAGGTCAAAAATTAATACCTGAAACAAGCCAGGACAATTATCTACACGACCAACTGAAGAAATCCTACACGGGCTCCTTCTCATACACTCTTCTAATATACAGTTCAGATACACTCCAGATACAGATGCCATCCTAATACTCATTCAGATTCAGCTTTCAGAAACAGTTTAGATACGCTCCAGATACGGATGTTATCCTGATACTCATTCAAATTCATATTTTAGATACAGTTCAGATACGCTCCAGATACAGATGCCATCTTGATACTCATTCAGATTCAGCTTCTAGATACAGTTCAGATACGCTCCAGATACAGATGTCATCCTGATACTCATTTAGATTCAACTTTCAGATACAGTTCAGATATGCTCCAAATACGGATGCCATCCTGATACTCATTCAGATTCAGCTTCTAGATACAGTTTAAATATGCTTCAGATACGGATTCCATCCTGATACTCATTCAGATTCAGCTTTCAGATACAGTTCAGATACGCTCCAAATACGGATGCCATCCTGATACTCATTCATATTCATCTTCTAGATACAATTCAGATAAGCTCCAGATACAGATGCCATCCTGATACTCATTCAGATTCAGCTTTCAGATACAATTCAGATACGCTCCAGATACAGATGCCATCCTGATACTCATTCAGATTCAGCTTCTAGATATAGTTCAGATACGCTCCAGATATGGATTCCATCTTGATACTCATTTAGATTCAGCTTTCAGATACAGTTCAGATATACTCCATATACAGATGCCATCCTGATACTCATTCAGATTCGGCTTCTAGATACAGTTCAGATACGCTGCAGATACGGATGCCATCCTGATACTCATTCAAATTCAGCTTTCAGATATGCTCCAGATACGTATGCCGTCCTGATACTCATTCAAATTCAGCTTTCAGATACCGTTCAGATACGCTTCAGATACGGGTGCCATCCTGATACTCATTCAGATTCAGCTTTCAAAATACAGTCCAGATACGACCCAGATTCAGATGTCATTCTGTCACTCATTCAAATATAGTTCAAATACGATCCAGATACAAATATCATTCTGATACGTCTTTCAACATACCTTTCCAATACAGTCCATATACGGATGTCATTCTGACTCTCATTCAGTACATATCTCAGATACGAATCAGATACAATTCCTTTATGAATATTATTCTGTTGCTCATACAAGACCTCTGTTGGTTCAGATAAATCTCTCAATGATTACTCTGATTCTTTCCTAGTAGGTACTTTTTCTGTTTCAGATAAATCACTCCAAAGATTTATTCTTATTCATTCCCAGTTGAAATCAAGTTCAAACTTAGTCTATTTTCTGTCAACAGTCACCCTTGGATGGCATCTGCAAGCCCATCTCCGACAATTATCCCTCATTTAAGTGGCATCTTTAAACCCATTACCGATACAATAGATTCAAGGCATTACTTTGTGCACCAGTGAGTGCAAATTTTTAGGCACTCTAGTGTTCAATCATCTTCCACTTTCAAGCTACAAACGGAAAGCATGTCAATCTCACTTTTAAAATTTTAGAAGATTGAACAGGGGCAGTTGTTGTACCCCAAAATTTGCCCTCCCATTTTTCATGCAATATACTATCCTAGGGTTTCTCGTATACTCAATTTGGCTCAAAGGTTGATCAGACAGATTCTCTTCCTAGGCGGCAAATCAACAATTATGGTTTGGTATTTCTTAGAGAAAATTGAGTTTTCAAGGTTTCAAATGGTCTTCATAGGTCTTCCTATCTCTTAAAGGATTTTTATGCCAATTTTTAAACTTTACATTGCAAGTTTGCTCAGTCGTTGGCTGAGATAATTGAAAATGATTACATTGACCCAAAAATTGACCTTTTGCGAGAGAAAATTCAAATGATTGTAACTTCTTCATTATTCGATATTTTTGAGTGGTTCTTTTTGCGTATGATTCTCCTTGATGTCACCTCCATTTTCTCTTCATGAATCAAGAGCTGATCACGTGTAAAAGATTGCTAAAATTCGAATACGTTAGAAGTCGCGTCATGGACTTTGACCTAATTTTAAGTAATTGTCGCCTGATTTCTAAGAATTGTGATTTCCTCAAATTACAACATCTTGAGATGATTATTTCTGCGTATGGTCATAGGTGATGTCGCTCACGAGTTTATATTCAAAGATCAAAAGAAAATTGTGTTTGGAAGACTTTGAAAGTTATCGAATCGTCGTAAGTCATTTGTTTGATTTCGAATGTTCTTAACCACAATTTGCTGAAGTTTGTTAATTTTACAAGATTGACGAATGTTCTTAAAACATGTTTGTTACACAATGAAGTCCCATTTTAATCAAGCGTGGCATGCGAACTCATTTTGATTACCAATTTGACTTGGACAAGAGGTGAAGATTAGGACTGTCATTTGGATGACCATGGCTTTGGGTTTGAGTTAACCAATTTGGATTTGAATTCTTAGACATTTATTTTGTTTAAGAATTTTATTGGAGTACAAGGCACATGGTTAATTTGATCACTTTATGATTGCTTGAAATTCAAGAAACCAAATCACATTCTTCAGGCAAGTGGCCATATCTATTTGGAATCAAAATTCAAAGATGAAAAGTTTCCATTTGACATTAATAGATCTTAAATGACTATAAAGTTTCATACTTGTTCCAAGTGGTCTAAAGATTTATTAATTGTATTACCAAAGGAAAATATTACAAGACTTCATGTTTTATTCCAAAGAAGTGACAAAGTCATACATGTTCAACTACAAAAATAAAACAAATTACAACTTTCCTATTTCTTTCCTATACAAAGAAAAAAGGAATTATTCATTATTCTTGCTCCTTCAAGTATTCCACATTCTTCAAGTCCTCCATCATCACCTTTCCAAACTCATAAAACATGAAACAAAAAAAAGGAAAAAAGAGTTAGTATATCAAAGCAATTAAAAGTGAATAAAGAATTGAAAGATTGCTAAACTAATCATTAGGGTGATTTTTATGAATCAGAAAAGAAGAGTTTTGTGTTCTAAGGCCTCAAACAATTTCAGTTTTATCATAGGCCAAGTTTCTATTGCAAATCTAAAAGGAATTGGTTCACAATAGACAAAAAGGTGCAAAAAGAATTTCAAGTCCAACACAATTTCAAATCCAACAGAATTCAGCCCAACAGGATTCAAACAGAATTTCAATTCAAGCCCAACAGAAAAAAGCCTCATGCATGTTGTTTCAATAAAATTCAGATTTATATCATTGGCTAGGAAGGAGTATTTTGCAAATCTCAATAGTTGGTTCACAAAAGATAAAGAGGAAATCAAGAAAAGTCAGAACTAACATCACAGAAAATATCAATCCAGCAAGAAAACAAAAAGCCTCATACATAGCATACATCATTGGCTAAAAGAAAATCATGTTCCCAAGTTTACTGTAAAATCAAACTTCTGTTCACAGTAAAGAAAGAAAGAAAGAGGCAATTTAGTTTAAAGTACAACCATCCCACAAGCAAGCATAGTCTAGTAAACCAGCAAAAGTACAGAAAGTACCAAAACTGATACAACAGGTGCAGCCCCAAAAACCAGCAAAGTCACCAAATCAGTAAAAAGCACCAAGTACAAAGTTGAGCCATCAAATCTAATTGAAACTTACAAAATCAGTAGAAAGATATCACAGAGAAATGAACAAAGGCCAATCACAATATAAAAAGGCAGCAAGACTATTCTGAGAAGGAGAGAATTTTCGGTCCAAAAAGAAAAAATATACAGAGATACATACACAAAAAATTGCAACAACCACATAAATCCCAATATTATTTTCAAGCTCCCTTCATAAAATATACACAAATATACAAACAGAACCACAAATTGCAGCAAACAACACAAAACCCTAAATATTTTTCATCATCATTTTCCTCAAAATCCAGACCCTTCAGAAACGAAAAAAGGAAAGTTAGAAAGATCTCACCCAATAATTGGTAAACGTAGCAAAGCCTTTCTTCTTCCTTTCTCTCTTTTTTTACTATAAAAAAGACATGCAAACATCAGTTAGACACCCAGAATGAAAAGAAGAAAACAATACAGAATTGTAGAGAGTTGAAACAGAGAGGAACTCCTAATGTCCGACAAGGGAGATGATGAGAGAGAGCAAGATCACGAAGGAGAAGGATGAAGACTTCATTCTTCATCTTCACAGAAGAGGCGCTGCTTCCTTATGTTTTAGGGTTTCACAAACCCTTTGTAAATTAGAGATAAAGGGTGGGTTTTGGGTCGACCCGGTTCGGCCCAAGCTCACCATATATTTTTTTATTTAAAAAAAACTAACATTTTTGTTATATATTATTCAAGTTATATTATTTACAGATTGAAGCAGCTGGTGCATTGGTGAAGGTGTTGTTGGACAAACCTGAAGGCAGGGGTTCGAATCCCCCTGAGACCATTTTTTGCTTTCTTCATTTTTCTATTTGACTTGTTATTCTTTTGGGCAAAACTCCTCCAGCCCATGCATTTCAAACAAAATAGTTCTACTATAAAACACCCTAATCTGATTTTACACCCCAAACTTCATTTTCATATTTTTGTTTTATTTTATTATTTATTATTACTATTATTAATACTAATTTTATTACCATTTTTATTAAGAAAAATAAATAAAAAACAATATTTATTTATTATGTACCTAGCAATAAATATTTTCTTAAACAAATTTAATTTTTTAGACTTAGAGTTATAATTAATTGATTTAGAACTTATGACTTTTATTTACTAGTTTAATTAAATTCATAAAAATACTAAAAAATATTTTCTTTTCAAAATTAAGTTAATTTATTTTTTCTCGTATTAAATCACTTTCTTTTTAGTTTATTATATAAAATTAAAACATTTTCTTAACAAAACCAAATAATTCATTTCTTTTTTCATTCATTATCTTATACATTATTTCTTTATATTCTTGTATATTATTTATTTCGATTCTTGTACATTGTACTCATATCATTACTTGTGCATTATACTCATTTACATTTTTTATACATTATTTATTCAAATTCAATATGGTTGTAATAATTAATTAGATTTAATTTTCTTGCAATTTCCCCTTTTGTAAATATGTATACCCCATCCCCAAATCATGTAATAGCGTAGTAATTTTAATTTCCGCACTTTAATGGTTTATATACAAATGCTAGTAATTAGGGTTTTGTATGGAAAAATTAAAATCAATGCTTAGAAAACCCTAGTCAAGACAAAGTCAAGCATGTAAATCAATACACTTGCACACAAACACCCCTAGGGTAAATCCACTTGGTTGCCTTACAAAAATGGCCATATTATGCATGTGAGGTATCTTAGCAAAAACAAGCAAAATACAAGATCATAGTCCCTCGATGACGCTATCTATGTTGCCTTTCAAAATGATCTTAGTCCCTAAAGAAAAATGCTAAGATATCTTGCAACATTGCTAATCATGGTTATACGATGACCCACGCCCGTCCCTTTTACATCCAAAGATAAGGTTACTTACCAATCCATGGTAAAATAACAATTTCAAAGGAAAGAGGAAACAAACAAGAAAGACTTTTGAGTAGGTAGAATGTTCCTAGTTGCTTGATCAATTTCAAACAAAAACATCCTTGCTATTTTTAAAATAAAAACCAACACTTTAAAAAACATCTTTCAAACTTGAAAACATTTTCAAAAGATCAACACTTTGTATACATTCTTACAAACGAGAATCATTACAAAGTTTGCCTAAACGATGGCGCCTTTTCAAAATACTTTCAAAAACCACACTGTGATACGGTGGGAGAACTGACTTGAGGGTTTTGCGTTTTATCGCAAATGTTGCGGTTAGCAAGAGTCACCACCGACTTTTCTTTTATCCAAAAGGAAATGTGAAAAAGCACAGGAAAGATCTTTGAGATGTTTTCTTGAGTTCGAGGGGGGGGGGGGGGGGGTAGGTTATGAGAAGGGAAGGTATTAGCACCCTTTTCATTCATGGTTTTCCATGGGCTCTTAGTTACTTGCTAGATCACTTGATTTTTGTTTGAAATTATGCTTTGTGTGGTTTTTGAAAGTATTTTGTAAAAGAGGCCATTGTTTAGGCAATCTTTGTAATGATTCTCGTTCGTAAGAATGTATACAAAGATGTTTGTCTTTTGAAAATGTTTTCAATGTTTGTAAGATGTTTTTGAAATATGTGGTGTTTGTTTTGGAAAATAGTAAGGATATTTGTTTGAAAATAGAGCAAGTAACTAGGAATAATCTGCCTACTGAAAATGTCTTTCTTATGCACTTTCTATTCCTTTGACATTGTTGTCCTACCATTGATTTGGTAAGCAACCCTATCTTTGGATGTGAACGGGACGGGCGTGGGTCATCGTATAACCATGATTAGCAATGTTCTCAAAGTATCTTAGTATTTTGAGGGACCAAGATCATTTTGTAAGGCAACCTTGAATAGCGTCATCGAGGGACTATGATCTTATATTTGTTTGTTTTGGCAAGATACTTCGCATGCGTAATATGGCTATTTTTATATAAGGCAACCAAGTGGAGAAACCCTAAGGATGCTTGTGTGCAAGTGTGTTATTTTCATGCTTTGATTTTGTCTTGTATTAGGGTTTTCTATTTGTTTTCTTTTTGTCTTGCCATACAAACCTTAATTACTAACATGGCATGTAAAGCGGTAAATTGCGTAATGTAAAGATTACTAAGCTATTACAACAAATTTGAATGGGGATTTACAAGAATGTAAATCTAAATAAATTATTACAACCAAATCGAATTTGTACAAATATTAGAATAAACAATATACAATATTTAAATATGCAATATTACGTACATGCAAGAAAAAGATTTTGTTTTGTTTTTTGTGTGAAAATAAAATTTTAACTTAATTCTAAAAATATAAGGAAAAGAAAATAATTCTTAAAAAAGGTTTAACCCTAATTTCTATTTTGAAAGAAAATAAAGTTCTTGTATATATTATTATTATGTATTTTTGTATCTAAAAATAATAAATAATATTGTAAGGAAGTATTTAGTTTTTTACATGTAAAAATAAATACTTACAAATATGAAATAAAACAAATTAAACTAAATCTACTTTATTTATATTTACAAGTTTATTAAGAAAAATAATTAATATATATTGAAGATAAAATATATATTTTATGTGAAAAATAAAACAAAATAAAATAAAATGCAATATTATCATATTTATATTTTTTAGGATTTTTATGGATTAAAGAAAATATTTAATAAAATAAAAATGAAAATAAAAACAAATAAATAAAACATATGAAAATAGTTGGGCCAGGGGTATTGTAAGGAAACAGGGAATAACATGTTAGCAAAAACACTAAAGCCCAAAGAAATAAGCCCATCCTGCAAAAAAAAGCCAAAAATGAAAACTAAAAAAAATAAAAGGTAGCGCCAAGGTTCGAACCCAGGACATGGGTCTCACCAGCGCGCTACCTTGCCACTGGGGTGGCTATACATCCGTTGATTAATGTGAAACAAAAATAACATAACATGAAACGCTTCCATGGCCCTGTACTTCATCTTCTTCCTCTAGCCAGCCAGATGCTCTGTAACTTTCTCATTTCTCTATGAAAATAAAAACTCATAACATGAATGTTGTAGCATTTTGTCTCACGATTCTAACCATATAAATCATATAAGCTAACAATCGAAGATCAAGATGAATTTTAAAAGCCCTAAATCTAAACCTAATTTTTACAAGAATTTGAACTTCAAAATTCTCTCAACTTAGGCCAAATAAATGCAAGATATATACATGTACAACTTCGTAGCAATGAGGTCTACATTGTTTATTCACAAATCGTGGCTAATGGATGCCTGTATGAAGAGATAGAAGTTGATATTTTTACCTCTTTCAGTTGAAATCATGGATGGAGTTGGAGTGAGTTTTATGAAGGCCTGATGATTGCTTGAGCTTGCTTGAACCTCCCTGAATGTGTTCCAATCCTTGCCTTGCTCTGGAAGTGCCTGGAACTCTCTATCCAAGTCAACCTGCAAGCTTTGAAAACAAAAATGGCAGATGATGGAGAAGGATTTACAGTACAGGGATGAGGGTCTGGATCAGTTAGATATCAAGTAGGTAAGGTGTTTTGATGGTTAAGACTTGAAACGCACGAGCCAAATAAGAGATTGCTATGCTTATGCAAAAACTGCAAGTTTTGACAGTTTTTTGATGAAAGGGAGTTTGGGAGTGTTTTTTGGCCTCTAACTATTGTGTTTTCTGTTATAATGTGTTTGTATATTAGTATGGAGAAGGTCTTCAGTCAGCTCTTCCACAGGTTTTTGAGTTATAGGTTTTTGGCACACTTTCTTGCTTTTGAAGCAAAGTGAAGGGACAAGGCCTTACCTGCTTGTACTGACTTATTTAGGGTTGGTATCTGTTCTATATAAGTTGCCTTAGGTCTGTGGTACTTGTATGTGCAAAGGAGACATGTTCAATGCTCAAGATTTGTAAAGTTTGCAAAAGTGGAGCTTTTTTAAAATGGCAATGGCCACTTTATGCCATTTATGGAATTACAACTTGGGTAATGGCTCTAAGGCTTGGATTAAAGCTTTGTCAACTGAGTAAGCATTAAATTATGGAGTAATAAACAAGTTTGGGACCTGTAAAGCATGGATTAGGCAGCATAGGTACTGATTGGAACTTTGTTCTTCATGAAATGGCTTGAATCAAAAGTGATAAATTACCAACTTCATCTCTTCGATTCTCCCTACTCAAAAATGATCTTGAGGAATTCTTGGACATTTTGGAAAGCTTGAAATGTTCTCTATAACTCATGTTTGAAATGAATTTCAAGATTCCTCTTGGAACTAGGTGAAAATTGCCATGAAGTTGGGTCCAAAACCTGCCTAAATTAGGGCAAAATTTCACTAAGTTATTTGGTTCATGAGCATGTATTCATAAAATTATATCTTGAGATCCAAGAATCTTTAGGGAAAAGTGTGTGAAGCAAAGTTTTAGGTTTCATGGAGGTCTACAACTTTCATGTTGGGAACTTCCTTTGAATCATCTTGTATTATGGTGAAAAAATGGCCTAAAGTTGGAAAAAAAAAGAAATTTTCTATACTTAGAAAAATTTCTAAGTTAAGAAAATTTTCAATTTTAAACCCTAATCTTCAATCCTTGATTTCTTGATGAACAAGTTTCATATTTTGACATGTTTTGATGAATTGTGACCCTTGGCATTTGATTTTGACCAAAAAGTCAAAGTTTGACTTTTCAGTGTACAATTGACTTTTGATTAGTTGACTGCAAATTTCATCTGTCTATCAATGAAATTGAAATGTTTTGAACTATATAATTAGATCAATATGATGCCATTGAATCCTTGGAATCATTCTTTAACTCAATTGGTCATTTTCTAGGTCAAAAATCAGAAATTGCCCTTCCTCAGTCAAAACCCTAATTTTGACCATTTTGCCCTTTTGATGATTTGATCAAATTTCTTGAGGAATTGTGATCCAAACTTGATCAAGTGATACATATGAGTCTAGAATGTTGATGTGGATCAAAAATCATGAATTTTGACTGTAAATTGGCCATGGTTGACTTTTTCCCCAATACAGTTGATTTTTAGGTCAACTGTCCAATTGACTGATCAAAAATGTGGTTCAAGGCTTGAAACTTGTCATGAGTGGTCTTAGGGGTCCATAATGATGTTTGAAAGTCACATGAAGAATTTATAGTCCAAAAATCCATGTGCAACCTCAAACCCTAATTCTGGGTCATTAGTTCATGATGAGATGTCTTGAGCTGACCAAATCCTAATCCAGTCTTGAGTCAAAGAAATCTTGTGAGAAAAACCTTGATAAATAAGAGGGAAAATTTTGGGGTACAACACACACAAAGCACATTTTCAAACAAAAAATCAAGTGATCTAGCAAGAAACTAAGAGCCCGTTGATAACTATGGATGAAAAGGGTGCTAATACCTTCCCTTTTCATAATCTACCCCCCGGACTTAAGAAATAATCTAAAAGGTCTTTCCTGTGCTTTTTCACCTTTCCTTTTGGATAAAAGAAAAGTCGGTGGCGAATCTTGATAACCGCAACATTTGCGATCAAATGCAAAACAACCAAGTCAGTTCTCCCATCGTATCACACCAACCAACTGTTTGAAGGTTGTAGCATCCACATCCTCTCTATCAGAATCAGAGTCCAACTTCTGATTCGTATCAGTAGGTGTGATAGCAGCTTTGCAATTCTCTAGCTTAAATCTCTTCATAATCTCAAGCTCATACTTCATATGATGCAAAGTGATTCATTTCTTAGAGTACATGAGCTTCATACCTAGAAAGTAACTCATTTTCCCAAGATCTATCATCTCAAAATCATTCATCAAAACCTTCTTGAACTTAGCTATCTCTTATTCAGAAATTCCTATTAGTAATATGTCATCAACATGCAAACATACCAGAATTATATTACCTTCTGAAGTGTGTTGAACATAAACACCATACTCCATCTCACACTTCTGAAACCCTTGGTCCTTGAAAAATGAATCAATCTTCAGATTCCAGGCTCTAGGCGCTTGCTTCAATCCATACAAGACTTTGTGTAATTTGAACACCATCCCTTCCTGATTATTTTTCTCAAATCCAGGAGGTTGTGACATGTATACCTCTTCTTGTAATGGACCATTCATAAATGCAGATTTTACATCTAAATGCATCAGAGGCCAATTCCTGTTAGCAGCTATTGCAATCACTAGTCTGATTATTTCATGTCTCGCTACAGGTGCAAACACTTCAGAGTAATCCAACCTAGGCTTATGTAGAAAACCTCTGGCTACTATAATTGCTCTGTGTTTTTAAATTGATCCATTTGTCGTTAGCTTCTGCTTAAAAACCCATCCGGCGTTGATGGATTTCTTACCTTTTAGAAGTTCTGTCAGCTTCTAAGTCTTGTTTCTTTCTATAGCATCAATTTCTTATTTCATGGTCTGCAACCAGACTTTCTACTTAAGAGCATTGTTGCATCCCAAAATTTTCCCTCTCATTTCTCAAGGGATCACCCTGGATCCTCAGGTTTGCTTTCATCAAGTCCCCGGGCCTTGAATTAACAATTTTTCTAAGCAAACCATTCATAAGGGCAAAATGGTCATTTACACACTGAAGAAGTCTGACTTTGACTTTTGGATCAAAATCAAATAAAAAAAATCATATTTCATCAAGATATGTTGGAATATGAAGTTTGCTTCATCAAGATTTTCAAAAGTCAAATTTTACTTGGAAAGAATCAAATTCTAAAAACTTAGAAATTTTTCTAAGTGTTTAAGAAGCATGACAATTTCAGAACTTCTGGGCCAGTGTTTACACTCAGCAAATTCTGGATATTCTCAAGACAGAGTTTGGTAAGAACTTTTAGGTCAGTGTTCACAAAGGTTCAAGTCAGAGTTTACCAAGGTAAATCAGAGAAGATTACAAAACGCATTGTAAGTTTACTGGAATTTTTGAAGGATCCTTCAGAACTTGCTGAAGACAGAAGATAAGAGGATCAGAAGATGAGATGCTACGCTAAAGCAGAACTTCTAATCCAGAGTTAAGCAAGGACACAAAGTTTCACATGGGAACCCATTTAATGCTCGCAACCACCTCTGAGTCTTTATCCAAGGGATTTTTACCACGTGTACCCCTACTGTCTTGGGAAGACAAGCTTCTGTGCAAAAGTATGCTAGACCCACGCGTTGTCTCTACTTTTCCTTAATTCACGCTGCCAAAGCCAACTGAGGCGCTCTTAACCATCCAACTTGAATGTATTGAACCCCCACTTGTTAAGCTTACTTCAAGAGTAAGTCAGCATCTAGCATATGATGTTGATGCCACTTAACCGCCCCAACTGCAAAACTTTGCCTATAAATATAACACCATTTGCACACTGAAAAGGGGGACCAGAGAAAAATTTGTGAAAAAGATGAGAGAATTGAGGAAGAAGGCTTTGAACCACTACAAAATTTCCAAGAACCCAGGAAACTATAAACACAAAGTAACAAAATCTTGGCATTGATTCCTTATATTCAAACTCCATTTTTCCTAAAGTGTTCTTGACTATAGCCATCCACGTAGCTACTGATTCATACATTAGAAGCTACCTTAACTTCTGTATTCCTATTTCCATACACTCTCCATTCACTTTCACCACAAAGGAGTCAGAATATCACCCTTTGGCTGCTTCAGAAGTTGCAAACTTCCATCCTGCTGAGTACGTGTAGAAGTTGCTCAGAATATTACCAGAATTCAAGACCAATCTCCAGTTCACAAAATCCTTTCCAGCTGCAAGGTAAGTTTTCTGCTGACCCTCATCATACTAATTAAGCATTATCAGATTCTGCACATTTAGCACAATGTAGATATTCTGATCCTGATGATGTACATATTCTGAAAATTCATGTGCCTGCCTGCCTAAGTAGAGGAAATCATAGTTCATAGTTTCATAAAGAAATTAGGACTCAAAATTAGAACTAGCAAATACATGTGGCTTCTGATTCATGCTTATGATATTTCATGAAATTTGTCATAACTATTATGCATGCAACTTATGTCTTGTAAATGACTAAGCTGCAGATGTTCTGATTGGCATGGAGAAAGGCAAAGTTCTGACAGTTGCATTAGAACTTCTGAAGAACTTCTGAGTTCTCAGAAGATCCAGAACTTCTGAACTTCCATATTTTTGCTAACATGTTTCTGTTTGTGCAGCAAGGCAGAGTCAGAACTTCTGACCTCTTCTATTTTCAGCATTTGTGCTGATTTTGTTTTCTTTCTCTTTTATTATCTTGCCATCATATTATTTTTTATTATTAATCAAAAAACACCAAAAATATTTTATATTTTCATGTTATATTTTCTTTTAACAAAAAAAGAGAGACAAAAAATATTTTCTTAAATAAAAGTTGTTTTCCTTTTTTAAACTGACAAACATTTTACATTTCCTGTACATTCTTATTTATTTCAATATGGTTGTAATGGTAACCTAGAATTTTAACTTGCAACCCCCATTCATAAATATGTACCCCTGTCCCCCTAAATATTGTAATATCATAGGACTTTACATTTCCGCACTGTTATTGCTTTCAATATATGCTAATAATTAAGGTGTGCATGACAAGATATGAGAATTGACAAATAGATCACCCTAATTAATATAAATTATGCATGCAACCAAACAAACTCGCACACTTACACCCTTAGGGAAATCCCACTTGTTGCCTTACAAAAATGGCCATGTTATGCATGTGGGATGTCTTAGCACAAACGAATCGAAAAAAGATCATAGTCCCTCGATGACGCTATCAAAGTTGCCTTTCAAAATGATCTTAGTCCCTAAAGAGAAAGTGATAAGTCATCTCACAACATTGCTATCATGGTCATATGATGACCCAACGCTCGTCCCTTCACATCCAATGATGGAGCTTCTTATCAAATCAATGGTAAGGTAGCAACATCTAAAGGAAGAGGAAAAACACATCTAAGACCTTTTGAGTAGGTAGATTACTTTTAGTTACTTGCTCAACTTCTAAATAAATATCCTTGCCATTTTCAAAAAATAATCACATACACTTTCCAAAACTTAAAATATTTTCAAAAGCTCAAACACTTTGCATACATTCTTACAAATGAGAATCATTGCAAAGTTTGCCCAAACGGTGGCACATTTTCAAAATACTTTCAAAACCACAAAAAAACACAAATTTCAAACACAAAAGCAAGTGATCTAGCGGGTAACTAAGATCCCATGGAAAACCACGGATGGAAAGGGTGCTAATACCTTCCCTTTTCATAATCTACCCCCCGAACTCAAGAAAACATCTCGAAAGGTCTTTCCTGTTCTTTTTCACCTTTCCTTATTGGATAAAAGAAAAGTCGGTGGCGACTCTTGCTTAAACTGCAACATTTGCAAACACAAACGTAAAACCTCAAGTCAGTTCTCCCACCGTATCACAGAACTGGCGACTCTGCTGGAGGGTATATACCTAAAAAGTGGGGTTACCTTAGGGTTAGATCGCATTTACTTGCTTACATTGTTTGATTTGTTTGCTTTACATTTTGGTTCCTTTGTTTGGGTTTGTTTTAAATCCTACACACGGATTTGGGGGATACCTTTTAGGTAAGTAGCAATAAACTGTGAGGGAACTGTGTGGGGTATACCGACACGGTTGAAGTAGTAGCTATGTTGATGTGGCACTTTGGTTGGTACCGGTAACCCTTGAGTCAGTCAAGGAGAGTACGGGGCCGCCGCGTGGTGTCGTAAAGCATCAACTGACCTTAGAACCTTACTTGACCAACTTGGCCATTAGGACGTAGTGAGATGACCGACTTTGGTGCAGTCCGAAGTTGGTTGATACTCGATGCTACACTCATTGAGGTTTGACTCTTGAGTTTTGTTTGGTTGCGATTCAATCGCTTATTGAACGAAACTTGGGGGAAAGATCAGTGATATTGAGATCCCTTAGAACCCGATTACTATTAACTAGGATAGGTTGAGCCAACTAAACTTTAAGAGGATACTTACCTGAAACCCCACGCAAGCCTAAACTGAGGACTTGTTTGCTTTGTATATACACTTGTACATAACATCATAAACATCATAAACATCATAAGCATCATAAACATCACTAACCATTTCAAGGATTTTTAGATTTATCTTTGTTCTGTTTTGTAGGACATGGCCTCCGCTCGTAGGAGCACTATCCAAGTCAGTCTTGTGAGGATACCTCCACAACTCAAGGATTTAGTATCAAGGGTCCCTGAAGATTCTCCGTTCACCGAAAGACATGGTCAACTTCTTAGTCTGGTTACCTTAAGTATTGAAGAGGATATGGTAAATGTGCTTGTCTAATTCTTCGACCCTTTGCATCATTGCTTCACTTTTCCCGATTACCAACTTGTGCCCACTTTAGAAGAATTTTTTCAACTCATAGGGATTCCTATTCTTGATCAATTACCTTTCAACGGTATTGAAATAAACCCCAAACCTGAGGAAATTTCTTGAGCTCTACATTTGCAACCATCTGACATAGTAGCAAATTGGGTAACAAGGAGTGGTGTCAAAGGTTTCCTAGCGAAGTTTTTGCTAGAGAAGGCTCAAGAGTGTTAGAATACTTTGGATCTACAAGCCTTCGAGGAAATTTTGGCTCTTCTCATCTATGGGTTGGTACTATTTCCAAATCCTGACCAATTCATAAATGTAAATGCGATCAAGGTTTTCATATCTCATAATCCGGTGCCTACATTGCTTGGAGACATCTTGCATTCTCTTCACTCTCGCGCTTTGAAGAAAAGGGGGGCTTTGATGTGTTTCACTCCTCTTTTGGCTAGGTGGTTTATTTCTCACCTACCTCGATCCATGGTGAAGAATGAACAAGGTATGAGGTGGTCTAAAAGATTGATGTCACTTTCACATGCTGATATCCGTTGGTATTATTGATCTTTGGAAGACATTACCATCATTGATCACTGTGGGGAATTCCCTAATGTCCCTCTACTTGGCATTGAGGGAGGCATTACTTACAACCCTTGCTTAGCTTTACAACAATTTGGAAACACCAGGAGAGATGGCCCTCATGAGGTACTCATCCAAGGAATTGCATTCGACTACGAAAGCGATACCCAAGGTTACCGCCAAAGATATATATGAGCTTGAGGTATGGTTAACAAAGTTGATAGAAAGACATTAGGGCGTAAGAATTCCATTCCTTTGGAGCCTTATCTTAAATGGGTGAGGGATCGCGCTCAAAGTCTTAAGATGCCTTATGAAGCCGTCTTACATGTTATCATGGAGCCAGTAGTTGAGGGAGACGTTCCACATACTATACTCTATCCTGACATGCCTACTTCTCTTGAAGATTTGCAACACGCTTGGATTCAATTACGAGGAGAGCGAGACACCTTTGAAGCTAAGTTCTATGAGAGTGAGAGGAATATATTAGAGCTTACAAGGGAGCTTCATGAAGAAAGGAGCTTAAACACCTACACTGTGCCAAAGAAGATGCTCACAACTTTTCTATCTTAGGATTTTACTTTATGTATATTTCTATTGTTGTAAGCCCAAGAGGCAGGCTTGTGTTCAAATCAGAACTCTTTAAATGCAAGTTAACGTTTGTTCACTCTTTGTATATACAAATTTAAATTCCTTAAATCCTTGAAATCATTTGCATATTGCATATTCATGCATCATGACATAACAGGTTTCCGCATAACAGGTTTCCTTATCTCTCTGCTGTTTATTTCAGCAAGATGGATCTAGAGAAAGCTGTGACGGAACTCCAGGCCCATAATTCTCAATTTCAGGAAGCCTTACTCGCCCTGGCCAAGGGGCAGCAGGATATGATGGCCTTGTTGGCCGCTAAGAAGAAGCCAAAGAAGAAAGCTCTACTCAACATGGGTAAAAGGTTCAAAGAGACAATCCGTCAAATTCCAATAGAGGAAGATTCATCCGAAGAGGACGAGAACCAAATTGGTGAGGTCAAGAGTACTCAGGTCGACTGTATCAATGACCAAGAATATGAGGATGGTTATTTCAATGAACAATATCCCCTCGCAGACATCAAATACAAGCAGCTATAAGACATATTGAAAGCAGATGAAATCTAAGCTATTCCCGGGTTAAATTTTGACGATTTGGGCTTAATCTCTGGGGTAGTTATTCCCGACAAATTCAAAATACCAACCTTTGCAAAATACGATGGTTTTTTTCCCAAAGCTCCATTTGAAGTCTTATGTGCGCAAGATACAACTGCACACTGCTGATAAAAAACTCTGGATTCACTTTTTCCAAGAGAGTCTGGCTGGAAAACAACTTGAATGGTTTTATCAGTTGGATGGCTCTCGCATCAATACCTGGGAGGGTCTAGCTACTGCCTTCTACCATCAATATCAGTACAACACCGACTTGGCACCAACGAGGGTTCAATTGCAAGGTATGACCATGGGGAAGGATGGGGGATTTAAGGAATATGCGCAGAAATGGGGAGATCTTGCTAGTAGGGTCCAACCTCTCTTGACTGATAGGGAATACATTGACATGTTCATGAACACATTATCTGGTCCTTTCTTTAATCTATTGGTTGGCTGCTCTTCTTTTGGTTTCACCGAATTAATTCTAACCGGTGAGAGAGTTGTATTGTACCCCAAAATTTTCCCTCCCATATTTCTCAAAACATTTCAAGAAAGATCCCCAAGTTGCTCAAGGTAGTCCAAGGGTTGGCTAGACAAGCTCTCTCCTAAGGCAGTCTACCTCAAATTAGGGTTTCATGTTGCATCAAGATGCTTGAGTCCAAGGGATCCCAAATGCTCACAAATGTCCTAATATGTTCTCAAGATCATCCATGTCAAGTTTCAAGCCTTGCAGAGGAAGTTTACTCAGTCAATTGCTCAAAGACCTGAAAATCGACTGTGCTAGGGCAAAAGTCAACTGTGGCCCACATACAGTCAAACTTCAAGATTTTTAGTCAACATTATAATTTTGAAGGACATTTCATCATTTTATCAAGGGTTGATCATGATTCATCAAGGATTACTCATAATTCATCAAGACTCAAAAGTTGCTAAATTAGGGTTTTGTAGGAAAAGTCAACTCAACTTTGACCAAGAATAACTTTCTCATACATTATGAGAAATGACCCATACAAACCTCATTTTGAAGAGGATGCAATCCTATACAATCCATCTTCAGCTCCGAAGTTCAAAATATGCACTCACAAGAAGTTGTGAATTTGGACATTATAGGTCATTTTGGAAAGTCAACAAAAAAACCTTTTTTGTCAAAGCTTCATACATGAGCATGGAATATCAAATTGAGATGATACCAAAAGGGTTGCTTATAGGACATCTCAATCTTTCTAAAAAGTTAAATAACACCTTCAAAGAGTCAAAATTGAGGAAGTTATGCATTGGTGAAGTTGACGCTTTTTGCAAAATTGCCAAAAGTCAACTATACTTAAAACTTCAAATTTTGCCAAATGGGCCCAATCTTTTTCACTTGTTTTGAGTTGGAAACATAGTCCACGAGCTCTAGCCCTTGCCACTTGTCCTTATCATGTTTTTATTATTTATTTTGATTTTTATTTGAATTATTTCAATTTAAATAAAAAACAAATCATATAAAATCCAAAATATTGAAAACAAAAGATTTTGTGCTTGTTTCAGGTCTTAAATTACAGCTAGCAAGTATTCAAGTTCGTATCAAGGCATGGTGTGTACAAAAAGATTGAAATAGGCCATTTTTGGAAAGATTTTTAAGTTGTATCAAATTAAGATCCAAATCATTGATGGAGGAAGATTGAGTACAACCTATCAACCCTAATCCCTTCCTTGATACATATAGAATGTGTGCAGACTCAAAACTAGGTTATAAAGTGGCGCAACATTAAGAACACAAACTTGAAAAACCAAGAAAAAGTGAAAGATCGAATTCAGTGTTCCAGGCATCCTCAAGGCCTTCTAGCTATCTCAATCGATTCCTGAGACTCCGAGCAAGCCAAAGCAATCAAGAACCAAGCCTTTCCAGTACCCAAAAGCGCTGTAAGTCCATCACGATATCCATGAAATTTTGAATTCGGTTAGCATGATTTAGGAATTGTTAGGATGAATTAATCATATATTGTTGATCCATGAAACATTTGCAAGCTTCCTGTATTGGTTAATTGCATTTATATGGCCTGTGGTGGATTTCACCATTGTTAGGGTTTTGGATTTCATTTTAGGGTTTTTGATTGCAGGTGAAATTAGCTTTCATGAATGGTACCATCATGTTCAGGAGGACGAGACGAGTCCAATCATGGAATTAGATGTCATTTACATGGCTCAAGGAGGATTTTAGAACGAGCCCTGTCAATAGCTACGGACAAACGTCCATAGGTAAAAGTTTGAAACTTTTACCCACAGAGAGAGGAAGAAGATGACCAGTTGGCGCCCACCCATTGGCCCATTCAAACTCTGGCGCGCATTTTTTTGACACCTTCCACTAATTCTTGTTTTTATATATTATTATCATTATTCATTATTTATACAACAAACAACAAGTGATGCAGTGGTAGCCATGCAAGCTTTAAGGAATTAGGAGGCTTGAGGTCAGGGGTTCGACCCCTGCCTCCAACATTTGTGTTTTTCCTAATTCCTTTCAGGTGATCACATGCGCATACAAGTCCAAGGCCTATCATACGCCATCATAATCCAACTTGCCAAATGTCTTGAGATCCAGATCTGATGGTCAACATGTGAGAGACCACCATGGAGCCTAGTCAGAGCAATGCACTGGAAGCAAAGGTCAACGTGGACCTCACTCTTTTGGGCCCAGAAAATGGCTTCTCACACCCCCATATTACAGGCCCATATCTCTTACTCTCTTTTATTTTTTTATTTCATTTAATTAATTAATTTATTTTATTCTACTAACACAAATAATTATTTTCTTTTATCAAAAAAATCATAAATTTTTTTCACCAATTAGATTTAGGAATTTTTTATCAATAAATTTATTAATTTAATTAGATTTAATTTTAGGTAAAAACTTTAATTATTTTGTAAATAAATTAAAAATAATTTGAATAAATAGGTTTTATTACTAACTTAATTATATTTTATTTTTTTCCTAAAATAACCAAAAAAAAACAAAAATAGGTCATGTAATTATTTTTATTAATTTAATCATAATTAATTTAGCATTTAATTTTAAAACTTAAATTCTTTTCTTTAAAAAATAATTAAAAACAAGGGGGGGAATGAACGCTTGCTGATTTTAGACTGTTGTTTTTTCAGTTGTTGAACTTTAAATTAATGATTATTGAATATAAGATGTTTCATAGTTGCTGTTTTGTTTAAAGATGTTATTGAAGAATTCCGCTGCGTAGATGTTGAATTATTTTATTAAAGATGTTATGACGATGGTTCATCTGATGTTTTGAAAGTGTTATATATCCACGATGAATGCAATGAGTTTTGTTAGAAGAATTTGTGACGTCCCGATTCATTTGTATGATTGAAATTTTATAACTCTGATTTATTTTGAATAATTTGCTTGGGGGTAGAATTGGGGTGTTACACCAGTCCCTCAGTCTGAAAAAGAAGTCAGAGGATTCTTGGGTCATCTCAATTACATTGCCTATTTCATATCACACTTAACTACTACCTGTGAGCCACTCTTCAAACTCTTGAAGAAAGATCAGGTAGTCAGATGGAACGATAAATGCCAGATTGCTTTTGACAAAATCAAAGAATACCTACAAGAACCTCCTATTCTCATGCCTCCAGTTGAAGGAAGGCCTTTGATCATGTACTTGACAGTACTAGAGAATTCTATGGGGTGTGTTTTGGGCCAACGTGACGAGTCTGGCCGAAAAGAGCATGCAATTTACTACCTAAGCAAAAATTTTACCGACTGTGAAACCAGATATTCACTGCTCGAGAAAACTTGTTGTGCTTTAGCGTGGGCTGCTCGTCGGCTAAGGCTGTACATGTTGACTCATACCACTTTGTTGATTTCTAAGATGGATCCAATTAAGTACATCTTCGAAAAACCCGCCCTTTCTGGACGAATAGCCAGATGGCAAATGATCTTGACTGAGTACGACATTCAATACACGACTCAAAAAACCATCAAAGGAAGTGTACTAGCAGATTATTTGGCCCATCAACCGGTGGATGATTATCAGTAAACGAACTTCGACTTCCCTGACGAGAATATTATGCTGGTAACTGACTGTGCAAAACCTAGACCGTATGACAGACCTGAACAAGGATCCTGATGGACAATGGTATTTGATGAGGCTTCCAATGCCTTAGGTAACGGAATTGGTGTTGTGATCATCTCTCCTGATGGTTTCCACACTCCTTTCACTGCCAGACTATGCTTCGATTGCACAAATAATATGGTTGAGTATGAAGCATGCATCTTAGGGCTAAGGGCTGCTATTGACTTAAAGATCAAGCACTTGGATGTGTTTGGAGATTCCGCCTTGGTGATCATCCAAGTAAAAGGAGATTGGGACACTAAACACCCTAATATTATCCCTTACAAGGAAATTATGCTATCCTTGATTCCTCACTTCGAATAGATCACTTTTGAACATTTCCCTAGGGAAGAAAACCAGTTGGCTGACGCTTTGGCAACCATGTCTTCAATGTTCAAAGTCAGATGTGATAAAGAAGCCCCTATGATTACAATTAAAAGATTTGATGAACCTGCACATTGCTATGAGCTTGACACCGATGCGAAAAAGCCATGGTACCATGAGGTGATGAGATACCTTGAAGCACAAGAGTGTCCAGAGGGAGCATCTATCAATGACAGAAAGTTATTACGAAGATTTGCAGCCAAATTCTTCCTAAGTAACGGAATATTGTACAAGCACAACCATGATTTGACTCTACTCCGATGTGTGGATAAGAGGGAGGCAGAGAAAATTATGGAAGAAATGCACGATGGCCTTTTTGGCACTCACTCAAGTGGACATACGATAGCTAAGAAAATATAAAGAGCTGGTTACTATTGGTCAACGATGGAGACCGATTGCCATCAACATTCAAGAACTTGTCACAAATGCCAAATCTATGCTGACAAAGTCCATACACCTCCAATCCCTCTGAATGTCATGACTACTCTGTGGCCATTTGCGATGTGGGGCATTGACATGATCGAAGAAATCAAACCTACTGCTTCCAACAGACATCACTTCATTCTTGTCGCCATCGATTATTTTACCAAATGGGTCGAAGCCTCCTCATTTGCCTCAGTCACCAAGAATGTGGTAGCCAGATTCATCAGACACAACCTCATCTGTCGTTATGGTATCCCCGAAAGGATCATCATCGACAATGGGACTAACCTCAACAATGCCATTATCAGGGAATTGTGCACTCAATTTAAGATCAAGCACCACAATTCTTCTCCGTATAGACCGAAAATGAATGGTGCAGTCGAAGCAGCCAACAAAAATATCAAGAAGATTGTGCAGAAAATGGTAGTGACCTATAAGGATTGGCATGAGATGTTACCATTTGCTCTACATGGCTACCGTACTTCAGCTAGGACATCAACTAGGGCAACTCCTTTCTCTCTAGTCTATGGCATGGAAGCTGTTTTGCCAGTGGAAGTTCAAATTCCTTCATTGAGGATTATGATTGAGGCAGGCCTAGGCGAAGACGAGTGGATTCAAATGAGATTGGATTAGCTGAACTTGATCGATGAAAAATGATTAGCTGCTATTTGCCATGGTCAAATGTATCAAAAACGGATGATCAAGGCTTTCAACAAAAAGGTCAAGCCTCGAATATATCAAGTTGGAGACCTGGTGATAAAACGCATCATTTTACCACAAGGTAACCCCAGAGGAAAATGGACTCCCACCTACGAAGGGCCGTTTGTTGTCAAGAGAATTTTTTCTGGCGGTGCCATGATACTGACCACCATGGACGGTGAAGATTTCCCACATCCTATAAACGCGAACATAGCTAAAAAATACTATGCATAAGAGACCCGTTAGGTTGACACACCTAAGCAAAAAAAGGGGCATCCCGGTAAACCAAAAAGGTTTGGGAAAAAATTAGGGATATAGGCAAAAGATTGTACACCCGATAAGTTGAAAACCTGAAAGGGCGACTTGGGCAAAAAAGGGTATCCTGGTGGACCGAAAACCCGAAAGGGAGGTTCAGGTAAAAATTAAGGATTATAGGCGTATGATTATGTCCCGTGAAATCAACACAGTCAAATCTATCACCAAGGTCCAAGTTTAAATGGTCCAAGATCAATCCAATCAATTTCGGTCAACGACAAAGGATGTTCAAAGATATATGGGGCAATAGTAAAAGCTGAAAGGAAATGAGATCATTTCACATGGCTATTAGTTTTCATTCTCAAAATTGTTATCCTTTTTGGCGATTTCCTCTTACTAGGATTTCCTTCTCTATGTACAAAAACGCCTATTCATGGGCAAAATATCAATACAAATACACTTTGAAGTGCAGGATTTTCTGTTTTTGTTTTGAATGCAAATTTGTCCAATGACTAAAATTGAATGAACATATGCATATGAACATAATTAAAACTATTTGGCACATGTGTCCTGCTAAGCAGCAGCATCAACAACAGAACATTAGTACACAACAACCGTAAGCATCTCTTTCAAATGTATGTGAAATAGCCCCACAGAGTTATCTCATCATCATTATCCCCACCAGGGCGGTGACAATAAACCTTTCCACAACGGAGTTGCCCATTGAATCTCCTTACACGGGATGATCCCAGGACAGAGTCTCAACTTCTTGATAGCTTTCTCCCCAGCTAAAGCCTAGGAGACCTCTTCCTAAAGGGAATTCACCTCCTCACCAGGGTTTATTTCCCCAATAAAGTTAATTCCCCAACTGAGTATACACTCCCCAGCCGAGTATATCTTCCCCAAACCGAGGTTTTTATACCCAGCGAAGTATATCTTCTAACCAAAATTTTATTCCCCAAGCTGATTCTATCTTCCTCAACTGAGTATATCTTCTCCAACTGAACCCAAATTCCCCAGTTGAGTCCAAATTGCCCAGCTGAGTACATCTTCTCCGACCAAGGTTATTTTCTCCAAACAGAATCTATCCTCCCCAGATGAACCCATTGTCCCCAGATGAACCCATCATCCCCGGATGAATCTATCATCCCCGGCTGAGCCCGTCATCCCCAGTTGGGTGTATCCTCCCCAAACTGAGCATGCCTTACCCGACTAAGTCTATACTCTCCAGTTTGAATTCCTCTTTCAAAAGACTACTAATCACAGGGCCACAACCCCTGATCCTAGTAAAGCCTTCAACAAAGCCATATTATTACCAAGAAATGCTATGAAGTCTGGACCCGATAGATATTAGCACTATTTTCAAGTTATTTCTGAAGCCTGGACCCGACCAGATAACAGTTTGACTTCTTGAGTTACTAAAACCTGGACCCAACCAGATAGCAGTTGATCTCATTTTTCAAAACGCTATGAAACCTGGACCCGACCAAATAATAGCCTAACTCTTCAAAGATATAGAAGAACCTAAACTTAATCCGACCAAGGTTTAACTTCTTTTCCCCAGTAGAGTTGCCTCTCTATCCCCAACAAAGGACTGAGAAACCTGTATCCGGCCAGATATCCATTCTCATTTCCATCCTTTCGAGAAAGCCATTGCGAAGCCTGGATCCGACTAGATAGCAATCACCCTCAAAGATGCGTTGTGAAACCTGGAGGCTGACCAGATAATAACTAAATCCCCAAGCAGTCTATTGTAAATCCTGGACCCGACCAGATAACAATTGACTTCATCAAAGAAATCTGCAAAGCCTGGACCCGACCAGATAACAGTTTTCAAACAGTTTATTGTGAAGCCTGGACCCGACCAGATAACAATCGACCTCCTTAGAGAGATCTGTAAAGCCTGGACCCGACCAGATAACAGTTTCCAAGCAGTCTATTGTGAAGCCTGGACCTGACCAGATAGCAATTGACCTCATCAACCTCAGAAATTTGCAGAGCCTGGACCCGACCAGATAACAGTTTTCAAACAGTGTATTGTGAAGCCTGGACCCGACCAGATAACAATTAACCCTGATTCCTGGAAAGACACTATGAAGTCTGAATTCAACCAGATAATAGTACAGTTTTCCAACAGACCATAAAGCCTGGACTCGACCAGATGGCTATTCAATTTCAAAGAGTTACTGTGAAGCCTGGATCCGACCAGATAACAGTTAATTCATCCTTTCCTTCGACAAGTTACTGTGAAGCATGGATCCGACCAGAGAACAGTTAACTTCCGCATCTCCAACAAGTTACTATGAAGCATGGATCCGACCAGATAACAGTTGACTTCCGCATCTTCAAGCAGTCTATTGTGAGGCATGGATCCGACCAGAGAGCAGTTAACTTCCGCATCCCCAGCAAGTTGTTGTAAAGCCTGGACTAGACCAGATGACTATTCAATTTCAAGGAATTTTTTGTAAAGCCTGGATCCGACCAGATAACAGTTAATTCATCTCTTCTCCCTATAAGTCATTGTGAAACCTAGACCCGACCAAATAGAAACCGATTACTTCATCCTCAGCCACTGTGAAGCCTGGATCCGACCAGATAATAGCTGATATTTGAGTGATGTTCCCCAGCAAAAGCATCTCTTCAATAGAATTTGAAGATATGCATATTCTTCATTTCCAACAGGCAATCAAGGATTCAACCTCCGAAGATTTCCGCTGCAGCAGTCAGGGATTTATTTTTCCGGACGAAAACACACCTTTCACCTGCATACATCATAGCATCTACATACCAATGCATTTAGCGTGATACCACATCTGGTAAACATCATGCAAGCATCTGCATTTTTACTAACCCTTATTCTCACAGGTAAAATAACAAGTTTAGTATAAATCAACAAGAGATTTGTGCTGATACTTCTTCCAGCGTTTACCAACATTCCTCCAAATGGCATCCATAAGCCCATTCACCATCCATCTTCGAGTGCAAATTTCTGGGCACTCTAGTGTTCAATCATCTTTCACCTTCAAGTCACGAATGGCGGATCCGCCAATCTAACTCTTCAGGTTCAAGAAGTTTGAACAGGGGAAGCTGTTGCACCCCAAAAGTTTCCCTCTCATTTCTCAAGGGATCACCCTGGATCCTCAGGTTTGCTTTCATCAAGTCCCCAGAGCAAAATGGTCATTTGCACACTGAAGAAGTCTGACTTTGACTTTTGGATCAAAATCAAATAAAAAAATCATATTTCATCAAGATATGTTGGAATATGAAGTTTGCTTCATCAAGAGTTTCAAAAGTCAAATTTTACTTGGAAAGAATCAAATTCTAAAAACTTAGAAATTTTTCTAAGTGTTTAAGAAGCATGACAATTTCAGAACTTCTGGGCCAGTGTTCACACTCAACAAATTCTGGATATTCTCAAGACAGAGTTTGGTCAGAACTTCTGGGCCAGTGTTCACAAAGGTTCAAGTCAGAGTTTGCCAAGGTAAATAAGAGAATATTACAAAATGCATTGTAAGTTTACTGGAAGTTCTGAAGTATCCTTCAGAACATGCTGAAGACAGAAGATAAGAGGATCAGAAGATGAGATGCTACGCTGAAGCAGAACTTCTAATCCAGAGTTAAGCAAGGACACAAAGTTTCACATGGGAACCCATTTAATGCTCGCAACCGCCTTTGAATCTTTATCCAAGGTATTTTCACCACGTGTACCCCTACTGTCTTGGGAAGACAAGCTTCTGCGCAAAAGTATGCTAGACCCACGCGCTGTCTATACTTTTCCTTAATTCACGCTGCCAAAGCCAGCTGAGGCGCTGTTAACCATCCAACTTGAATGCATTGAACCCCTACTTGTTAAGCTTACTTCAAGAGTAAGTCAACATCTAGCATATGATGTTAATTCCACTTAACCGCCCCAACTGCAAAACTTTTCCTATAAATAGAACACCATTTGCACACTGAAAAGGGGGACCAGAAGAAAAAATTGTGAAAGAGACGAGAGAATTGAGGAAGAAGGCTTTGAACCACTTCAAAATTTCCAAGAACCCAGGAAACTATAAACATAAAGTACCAAAATCTTGGCATTGATTCCTTATATTCAAACTCCATTTTCCTCAAGTGTTCTTGACTAAAGCCATCCACGTAGCTGCTGATTCATACATTAGAAGCTACCTTAACTTCTGTATTCCTATTGCCATACACTCTCCATTCACTTTCACCACAAAGGAGTCAGAATATCACCCCTTGGCTGCTTCAGAAGTTGCAAACTTCCATCCTGCTGAGTACGTGTAGAAGTTGCTCAGAAAATCACCAGAATTCAAGACCAATCTCCAGTTCACAGAATCCTTTCCAGCTGCAAGGTAAGTTTTCTGCTGACCCTCATCATACTGATTAAGCATTATCAGATTATGCACATTTAGCACAATGTAGATATTATGATCGTGATGATGTACATATTCTGAAAATTCATGCACCTGCCTGCCTAAGTAGAGGAAATCCCAGTTCAGAGTTTCATAAAGAAATTAGGACTCAGAATTAGAACTAGCAAATACATGTGGCTTATGATTCATGCTTCTGATATTTCATGAAATTTGTCATAACTATTATGCATGCAACTTCTGTCCTGTAAATGACTAAGCTGCAGATGTTCTGACTGGCATGGAGAAAGGCAAAGTTCTGACAGTTGCGTTAGAACTTCTGAAGAACTTCTGAGTTCTCAAAAGATCCAGAACTTCTGAACTTCCATATTTTTGCTAACATGTTTCTGTTTGTGCAGCAAGGCAGAGTCAGACTTCTGACCTCTTCTATTTTCAGTATTTGCGCTGATTTTGTTTTCTTTCTCTTTTATTATCTTACCATCATATTATTTTTTATTATTAATCAAAACACCAAAAATATTTTATATTTGCATGTTATATTTTCTTTTAACAAAAAAAGAGAGACAAAAATATTTTCTTAAATAAAAGTTATTTTCCTTTTTTAAACTGACAAACATTTTACATTTCCTGTACATTCTTATCTATTTCAATATGGTTGTAATGGTAACCTAGAATTTTAATTTGAAACCCCCATTCATAAATATGTACCCCCATCCCCCTAAATATTGTAATAGCGTACGACTTTACATTTCTGCACTGTTATTGCTTTCAATATATGCTAATAATTAGGGTGTGCATGACGAGATATGAGAATTGACAAATAGATCACCCTAATAAAGATAAATTATGCATTCAACCAAACACACTCGCACACTTACATCCTTAGGGCAATCCCACTTGTTGCCTTACAAAAATGACCATGTTATGCATGTGGGATGTCTTAGCACAAACGAATCGAAAAAAGATCATAGTCCCTCGATGACGCTATCAAATTTGCCTTTCAAAATGATCTTAGTCCCTAAAGAGAAAGTGCTAAGTCATCTCACAACATTTCTATCATGGTCATACGATGACCCAACGCTCGTCCCTTCACATCCAACGATGGGGCTTCTTATCAAATCAATGGTAAGGTAGCAACATCTAAAGGAAGAGGAAAAGCACATCTAAGACCTTTTGAGTAGGTAGACTACTTTTAGTTACTTGCTCAACTTCTAAATAAATATCCTTTCCATTTTCAAAAAAAACAATCACATACACTTTCCAAAACTTGAAATATTTTCAAAAGCTCAAACACTTTGCATACATTCTTACGAACAAGAATCATTGCAAAGTTTGCCCAAAAGGTGGCACCTTTTCAAAATACTTTCAAAAACACAAATTTCAAACACAAAAGCAAGTGATCTAGTGAGTAACTAAGAGCCCATGGAAAACCATGGATGGAAAGGGTGCTAATACCTTCCCTTTTCATAATCTACCCCTCGAACTCAAGAAAACATCTCGAAAGGTCTTTCCTGTGCTTTTTCACCTTTCCTTATTGGATAAAAGAAAAGTCGGTGGCGACTCTTGCTCAAACCGCAACATTTGTGAACACAAACGCAAAACCTCAAGTCAGTTCTCCCATGGGCTCTTAGTTGCTTGTTAGATCACTTGCTTTTGCTTTGACAATATGCTTGTGATGTGGGCTTTGAAGGTATTTTGAAAATGTCTTTGTAATGGTTCTCGTTTCTATAAGAACGCGTACAAAGTTTTGTTTCGAAAAATAGTTCAAAGACGTGTTTGTGGAATGTGTTTTTGAAAGTGGTTTTGAAAAGATGTTTTTGCAATAGCTCTCGTCTCTATAAGAACGTATGCAAAAAGCTTTGTCTTTTGAAAATGTTTCAAAATGAGAGTGTTGGTGTATAAAGTTTTTTTGTTGTGAGCAAGTGAGCAACTAGGAGCAAATCTACCTACTCAAAAGGTCTTTAGTGTTCTTTTCCTCCTCCTTTAGATGTTACTATCTTATCATTGTTTTGGTGAGAAGCCCCATCGTTGGATGTGAAGGGACGAGTGTGATACATTTGTATAGTCATAGAAGGCAACTTATGGGACGTTTTAGCAATGTCGTTTTAGGGACTAGATCGTTTACCGAAGGCAACATCGAGGGTCACCGAGGGACTATGATCTTTTATCGAGGGTCTTTTCTAAAACGCCCATATTCGAGGGACATGACTATTTTTCCGATAGAAAACAAGGTGGGATTACCCTAAGGATGCTAGTGTGCAAGTGTGTTTGATTGCATGTATTTGTCTTGTATTTAAGAGTTATCTATTTGTTGATTTTATCTTGCCATACATTCTAATTACTAGCAATGTATGAAAGCAAAAATAAAATGCGGAAAATAAAATCCTAAGCTATTACATCTTGAGGGGGATGGGGGTTCAATTTGAAAATAGGGATGAAATAAATGTCTAATTATTACAACCACATCGAACTAATGGGCAGTGAAACAACCGGCTGAAAATCATCAAACAATGAAGTCTCCATCGAACGTCTTTTATCCCACATGTAGGGAAAGGCAAACATCGAGAAAACCTGAGAAGAGAGAATTCACGGTCTTACGATCGAGAGATCGGGTAAGGGAGTCTGTTACGCGAGGGGAAGGTATTAGCACCCCACACGCCCGTAGTACTCTATGGTATCCACTCTTGTTATCTATCTTATGGGTGTGTTTAATCTATGCTTACTGTTTACTATACTACTGAAGGGAGAATGCATGCAAAAGAAAAGAGAAAAGAATGTAGGGAAAATAAAATTGTGCTCGCTTGGGCCCTACCCCAATGCCTACGTATCCCTTTTGAGGAATCAGAGCTACCGTAGTTCGACTCATATGTTTTTGTTTGTTTATGTTTTTTATGGACAATGTTAATCCGGCCTTCTGCCGCAGCTCGACCTTTGGAGACTTACGTGTTGGCGCAGAAGTAAACTAATCATGTCCTTACCTGAAAAGGGTTTTAGAGAAAGGTGCTTGAGCGCACAAAAAGATTTGAATTGGTTTTGTGCTTTATTACCTTGAAAGAAGGGTTTAAGTGAGATTAACATGTTTTTGATTTGCTAAGAAAATAAGTTTTTGTTTTGAATGCAAGGATGCAAAAAGGGACAGAAAATAGTCTATGGGAGACTAGCCTATCTCTAACCCAATGTTATCATACAATGGTAGTCCTATGTCAAGGATGAAAGGGGAAGTTTCTACCTATTGTTAGCATGCATGGTTTACAACCTAAGGTCTAACTTGCGTTTGAACAGAGCAAGCACATCCTAAGGGAACATGGTATGTACAAGGATAAAGCAAACAAGCTAATAAGCTCAAGAGAGCACACCTAAAGAGATCCTACCTAAGTTAGCATGCCAAAGAAAGTCTAACAAAACTATCCTATAGGGAGCATGCAATAAGAGCGAAGTCGTGATCTCATTCTAAATTGAGTGACTCATCGATCAACAAGAAATAAAGGAAAGCGATAAAGTCCTATAGGGAGCATGCAATGAGAGAGAAGTCGTGATCTTAATTTATAAATTGAGTGACTCATCGATCAATCAAACAAAGAAAAAAACACAAGCACCACACATATAACAAATGAAGTGAGGAATGCCTGCTACAGGTCTTTAAACAGCGACTTCGAGCGTACACTCTTTATTTCCTACTTCCTACTTCACATGATTTCTAGAAAGTGGTAAAATGCAGCATTTACGATATTTACAACAATAATGATATGAATGTGTACCAAGCGGATAAAACAAATCCGTATACAACAAACTCTATAACAAATATTCGAAATCTTCTGCAAAAGCTCCAAAAGCTAGCATCAACAAGAGATAATGTCAAAAATGTGACACCAGTGCAAGCAAAGCGCATCCGTTACCAAAGCGGTCAATGTCTGAATTTGCTTCTCAAGGCACGCACAACTCACCAAAATGGTTAGCAAATAACAACACAATTGAAATACAAATTGTAAATAAGAAACAATGGTTACAAGTAAGCATGATTATGTATAATACAAAATGAGCAAGTTGCTTGAACATAGTATGTCATTTCCGGACAGCATTTCATTAGTATCAGAAAGAGTACCGAAATTAGCATGGAAGGGGAAGAAATGAGATTAGATATAAGTATGAACATGAGTGGTCAGATGGTAAAAAGTGAACCATGTTTAGACACTGATCGCAATACTCCGGACAGCCACACCATATTCAAGTAATTAAACTCAAAAAAAGCGGTAAAAACACATATGTACAAAAGTTAACGGTATCAACAAAATGCGGTATTTACATAAAGCGATAATCTCTTGAATGTCAACATCCAATGTACAAGCTACCAAGTTAGCTAGTATGCTACAAGTTAGTATATTTACAAACTATGAGGGAATGATATCACAAACTGAAATTAGTGCAAAATGGTATTTTTCAAGTAACAATGTAATATGTACATAAACCGAAAGGCGCATCCGAAACAAACGGTAACCTCTTGAAAATTGTTTGTAATGAATTGTAAAAATTAATGGGACTTATATTCATGCAAACGGATCACAAAAATGCAATCGATTCGGCCAAATTTCACCCGGAAACAAGATTTTCGTAACAAGTCAGCAACAGTAAAAGTCGGGTGAAAAGTGTCCGAATCGAAAAACTATACGCTTGGGGAGCTTCGGATGGCTTGAGAAACTCAGTTTTCAATAAAGAAAGACGGAAAAACTCAAAGCGGATCAAAAGTTAGAACAAATACAACAATTATGTCAAGAATTTACCAATGTTCAAGTGTTAAGGCATTTTCCACCAAACTCAACCGAACTTGTTTCCATTGTGTTTTATGATGTCATTTGAGTCTATTGAAATTCATCTCAACATATATAAATGACAAACAACAAGTGTCAATCAACAAATTAGCAAAAAAAGTAGTTTATGTCAAAAATCAAACAACTTGAAATTATATACCAAAAATATATTTCAAATGCACAAAAAAACACAATGATCAATAACCAAATGGTTAGAAACAATTGATATTATTGATGTCAAGACATTAAAGAAAATTCTCAACATCAATTTCCAACTCATGAGATAATTCAACAATATTTTTCAATCAAGTTGTAAACTCCACAATTTACACATAATCTCATGAATTATCAACCAATGCCAAGCTTTTTTTTTTTAACATTTCGATTTCCATAATTGAGCAATCAAAGAATTAGGCCTAAACTAGGCTAATGTTAGAAAACAAACAAATGCTACAAGTATCACATAATTGGCACAATCACAAACTATGAAAATTAATGAATTAAGATAAAAAAAGTCACATTTAGGCCATGAATGACAATTATGGATAAGTTAAAAAAAGTAAACCGATACACAAGGACAAACTTAAAAATCAACAGGAATGATATATCAAAATTATCGGAAGCTATGCACACCCATACGGTCTTAAAATACAGACGATTCGGTCAAATTTCGTTCAAAAATGCGATTTTCGCACACAAGTCAGCAGCTCCCAGATTTGACTGAAACACATCCGAATCGAGGAACCGTTCGCGTGGAGAGCCTCGGATGGCTTGAGAAAGTCAGTTTTCATTAAAGAAAGTTGAAAAAAATCAAAACGGATCAAAAGTTACAGCAAAAACACCAATTATGTCAAACTTTGCCATTTATCAAGTATTTAGATATTTTCTATCAAACTCAATCAAAATTACTTCAAAAATGTTTTAGCAATGACATATGAGTTCATTAAAAATTACCTCAATTCATTGAAATGGCAAGCAACAAGTAATCAACCAAAAATTGGTAAAAGAATAGTTTATGTCAAGAATCGGTAACATGAGATCATATGCAAAAGTGCATTTCAAATACACAAAAATATCAATGATCATCAACCAAAAATAATTGAAAACATGTAGTAAAGCTTTGAAAATCAAATACTTTGCCTAAACTACACTAATTGTTAGTTTATGTTACAACACCTAAATCAAAGTTAGTGTTAGAATTTACATAACCTAAACTATTAACAAATTCTACATCAAGAATTAAGAGCTATTATTAATCTAATCAAGAGTTCAATATCTCAAACTAGTGTTAGTGCTAACTAGTTTTCTATAGCTAATTCAACTTAAACACAAGTGTAACGACACCTAGGGCTAAGAATTAACACAATAATACTATGTCAACTTCCAGTTACAACCAAAATCAATTTCTCAAGTTCAATTAATCACTTATTTCAATAAGCAATTCAATAAAGTGGTATTAAATTTTCAATTCAAATCAATTCTCAACAATTAAGCCTCAATTATACAATTAAAACCACAATCAATACAAAACCAAGAAAAAACACTTATTCCACAAAATCACTTATTTCAAAAAGCGCTTAATTCAAGAAAACTCACTGATATAAGTGAAAAGGAGGCTTAGGTATAGAGATCGCAATGAACGGATCAACAATCGAAGAATAATTGCTCTTGATCTTGACTTTTAGATCTTGATGAAGTTGTTGGTGTGTTCTTGATGAAAAAAAATATAGAACCTTGATTTGATCTTTGAGAGAATTGAGAGAAAAGTTTTGATTGTTCTTGGAGATATTTTGAGTTATGAGAGAAATTGGAATAAAAAGAATATATAGTATGGGCTTATGTGAGTGAATTTGGTTAATGGGTCTCAAATATTCATAAATATTAATGCAAAATTTTAATTCACTTGAGTGCGACACGTTTCGGGCAAATTCTCAGGAATCTTGATGCGACTTTCGAAGTTGAAATGTGAAACTAAAATGTAGCCAACATCGAGAATAACATCGTGTCTGAAGATGAACTCGATCGTATAAACGATGATTTAGTTATGATTTTTTGAAGTTTCATCTCATATGAAAATTTTCTCGGTTCAGGATTTTCAAACGCGTTGCGCGCGCTTCGGACCAAAAACAAAGGCCTTCGGGATACCGATCGAATTGGAAAGCTGAAAGCAATACTTAACCAACTCAATTTGTAAACCAATGCCACTCGAACCGGCTCGATACAATAAGAATTGACTGAGTTATGATTTTCTGAAGATGAAGCCGGTGAACATTTGTCACAATTTTCTCGTGAGAATATATTTGATAAATTCATATATTCAAAGACTCTCTGGGTAGAACTGGCTTCCAGCCATGAGATACGAAATATAGATGACATTAAGACGGAATTTTAGCCACCGGAACAGGTTCAAAACGATAAACGGTCTTCGAGTTATGAATTTTTTAGTGTGCGAAAACTGCACTTTCAGCACCTTTTTCTTTGTATTTTTTACCATATAACTTCCAAAAGAATCGTGTATCCGGAGACTTTCCTTTGAGAATTAGCTTTTGGTCCGAACACAAAAATTGAAGAGAACATCGAGACGGTTTCAAAACCTCATGAATCAACCCAAAACACCATTCCAAGTTAGAGATGCAAATTTTCAAACTCTGATCAGTAAAAATACTGTTTCCAATTCGCACTGTTTTAAATTCACCGAAAACACCAAAATCTTCCACAACTCAAACACGCGTTAAAAAATATGAGAGCTTTGTTGTGTTGATCAAATACCTTGATTACATGAATATGGAACCAATGAGATGCATGCATGTGTATATGCAAACAAAGTATAAGCCAATCAACGTTAAAACAAAGAGGGAAAATTCCATGAGTGATCCACAGGAACCTTGCAAATTCCATTGAATCATGTCGAAGAATGTTGTCTTATTCTAATGGATTTCATTTTATTTATTTGTTTGTTTTGCCATGATATATTTGAATGCTTCTTTCAGTGTCCTTGGGTGATGCTTAACATCTTGACTTGATGACCAACAATCTCAACACAAAAAGTAATTCCTTTGAGGAAACCCTTTGATGAAGATAGAGCCATAATCTCATGCCTTGAATACACATTGATGAGGAAATGACACAAGATGTAAAAAAGAGCCAAAATCCTAGCTTGAAGTACTCTCAGTTGAAACATTGATAAAACCCCGAGCACCTGTCTTTGATAAATCTTGGTAGAAGCACACCCTAATTCCTCGAAATCCCTGATCTCAAGTCAAATTTTATTGATTAACGAATGAACGGTGTGTTAGATGACCTAATGGGAGTTATGCACATGAGAAAAGTACAAAATGCATAAGCCAGATAAAAGTAAAAGGGGTAGGATAAATTTGGGGTATTACAGGCAGTAATGAAAAATATATGCATAAACAATATTGAAAATGGGAGAAACTGCTTTTTGAACCGTTATGTGTCGACACATGCTATTATGCATCGACACATAACTTTCCCTTGCTCCTGTAAAGAAAAATCAGCTCAGTATGAGTCGACACATAATGGGATGTGTCGACTCATACACCTTCTTTGTGTCGACGTATACGCATTTTGTATCGATTCATGGACTTTTCAACCTTCTGTTTTGGGACCTGGGATCAGTATGAGTCAATGCACGGGGTTTATGTGTCGATTTATACCCTATTTTTTACTAGGATGAGTCGACACATGTGTGTATGTATCAATACATACTGCGTTTTTCTGCCTTAAACATTATTTTATTATCCATACATGATAGTTTACAACATATGATTGATAAATATAAACAACAAGCAAACATGTAGCTAAAATGGGGAAACGATTACTACATCTTATCTTCAAGAATAAATCATTAATGGTGGATGAAAAAATACCAAGTCAAGAAGACTTACCTGGAAACTACAGTTGGTGTTTGAAATCTGAATACTTTTCAAGACGTTGTGAGGGCTCTGATGAATCTCCAGGCAGCTTGTTCCAAACTGTTGAAACCCAGTCAAGGCTTATTCCAAACTGTTGAAACCCAACCAAGTTGTACAGTATTGTTTTTATGTTTGGATGGTGAGGATAATGGCACTAACAGAAACTGTTTTAGTGTTTTTACAGTCTCTATATGCTAAGGTGTTTGGTTTATGGGAGAGTTTGTAAAATGGATTGAAGTTCTGTTTTGAATGACATTAGAGCTGGTTTCTTTCTGAATGAGTCTAAGTTACAAAGAACACTATTTTTTTGTTCAAAACTCTCTCTTCTCTCCAATTTTTTTTAACCCCTATGTCTTATGAAACAGTCCCTTTTGTAGACCCTTGATTGAGGTTTAGGGGGGAAATAAAATAAGTCATTTTGAATTGTTCTTTTGCCTACTGTTTTGATACTTTATTCACACAATTTTCTCTTGCCATTTTGGTGCAATTTTGGGGCTGTTGGGACAATGCAACATATCATGCTTTGTTCAACTTGTACAACAAAATTTGTAGTATGAAACAATTTTTGTCTTATGGAGTATTTTATGCACATTGTATCAAGGACAAAATATTGTGGCAATTTTTTTTTGAGTTAAATGGAAAAAATCCAAACAAGACATAGTTTTAGAATTTGTAAAATTTGCAAAAGTCACTTGGTAACAACTTGAATTATTTACCTCATTTTAGAATATTTGGAATGGTAGTAAAATGTCATGAGGCAAATGAAATTAACAAGTATAGAAAATACTTAGAAAGTTTTCAAAGTCTTGCAAAAGTTGGATTTTTGATTCTCTTGATTTCTTTGATGATCAAATTTCACCTTTTGGACGTCTTGACGCAATGTGATTTTTGTGACTCAAATTTGGTCAAAAAGTCAAAGTTTGATTTTTCAGTGAGCTTTTGACCATTTTGCCCTTGTGAATGATTTTCTTGGAAATTTGTAATTCAAGGGTTGAAACTTGATAGAAGCAAACCTGAGGGTCTAGGATGATTATTTTGAGAAATGAGAGGGCTAATTTTGGGGTACAACAGTTGCCCCTGTTCAATCTTCTTAAGCTTGAGGATGTAGATTGGCTGGTATGCCTTTCGTGATCTGAAGGTAGAAAATGATTGAACACTAAAGTGCCTAGAAATTTGCACTCGCATGAAGTAATACTGATTAGTGATATTGGGAATGGGCTTAGAGATGCCATTTGTAAGGCGGCGGAGAATCGTCGGAGATGGGCTTAAAGATGCCATCCAGAAAAGATCAGTTGCATAAGAGATTCCTTGGCGAGAATTCATGTACCTGTTGTTGAGGAGAACTTCGTCGGGGAATGTTGATTTATGTCCTAGGAAGTAGAGTCTAAGAGCTTCGGTTGTCCATTACTCTACTGGGGAATTAACTCTTGATTGAGGAGGTAAAAGTAGAACGCATATCTGGTTAGGGTCCAGGTTGTACAACGACTTACTGGGGAAACGTGAAATCGATCGTATTTGGACGGGTCTGGGCCTTATAGTGTTGTAAACTGTTGTCTGGAGATAAGAGAGAAGGAATCTGGATAGTAGGGTTTCTTCGAAATGAAATCCTGGGTATTAGGGCTGTGAGAAGGAACCTGGATAGTAGGGTTGTTTTGAAATGAAAGCCTGGGTAGTAGGGCTATGAGAAGGAACCAGGATGGCATCCATATCTGGAGCGTATCTGAACTGTATCCGAGAGCTAAATCTGAATGAGTATCAGGATGACATCCGTATTTGGAGCATATCTGAACTGTATCTGAAAGTTGTCTTTGAATGAGTATCAGGATGGCATCCGTATTCAGAGCGTATCTGAACTGTATTTGAAAGCTGTCTTTGAATGAGTATCTGGATGGCATCCGTATTTGGAGCGTATCTGAACTGTATTTGAAAGCTGTCTTTGAATGAGTATCAGGATGGCATCCGTGTCGGGAGCGTATCTGAACTGTATTTGAAAGCTGTCTTTAAATGAGTATCAGGATGGCATCTATGTCGGGAGCGTGTCTGAACTGTATCAAAAGCTGTCTTTGAATGAGTATCAGGATGGCATCAGTGTTTGGAGCGTATCTGAACGGTATTTGAAAGCTGTCTTTGAATGAGTATCAGGATGGCATCCGTGTCGGGAGCGTATCTAAATTGTATCAAAAGCTGTCTTTGAATGAGTATCAGGATGGCATCCGTGTCTGGAGCGTATCAGAACTGTATTTGAAAGTTGTCTTTGAATGAGTATCAGGATGGCATCCGTGTCGGGAGCGTATCTGAACTGTATCAAAAGTTGTATCTGAAGAACCCGTACTGGATTGCTTCAGTTGGTCGTGTAGATAATTGTCCTGGATGGTCTTAGGTATCAATTTCTGACTTTTGTAATTTGTTAGTGATAGTCATTGATTAATCTTATCCTGAAAAGGGTAAAAACATCAGTTGTATACAATGTCATGATGTATGAAATTCATGGTACAATGAGATTGTGATATATGCATTCGTGTTATCGATGATATATGGATGCGATATATGCGTATGTGAACTAATCTGTTGCACTGTTTTTGGATTGGGGAAAATAAACCCATGACTGCTGCTAGAATGTAGAGTGTAAGTCTTCATGTTTGTGAAGTTGAAGTGTTGATGAGTTTCCGCTTAGAGAAATAAACTTTGTTGTAAGGGAAACATTGTGTATTGCTTGTAAAATCCTGTTGGGACATCCTAAGAAATCGAACAACTTCAACTTGGGATTGATAATTGGAAGCTTTGTTCCACTGGGGATTAAACTGTGCACTGTGGGGGACTTATGGAAATAACTTAGAGAGATTTCCCTGCCTCTTAAGGCCATCAATCATTGTCTTTCTATTTTGTTTATTTGTAAACAGTAATTATGTTCAAATGCATATGTTCAAAAATAAATCATTGGACGTTTTTGTAAACAAAACAATAGAGTAAAGAAAAACATATAGTTTTGCACTTTTAAAGGGATATCTTTGTATTTGATTTTGAGTAAGTTTTTTTTGTACGATGAGACAAATATTCTAGTAAGAGAATGCCGTCGTAAAAGATGAAAATTTTGATACAAAGAAAAGATAGCTATATGCAATAATCCCATGGGGTTCCCATTCTGCTATAGCCTCCGTATCTCTGAGCATCTTGTCTATTTGTTGCCTCGTCCGAAGATGATTGAATTGATCAGAACCTCTGAGTTTAAATGTGGAAGCCAAAGGTTTTTCGTACGGTGATCCAACGGGACATAGTCATATGCTTTAATTCCCTAACTTTTTCCTGGACTGCCCTTTCGGGTTTTCAGTCCACCGGGATACCCTTTTTTGCCCAAGCCGCCCTTTCGGGTTTTCAGCTTGCCGGGTGTACAGATTTTTTTTGTTTTATCCCTAATTTTTGCCCGAACCTTTTTGGTTCGCCGGGATGCCCTTATTTTTCCTAGGTGTGTCAACGTATCAGGTCTCTTATGCGTAGTATCTTTTGATTATGTCTGCGTTTGCAGGGTGCGGCAGATCGTCGCCATCCATGGTAGTCAAGATCATTGCTCCACCAGAGAATATGTTTTTGATTACAAATGGTCCATCGTATGTAGGAGTCCATTTTCCCCTAGGATCACCTTGCGGCAGTATGGTACGTTTAATCACCAGATCTCCAACTTGATACACTTGGCGTCTGACCTTTTTGTTGAAAGCCTTGATCATCCGTTTTTGATATTTGACCATGGCAAAAAGCAGTAAGCCTTTTCTCATCAATCAAGTTTAGTTGATCAAGTCGAGTTTGGATCCAATCTTCTTCATTCAGCCTTGTATCCTTCATAATTCTTAGAGAGGGGATCTGGACCTCAATAGGCAAGACAACTTCCATGTCGTATACCAGAGAGTAGGATGTTGCCCCAGTCGATGTGCACGCTGTGGTACGATACCCGTGGAGAACGAATGGTAGCATCTCATGCCAGTCTTTGTATGTGACTGTCATTTTCTGTATGATCTTTTTAATGTTCTTATTCGCGGCTTCGACAACACCATTCATCTTTGGCCGGTAAGGGGAAGAGTTGTGATGCTGGATCTTGAACTGCTCGCATAAAGCGATGATCATAGTATTGTTCAAGTTTGTACCATTGTCCGTAATGATCCTCTCCGGGACACCGTATCGGCAGATGAGATTCTGCTTGATGAACTGGGCGACAACATTCTTGGTGACGGAAGTGAAAGAAGCTGCCTCCACCCACTTTGTGAAATAGTCAATGGCCACTAGGATGAAGCGGTGTCCATTGGAGGCTTTTGGCTTGATTTCGCCAATCATATCAATCCCCTATATAGCAAAAGACCAAGGAGCCGTTAAGACATTCAGAGGAACCGGGGGTACGTGCACCTTGTCAGCATAAATCAGACACTTGTGGCAAGTTCGAGAATGTTGATAGCAATATGCTTCCATGGTAGACCAGTAATAGCCTGCCCGTAGGATTTTCTTTGCCATCAGATGCCCACTGGAATGGGTGCCAAAAGTGCCTTCATGTAATTCATCCATGATCCTTTTCGCTCAAACCTTATCTACGCACCGAAGTAACACAGAGTCATGATTGCGTTTGTAAAGAATACCATTACTAAGGAAGAATTTAGCAGAGAATCTCCTTAATAACTTCTTATCGTTCATTGAAGCTCCTTCTGGATATTCTTGGATTTCGAGATACCTCTTGACTTCGTGAAACCAAGGCTGGTCCACTACTTCTTTAGTATTAATCTCGTGACAGTGTACTGGTTCACCCCTTCGTTCAATGGTGATCTGGGGAGCCTCAATATCCCACTTAAGTTTAAACATAGATGACATCATGGCTAGTGCGTCTGCTAGCAGATTTTCTTCTCGCGGGAAGTGCTCGAAGGTAATCTTCTCAAAATGTGGGAGCAATGTCAAAACATGTTCTTTGTAAGGGATAAGGTTAGGGTGTTTGGTGTCCCATTCCCCTTTGATCTGGCTAATGACCAAAGCTGAGTCTCCGAATACATTCAAAGATTTGATCCCCAAGTCTATGGCAGCTTTGAGACCAAAGATGCATGCTTCGTATTCCGCCATGTTATTTGTACAATTGAAGCAGAGTCTTGCCGTAAATGGAGTATGACACCCTTCAGGAGATATGAGTACAACACCAATACCATTTCCAAGTGTGTTGGATGCCCCATCAAAGAACAGGTTCCATCAGGATCCTTGTTCAGGTTCGTCATATGGTCTGAATTCTTCATAGTTGTTTACCATTATGATGTCTTCATCTGGGAATTCGAACTTCATGGACTGGTAGTCTTCTACAACTTGGTGAACAAGGTGATCAGCTAGTACACTGCCCTTTATAGCTTTCTGGGTAGTATACTATATGTCATATTCTGTTAGGATCATCTGCAATCTCGCTATTCTCCCAGGGAGAGCAGGTTTCCAGGAGATGTATTTTATTGGATCCATTTTAGATATCAACAAGGTAGTATGGGTTAGCATATACTGTCTTAGCCAGCGAGCATCACATGCCAGAGCGCAGCAATTTTTCTCGAGCAATGAATATCTTGTTTCATAGTCGGTAAACTTTTTGCTCAGGTAATAAATGGCGTGCTCTTTTCGGCCAGACTCGTCATGCTGCCCCAGCACACACCCCATTGAATTTTCCAAAACGGTCTGATACATGATCAATGGTCTTCCCTCGAATGGTGGCATCAACACAGGAGGCTCTTGTAAGTATTCTTTAATTTTGTCAAAAGCAACTTGGCACTCGTCATTCCATTTGACTACTTGATCTTTCTTCAACAATTTGAAGATTGGTTCACAAGTAGCTGTCAAGTGAGAAATGAATCTGGCAATGTAGTTTAAACGTCCCAAGAATCCTCTGACTTCCTTCTCAGTACGAGGAGCAAGCATCTCTTGTATCTCTTTCAGCTTAGCAGGATCTACCTCAATACCCTTATTGCTGACGACAAAGCCTAAGAGTTTACTAGACCTCACCCCAAATATGCACTTATTTGGGTTCAACCTCAGCTTGTATTTTTTTACTCTCTCAAATAGTTTCTATAAATGACCAAGATGTTCTTATTCTGTTTGAGACCTAGCTATCATGTCGTCCACATAGACCTCTATTTCGTGATGTATCATGTCGTGAAATAGGGCTACCATGGCACGCTGATAGGTTGCCCCAACATTCTTCAGCCCGAATGGCATAACCTTGTAGCAGAATGTGCCCCACTGTGTGACAAACATTGTCTTCTCCATGTCTTCAGGCGCCATTTTGATTTGGTTGTAACCTGAGAAACCGTCCATGAAGGAAAACACTTTGTGTTGTGTCGTATTGTCAACTAGGATGTCAATGTGGGGAAATGGGAAATCATCCTTAGGGTTTGCTCTATTCAAATCTCTGTAGTCCACACACATTCATACCTTACCATCCTTTTTGGGCACGGGAACAACATTGCAAACCCATTGGGGATAAGAGGTTACAACCAAGAATGCAGCGTTGAATTGCTTCATGAATTCTGCTTTAATCTTTTCTGACATATCATGCCTCATGCGGCGAATCTTTTGCTTTACTGGCGGACAATCCTCTTTTGTAGGCAGAAGATGTACCACAATATCTGCATCAAGTCCTGGCATGTCTTCATACAACCAGGCAAAAACTTCGACATAATCGTGTAAAACCTGAATCAGACGCTCCTTGATACTGGGTTCCAGATTGGCACCCACCTTGACCTCTTTTTTATCTTCTTCGGTACCTAGGTTGATTGTATCCACGAGTTCTTCGTGAGGCTGAATGGTTCTCTCTTCTTGTTGTAGCAATCTGGCAAGTTCCCCTGGTACTTCACAATCTTTCTCACCTTCGTCTTCGGCTTGGTAGATTAGATTTTCAGATTCACAGAAGTCCATAGTAGAATCGTTACCCATGGGATCCCGAATGGATGTAGACCTGCATTGTGAGTGTGAGTGTGTGTAAGGGTATAACTATCCTTGAAAGAAATGAAAAATATAAAAGAGATAAACAATGAGCCCAAAGTTTGTGTGCAAAATGTCCATGATTCATTGATGTCATATGGAAATGAGATAATAACCCTTACAAATGGACCATTGTGCCTCGGGTAAGACACAAGGTTGTAAGAGTTTGAATTGTTTTAATATTACAGATCCAACAAAATGTAAAGACAAATTACTGTGGGACAAAAGTGATCGGGACAAAATCTTTAGCCTCCCAGTTGCTGAGCTCTCCATTGACAGTTGGGAATATCCAGTCTTCCAAGTCACAATTATCTTCATCATCTTCTACAACATTGACCTCGCAATTACTGATCTTTAGGGATGGTCCTCCGGCACGAGCACGATGTACAACCTTCTGAGCACTTGAAGTGAAACATAAACCAAACTTGTCAGACTTATATGGGATATCTGAGAGTTGTCCCCAGATAGTGCACCCACCTTCTTCTACCACTACTTTGGCATCCTTCAGAGATTACATCCGGAGTGGAGGCCTTGTAATCTTAGGAACAACCTTGGTTACTGCCACATCTTGCGGGACCTCTTCAAAGTGTTGAAATGGAGTTTCAATAAATTCCCCATCTAATTCCACATATCTGAAGGAATTGAGATGGCTGATCATTTACTCTTCTTCTCCATGCACGGTGATAATCTTCCCTTGAATCAGATATTTCAGCATTTGCTGCAACATAAAAGTGACAACGCCAACATTGTGAATCCATGGTTGGCCTAGCAAACAGGAATATGAGGGACGGATATCCATTACGTAAAAAGTTGAATCAAATGTTTGTGTTCCAACTTTTATGGGAATGTATACCTCCCCATGTACCATCCTTTTTGAGCCGTCAAAAGCCCTTACTACTATGTTACTTGGCTTCAATGTCAACCCGTCACAGTCAAGTCTATCAAGAGTTTTTTTAGGCAATACATTCATATATGAGCCACTGTCCACCAAAACATGTGCCAAGGTTGTGCCCCTACATTCAACTGAGACATGCAATACCTTATTATGCTTCCTTCCCCTTGGCATTAAATCAACATCTGAAAAACCTAGACCATTATCTGCAATTAGGCTGGCTACGCAGTCTTGAAACTGATCGGTAGATGTCTCTTGGGGTACGTGGGCAGTTTTCAGGAATTTTACCAAGGCTTTTGCACGCACCTCGGAACATAGTAGTAATGCCAGCATGGAAATTTTAGAGGGAGTTTGCCCCAGTTGTTCAACTACATCGTAGTCTCTTCTTTTTATGATCTTCAGAATTTCCTCCATCTCTTTCTGGGAGGTCTCAGGGATAGCCAATGACTGAGCCTTTGTTCGGACAGGCTCAATCATAATACTTTTACCTCGAGCCTCGGTTAACTCGGCAGCAGGAGTGTCAGTAGGAATGATAACAGGGGTTGTCACAGCTTTGTTAGTTGGAGTATTAGCTGAGATGATTGTAGGACCGGGAACAACTTTTGGGGGAGCAACAACAGGAATGATTACGGGTCCAGAAACTTCTTTTGGGGGAGCAATTTATGGAGAGAATATCCTTCCGCTTCGGGTAATCTTGCTAGTTCCTTCAATATTACTGATGTCGGAGTTGACTTTCTCGGAACTTGAATCTTTGGCGGCTGGCCAGTCCTGCTTGATACCATGTGTGATATGGTGGCAGAACCGACTATTTGAAATGATGGTTTGCGTTTTGCGTTTTATGTTCACAAAATATCACAGTAAGCAAGAGTCGTTGTGATACGGTGGGAGAACTGACTTGAGGTTTTGCGTTTGTGTTCGCAAATGTTTCGGTTTAGCAAGAGTCGCCACCGACTTTTTATTTTATCCTAAGAAAAGGTCAAAAAGCACAGGAAATACCTTTGAGATGTTTTCTTGGGTTCGGGGAGTAGATTATGAAAAGGGAAGGTGCAAGCACCCTTTTCATCCATGGTTATCCATGGGCTCTTAGTTACTTGTTTAGATCACTTGCTTTTGCTTTTCAATTGTTTGAAATGGTGCTTTGTGTGTGGTTTTGAAAGATGTTTTGAAAAGAGGCCATCATTGTGGCAACCTTTGTAATGATTCTTGTTTGAATGTATACAAAGATGTATTGTCTTTTTGAAAAGATTTCAATGTTTGAAAGTTTGTTTTTAGGAAATGTTTTGAAATTGTGTTGTGAAATGTGTTTTGAAAATAGCAAGGATGTTTTTGCAAGTTTTTGATCAAGTAAATAAGAGTTATCTACCCTATTTTACTCAAAGATCTTTCCTATATGTTTTTAACCCTTTTGACAGTGTTGTTTCACCATTGCATTTGGTGAGCAACCTTGTATTAGGATGTTAAACGGGACAGGCGCGAGTCATCGTATAGACCATGATAGCAATATAGCCAAGTATCTTTAGCAATTTCCCGAGGGACTAGATCATTTTGTATAGGCAACCAAGATAGCGTCATCGAGGGACCATGATCTTTTGTTTTGTTTTTGTTTTGCCAAAGTACCCAACATGCATAACATGGCCCATTTTTAAGGCAACAAGTGGATGAAACCCTAGGGGGTGCAAGTGTGCATTGTGTATTGATTTTCATGCATTTTTGTCTTTGTATTAGTCAAGCTACTTGTTGATTCTGGATTTTTGCATACAAACCCTAATCTCTAATCATGGCATAATTGAAAGCGTAAATGCGTAAAATAAATCTACCACTATTACAACATGATTATGGGGATGGGGGTACAATTTTTGAATGGGGGTTATTTGACAAGAAAATAAAAACCCTAATTTTTACTATTACATCCAAATTGAATCAAATGGCATAAATAACAAATGAATAATATTTAAATAACAAATTAAATAAATATACAAAATAATATGAATATGCAAAAAAGGTTTTTGTTTATTTTTATGTATGTAAAAACATTTAATGTAAAAAAGAAATAAATAAAAAGATTATTATTTTTTATTAAGGGTAAAACCCTAATTTTTAAGAATATAAATATATTGACTATATTATTTATATACAATAAAATAGTATGTATACAAAAAATAAAATATATTTAGAAAAAGTATTTTTTAAGTATAAATAGTAATAAAAATAAAAGTATAGTATTTTTATGTTTTTATTCAAAAGTATCTATTAAATAAAATAAAAGTATGTATATATATTAATTATATTAAATATGTACAAAAAATAAAATAAATTATATACAAGATAAAAATATATTTAGAATAATATTTTTGAGTGTAAATAAAAGAATAAAAATAAAAGGTATAATTACATTATTTTCATGTTTTCAATAAAATATATATATATATATATATATATATATATATATATATATATATATATATATATATATATATATATATATATATATATATATATATATATATATATATATATATATATATATATATATATATATATATATATATATATATATATATATATATATATATATATATATATATATATATATATATATATATATATATATATATATATATATATATATATATATATATATATATATATATATATATATATATATATATATATATATACTAATTAAATTGTTTTTTATGTTAGAAAAAATAGAAATAAAACGCAAAATAAATGTAAAAAATTATAAAATATTTTTTTTGGGTATTTTTTATGTTTGGAAATAATAAAATAAAATTAGAAATGAAAATAAAATAACAAAACATAAAAATATGAAGAAATGGGCCAGGGGGGTGTATTCAGCAAAAGGGGGGGGGGGTGTAAAAATCAAAATAAGCAAAGCCCAGCCCAAGCCAGACTTCATCTTCAACCTTTGTCTAAAATTTCGCGCGTGCCCTGTACAACTGCTAGATCCTGCATACGAGCTCTGTTTCAGCTGACTTCGTGTATGGCAATGTGGAGCTTTTCAACAAGGTCTGAGATGTCTGGGAGCTTGCTTGAACTTCACTTGACCTTCTCCAATGTCTAGCTTGCCTTGAATGCACTTGAACAAGCCTATAGAACTCAACCTGCACAAGCTCAAAATGAAAATGGAAAACCCTGTAAATGGAGTTACAGTTGGTGTTTAAGGTTTGGGATAGCTTGGATGGATTGAATGGAAGGTGTTTGAACAGGTTTGGGGCAAAACGCACGAGCAAATTGTGCTATGGAACTCAAGTTACAGATGTTGCCCTGTTTTGCCAATGAGATGTGATTTTATGCTATGGGAAGTTTGAAGGTTCCAAGGGTCGTGTTTTTGGCTCAAAGGGATGTGAGAAAGATGTCTCAAATGCTTGTACAAGTTAGTTCTGGATGATGTTCAAGTTCTAGTGTTTTTTGATCTCTTTCTTGTATTTTAAGCAAACATAAGAAGTGATGTCTAACAGGCCTGTACAAGCTATCCATATGCTTGCACACTTTGCCCTTGGCCCCTCCAATTTGTGGATTTGATTTGCTGCATAAGATATGGACCAATGCTCAAGAAATCAGTTTTGACATAAAGCAAGATTTAAGCAAAAATGGTAATGTTGCTTTTTCTATTTAAGGGTTAATCTTGTGTACAATGCCCTAATGACCAAAACAATGCCTTAGACCAATGGTTTTGCACTTAATTATTGAGTATGGAATGGTTTTGAGGACTGTAATCTAGTGCAAAGCAAGCTGATTTGAATTTGCAACTTGTATCACAATGAACATGCCATGGATGAAAAGTGAGTTTTTGCCAACTTCAAGCCTTCGATTCTCCCTAACCACAAATGAGTTTGGAGAGTTCTTGGACATTTTGGAAAGCTTGAAACATTCTCTGCATTCCATATTTGAAATGAAATTTGATATTCCAAGTAGAACTATGTGAAAAATGGCCATGAAGATAGGTCAAAATCCTGCCTAAACTAGGGCAAAATTTCATTAAGTTAAAAGTTTTAGGGACCCTTATTCCAAAACTCATAACTTGAGATCCAAGCTTCTTTTGGGAAAACTTTGTGCATCAAATTTTTAGAATTTGTGGAGGACTACAACTTTTATGTTGGAAGTTTTGTTTGGATCCAATTGCATCATGGTGAAAATATTGGGCAAAGTTAGGAAAAATTAAGAAAGTTTCATAACTTAGAAAAATTCTAAGTTATGAAATTTTTCAACTTTAAACCCTAATTTGCAAGAATGGATTTCTTGATGAACAAGTTTCATGTTTTGACACATCTTGATGAAAAAAGACCCTTGGCACTTGATTTTGACCAAAAAGTCAAAGTTTGACTTTTCAGTGTACAGTCAAATTTTGATCAGTTGACTGAAAAATTCATCTGTCAATCCAATGAATTTGAGATATTTTGAACCTTGTGAATAGGTCAAGATGATGCCATTGAGTCCTTGAATCCATGCTTGAACCCAATTTGCCATTGGCTAGGTCAAAAATCAGAAATTGCCCTTGTGCAGTCAAAACCCTAAAAATGACCATTTTGCCCTTTTGGTGATCTGATCAAATTTCTTGTGGAGTTGTGGTCCAAACTTGATCATGTGATTCATATGAGTTCATAATGTTGTTGTGGGTCAAAATTTATGAGTTTTGACTGTAAATTGGCCACAATTGACTTTTTTTCCAATACAGCTGATTTCTAGGTCAACTGTCCAATTTACTGGGCAAAAATTTGATTCAAAGCTTGAAACTTGGTATGAGCAATCTTAATGGTCCAACATGAAGTATGAAAGTCACTTTAAGCATTGAAAGTCCAAAATTCCTTGTGCAAACTCCAACCCTAATTTAGGTCAATAGTGCAAGGAGATGTCTTGAGCAGAGCAAACCCTAGCTTGATCTTGAGTTCAAAGAGTCTTGTGAGGAAAAATGTTGATAAAATGAGAGGGAAAATTTTGGGGTACAACATTTTCCCCTGTTCAATCTTCTTGAACCTAAAGAGTTAGATTGGTGAATCTGCCTTTCGTGACTCGAAGGTAAAAGAGGATTGGACACTAGAGTGCCCGTAAATTTGTACTCGTCAAAATGTAACTGAGGGAATGGGCTTAAAGATGCCATTTGGAGATGGTGGAATCTTGCTGGAGATGGGCTTAAAGATGCCATCCAAGAATTTTTGTTGAAAATCAGGAGAATGAATGTCAGAATGGTGTCCGTGTCTGGAACGTATCTGAGTTGTATCTGGAGATTGGATTTGTATGAGCAAAAGGAATGGCGTCCGTATCTGGAGCGTATCCGAGTTGTAACTGCATTTGAATCTTGAATGAATATCAGAATGACTGCCGTGTCTGGAGTGTATATGTATTGAGATCTGTATGAGTAGCAGAATGACTTCCGTGTCAAGAATGCATCCGTACTGTAACTAGGATCTGGGCAAGTGACATAATGACTTTCGTGTCTGGAATGTATCTGAACTTGAAGTTGATAGTTGAATCTGAATGAGAAATAGAATGGCTTTCATGTCTTGGAGCGTATCTAGTCTGTATCTGATTACTGAAGTCTGAATGAGTAGTAGAATGACCGCCGTGTCTGGGGTGTATCCATACTGTATCTGAAATACGAGATCTGAATAAGTATTAGAATGACTTCCATGTCTTGGAGCGTATCTGTACTGTATCTGAGATCTTTGAACATTTATTAGAGGTAGCTTTTAATCTTATCCTAAAAAAGTTAAAATGTTAGCTAAAACACACAGTTATGTTGCATGACATGTATGATGTAATAAAATGGGTTCTATCAATGTTTATGATATATGAATGTAATGGATGCGCATGTAAGCTGAGTAGCTGTCTTGCTGAGGAAAATAAATCCTTGATAGCTGGAGATAATGAAATCTTTGACTACTGTCGGGGGAAATAAACCCTTGACTGCTGCTGGAGATTCAAAACCTTTGATTTGTTGAGACTGAGAACATCCTTTGGACTACTGTTGAGGATTGAAAATCCTTGGTGGCTTGTGGGGATTAATAAGAATTTTGACAGCTTCTGTGGGGAATTGAGAATCCTTCATGAATTTCCTGGGGAATAAGAAAAACTCTGACGATCTCTACTGGGGAATTAAAACCTGGGAGGCTTCAACTTGGAGAAATGAGAACAAGAATCTTCGTTCTGCAAGGAAATAACTCTATGGGGAGAATGCTTATCCTGTTGGAGATTTTTCAAAAGCTTGGGTTGTATGCCAATCTATTGAGGAAGCAAGAATGAGAATCTTCATTCAGGAATTTGGGTCAGGAGGTTGGGTGTATGCCAATCTTCTGGAGTTTTAAGAATGAGAATATTCATTTTGTTAAAGGTATCAGGAGGTTGGGAGTATGCCAATCTTCTGAGGTTTTATCCTTGGTTGGGGATAGGACAAAAGTTAACTGTTATCTAGCTGATTGCCAGGTTTTAAGATAACTTGCTGGAGGATTTGGAGAAACCGGATGATCTCCACTGTGGTTTAGAGGTTAAAGTTTTGGACTCCGTTTGGGAAGAAAGTTTCATCTTCACTGGGGATTTGTAGTTCAAAGTCTTCTGGCTCCGCTCAGGACTGGGAGTTTAGAAACATAGCTTTGATGGCGATTTTGAAACTTAACTCCGCTGGGGATATGCATTTCAAAGCTTCAACTCTGTTGAGGACCTGGATGATGTACTGCAGGGGATTTTCTCTGGAATATCCTAAAGACATTTTCCTATATTTTCAACCTATCAGTAATTATCCTTTCTCATTTCGTTTTATTTGTAAGCAGTGATTATATTCAAATGCATATGCTCATTTAATAAATCATTGGACGTTTTTGAATAAAAGCACAGTTGTAAAAAGAAAGAAAAGGCAAACAAATTTCTGCACTTTGAAGTATCTTTGTATTAACTTTGTGTAAGTATTTTGTACAAAGGAGACATACATCCTAGTAAGAGAATGTTGTCATAAAAATGAGAAAAATTTATACAACGAAAGATGGCTATGTGTAACAATTCCATGGGGTTCCCATTCTGCTATTGCCTTCATAACTCTGAGTATCTTGTCCATTCGTTGCTTCGTTCGCAGATGATTAGATTGATCAGAAACTTGGAGATTGTCCGTGAAGAGATTTTCCTTAAAGTGATCCGACGGGACATAGTCATACGCTTTAATTCCCTAACTTTTGCCTGGACCGCCCTTTCGGGTTTTCAGTCCACCGGGAAACCCTTTTTTGCCCAAGTCGCCCTTTCAGGTTTTCGACTTGCCGGGTGTACAATTTTTTTTATTTATCCCTAATTTTTGCCTGAACCGCCCTTTCGGGTTTTCGATTCACCGGGATGCCCATTTTTGCCCAAGTCTCCCTTTCGGGTTTTCGACTTGTCGGGTCATTTATGTGTAGTATCTTTTGACTATGTCTGCGTTCGCAGGGTGCGGTAGGTCGTCACCATCCATGTTGGTTAGAATCATAGCCCCACCAGAAAAGATGCTTTTGATCACAAATGGTCCTTCGTAGGTAGGAGTCCACTTGCCCCTGGGATCACCTTGCGGCAAGATGATCCGCTTGATTACAAGATCTCCGACTTGATATACCTGACATCTGACTTTCTTATTGAAAGCCTTGATCATCCGTTTTTGATACGTCTGACCATGACAAACATCAGTAAGTCGCTTCTCATCAATCAAATTAAGTTGATCAAGCCAGGTCTGAATCCAATCGTCTTCACTTAAACCAACATCCTTCATAATCCTCAAGTAAGGGATCTGAACTTCCATACGTAAAACAACTTCCATGCCATATACCAAAGAAAAGGGGGTTGCCCCAGTTGAAGTACGCGCCGTGGTACGATATCCGTGCAGAGCAAACGGTAACATCTCATGCCAGTCTTTGTAGGTGACTGTCATCTTTTGAATGATCTTCTTGATATTTTTGTTCGCAGCTTCAATAACACCGTTCATCTTTGGCCGATAGGGAGATGAATTGTGATGTTGAATCTTGAATTGCTCACACAGAGCGGTGATCACAGTGTTATTCAGGTTTGTACCATTGTCCGTGATGATCCTGTCGGGGATACCATACCGGCATATGATGTTCTGCTTGATGAAGCGGGCAACCATATTCTTTGTAACGGAAGCGAAGGAAGATGCTTCGACCCACTTGGTAAAGTAATCAATAGCCACCAGGATGAAGCGATGTCCATTGGATGCCGTAGGCTTGATCTCTCCAATCATGTCGATTCCCCACATTGCGAATGGCCAAGGAGCTGTTAGGACATTGAGAGGAACTGGAGGAATATGTACCTTGTCAGCATAGACTTGGCATTTGTGACAAGTACGAGCATATTGATGACAGTCAGCTTCCATGGTAGACCAGTAGTAGCCTGCCCTTAGAATCTTTTTAGCCATCGTATGTCCGCTCAAGTGGGTGCCAAATGTGCCACTATGCAGTTCAGTCATGATCTGCTCAGCTTCAACCTTTTCCACACAACGAAGCAGAACACAATCATGGCTGCGCTTATATAGGATACCATTGCTCAGGAAGAACTTGGCAACAAATCTCCTTAAGAACTTTTTGTCGTTGACTGAAGCTCTTTCGGGGTATTCTCGAGTCTTGAGATACCTTTTGATTTCATGAAACCAGGGTTGTTCCACTACTTCTTCGGTATTAATCTCATGACAGTGCACATGTTCATCCATTCGCTCGACGGTGATTTGGGGAGCCTCATTATCCCAGTTGAGTTTAAACATGGAAGACATTGTAGCTAGAGCATCCGCTAGCTGATTTTCTTCTCACGGGAAGTGCTCGAAGGTGATCTGTTCGAAGTGTGGTAACAATGTCAGGACATGTTCTTTGTAAGGGATGAGGTTTGAATGTTTAGTATCCCACTCTCCTTTGATTTGACTGATAACCAAGGCTGAGTCCCCAAATACAACCAAATATTTGATTCCTAGGTCAATTGCAGCCTTGAGACCAAAGATACAGGCTTCATACTCAACCATGTTGTTGGTGCAACTGAAGTAGAGTCTAGAAGTGAAAGGTGTATGGAAACCTTCTGGAGAAATAAGTACCGCACCAATACTGTTGCCAAGTGCATTTGAAGCACCATCAAAGTACAAGGTCCATCGGGATCCTTGTTCAGGTCCGTCATACGGTCCGTTACCTTCAATGTTGTCCAATGTCATAATGTCTTCGTCGGGGAACTAGAACTTCATGGATTGGTAATCTTTGACAGCTTGATGAGCTAGATGGTCAGCTAGTACACTCCCTTTTATAGCTTTTTGGGTTGTGTACTGGATATCATACTTCGTCAGGATCATCTGCCATCTAGCGATTCTTCCAAATAAAGCAGGCTTTTTGAAGATATACTTGATCGGATCCATTTTAGAAATCAACAGAGTGGTATGTGTCAACATATACTGCCTTAGCCGGCGAGCAGCCCATACCAAAGCGCAACAAGTTTTCTCGAGCAGCGAGTAGCGAGTCTCACAGTCGGTAAACTTTTTGCTAAGGTAATAAATGGCATGCTCTTTTCGACCAGACTCGTCATGCTGGCCCAGTACGCACCCCATTGAATTATCCAAAACAGTCAGATACATGATTAAAGGTCTTCCTTCGATGGGTGGCATCAAGATAGGAGGTTCTAGCAAATACTCCTTGATATTATTGAAAGCAGCTTGACAGTCATCGTTCCATTCAACCACCTGATCTTTCTTCAACAGCTTGAAGATTGGCTCACAGGTAGATGTTAGGTGAGAGATGAACCTTGCAATGTAGTTTAGGCGTCCCAAGAAACCTCTGACCTCCTTTTCAGTGCGGGGGGCGGGCATTTCTTGTATAGCTTTGACTTTGGCAGGATCAACCTCGATGCCTTTGTTACTGACGATGAATCCCAAAAGTTTACCGGACCTGACTCCGAAAGTGCACTTGCTAGGGTTCAGTCTGAGCTTATATTCCTTTAATCTGACAAACAGCTTTTGCAGATGGTCGAGGTGTTCTTCTTCTGTTTGTGAATGGGCTATCATGTCGTCTACATAGACTTCAATCTCATGATGTATCATGTCATGAAACAAAGCTACCATGGCTCACTGATAGGTTTCCCGGGCATTCTTCAGTCTGAATGGCATCACCTTATAGCAGAGGTACCCCACTGCGTAACAAAAGTAGTCTTCTCCATGTCTTCGGGGGCCATTTTGATCTGGTTGTACCCTGAAAATCCGTTCATGAAAGAGAATACCTTGTGTTGAGTTGTGTTGTCAACCAAGATGTCAATGTGTGGTAGTGAAAAATCATCTTTAGGGCTAGCCCTGTTTAAATCTCTGTAGTCCACACACATTCTGACTTTGCCGTCCTTCTTAGGTACGGGCACAATGTTAGCAACCCATTATGGATAGGAAGTAACAACCAGAAAGCCAGCATTGAACTGTTTCATCACTTCAGCTTTGATCTTTTCAGACATATCGGGCCTCATTCGACGGACTTTCTGCTTGATTGGTGGACAGTCTTCTCTTGTAGGGAGACGGTGAACCACAATATCTGTGTCGAGTCCCAGCATATCTTTATAGGACCAGGCGAAGATCTCAACAAACTCATTCAACAGCTAAACTAAGCGCTCTTTGACTCTTGGCCCCAGGTTGGCACCCACTTTAACCTCTTTTCTGTCTTCGGCAGTACCCAAATTGATAGTCTCTAACAACTCTTCATGGGGCAGAATAACCCTTTCTTCTTGTTGCAAAAGTCTAGCCAACTCTCCAGGAACTTCACAGTCTTCATCACCTTTGTACTCGGCATGATTGACCAGATCTTCAGAGTTGCTGAAGGCCACAACAGAATTGTTACTCATGGAATCCGGAGTGGATGGATACCTGCATTTTGTGAGTGTGGGTGTGTGTAAGGGATAGCCACCTTTAAACAAAATGAAATGTAAAAAGAAAGAAAATGAACACAAAAGTTTATAGATGAAAACGTCCATGATTCATTAAAAATGGCATATGAGAATAAAGAATCAAAGCCCTTACAAATGGACCTATATGCCCCGGGTAAGGCATAAGGCAAAAAGTGTACGAATTGTTTAAAAGTTATTACAGACCAAACAGGAAATGTTCAAAAGATAAATTACTGATTGATGAAAGTAATGGGAACGAAGTCTTTCGCCTCCCAGTTGTTCAGTCCCCCTTGAATGGTTGGAAAGATCCAATCTTCAAAATTGCTCTCTTCATCATCATCTTCTAAAGCATGAACTCCATGATGAGTGATCTTTAAGGGTGGTCCTCCAGCTCGGGAGTGACGCACAGCCTTCTGACTAGCAGCAGTGAAACCCAATATGAACTTATCTGTTTTGTGAGGAAAATCTGGTAGTTGACCCCACACTGTACTTCCCCTTCCTTGATCACAGCCTCCGCATCTTTAAGGGATGACATTCGACACACAAGTTTGATAATGATGGGCACATCAGTCATTGTCTTGGCTACCGCAACTTCAGGAGAAACCTCTTCAAAGTGTTGGAAAGGTGTTTCTATGAATTCACCATCTAACTCCACGTAGCGAAAAGAGTTAAGGTGGCTTATCATATACTCCTCCTCAACATGAACTGTTATGATTTTACCCTGAACTGGGTATTTGAGCATCTGGTGTAGAGAAGAAGTGACTGCCCCAGCATTGTGGATCCATGGCCTTCCCAACAAGCATGAATATGAAGGACAGATGTCCATCACATAAAAAGTAGAGTTGAAAATTTCTGTTCCCACCTTAATTGGAATATCCACTTCTCCATGAACCATCCGCTTAGAACCGTCAAAGGCTCTAACAATGATATTACTGGGCTTTAAAGTCAGACCTTCACAGTCTAGCTTGTCCAATGCTTTCTTTGGTAGAACATTTAGAGATGAACCGATATCGACCAAAACATGAGCAAGTGTGGTCCCCCTGCACTATACCGAAACATGCAGTGCATCATTATGCTTTCTTCCCTTAGACGTTAGATTGGAATTAGAAAAGCCCAGACCATTGTCGGCTGTAAGGCTGGCTACACACTATTGAAATTGATCCGTAGAAGTTTCTTGAGGCACGTGCGCCATCTTCAGAAATTTGATCAAGGCTTTGGCATGAGCCTCAAAGCAAAGCAACAGAGCTAACATAGAGATTTTTGAAGGGGTTTGCCCCAGCTGCTCTACGACATCATAGTCGCTCTTCTTAATTATCTTTAAGATTTCCTCCATTTCCTTTTGGGTGGTTTCGGGGATTACCAAAGTCTGAGCCCTCGTCCTGACGGACGCTTCTTGGATCCCCTTACCTTTATCAGCAGCAAGAGCAGAGGGTACAACTTCGGGAGTAACGATTTCTTCAATCACTAGACTTTGCATAGATATCTTGACAGGCACAGAAGCACTTAGGGTCCGAAGACTTCCCTTGGAGGAGCAATCTCCGGAGAGAATATTCTTCCGCTACGAGTTATCTTACTCGTCCCCGCAATATTGCCTACATCAGGAGTTTCTTCATCGGAATTTTCTTCGGCTGATTTGATCTGCTTGACACCATGGTAAAAGATCTCTCCTCCATAATTCCATGGTATCGTCTTGTTGGACTTATATGGGATAGGCCCCGACATGCTAATCTTCAACGATACAAAATTTGGATCAGGTGTAATCTTAACAGGCCTTTTGCAGGTCTTGGAAAGATTGTCGGAAATGGTGATTATAGCAACATCATTGATTGGAGTAACAGGAGTAACATGAGTGATAGTATCAACAGGAGTTTTCTGAAAGAGGATCTCTTGAGTATCCATCAGGCGTTGGATGCCTAATTTCAACAGCGGATAATCGGATTGTAAGGTTGAACAAAAGTAACAATCTTTTTCACAGCCCAGGAAAATCCTGGCTTTCAACAGATTCATCTTGATCATTGGCAACAGAGTCATTAAGTCATCAACAGCGGTAACATGAAGATCTTCCACAATAGCATGGACATTATGACCATGTTTTGGCATAGGAGCGGATATCACATTAGGTTTTTCGGGGGCATCAAATTCCACCTCCTTGGCATCTATCAAATCTTGGATCTTGTTTTTAAGGGCCCAACGGTTATTGGTGTCGTGCCCCACACTGTCTGAATGATATGCACATTTTGCATTTGAATGATAATAGGGAGAAGAGGTATTTGGTTTTTTTGGTGCTTCTTTCAAGTTGGTAAGGTTTAACTTTAACAGAGGAGGGAGGACCTGAGCCGGTGTCATATTGATCCGGGTGAATTGCCGTTGTGGCCTTTCTACCCTTTGCTGGTTAGCTCTAGGTTAACTGCTTCGAGGTTGATCGACTGAGGAGTTCTGGATCATCACAGCCCCCATCGCTGGTCGGCGCTCCATTCTCCCTTGATTTCTCTGGGTGTGAACAGCAGAAACTTCCTTCTTGTCTGGGAAGGTCTTCTTGATAGCAGTGGAAGCGGATGCATCCTTCTAAATTTTACCACTCTTAATGCCAGCTTCGACCCTTTCACCGGTCAGAATTAATTCGGTGAACCCTGCAGATGAGCTCCCGATTAAGTGGTTAAAGAATGGACCTGACAGGGTCCCCAAAAACATATCAACCAGCTCTCTATCCGACAACGGTGGCTGCACCCTTCCAGCCAAATCCCGCCACTTCTGGGCATACTCCTTAAATCCCTCATTAGAGACCATACTCATACTCTGTAGTTGAGTACGAGTAGGCGCTAAATCAACATTGTATTGGTATTGTCGGTAGAAAGCAGCAGCAAAATCTTCCCAGTTATGAACCTCAGATCTCTCAAGTTGATACAACCAGTCCAAATGCGTACCCGACAAACTATCTTGAAAAAGTGGACCCATAGATCCTTATCACAAGAGTGAGGTTGGATCTTTCCGACGTAGGACCGCAGATGCATCTTCAGACAGGACAAACCGTTGTATTTGGCAAATGTAGGCACCTTGAACTTGGGGGGAATGACGATCCCAGCAACCAACCCTAGTTCTTCGAAATCCAGCCCAGGAACCCTTTGTACTTCCATGGCCGCCAACCGTTCTTCCAGATTTTTATACTTATCATTCGCAGGAGAATACTACTGCTTGGAGTAATCTTCCTCCTCTTCTTCTTCTTCCTCTTCAGCTTCAGACTCGAAGGGCATTGCAACTCCTTTACCTTTACCAACCCCTTCATCAGACGTCGAGGGGAACTCGAGGACCCTTCTAGCTTGGTTCTCAAACCTTCTTCCCATAGTGGTCACACCAGCCCTTTTCTTCTTTTTCTCTTTGTCTTTCTCTTTTTCTAACAGGGCTTTAAGGTCCTCTTGACCCTTTACCAAGGTCATGAGGAGTTGTTGGAACTGAGAATTTTGTGCTTGCAGATCTTTGACCGTCTGCTCTATATCCATCTTACTGAAATAAACAACAGGAAGATAAGGAAACCTGGTGTGAAGACCTGTTTATGCATATGATGAATGATATGTATTCATGTAATGCATTCAAGGATTCAGAAATTCAAAGTTGTTGCAAACAAAAAGAACACACGTCATATTAATAAGAAGAAATTTGTTAGTACATAAATGCCCCATGGGCAAAATATTACAAAATTCTTAATGTAAAAAGACATTGCGCATCCTCTTTGGTGCGATGTAGGTGTTAAGAGTCTCTTTTTCATGAAGTCGGCGGGTAAGTTCCAAAACCTTCTTCTCACTGGCATAGAAGCTGGCTTCAAAAGTATTCCGTTCTTCCTTGAGTTGTATCCAACTCTTTTGCAATTCTTCCAATGATGTTGGCATGTATGGATGTAGGAGGGTGTATGGAACCTCTCCTTCCATAACAGGCTCTTTGATCACGGGGAGAATGTGAGGGTAAGGCATCATAAGACTCTGGGCGCGGGTTCGTACCCACTTGAGATAATGCTCAAGGGGGATGGAATTCTTGTGTCCTAGTGTCTTACTATCCACTTTGTTGGGCATCCTCCAAGCTCGGATAAACCTTTTTCGAAGTCCTTGAGCGTCGTTGTCGAAGTCAAAAACCAAGTCAGGAATCAGCATATCATGAGGGTCATCCCTCCGGGCATACCCAAATTGTCTTAGAGCTAAACAGGGGTTGTAGGTAATGCCTCCCCTAATGCTGAGTAGTGGGACATTAGGGAATTCCCCACAACGATCAATGATGATGACATTTTCTCTAGACCGAGAACACCAATGAACATCAGAATGTGTAAGGGTCATCAACCGTTGTGACCACCTTAAACCCTGCTCATTCTTCAGAACTGACTGGGGAAGGTGAGAAATAAACCACCTTGCTAAAAGAGGAGTACAACACATGAGAACACCTCTTTTCCTCATTGTTCGTGTGCGAAATGAGTGTAGGATGTCCCCAAGAAATGTAGGCACAGGATTTCGAGATATGAAAATATTGACAGCATTCACATCTATAAGCTGATCAAGGTTTGGGAACAAGACCAACCCATAGATGATGAGTGCTACAATCTCTTCAAAAGCTTGCAGATCTAGAGAATTCCAGCAGTCTTGTGCCTTCTCAAACAGAAACTTTGCCAAAAAACCCTTGACACCACTTCTGGTTTCCTAATGACCTTTGATATCAGATGGTTGCAAGTGTAATGCTTGAGCAACATCTTCAGGCTTTGGTTCTCTTTTCGTACCGTTGTAGGGTAGTTGATGGAGAATAGGAATCCTCAGGAGTTGAGAAAATTCCTCCAAAGTAGGTACTAGTTGGTAATCAGGAAATGTAAAGCAATGGTGTAGGGGGTCAAAGAAGTGGAAGAGAACTTTCACCATGTCTTCTTCAATGTTGGAGTTGACCGAGTTGAGAAGTCTACCATGTCTTTCACTAAAGGGAGAATTCTCAGGAATCTTGGAAGTAAGCTCCTTGAGTTGAGGAGGGATTCTCACAAGGTTGACTTGAATTGTTTTCCTGCGAAGAGATTCCATTACCTACAAAACAAGAACAAAGATGAAGATCCAAACCCTTGAAATGGTTAGTAGATGCACATGATGCTTTATGATGTTCATGATGCACAAGTATATGTACAAGCAAGTCACACAAGATCCTAGTTTCAGGTTTGCATGGGGCTTCATAGGTAAGTACCCTCTTGAAGTTAGTTGGCTCAACCTGTCCTATAAATAGTAACTGGGTTCTAAGGTGCTCAATATCACTGGATTATTTTCTGTGTTCATCGTTTCAGTTTAGCCACTTAACTGGCGACCGAAATATTCCAAGAAAACAACCCTCAATGAGTGTAGTATCGAGTATCTACCAACTTCGGACTGTACCAAAGCCGGTCATCTCACTACCCCTAAAAAAGGCCAAGATGGTCAAGTAAGGTTCTAAGAGTTCATTAGTGCTTCAAGACATCACTCAGCGGCCCTGTATTCTCTTTGATTGACTCAAAGGCTACCGGTACCCACAAATATGTCGCACTAATATAGTTATTGCTTCAACCATGTCGGTATACCCCACACAATTTCCACAATGTATTGCTATTTACCTATGAATGTTTCCCAAATCCGGGTAGAGGATCTCAAACCCAAACAATAGAACCAAGTGTAAAGCAATCAAAGCAAACAAGATAAGCATACAAAGGTGATCTAAACCCTAAGGTTACTCCACTTTTAGAGATATTCCCCAGCAGTCGCCAATTCTGTGATATGGTGGGAGAACTGACTTGAGGTTTTGCGTTTGTGTTCGCAAATGTTTCGGTTTAGCAAGAGTCGCCACTGAATTTTTATTTTATCCTAAGGAAAGGTCAAAAAGCACAGGAAATACCTTTGAGATGTTTTCTTGGGTTCGGGGAGTAGATTATGAAAAGGGAAGGTGCAATCACCCTTTTCATCCATGGTTATCCATGGGCTCTTAGTTACTTGTTTAGATCACTTGCTTTTGCTTTTCAATTGTTTGAAATGGTGCTTTGTGTGTGGTTTTGAAAGATGTTTTGAAAAGAGGCCATCGTTGTGGAAACCTTTGTAATGATTCTTGTTTGAATGTATACAAAGATGTATTGTCTTTTTGAAAAGACTTCAATATTTGAAAGTTTATTTTTGGGAAATGTTTTGAAATTGTGTTTTGAAATGTGTTTTGAAATTAGCAAGGATGTTTTTGCAAGTTTTTGATCAAGTAACTAAGAGTTATCTACCCTATTTTACTCAAAGATCTTTCCTATATGTTTTTAACCCTTTTGACAGTGTTGTTTCACCATTGCATTTGGTGAACAACCTTGTATTAGGATGTTAAACGGGACAGGTACGGGTCATCGTATAGACCATGATAGCAATATTGCCAAGTATCTTTAGCAATTTTCCGAGGGACTAGATCATTTTGTATAGGCAACCAAGATAGAGTCATCAAAGGACTATGATCTTTTGTTTTGTTTTTGTTTTGCCAAAGTACCCAACATGCATAACATGACCCATTTTTAAGGCAACAAGTGGATGAAACCCTAGGGGGTGCAAGTGTGCATTGTGTATTGATTTTCATGCATTTTTGTCTTTATATTAGTCAAGCTACTTGTTGATTTTGGATTTTTGCATACAAACCCTAATCTCTAATCACGGCATAATTGAAAGCGTAAATGCGTAAAATAAATCTACCACTATTACAACATGATTATGGGGATGGGGGTACAATTTTTGAATGGGGGTTATTTGACAAGAAAATAAAAACCCTAATTTTTACTATTACATCCAAATTGAATCAAATGGCATAAATAACAAATGAATAATATTTAAATAACAAATTAAATAAATATATAAAATAATATGAATATGCAAAAAAGGTTTTTGTTTATTTTTATGTATGTAAAAATATTCAATGTAAAAAAGAAATAAATAAAAAGATTATTATTTTTTATTAAGGGTAAAACCCTAATTTTTAAGAATATAAATATATTGACTATATTATTTATATACAATAAAATAGTATGTATACAAAAAATAAAATATATTTAGAAAAAGTATTTTTTTTAAGTATAAATAGTAATAAAAATAAAAGTATAGTATTTTTATGTTTTTATTCAAAAGTATCTATTAAATAAAATAAAAGTATGTATATATATTAATTATATTAAATATGTACAAAAAATAAAATAAATTATATACAAGATAAAAATATATTTAGAATAATATTTTTGAGTGTAAATATATATATATATATATATATATATATATATATATATATATATATATATATATATATATATATATATATATATATATATATATATATATATATATATATATATATATATATATATATATATATATATATATATATATATATATATATATATATATATATATATATATATATACTAATTAAATTGTTTTTTATGTTAGAAAAAATAGAAATAAAATGCAAAATAAATGTAAAAAATTATAAATTTTTTTTTTTTTGGGTATTTTTTATGTTTGGAAATAATAAAATAAAATCAAAAATGAAAATAAAATAACAAAACATAAAAATATGAAGAAATGGGCCAGGGGGGTGTATTCAACAAAAAAAGGGGTGTCAAAATCAAAAGAAGCAAAGCCCAGCCCAAGCCAGACTTCATCTTCAACCTTTGTCCAAAATTTCGCGCGCGCCCTGTACAACTACTAGATCCTGCAAACGAGCTCTGTTTCAGCTGACTTCGTGTATGGCAATATGGAGCTTTTCAATAAGGCCTGGGATGTTTGGGAGCTTGCTTGAACTTCACTTGACCTTCTCCAATGTCTAGCTTGCCTTGAATGCACTTGAACAAGCCTACAGAACTCAACCTGCACAAGCTCAAAATGAAAATGGCAAACCCTGTAAATGGAGTTACAGTTGGTGTTTAAGGTTTGGGATAGCTTGGATGGATTGAATGGAAGGTGTTTGAACAGGTTTGGGGCAAAACGCACGAGAAAATTGTGCTATGGAACTCAAGTTGCAGATTCTGCCCTGTTTTTCCAATGAGATGTGATTTTGTGCTATGGGAAGTTTGAAGGTTCCAAGGGTCGTGTTTCTGGCTCAAAGGGGTGTGAGAAAGATGTCTCAAATGCTTGCACAAGTTAGCTCTGGCTGATGTTCAATTTCTAGTGTTTTTTATCTCTTTCTTGTATTTTAAGCAAACATAAGAAGTGATGTCCAACAGGCCTGTACAGGCTATCCATATGCTTGCACACTTTGCCCTTGGCCCCTCCAATTTGTGGATTTGATTTGCTGCATAAGATATGGACCAATGCTCAAGAAATCAGTTTTGACATAAAGCAAGATTTAAGCAAAAATGGTAATGTTGCTTTTTCTATTTAAGGGTTAATCTTGTGTGCAATGCCCTAATGACCAAAACAATGCCTTTGACCAATGGTTTTGCACTTAATTATTGAGTGTGGAATGGTTTTGAGGCCTGTAATCTAGTGCAAAGCAAGCTGATTTGAATTTGCAACTTGTATCACAATGAACATGCCATGGATGAAAAGTGAGTTTTTGCCAACTTCAAGCCTTCGATTCTCCCTAACCACAAATGAGTTTGGAGAGTTCTTGGACATTTTGGAAAGCTTGCAACATGATATACATTCCATCTTTGAAATGCAATTTGAAATTCCAAGTTGAACTATGTGAAAAATGGCCATGAAGATAGGTCAAAATCCTGCCTAAACTAGGGCAAAATTTCATTAAGTTAAAAGTTTTAGGGACCCTTATTCCAAAACTCATAACTTGAGATCCAAGCTTCTTTTGGGAAAACTTTGTGAATCAAATTTGTAGACTTTGTGGAGTACTACAACTTTAATGTTGGAAGTTTTGTTTGGATCCAATTTCATCATGGTGAAAATGTTGGGCAAAGTTAGGAAAAATTAAGAAAGTTTCATAACTTAGAAAAATTCTAAGTTATGAAAATTTTCAACTTTAAACCCTAATTTGCAAGAATCGATTTCTTGATGAACAAGTTTCATGTTTTGACACATCTTGATGAAAAATGAACCTTGGCACTTGATTTTGACCAAAAAGTCAAAGTTTGACTTTTCTGTGTACAGTCAAATTTTGATCAATTGACTGAAAAATTCATCTGTCAATCCAATGCATTTGAGATCTTTTGAACCTTGTGAATAGGTCAAGATGATGCCATTGAGTCCTTGAATCCATGCTTGAACCCAATTTGCCATTGGCTAGGTCAAAAATCAGAAATTGCCCTTGTGTAGTCAAAACCCTAAAAATGACCATTTTGCCCTTTTGGTGATCTGATCAAATTTCTTGTGGAGTTGTGGTCCAAACTTGATCAAGTGGTTCATATGAGTTCATAATGTTGATGTGGGTCAAAATTTATGAGTTTTGACTGTAAATTGGCCACCGTTGACTTTTTTTCCAATACAATTGATTTCTAGGTCAATTGTCCAATTGACTGGGCAAAAATTTGATTCAAAGCTTGAAACTTGGTATGAGAAATCTTAATGGTCCAACATGAAGTATGAAAGTCACTTTGAGCATTGAAAGTCCAAAATTTCTTGTGCAAACTCCAACCCTAATTTAGGTCAACAGTGCAAGGAGATGTCTTGAGCAGAGGAAACCCTAGCTTGATCTTGAGTTCAAAGAGTCTTGTGAGGAAAAATGTTGATAAAATGAGAGGGCAAATTTTGGGGTACAACAGTCGCCACCGGCTTTTATTTCATCCAACCGGAAAGGAAAAAAGTACAGAAAAAATCCTTTTTCGAGATTTTGAGTACGGGGGGTAGATTATAGAAAGGAAAGGTGTTAGCACCCTTTCTATCCATGGTTTTCCATGGGCTCTTAGGTACTTGCTCATCTTTTTAAAATTGCTTGTGTATGTGCTTTATCTTTTTTTGAAAATTTTGGCTTCGTGATAACCCTTGTATCAGTCCTCAAAGGTGTGACAAAGTTGTTTTGAAAATTTGTTTGAAAAGTGTAAGTGTGAAAAGTTTTGTTTTGAGCAAGTACCTACTAGCATCTACCTACTCGAAAAAAGATCGTTTCTATTCTCGTTTCCTTTAGACAGTTCTATCCTACTATTGAGAAATAGGTAGCACCATTGTTGGAGTTGTAAGGGTCAATTCGAAAGGGACGTACAATCACTAAAGCAATGTTAGGATACATTAGTAATGACCCTAAAGTCTTAAGATCATATTCGAGGTAACATTTCCGAGGCAACATTCGAATGGGACATTTGATCTTTGTTAGACAGGAGGGAAACCACTAAGACACCCTATACTTAATGATCGTTTACCAAAGGCAACCGAATTGTGAGTATACCCTAAGAGTGATATGTACGAGTGATTTGTTTTCAGTTATTTAATCTTTGCACATTAGGGTTTTCTAACTGTATTAATTTGTCATGCATTCTTGTCATACAATCCTATTAGCATACATCTAAGCAGTTAAATATTTGCGAGAATTAAGATGCGAGAAAGTAAATCTACGCTATTACAAGGCTTCGGGGAGGGGGATTAATTACATAGCCAAAAACCTGGGAAAAAGCGATAAATAAAAACCCTAGATAAAACTATTACAAACCATGAACAGTTATAACAAAATTGACAAAAAATAATTAATACGCGCGCGAGGAATCGAATACGAGACAACTAGGGTTTTGAACCTTGACTTAAACCTAATTGCGATTGATTAAAAAATGTTTTGGTTTTGTTTTTTTATTATAAGAAAATAAAGAAATTATTAAAAAAAAGCCTAATTCTAATTAATTTTAATTTTAAGGGAAAAAATGAATTAATTTAATCTACAACCTATTTTTGTATTTTTGTTTATTTGAGAAAAGGAGCAAAATAAAATTTAATCAAAAGTTTAACCTAATTTCTATTTTGATTTTATTGATGAAAAACAAGTTACAATTTCCCTAAATTAAACAAAGTTAAATTAATTTTGATAATAATGAAATAAAAAAACTAATCCTAATTTTTTTGGTGAATTATTGATTTTATGGTTTTTGTGAAAAAATAAAATAATTAATTTGTGAATTAAAATAAATAAAGAAAATTCAAAGAATAAAAAAAAGAAAAAGAAATAAAAAAAAGAAAAGTTAGTAAATAGGCCTGTATTAGCAATTATAGGGGGTGCTGTTTGAGATTTGAGCCCAAAAAAAATCCTGGCCTTTTTGACTTTGCCCAATCCCATTACACGCTTGACTGGGGCGCATGGTGGTCCTCCAATGATGGCCTGTTGATCTGAGGCGTTGATGAATTGGGTGGCCAGATCCTGAGGGTGTAAGGTGGACTCCTTGACTTTCTATGCACCAGATTTCCTATGAAAAAATATTAGGAATAAAGGTTGGGACCTGGGAATCGAACCCAGGTCCTTTGCACTTCCCCCCTGCATGCTTACTGTGATCGGTGGGAATAGAACTGACTGTTTTGGAATGCTGGTTCGCATTTGCGTTTGTTTTCGCAAAATGTCGCGGTAAGCAAGAGTCACCACCGTCTTTTATTTTATCCAACAAGGAAAGGACAAAAGCACAGAAAAATTCCTTTTTGAGATATTTCTCGGGTTCGGGAGGTAGATTATAGAAAGGGAAGGTGTTAGAACCCTTTCTATCCGTGGTTATCCACGAGCTCTTAGGTACTTGCTCATTGTGTTTTCAAAATTTTGATTTTCTTTGTATTTGTGGGTTTGAAAGAGTTTTTTGTTTGAAAGGAGTGTAAGTGCGAAAAGTTTTGTTTTGTTTTAAAAGGAGCAAGTACTTAAGAACCATCTACCTACTCGAAAAAGGAATTAATCTATACAAATGTCCTTTAGACAATGCTAGCCCACTATTGATGAGTAGGTAGCACCGTCGTTGGAGTTTTAAGGGTCAATTCAATTAAGGGACGTGTGGTCACTAAAGCAATGTTAGGATGCCTTAGCGGTAACCCTAATGTCTTAGATCATTTTTCCGAGGCAACCGTTTCGAGGCAACTATGATCTTTGGACAAGAGGGAGACCTCTAAAACTTCCTATACTCAATGACCACGTTCGAGGCAACCAAGTGAGGTGTACCCTAGAGTGGCATGTGCGAGTGTATTGTTTTTCAGTTATATTATCTTTGTACATGTCATGGTGAGCTACTATTGATTTTAAATTAAAATTAATCTTGTCATGCATTGCCTATTATTCAAACATCTAACAGTTAATGGTTGCGGAAATTAAATTGCGGAAAATAAATCTACGCTATTACAAGGCGTCGGGTATTTACATCGCCAAAAACAAACCCTTTTAAAATTAAATTGCGAAAAGTAAATAAAAGCGATAAATAAATAAATAAAGTCCTAAGTTGAAAACTATTACATCCTCGAAGCAGTTACAATATTGAAATATGGATCAAAAATAATTCGCGCGCGAGAAAATTAAATCGAAGTGTTTTTAGGGTTTTGACCCTTTTTATTAAATAAAGCATATTTTTGTTGTTTTTGAATTAAAAATTAGTCTAAATTAATAATTGAATTAATTAATGAAAAGAAAATATTTTTGGTTTTTTTATTATTTAAGGAAATAAAATAAGAATGGTTAAAAGATATTAAAACCCTAATTCTATCTTAATTTTAATTTAATGCAAAAGATATTAAAGTTGTTCCTAATTAAACTAAATAAATTAATTAATGTTTATTTACAAAAATAATAAAATAGTGAAATTAATAAAAATATTATTTTTTAGGGTTTTCTGATTTTATAGAAAAAATATTAATTGGTTAATTTTGATAATAATAATTAAATAAAATAAATATAGAGAGAAAAAGAAATAAACCAAAATGGGGGTTTGGGCCTGAAGAGGGAGTATGATCAGCAATTCTTGGCCCACTAACACCAGCCTGTTTGGCCCTTGTGATTCCCTGCGTGCTTGTTGACCAGGGAGTATGGTGGATGCTCAAATCTGGCCTTTGGATCTTGGCCTGAAGCCACTTGGCACATTGAGATCTGAGGACATATGGTAGTCCACGCTTGGAATGCTGCGTATGAATACCTGAAGACAAAATTGAATAAAGTTTTGGGGGACCTGGGATTCGAACCCAGGTCCCAAGGGGTTTTGCCACGCCTCTCTCACCAACTCAACCAGCTTGTACATTCGTTAGTGGAATAGAAGATAAATATTATATACAGAATAAAATGCTAAGCCTGAAATAAAAGAAAAAACACGCTAATGATTTGAATGGTCCAATCACACCCAGCCACCTTATCATCTTCTTCATATCACCCTGGTTCTTTACCTGCAAATTTTTATCCGCAGGAAGATCCGTGGCTTGCTTTCAAAACTCACTCCAGGCCATGAAAATGCCATCCAAGAACATAGACGTGTTCGTCTCTGCCTCCTGATCATTCCTATAACCATTGTTTGGCTCAATTTATCCTGCATAAGAAACGCCTAAAAAACAAGAACAAGAACCCTAGGTTCGGGTATCACAATACAGGCCATGAAAATCAAATTAAATAATGCAGAATTGTTAGAATTTGAATGTTAAGCATGATAGTGCAATCAAATTGGCAAAAAGATGCAAGGAGAATGATTTACGATTTCATGTGCAGAGGCATATTCGTGGAGACTTACAATGAGTTTTAGGCAATGCAAAGGCTTGTTTTTGATTGGTATAGCTCCACTGGATGTCAAGGAAGAGAGTAGTGTTGAGCTTTTGGACTGAATCGTGCTCCAATGTTGTTTTTGATCTCTCACTTTTCAAGCTTTTTTACAAACTCGTTCTGGCCATTTCAACCGTTCCTTGTGCCTGTTCTTGGTTGCTTTAGGTTGTATATGTATCAAGCAAGCAACTAGGTCAAGTCTTGGACTTCCAATCTTTATGCATTCATGGTTTGGGATTTGATATGATCCTCATTGATATGCTTTCCAAAAATGCCTCAAATCTGATTTTTTTTGGGTGCATAATAAGACCTGATACGAATTTGATTAGGTGTATCTTGTTAATTGAAAGCTGCAATGATCAAAGAATCTCATTCCATTAATTTTTAGATTTTATTTGAATTAATATAGATTTAAAATGAATTAAATCAATAAAAATTAAATAAAATAGAAAAATAAATGTCTGGTCATGAAATTAGAGATGGGACACGTGTGTGGTGTGATAAGACCAAATCAAGTGGAAAAAAGTGGGCCCTTTTGTCAAAAATTGGAGTTTTGAGGATAGTTCACTTTTGGCAAATTTGGAAAAATGCCCAACTTCAACAATGCATAACTTCTTCAATTTTAAACTTTTGGAGGTGTTATTGGACTTTTTAGAAACATTGAGATATCCTATAATCAACCCTTTTTGTATCATCTCATTTTGATCTTCCATTATCAAGTTATAAGCTTTGGAAAAAAAGGTGTTTTTGTTGACTTTCAAAAATGACCTATAATGTCCAAATTTGTAACTTTTTGTGAGTGCATTTATTAATCTTGGGGTGTGAAGATGGACTGTAGGAAATTGCATCCTCTTCAAAATTAGCTTTGGATGGGTCATTTCTCATAAAGTATGAGAAAGTTATGCTTGGTCAAAGTTAAGTTGACTTTTCCTACAAAACCCTAATTTAGCAACTTTTGAATCTTGATGAATGTTGAGCAATCCTTGATGAATCATGATCAACCCTTGATCAAATGATGAATTATCCTTCAAAATGATAATGTTGACAAAAAATATTGAGGTTTGACTGTATTTGGGTCACAGTTGACTTTTGCCCTAGCACAGTCGATTTTTGGGCCTCTTGAGCAATTGATTGACCAAACTTCCTCTGCAAAGCTTGAAATTTAACATGGATGAACTTAAGAACATATTAAGAGATTGGGAAACACTTGAGGCTATTTGTATGTAAGGACCTTGATGCGACACAAAACCCTAATTTTGACTTGACTGCCTCAGGAGGTGATTTGACTGTCCAACTCTTGAGTCATCTTGAGCAACTTGAAGATCATTCTTGACAAATCTTGAGAAATATGGGAGGGAAAATTTTGGGGTACAACACTTACCAACTGAGCCAAGTGTTTTATTTGTATATATAATGAAAACAAAAGATAATATATAGATAATAATGAAATGCGCACTAAATTCAAATGGCCCAACCCAGGGATGACACGCATCATCGTCTACCTCCCAACCGTCATTTTAGGTAAAAAAACTTTTACCTACAGACACTGGTTGTAGGTATATCCCTGTCCATCTCCAAAATCGTGCGCGCTCAAGATAAATGGCCATGGCTGATACCATTCTACTCGTTTCATCCCCACGAGTCTTATGGTACCAGAATCAATACTCAATTTTGCCTATCCTGCAAAGCCCTAATCAAGAATATAAAACCCTGGCTATGGCAACTTCCTGTATAGGCATTAGAAATGCAATTAAATGGTAACAATAGTCTGCAAACTCAATGACAAACACGAATATATCATCAAAATATGCAATGGATGAGTAAATCAATGAAACCAAATTTGAATTCGGAAGCAAGTCGTGATACCTATATCTCACAATTCCAGGCATGAGAGAGCTTGCAAATGGTTGGAATTCCTTCTGGAGATGTCCAAGAACATGTTGGTGTCGTGAGAATGGTATGAAATGGCCTCAAATGTGGAAATTGAATCACCACTTTTCTTGCAATTTTTTTGAGTTTTTTTTCACCTCTGCATGGCTGCTTCTCACCTTCTTATGCCTTGGTACTTTTCTGTATATGTAATACAAACTATTAGGTCAACAAAAATGACCTCAATCTTGCTCATCATGGATATTTAATTTGATATTTCATGGCATATGATTCTTTTCCAATTTTGCTCAAATCCAATCTTTTCCAACCAAATTGACCTTGTACGAGTTGATCTCCAATTGACAGCATATAATATCTTCTTTCAATGCAAAAGATCATCCCTAAAATGCAATATATGATTTATTAGGATTTATTTGAATTTTAAATGAATAAAAATAAAAATAAATTAAATAAATGAATAAATAAAGCATGGAGGGTCCCATAGGTCGTGGAATATGCTAGGAATGATATGCAAGCATAAAAAGTTGGGCCCATTTAGCAAAAGATGCAAATTTGAGCATATTTGACTTTTGGCAATTTTGCAAAAAAGGTCAACTTGGCCAATGCATAACTCTCTCTATTTTGACCCTAGAGAGGTGTTATTGAACTTTTTAGAAAGCTTAAGATGTCCTCTAAGCAACACTTTTGGTATCATATCAATTGGATCTCCCGTGGTCATGTATGAAGCTTTGACCCAAAAGGTGTTTTTGTTGACTTTTCAAAATGACCTATAATGTCCAAATTCATATCTTTTTGTGAGTGCATATTTAGAACATGGGAGATGAATATGAATTGTAGCGAATTGTATCCTCTTCAAAATGACATTTGGATGGGTCATTTTTTATGAAGTATGATAAAGTTATGCTTGGTCAAAGTTGAGTTTACTTTTCCTATAAAACCCTAATTTAGCAACTTTTGGGTTTTGATGAATTGTGAGCAATCCTTGATGAATCATGATCAACACTTGATAAAATTATGAATGATACTTCAAAATGAGAATGTTGACCAAAAATATTGAAGTTTGACTGTATGTGGGCCACATTTGACTTTTGACATAGCACAATCGATTTTCAGGCCTTTGAGCAATTGACTGAGCAAACTTCCTCTACAAGGCTTGAAACTTGACATAGATGATCTTTGAGAACATATTAGGACAATGGTAAGCATTTGGGATCCTTTAGACTCAAAAATCTTGATGCAAAATGAAACCCTAGTTTGAGGTAGACTGCCTTAGGAGAGAGTTTGTCTAGTCAACCCTTGGACTTCCTTGAGCCATTTGAGGACCTCACTTGACATGTATTGAGGAATATGGGAGGGAAAATTTTGGGGTACAACAGCTGCCCCTGTTCAATCTTCTTAAACCTGAGGATGTAGATTGGCGTGTCTGCCTCTCGTGATCTGAAGGTGGAAGATGATTGAACACTAGAGTGCCCAAAAATTTGCACTCGCATGAAGTGGAACTTGATTTGTGATATCGGGAATGGGCTTACAGATGCCATTTGGAGGTTTCTATAGAATTGTCGGAGATGGGCTTAAAGATGCCATCCGAAGAGGTGTCGATCGCATAAGAGATTCCTTTGCAAGCACCCGTTTACCTGTTGTTAAGGAGGACTTCGCTGGGGAATATTGGTCTTTGTCTTGAGAGAAATAGAGTTTTAGGAGCTTCAGTTGTCTGTTACTCTACTGTGGAATAATTTCGGTTTGGGAAGCGGAAATAAACCGCGTGTTTGGTCAGGGGAAACGTGAAATCAATCGTGTTTGATTGGGTCCCGGTCTTATAGCGTTGTGGACCGTTGTCTGGGGATAAGGGAGGAAGAACCCAGATAGTAAGGTTATGAGAAGGAACCTGGATAGTAGGGTTACTTAGGTATGAAAGCCTGGGTAGTAGGGTTGTGATAAGGAACCTGGATAGTAGGGTTACTTCGATATGAAAGCCTGGATAGTAGGTGTTGTACCCCAATTTTTGACCTAAGATCCCATTTTTATTTTTTGCATTTTTTAAAGATAAGTCAAGGTCACGAAATACGGTCGGTTTTAACGCCTCACCTTCGAGCTTTGACTATGCGAGGATTGTCAAGTGTTCTGAACATTTTTAGCCTATGTATCACTAACTTCTAATCGCATACAAAGGTGTATGTTAATACTTTCTTTTGTGTCATGTGCAGAGACAGGTCTGGATCAAGAGCATCAGGTGTCGCGCCTCAATTAAGGTTTTGGTTCTCCCAAGCCAGAAATACGGTTGATTGTGGATTCTCGAAGACTGATTCATCAAGGCACACCGTTGCACCCTTAATTTCGCCCCTAATTTTTTCAGTCGCACATTCATACCATATTTTGTTATTTGGTCACAATCATTAGTAAATATCTTCATTCATCACATTTTGCATCATTAGTCGTATTTAAGTTGACCAGAAAAAGTCAGTTTAAATCAAAGTTTGCATCGTCTTTCAGTTGTAAAATACCCGGCATTTTGCTTCATGCATTGTTATCTATTTACTCATTTGTTGCATTGCTCCAAGTTGTTTATATGTCAACAATAAAAATATTTTGGTTTTATAGACAGACTGTTAAAAGCGATTCGACACTATGCGGGAAAGTAGCGAGAAAATATTTCAAGTTTTCACCTTTTACCGATCATTTTATGAATCTGCACTTCGCGTAGATTATGACGGTATGCTCGCTTTATTTTTTCGGTACAGTTCTAAGTCTCGTTGTTAACCTTAAACGTCTGTTTAGTCTGATATTTTAATTATCATTTTATTTCGATTTTTGACCTTTTGAATATTTTTTCTTTAATCTTTGTGACATGTAGATTATTTTAATGTGTTCATTTCATTTTTTCGGATAAATTTTCGTCCGTGTTTTATCATTTTCGGTCATTTTGGGTCTTTATTTTTTATTCATAAAATATTCAAAAAAAATCATTTAAATTGAGTTAATTTTAATACATTTAGTTTTTTTGGTTATTTTTATCATTTAAGGACTATTTGGTCACAAAAATATATTGTTACACTACACTTTATTCCTATTGGTTGTTAACAGAAGTAATGGATCGATACTGAATTTGCCAAACGGAATTGAATAATGGACGGATATGATTGCAAGCTGAAATCTTTTTTCCTCTTCATCTGACTATTTAAATAGTCTTCATTTTCTTTGTGAAGAACAACAAAAAAATACACCAACAAAAACAATTTCATCTCTCTATTCCTCTCTCCTGCATCCATGTCCGGTCTTATGGAGTCATTATTTCTTCAATGCCAAAAAAACCACACTTTTCAATCCCGCCCATCTTCACAGCAACTCAACCAACCAACTCAAAATGTCGTACACCACCCTTTACCACTCTTCTTCAAAACCCCAAAGCCTCTTCAACTTCCTTAAACTCCACATTCTTAAACCACCTTAAAAACCAAAGACTAGATTCAACATGTGCCGTCTTCAACAAAATCCTTTCCCCTCGCGTCTCTCTCTGCACCAGAATGCTCCTCGCTTATGCTCACAACCACAATCTCCCAGAAGCAATCAATCTCTTCAACCAAATCCCATCAACACCATCACCGATTCCGTCATCCCTCATCAATCCCGCTGTACCAATTCTAACCAACCTGTTGTAGATGATCGGAGTTATCCGACGCCGGAGGCCCGATTCCGGTGAGACGAAAAGCAGGAGGACCACCAGGACGCAAGGCAAGTGCCTGCATAAGCGCAGGCCACTGCATCCCTTGATTGATCGAGAAATCAACAACATGAACACGCGATTTTCCTTGAAAAGCTTCAAGAATAGCTTGATTGGCAGTGAAGTGAGCAAACTTCAAGTAAGGACAAGTTTCATAGAAATGGATCTGAAGCGAATCGGAAACAGAATGCTGTGGAAACACATCGTAGATCCTTCGTGCTAAACCTTCAGCGAAATAGGTAGCAACTTTTCTCATAGCACCTTCTTGCGACACCGCTAGGTATCCGATCTGTTTCACAAGAGCTTCCGCTACAGGAAGATTATTCTGTTCAACAGCCTCAGCGCAAGTTATTAAAGTATGAACAAGAATAATCCCTTTCTCCTGTGTTTCAACAACCATAACAACAGGACGAGTTGACCCACCGTCAATTCTTCTCCTTCCATCATCCATCAATCCGCAAGCCTCACAACAACTCACCACTGCATCCTTCAATTCACTTACTGACATCAATCTCAGCAACTAAGAAGGTATGCATGCATCATATCCATTCAATTCCAAATGCACAAGCACCGTTTCACCGTTCCCATCAGTTCAGCTCCCTCTGCGTCTTCCTTTTTTCGTTGAGTCGCCAATAACTGTCAGCAACCATCATAAACCCACACGGTCCAATACTCTCTCTGTCCAGCTTCATTTCGATACCGGTATGGGTTTTATTTTGTTGAAGCCAAATGATTGTGTTATTCTGTATTATTTAAATTATGTTCACTATGTGTTATTTATTTTGGTAAATATGTTTCATGATTGTGTTTAATTTTATATTGAATTTTGGATAGTGATTAGTTGTGTTAAATTCTTTAAAGAACATGTTGTTGTTTGAAGTGTTGTTTGTCTATATTAATTTTAATGTCAATGCCATATAGTTTAATTGGAATAAAGTTTCTAATATCGATACCTTTTCTTTTTGTTTAAAAATTGAATGGTGGTGTTTTACTTATTGTTGAAATATCATGAACTTTGGCATTAGACAACATGTTTATTGTTTGATTTAATTTGATTGAGACTTTTTGATAATACCATTTGATTTGAGTGGGGTTACTATTGATAATTATGGTGTTGTTTGTAAAGTCGATGTCGACACCACATTGATAGAATTAGTTTCGAATAAAGTTTGTTGGATGTGTCGGGTTATCAAACATGTTAAGATGGAATTATTGAGCCTCCTTGGATAGGTGTTGGTTTCTTCCCGGAGTTTATAAAGAGTTTAAAAAGCTTTGACTCAATTCTTGTTTTGCTCCTTTTGAGTTTAATTTGTATATACCTTGAGTTTAGTTCTTTGTGAATTTTAATTTTGTTTTTTTAGAATGAGAAATTGTATTCATAATGTGGTTTAAATGTGTGTCGTGAACTCTTGGTCGCCAATTATTTCACTACTTCTTTGTTAATCTAAGTTAATTTCAATTTTTGATTTGATTCATCTTTTTGTTTGGTTATGTTTGTTTGGTGATTTTAATTGTGAAAGATCACTAACACATGTTAATTGTTGCAATTTCATTCATTTCATTTTTATACCACTTATGCTACTAACAAGTTTGTTTACTGTGAAGGTTTCCAAGAACTGTTTCAAGCGTTCGTTCTCGCATAGCGCATTTATAATTTTTCTTTATTCCCTTTTCACCTTACTATTTTTGATTTAATATTTGGTATTGTAAATATATACTTGTACACAATATTTTTTACTGTATATTTTACTCATTTCATTGGTAAATAAATTCCGTCTATGTAGATATTATTTTCATTGCATTGTGATTTTATTTTTAATTCCAACTAACTTCTGAAAATTGTGCGGACGCACATAAGTTTCCCGTGCTGTTAGATTTTGTCGGTATATCTCTTGTGATGCAGGGATTCTTATCTGACACCGTGAGCTTTATCCACCGCCTTTACGCTTTATCTGATGCTTGGAGTATTATCTCACATTAGGTTTTTTGATGATGCTGTCGGCTTGTGATTTATTTTCACCTAAGGTTTGATATACTCTTAGCTTATTTATCCGTCTGTGGTTTTAAATCCAAGGGAAATATTTTAACTTTGTTGACCTCATGTCATCAAATACATCTTCTACAATCGTGCGAATAGCCTCATTCATGTTTTGCTTGCTTACTATTTTTCCAAACTTAAGACAATTTTCCCAAAAGACCCCATTTTCAAACTCACACCTTTTAAGTCAAAACTTCGACACTAGGTCGTCGTATCTTCAAAATCTCTCCAACACCGATTTTTAGCCAAACGAACCATTTTAATCAAACAAACAATTTTAACCAAAAACAGATATTTCAAAAGGTTCCTGCGGAGTACCGCAGATGCATTGGGTGCTAATACCTTCCCATTGTATAACCAACCCCCGAACTCTCAATCTCTTTTAAAAACGCATTGTATTTTCATTACTTTTAAGTATTATTTTACATTGCATATTTTAGGGTTTTATTTCGCACTTTTCCCTTTTCCCTTGGAAATAATAAAGCGCGGTGGCGACTCTTGCTTTTGTGAGTCAAGTTAATTAATAGCTTGATCTCCGATTTTCACCGCTACAGAATTGGCGACTCTGCTGGGGAAAGATTGACCTCTTGCTGGTCCATCCCTAAGTGGGTTAAGCCTAATTTGTTTTATCTGTTTTATCATTATTTGATTGTTTGATTATATGTATATATTATGATTATTTGGGTGTTGATAATATTTACAAAGGACAAGTCCTATACCCGGACTAAGTTACACTTAGGAATAGGACGAGCGGTATAGTCATGTTAACTTTGAGGGAGTAATCCCGAAGAAGGAGGCATGAGATCCCCCACTCAGTGGAAGGCCCTTTTGAACGTAATATTTGTTTACCGAGTAATCGGGAAGACATTATTATTTTCGACCTGGGAGCCAGAGAAGCTGGGAACCGTAGAACCCTAACCCATCTTGGCCTTTTAGGTGTAGCGCGGAGATTATAACGGAGTAATCCGGAAGTAATTGTTACGCGATGCTACGCTCGGATGAGTTTCTCTTGAGAATATTGCTGATTATTGAGTAATCAAGACGTTGGTAATATCCGAAGGAGGAATGTAGACTCCGGGAACTCTTAGAACCTTGTTCTACAGGTGTGATTAAACCGTTAGTACATACCTTGGGGGTGTTCCTTACCTTGACTCCATGCTCGTGACGTTGAACCTTTCGACTTTATCTGTGACCTTGCTTGTGGTTGTTGCATAGCCATGCATTCATGCATCCATAAAACCCTTTTCACTTGACTTTGAAGGAATTCAGAGGTCTTTCTTTGTAAACATCACAAGTTTTGTCAAGCTCAATGGATCTTGGGTGTTGATAGGGCGAAAACCCTAATCCACCAAAATGGATAATTGATCTTGATGATAACTTGATCAATGTTTGGAGCCAATTTAAAATTCATCTTCTATCTTCATACTTTGATGTTTACAACTTAATATCTTGAGTTCCTTGAAAATCAAATAAAAACTCTCTTTTGCATATCATACATCATTCTACATTTTTTGTTTCACTTTCAAAGGTCTTTTTTCCGAGTCTTATTTTTCCTTTGGTCTCACCAGTACAACACTCGCGCTAAGAGAACAATGGAGAATATCAAGCAAGAGGTTTCTGAACTCCGTAGAGAGATGACTATTTTGAAAGCTGGTATGGAGCACTTAACTGGTTTGGTTGAAATTTTGGTTGCCGCCCAAGTCAATCCTTCTAGAAGGGAGGAAGCGATGATAAAAGTCTCCACTGAAACTCTAAAATCATTCTCTCATGAGAAGGTGATGGTTAATGCACCTAATGACTTTCCTGACAAGGTGAATGTGGGAGTGCATCTAGAAGAAGATGTTGGGAAGGGATGTTCATATGAAGATGGTAGCTCAGCTAATGGTGTGAAGAAGTTTGATAATAACTTTTCCAAGAAGAGAACCAGAGGAAGAAATAATCATCATCAGAATCATCATGTTTCTCCCATTTATCAACAGAATCATCAAGTTCCTAATCAGAGGAAAAATCAATTTGATCCAATTCCAATCACCTATACAGAGTTGTTCCCTATCTTGATGCAGAGGAATTTGGTTCAGACCCGACCTCCACCATAGGTTCCTGAGAAGATACATTGGTACTACAAAGCTGATTTGGCTTGTACCTTTCATCAAGGTGCTCCTGGGCATGACTTGGAGGGTTGCTTTTCTTTGAAGATTGAGGTTCAGAAGTTGGTCAGAAGTGGTATCTTGTCATTCAAGGACGTTGGTTTTGAAGTTCAAATCAAGCATGTGTCGAAGAGTAAACACGATTGATGGTCACTTTGAGTTTTGAAGGATGTTTTCGGTGATTCAGGTCCAGATGGAAAGCCTTCCCCGATTATTAACTTATTTATGCTTTTTGTAATTTTTCTTGTTTATCAAAACATTGTTTGCATGTAAGAGCTTGTTTGCATCTGAATGATTATCTTAATACAATGAATATGTTTGTCTTGAAGAAATTCATTCGTTTCACTCATATTTGTTTTCAAATTTTAAATTGCTTTTGCACTATGATACCAAATTGTTGCCCATTCTCTTGCCTAGGCAGAGATTGAAGGGAGGATGATGATCTAAAGAACACAAAATCTCTGGTTGTTTGCTTTTGGGTAAAATCTTGCTGATGATGTACAGGCATTGTTTCAAACCCCTAAACACCAGAGATATAAGGAAGATAATCCATTGCTAACCCCTTTTGAGCCTTTGAAGCAGAAGTTTCTTTTCTATACGAAAAAACCTTGAATTTTAACCTGGGGCAGGGTAGTTTTTAGTTAATCTGACTGAGTGTTCAAAATTCGTAAGGAAGATGTTTTTTGAAGGGAAACTACGAGGGCTATCCTTCATGTATAATGAATCTAGAGGATGTGGAACCACAATGTTATCCCTCATTCATCAAGAAACGAGGCAATCACAATCTTCTCAACAAGCAAATACAAGCTAATGTCACACATTTTGTTCAAAAAGTCAAAAATCGAGAAAAAGAAAAAGCCTGCTAAGTCAAAAAACATGAAAACGTGTGACTTAGGCAAAATTAAGGCATCTCGCTGGACTATCAATTTAAAAGAATTAGTTCAGGCAAAAGTTAGGGAAAATAAAACCGCAAAGAAAAGGACTGCAAAGAAAAGTCCTCAGCAAAGAACAAATTGGTGATTACAAACACGAAGACATGAGGGTGGTTTCTACTCCGAAAGCCTCGTCGTTTCCCTGACCGTCACAAAATCCTTTTGAGAGATGAACACTCATGTTGAATTAACTGAACATAGGGTTGGAGAACATCATGAAGAATGGGTGGGCACCAAATATTTTGAGCCTTAAAATCTTTTTTCTAAAAACCATGAACCAGACCACATTACAACCTTCAAAAGTCCTAATTGAAGCAAGGCTATTTTGAAAGCATACTTCAATGAGATAGTGTTCCTGACTCCCATGAACGTTCTAAATATTTATGTTGGTATCATATGTTTTTCCTATACAAAAATAAATGATGCTCTAACTCGCAAAATTTGTGCGATATCTTTTCAAAATCTTCAAGACTTACATAACTGTTGCATTAGAATTTTCATTCTCATAATAAAATTTTCTAACTGCAAAACACTTGTTTGATATCAAGGAAGCTCACATAAGCACCAGTGATGAGTTTATTCTTTTAAGGCCTGAAACTATGTTGAGTAATTGACGGATCACGTCAAGAAAAAATCATATCCAGGGGCATGTCACCTGAAGACCGTAAGCACGAACATGTTGCTTCTCCTAATTAATGCTTTCCCAACTTGTTTACTCTTTTGGGGCAAAATTTGAAGACTTTGTTGTGCCAACTACAGTCAATCCGGGGCAATCACGTCGAGATTCGATGAATCTCTCTAAGAGTTTGAAGACACCAGAGCACGGTGGATGCCATGTCTTTTGTAAAATCCTCTTGAGACGATTTCTTCTCATCAACCATATAGCTTGGGGCATTTTAGAAGTGAAGTTATTCGCAAGAATCGTCGAGCATCACGCAGCTTATCAGCAATAAGCTTGGGGCATCCAAAATTAATCCCAGGGGCAATCCAGATTTGTCAAGATATGTTTTTCATACATTATCAAAGGGTGGTATTCCCAGTATCTCCAGCTAAGCAAGACTTCTTTCCAGCTGAAACATTGTTTGTGTTGTTATCCTTTCAATGGATTGTCGACAATGGAAGACTGGACTTTGGGTTTTCTACCTGAAAATATCTTCCTCTCCAGAGATATTTAAGCCTTGTAAAAAGACCTTGCTCCAATGATGGCATGTGTTCTATCTCTAGTAATGTTCCCATCTTGTTGAGATTAGCCGAGTGTCGGGTTGTACTGGGATGTCTTATCATCTTCTGTCTATCTTCTCTATTTGTTTTGTCAGCATATACATGACATTCATTTATTTATTCATACTTGCATCATGCATGCACATTTGTATGTGTTGATGTCTTTGGGTTCGTATACCTTGGTTATGTCCATTCAAATAGCATATTTGATCTTTCCAAATAGAGTGTCAACTTAAGCAGAAAGTGCACCTCTTTTCTAATTCCCCCACTGAGTTAACTCTCGTGGAAGAATCTTGCTTTAGCTTTCCTTTTCCACCTCTGGATAGGATAAATCCCCATTTGAGTTGTTTCCTCATTGGGTGGAGTCTTGTTTGACTATTTTCTCTCCAGTTTATTCCTGGATTGAGCTTTGTCTCTTGTGAACGATACCCTGTGGATCTCTCTAGGCTGTGAAACCTAGATGGAGAGTGCATTTATTTTGCAACGTAAATACTTGGTCTCCTCAAGAAGGATTTATTCATGGTTCCCCATTAAAGATGAACTTTATTCCCCAGTAGTGTTATCACAACTTTCTTCTGGAATATCGACATGACAACAAGCGGCTGACTCTTTATTTGAGCAGTTTGATTATTTCTGATTTCTCTACGACAAATGGCGGTCTCTTCATGAGCAGTTTGTCCATCCCTGATGAAATTATTGGTTCTCACCTCCAGCAATATCTTCACGATATTTTATGGGTATCTTTTTGGCAAACAGCAAGCGGTGGTCTCTTCATGAGCAACTTGTGTGTTATGGATACTCTTGACAAACAGCAAGCGGCAGTCTCTTCATGGACAACTTGTATGTTATCAACACTTTTAAAAACAGCAAGCGACAGTCTCTTCATGGACAACTTGTATGTTATCAACACTTTCAAAACAGCAAGCGGCGGTCTCTTCATGAGCAACTTGTGTGTTATTTTTCTCTTGAAGAACATCAAGCGGCGGTCTCTTCACGAGCAACTTGTATGTTATTGATACCTTGAAAGAAACAGCAAGCGGCGGTCTCTTCATGAGCAACTTGTGTGTTATTGGTAATTTTGAAAAGAAACAGCAAGCGGCAGTCTCTTCATGGACAACTTGTATGTTATCAACACTTTTTGAAAACGGCAAGTGGCGGTCTCTTCATGAGCAGCTTGTACGGAAAACGGCAAGTGGCGGTCTCTTCATGAGCAGCTTGTACGGAAAATGGCAAGTGGCAGCTTCTTCATGAGCAGCTTGTACGTTAGTATTTTTGGAAGACAGCAAGTGGCAGCTTATCTATTTGAGCAACTTGTGTGTTATTGTTCCCTTGAAGACAACAAGTGGCAGCTTCTTCATGAGCAGCTTGTGGGTTATTAGCAACAAGTGGCAGACTCTTCATGGGCAACTTGTGTGCTTTGATATTTTTTTGAAGACAGCAAGTGGCAGCTTTATGAGCAGCTTGTGGGTTTTTGGCAACAAGCGGCGAACTCTTCATGAGCAACTTGTGTGCTTTAATATCCTTTGAAGACAGCGAGTGGCGGTCTCTTCATGAGCAGCTTGTATGTTATTGACACCTTTGAAAGGAAGCAAGTGGCGACCTCTTTATTTGAGCAGCTTGTGTATCCCCAACAATAATGTCTACTCAGCAAATGGCATCCCTTTCGGAAAAGTCCTGTGGGGAAGTTTGTTATTTTATCCTTTTCAAGTGATATCTTGGTCAGAGAAGAAATGTGTTACCGTTCTTGGTAATATTCAGAAATCAGAGATGTTTATCTCCAGCCACAGTGCTGATGTCAATCCTTTTGTTTTCCAGCCACAGTGCTGATGTCAATCATTTTGTTTTCCAGCCACAGTGCTGATGTCAATCATTTTGTTTTCCAGCCACAGTGCTGATGTCAATCATTTTGTTTTCCAGCCACAATGCTGATGTCAATCATTTTGTTTTCCAGCCACAGTGCTGATGTCAATCATTTTCCAGTCTCAGTACTGATGTCCATCATTTCCTTTTCCAGTCACAGTGCTGATGTAAATCATTTCTTTTTCCAGTCTTCGTACTGATGTAAATCATCTCTTTTCCAGTCTCAACACTGATGTAAATCATCTCTTTTCCAGTCTCAACACTGATGTAAATCATCTCTTTTCCAGTCTCAACACTGATGTAAATCATCTCTTTTCCAGTCTCAACACTGATGTAAATCATTCAAGAGTCTCTCATTTGAAGTCTATGACTTTGTTTCCCCAATGGAGTTACAACCTCTTCCTCTGTGGGATTACTGTATAATGTGCTTAGTTTCTCCAGCATAGTCTGTCTCATATGGCGTCATTCCCCATAAAATTCAAAACATCACATTCATATCGTATCGTAAACATAATCGCGGTATCTTAAGGCCAAAAATTGTGTATTCTATATTTAAGTCCCTTCAATCTCGTCGAAATGAAGATCCCAATCTTCATATCTCCAGATAGAAGAAACTTAAATAGGGGCAGCTGTTGTACCCCAATTTTTGACCTAAGATCCCATTTTTATTTTTTGCATTTTTTAAAGATAAGTCAAGGTCACGAAATACGGTCGGTTTTAACGCCTCACCTTCGATCTTTTACTATGCGAGGATTGTCAAGTGTTCTGAACATTTTTATCCTATGTATCACTAACTTCTAATCGCATACAAAGGTGTATGTTCATATTTTCTTTTGTGTCATGTGCAGAGACAGGTCTGGATCAAGAGCATCAGGTGTCGCGCCTCAATTAAGGTTTTGGTTCTCCCAAGCCAGAAATACGGTTGATTGTGGATTCTCGAAGACTGATTCATCAAGGCACACCGTTGCACCCTTAATTTCGCCCCTAATTTTTTCAGTCGCACATTCATACCATATTTTGTTATTTGGTCACAATCATTAGTAAATATCTTCATTCATCACATTTTGCATCATTAGTCGTATTTAAGTTGACCAGAAAAAGTCAGTTTAAATCAAAGTTTGCATCGTCTTTCAGTTGTAAAATACCCGGCATTTTGCTTCATGCATTGTTATCTATTTACTCATTTGTTGCATTGCTCCAAGTTGTTTATATGTCAATAATAAAAATATTTTGGTTTTATAGACAGTCTGTTAAAAGCGATTTGACACTATGCGGGAAAGTAGCGAGAAAATATTTCAAGTTTTCACCTTTTACCGATCATTTTATGAATCTGCGCTTCGCGTAGATTATGACGGTATGCTCGCTTTATTTTTTCAGTACAGTTCTAAGTCTCGTTGTTAACCTTAAACGTCTGTTTAGTCTGATATTTTAATTATCATTTTATTTCGATTTTTGACCTTTTGAATATTTTTTCTTTAATCTTTGTGACATATAGATTATTTTAATGTGTTCATTTCATTTTTTCGGATAAATTTTCGTCCGTGTTTTATCATTTTCGGTCATTTTGGGTCTTTATTTTTTATTCATAAAATATTCAAAAAAAATCATTTAAATTGAGTTAATTTTAATACATTTAGTTTTTTTGGTTATTTTTATCATTTAAGGACTATTTGGTCACAAAAATATATTGTTACACTACACTTTATTCCTATTGGTTGTTAACAGAAGTGATGGATCGATATTGAATTTGCCAAACGGAATTGAATAATGGACGGATATGATTGCAAGCTGAAATCTTTTTTCCTCTTCATCTGACTATTTAAATAGTCTTCATTTTCTTTGTGAAGAACAACAAAAAAATACACCAACAAAAACAATTTCATCTCTCTATTCCTCTCTCCTGCATCCATGTCCGGTCTTATGGAGTCATTATTTCTTCAATGCCAAAAAAACCACACTTTTCAATCCCGCCCATCTTCACAGCAACTCAACCAACCAACTCAAAATGTCGTACACCACCCTTTACCACTCTTCTTCAAAACCCCAAAGCCTCTTCAACTTCCTTAAACTCCACATTCTTAAACCACCTTAAAAACCAAAGACTAGATTCAGCACGTGCCGTCTTCAACAAAATCCTTTCCCCTCGCGTCTCTCTCTGCACCAGAATGCTCCTCGCTTATGCTCACAACCACAATCTCCCAGAAGCAATCAATCTCTTCAACCAAATCCCATCAACACCATCACCGATTCCGTCATCCCTCATCAATCCCGCTGTACCAATTCCAACCAACCTGTTGTAGATGATCGGAGTTACCCGACGCCGGAGGCCCGATTCCGGTGAGACGAAAAGCAGGAGGACCACCAGGACGCAAGGCAAGTGCCTGCATAAGCGCCGGCCACTGCATCCCTTGATTGATCGAGAAATCAACAACATGAACACGCGATTTTCCTTGAAAAGCTTCAAGAATAGCTTGATTGGCAGTGAAGTGAGAAAACTTCAAGTAAGGACAAGTTTCATAGAAATGGATCTGAAGCGAATCAGAAACAGAATGCCGTGGAAACACATCGTAGATCCTTCGTGCTAAACCTTCAGCGGAATAGGTAGCAACTTTTCTCATAACACCTTCTTGCGACACCGCTAGGTATCCGATCTGTTTCACAAGAGCTTCCGCTACAGGAAGATTATTCTGTTCAACAGCCTCAGCGCAAGCCATTAAAGTATGAACAAGAATAATCCCTTTCTCCTGTGTTGCAACAACCATAACAACAGGACGAGTTGACCCACCGTTAATTCTTCTCCTTCCATCATCCATCAATCCGCAAGCCTCACAACAACTCACCACTGCATCCTTCAATTCACTTACCGACATCAATCTCAGCAACTAAGAAGGTATGCATGCATCATATCCATTCAATTCCAAATGCACAAGCACCGTTTCACCGTTCCCATCAGTTCAGCTCCCTCTGCGTCTTCCTTTTTTCGTTGAGTCGCCAATAACTGTCAGCAACCATCATAAACCCACACGGTCCAATACTCTCTCTGTCCAGCTTCATTTCGATACCGGTATGGGTTTTATTTTGTTGAAGCCAAATGATTGTGTTATTCTTTATTATTTAAATTATGTTCACTATGTGTTATTTATTTTGGTAAATATGTTTCATGATTGTGTTTAATTTTATATTGAATTTTGGATAGTGATTAGTTGTGTTAAATTCTTTAAAGAACATGTTGTTGTTTGAAGTGTTGTTTGTCTATATTAATTTTAATGTCAATGCCATATAGTTTAATTGGAATAAAGTTTCTAATATCGATACCTTTTCTTTTTGTTTAAAAATTGAATGGTGGTGTTTTACTTATTGTTGAAATATCATGAACTTTGGCATTAGACAACATGTTTATTGTTTGATTTAATTTGATTGAGACTTTTTGATAATACCATTTGATTTGAGTGGGGTTACTATTGATAATTATGGTGTTGTTTGTAAAGTCGATGTCGACACCACATTGATAGAATTAGTTTCGAATAAAGTTTGTTGGATGTGTCGGGTTATCAAACATGTTAAGATGGAATTATTGAGCCTCCTTGGATAGGTGTTGGTTTCTTCCCGGAGTTTATAAAGAGTTTAAAAAGCTTTGACTCAATTCTTGTTTTGCTCCTTTTGAGTTTAATTTGTATATACCTTGAGTTTAGTTCTTTGTGAATTTTAATTTTGTTTTTTTAGAATGAGAAATTGTATTCATAATGTGGTTTAAATGTGTGTCGTGAACTCTTGGTCGCCAATTATTTCACTACTTCTTTGTTAATCTAAGTTAATTTCAATTTTTGATTTGATTCATCTTTTTGTTTGGTTATGTTTGTTTGGTGATTTTAATTGTGAAAGATCACTAACACATGTTAATTGTTGCAATTTCATTCATTTCATTTTTATACCACTTATGCTACTAACAAGTTTGTTTACTGTGAAGGTTTCCAAGAACTGTCTCAAGCGTTCGTTCTCGCATAGCGCATTTATAATTTTTCTTTATTCCCTTTTCACCTTACTATTTTTGATTTAATATTTGGTATTGTAAATATATACTTGTACACAATATTTTTTACTGTATATTTTACTCATTTCATTGGTAAATAAATTCTGTCTATGTAGATATTATTTTCATTGCATTGTGATTTTATTTTTAATTCCAACTAACTTCTGAAAATTGTGCGGACGCACATAAGTTTCCCGTGCTGTTAGATTTTGTCGGTATATCTCTTGTGATGCAGGGATTCTTATCTGACACCGTGAGCTTTATCCACCGCCTTTACGCTTTATCTGATGCTTGGAGTATTATCTCACATTAGGTTTTTTGATGATGCTGTCGGCTTGTGATTTATTTTCACCTAAGGTTTGATATACTTTTAGCTTATTTATCCGTCTGTGGTTTTAAATCCAAGGGAAATATTTTAACTTTGTTGACCTCATGTCATCAAATACATCTTCTACAATCGTGCGAATAGCCTCATTCATGTTTTGCTTGCTTACTATTTTTCCAAACTTAAGACAATTTTCCCAAAAGAGCCCATTCTCAAACTCATACCTTTTAAGTCAAAACTTTGACACTAGGTCGTCGTATCTTCAAAATCTCTCCAACACCGATTTTTAGCCAAACGAACCATTTTAATCAAACAAACAATTTTATCCAAAAACAGATATTTCAAAAGGTTCCCGCAGAGTACCGCAGATGCATTGGGTGCTAATACCTTCCCATTGTATAACCAACCCCCGAACTCTCAATCTCTTTTAAAAACGCATTGTATTTTCATTACTTTTAAGTATTATTTTACATTGCATATTTTAGGGTTTTATTTCGCACTTTTCCCTTTTCCCTTGGAAATAATAAAGCGCGGTGGCGACTCTTGCTTTTGTGAGTCAAGTTAATTAATAGCTTGATCTCCGATTTTCACTGCTACAGTAGGGCTCGTGGGAAGGAACCTGGATAGTAGGGTTACTTCAATATGAAAACCTGGATAGTAGGGCTGTGAGAAGGAACCTGGATAGTAGGGTTGTGAGAAGGAACCTGGATAATAGGGTTACTTCGATATGAAAGCCTGGATAGTAGGTCTCATGGGAAGGAACCTGGATAGTAGGGTTACTTCGGTATGAAATTCTGGATAGTAGGGTTGTAAGAAGGAACCTGGATAGTAGGGTTACTTTGATATGAAAGCCTGGATAGTAGGGCTGTGAGAAGGAACCTGGATAATAGGGTTATTTGATATGAAAGCCTGGATAGTAGGGCTCGCGGGAAGGAACCTGGATGAGGTTGCATTTGTTGCTGATGATCACTCTGTTTAGCTTTGAGTGTTGATCATGGACTTGCTGGAAATTGTTGATAACAATGTCTTTCCTGAAAGGAATACAAGGTTAGCTATATGTGATGCATGAGATGCATTGTATGTTGATGTTCTCAAAATAAATGAGGCTATGTTATATGTGGTGCATGCATATGTCATGATGTATGAACATGAAATGCTGACGTGATAATCTGAATCTGGGAAAATAAATCCCTGATTGTTATGAAAACCGTAGTTCCTTCATCTCTGTTGGGGATGGTAAACAAAGATGATCGTGTTGGGGATTTTCCCATTGGCTGGTTAAACATTGTGTCGGACGAGACTCTATCTGAAGACATCTCTGCGGGGAATAACTCTATTGGAGAGGAGATACTATGTCGACGGATCTGCCGACTTGGAGAAATAAATCAGCTGGGGATGAACTTCTGTTGCTGGTGATAAACAAACTCTACTTTGGGAAAAATTTTCCGACTCACTCACGATTGTGAACCTCGGCTGGGGAGAGTTGTGTCATGTTCGGAAAAGCTAACACCACTGTCTTTGGATACTTCATACTCTGTGGGGAGTGTACGTACCACTTCTCATATTCTCCAGCTGGCTCTGTCATTGTGCCTGATGGGCCGAGTAACTGTAGGGTTTGGGCACTTCTTGTTTGTCCCTGTTCCTGGTATTACGAGTAATTGTATTTTGCTTTTTATGTAAATATTTATGAGCAGCAATTATTCTCAAATGCATATATAAAAAATGAATCGTTGGACGTTCTGGCAAAAAAAAAAAAACAGAAAAACAAATCGAAATTTCTTGTGAAAATGAATTGTATTGATCTTGAAGTTGGCCCATAATAGGCGTTTTTATACAAAGAGGATGACGTCCTAGTAAGAGAACGCCGCCGAAAGAAATTACAATTTGTAAAAGAAAGAAAAACATCTATGTAGAACAATCCCATTGGCTTCCAACTCTGATATTGCCTTTATATCTTCAAGCATCTCATCACTTTGCTGCTTGGTCGAAGGTGGATCAAATTGATTGGCACCGTCCGAGCTTGATAGTTGATACCGAAGTCTGGTTGCGAGGTGATCCAATGAGACATAGTGTTACACTTTGATCCCTAATTTTTTCCTGGACCGCCCTTTTGGGTTTTCCGTCCACCGGGATACCCTTTTTTCCCAAGTCGCCTTTTCAGGTTTTCGACTTGCCGGGTGTACAGTTTTTTTATTTTCATCCCTTACTTTTTCCCGAACCCTTTTGGTTCGCCGGGAAGCCCTATTTTTTTCCTAGGCCAGTCAACCTAGTGGTTCTTTGATTACACATAGTATCTTTTTACTATGTCTGCATTGAGGGGGTGAGGAAGGTCGTCACCATCCATGGTGGTTAAAATCATAGCTCCTTCCGAGAAAAATTTCTTAACCACAAATGGTCCTTCGTATGTGGGGTACATTTGCCCCTGGGATCACCTTGTAGTAGAATGATGCACTTAATTACTAGATCCCCGACTTGATATTCTTGACGTCTTACTTTCTTGTTAAAATCCTTGATCATCCGCTTTTGATACGTCTGACCATGATAGATAGCAGTAAGTCTCTTTTCATCGATTAGATTCAGCTGATCAAGTCGGGTTTGGATCCAGTCGTCTTCGTTCAAACCTGCATCCTTCATAATCCTGAGAGAGGGTATCTGGACTTTGATGGGTAGGACTTCCTCCATGCTATACACCAAAGAATAGGGTGTTGCCCCTGTCGACGTCTGTGCTGAGGTACGGTACCCATGAAGAGCGAATGGTAACATCTCGTGCCAGTCTTTGTACGTCACCGTCATCTTCTGCACAATCTTCTTGATGTTCTTGTTAGCCGCTTCAACAGCCCCATTCATCTTCGGCCGGTAGGGAGAAGAGTTGTGATGCTGTATCTTGAATTATTTGTAGAGCTCGATGATCATTGTATTGTTGATATTTGTACCATTGTCTGTAATGATCCTCTCTGGTACACCATATCGACAGATCAAATTGTGTCGGATAAACCGTGCCACGACATTCTTGGTTATTGTAGCAAAGGAAGCTGCCTTGACCCACTTTGTAAAGTAATCAATTGCTACCAAAATGAAGCGATGCCCGTTAGACGCAGTAGGTTTGATCTCGCCGATCATGTCAATGCCCCACATTGCAAAAGGCCACGGAGCTGTCAAAACATTTAGGGGAACCAGAGGTACATGTACCTTATCAGCATAGACATGGCACTTATGACAGGTTCGAGAGTGCTGGTAACAATCGGCTTCCATAGTGGACCAGTAATATCCTACCCGTAGGATTTTCATTTCCATGGTATGTCCACTGGAATGAGTTCCGAAGGTACCTTCATGTAACTCTACCATGATCCTTTCTGCCTCGCTCTTGTCTATGCACCACAGTAAGGTTGAATCATGGTTACGCTTATAGAGGACACCATTACTGATGAAGAACTTCGCAGCGAACCTTCTCAGAAATTTCTTATCATTAACAGATGCACCTTCAGGGTATTCTTGAGCCTCAAGATACCTCTTTACCTCGTGAAACCAGGGTTTTTCTGCTACCTCTTCAGTCTCATTGTCATAGCAATGTGCAGGTTTGTCTAACCTCTCAATGGTAATCCGGGGAGCTTCATTGTCCCACCTCACTTTGAACATAGAAGACATGGTAGCTAGCGCGTCCGCTAACTGATTCTCCTCTCTTGGGAAGTGTTCAAAGGTTATATCCTCGAAGTGCGGGAGAAATGTCAGTACACACTCTTTGTAAGGAATAAGATTCGGGTGTTTCGTATCCCACTCGCATTTGATCTGACTTATCACTAGAGCGGAATCTCCGAATACACTCAAGAACTTAATCCTCAGGTCAATAGCAACTCGAAGACCCATGATACACGGTTCATACTCTGTCATATTGTTGGTGTAGTTGAAACATAATCGAGCGGTAAATGGAGTATGACAGCCTTTAGGAGATATAATTAAAGCGCCAACGCCATTACCCAAAGAGTTTGAGGCTCCATCAAAATACATAGACCATCTGGATCCCTCCTCAGGTCCTTCATCCGGTCCAGGTTCTTCGCAGTCGGTTACCAACATGATGTTCTCATCTGGGAACTTGAAATTCATGGAATGGTAGTCGTCCACGGCCTGGTGCACCAAATGATCCGCCAACACACTCCCCTTGATTGCTTTTTGGGTTGTGTATTGATGTCATATTCGGTCAAGATCATCTGCCATCTTACTATCCTTCTGGAGAGAGCGGGTTTCTCAAAAATATACTTAATCGGATCCATCTTTGATATCAACAAAGTGGTATGAGTCAGCATATACTGTCTTAGCCGGCGAGCAACCCATGCCAAAGCGCAACAAGTTTTCTCGAGCAATGAGTATCGGGTCTCACAATCAGTAAATTTTTTGCTAAGGTAATAAATGGCATGCTCTTTTCGGCCAGACTCGTCATGCTTCCCCAGCACACACCCTATTGAATAGTCTAGCACCGTCAAGTATAATATCAAAGGTCTTCCTTCAACTGGAGGCATCAAAATTGGTGGTTCTTGAAGGTATTTTTTGATTCTTTCAAAAGCGGTCTGGCATTCGTCATTCCACTTTACCACTTGATCTTTCTTCAGCAGCTTGAAGATTGGCTCCCAAGTAGCAGTCAGATGTGAAATGAACCTGGAAATGTAATTCAGACATCCCAAGAAACCTCTGACTTCTTTCTTTGTGCGGGGTACCGGCATCTCTTGTATGGCTTTTACCTTTGCAGGGTCCACCTGGATACCTTTGTCACTGACAAAAAAAACCCAGGAGCTTACCAGACCTTACCCCGAAGGTACACTTGTTCGGATTCAACCTCAGCTTGTACGTCTTCAATCTGTCAAATGATTTCTGGAGATGATCAAGGTGCTCTTCCTCAGTTTGGGACCTGGATATCATGTCATCAACATAAACCTCGATCTCGTGGTGAATCATGTCGTGGAACAAAGCGACCATGGCGCACTGATAAGTTGCCCCAGAATTCTTCAACCCAAAAGGCATTACCTTGTAACAGAAGGTGCCCCACTGTGTAACGAAGGTTGTTTTCTCCATGTCCTCAGGAGCCATCTTGATTTAGTTGTAGCCAGAAAAACCATCCATGAAAGATAAGATCTTATGCTGCATGGTGTTGTCGACTAGAACATCAATGTGAGGGAGAAGGAAGTCATCCTTGGGGCTTGCCCTGTTCAGGTCTCTGTTGTCCACACACATCCGTACCTTACCGTCCTTTTTAGGTATCGGAACGACGTTGGCCACCCACTATGGATAAGAAGTGACAGCTAAGAACCCTGCGTCAAACGGTTTCATGACCTCCGCTTTGATTTTCTCTGACATTTCACGGCGCATACGGCGGACCTTCTGCTTTAACGGAGGGCAGTCTTCCTTAGTTGGCAGTCAATGTACCACAATATCAGTGTCTAACCCAGGCATGTCTTCATAGGACCAGGCGAAGATCTCAACATAGTCGCATAGCATCTGTACTAATCGTTGTTTGACACTAGGCTCCAAATTCGCACCTATCTTGACCTCCTTCCTGTCTTCCTCTGTACCCAAATTCACTGACTCAACTGGCTCTTCATGAGGTTGTATGGCCCTTTCTTCCTGCTGTAATAGTCTAGCAAGTTCTCCAGGCACCTCACAATTGTCCTCACCTTCGTCCTCGACTTGGTTGATCTGATTTTTGAAGTCATAACTGGCAGTGGCAGAGTTGTTATCAATGGGATCCAGAGTGGATATGGATCTGCAGTATGATATGTGAGTGTGTGTAAGAGAATACTTGTTTTGATAAACTGAGAGACAGAAAATAAAAACAAGGAGCTCAAAACTTGTAATGCAAGAAACGTACAATGTTTTATTAATGATATATGAAATGACAAATAATAACCCCTCACAAGCAAAGCCAAGGCACCTCAGGCAAGGCATCGGGCCGTAAAGTTTCAAACTATTTATTACAAATCTTAAAAAAAAGACAATTACTGCGGAATAAAAGAAACAGGTATGAAGTCCTTCTCCGTCCAGTTGTTCAGTCCACCATTGGTTGTTGGGTAGATCCAGCTGTCGATATTTGAATCTTCTTCACTATCCTCAATTGCATTAACTTCCCGATTGCTGATGTGCAAAGGAGGTCTTCCAATCCGTGCGCGCCTAACAGTCCTCTGAGCCCCTGTAGTAAAGCCCAAACCAAATTTGTCAGTTTTGTGAGTGAAATCAGGGAGCTGACCCCAATTGGTACACCCACATTCTTCAATTATAGCCCTGGCATCCTTGAGAGAAGCCATCTTCAACGGAGGTTTGCTGGTAGTAACTTCAGCTGATGCCGAGAACTGAGGGACCTCCTCGAAATTTTGACAAGGCATTTCTATGAATTCCCCGTCCATCTCCACATAGCGGAAGGAATTGAGATGACTCACCATATACTCCTCTTCACCTCGTACCGTGACAATCTTCTCCTTCACCAAATATTTCAGCATTTGATGGAGTGTGGAAGTCACTGCCCCAGCCTTATGAATCCAAGGACGACCCAGCAAGCAAGAATATGATGGTCTGATATCCATTACATAGAAGGTGGACCCAAAGGTCTAAGAACCCACCTTGATAGGGATGACCACCTCCCCGTGCACCATTCTTTTTGACCCATCAAAAGCCCTCACCACAATGTTACTCGATTTTAGAATCAATCCTTCACAATCCAGACGGTCTAACGCTTTCTTCGGTAGAACATTCAGTGAGGACCCGGTATCTACTAGCACGTGGGCCATAGTGGTTCCCCTGCACTCGATCGAGACATTCAGAGCATCATTATGATTTCTCCCCTTAAGGGTTAGGTCCATATCTGAAAAGCCTAGCCCATTGTCAGCAGTCAGGCTAACCACACAATCTTTGAACTGATCTGCATATGTTTCCTGCGGCACATGCGCAGTCTTGAGAAACGCAATCAAAGCCTTCGCATGGGCTTCGGAACATAACAACAAGGACAACATGGATATCTTTGACGGGGTCTGCCCCAGTTGCTCGACCACATTGTAGTCGCTCTTCTTGATAATCTTCAATATTTCCTCTATCTCTTGTTTAGAGGTTTCCACAATGATCTTCTTCAGTGCCTCTGTTCAGGCAGGCTCACCTATGATTTCTTTGCCCCGAGTATCAGATGACTTGGAGACAGGGTGATAACTTGGATAGGAACTGGGGCAGTAGTTGACGTACTAACAGACAGAATGACAACAGGTTCATGGACAGTCAGAGGGGAGATCTCGGGAGAAAAGAGTCTTCCACTTCTGGTGACCTTACTGGTCCCGACAATATTAATGATATCAGTATCAGCTTCTTTAGCCCTCAGATCTTGTTTAACACTGTGATACGGTGGGAGAACTGACTTGAGGTTTTGCGTTTCGTTGCAAATGTCGCGGTTAGCAAGAGTCGCCACCGACTTTTCTTTTATCCAAAAGGAAAGGTAAGAAAGCACAGGAAAGACCTTTGAGATGTTTTCTTGAGTTCGGGGGGTAGATTATGAAAAGGGAAGGGGCTAGCACCCTTTTCATCCATGGTTTTCCATGTGCTCTTAGTTACTTGCTTAGATCACTTGCTTTGCTTTGTTTGAAATGGTGTTTGGTGTGGTTTTGAAAGTATTTTGAAAAGAGGCATCGTTTAGGCAATCTTTGTAATGATTCTCGTTCGTAAGAATGTATACAAAGATGTTTGTCTTTTGAAAAATGTTTCAATGTTTTGTAAGATGCTTTGAAATGTGTGTGTGCTTGTTTTTGAAAATAGCAAGGATTGTTTTGAAGTGGAGCAAGTAAGTTAGAAGCTATTTACCTACTCAAATGTCTTTCTTATGCATTTTTATTCCTTTGACATTGTTGACTTACCATTGATTTGGTAAGCAACCCTATCTTTGGATGTAAACGGGACGGGCGTGGGTCATCGTATGACCATGATAGAAATGTTGCCAAGTATCTTAGCATTTTGAGGGACCAAGATCATTTGTTTAGGCAACCTTTGTATAGCGTCATCGAGGGACTATGATCTTATTTTTGTTTTATTTTGCCAAGATACTTTGCATGCGTAACATGGCCATTTTATTTTAGGCAACCAAGTGGGTGAAACCCTAAGGGTGCTTGTGTGCAAAGTGTGTCATTTTTCATGCTTTTGTCTTGCATTAGGTTTTTTCTATTTGTTTGGTTTTTGTTCTTGTCATGCAAACCCTAGTTACTAAGCATAGTATATAAAGCAATAAATTGCGTAAAATAAACTAAGCTATTACAACAATTATTATGGGAGGGGGGATATAAGTTTTGAATGGGGATTTTGCACAAACATAAACCTAAATATATTATTACAACCAAATCGAATAATGCACGAATTAAATAAATAATACAAGTATTTAAAATGCAATGCAATGTATTTATGTAAAAAATGTTTTGGTATTTGTTTTTTGTATAAGAAAATAATTTAATTTAAACCCTAAAAAAATAAGGAAAAATAAATATTATTTTTGGAGTGGTGAAACCCTAATTTTCAATTAAAAGAAAATACATGTTCTATATTATTATTTTGCATATTTTTTGTATAAGAAAATAATAAATAATATTATATGTAAATATTAAAAATTAAGTATGTATAAAAATAATTATTTATGATTATAAATAGTATAATAACAAAAAGTTAAGTATTTTTAATTGTATTTACAAATTATTTAAGAAAATAAAATCTATTTATCCTAATAAACTATTTTTTATGCAAAAAATAATAAATAAAATAAAATAAAAATTGCAAAAAATAAAGAAATTATTTTTAGGATTTTTATCATTAAGAAAAAATAAATAAAAGCTATAAATATGAAAATATGGAGAAAAAAATATGAAAAATATAACAAATAAGCCAGGGGGTGTAAAAGTAAGTCAGGTGGTGTGAATATCAGAAACAAAAAGCCCCAAAGCGCCAAAAAGCCCAGGTGCGCTTCATCCCCGTCCTCTGGCCAGCTTCCTGCACGCGCTCATGTTCAAATCTGTATCTCTCATATGCTTGCACAAAAACAAAAACTCATAACATGAAACATGTGGCATTTGAGCTCACGATTCCAACCATATAAATTATGTAACCTAACTTTAAAAGATCAGAGAGAATTTTCGCAGCCCTAATTCGTGACCTAAATTTTTCAGCATTTTCAATCTTCAAATTCTCTCAGCACAATTAATATAAATGAAAAGTATGCATATGTACAGCTTTGTCATGATAAGGGCTACATTTTTTCTTCACAAATCGTGGCTTGAAGATGCCTATTCAGAGAGATAGAGTTTAAGAAATATACCTCCTTCATCTGGATTCGAGTAGAGCAATATAGGGACTTTAATAGAGGCCTGATGATTGTTTAAGCTTCCTTGTACTTCCCTCAAGCTATTCCAATGCTTATCTTGCTTTGAGGATGGCTGGAAATCTCTGGACAAGTCAAGCTACAAGCTTCCAAAGTGAAAATGGTGGATGCTGAAACAGGGGCTACAGAGCCAGGGTGATGGCTTGGATTGCTTTGGTATGAAGTGTATGAGATGTTTCAAGTGTTGAAACACAAAACGCATGAGCCAAAAATTGGTTGGCTGTGATTTTGCAGAAGTTCTGAGTTTGGGAAAATTTTGGTGTTTTTGAGTTTCAGAGAGTTTCAAGTCCAAGAAAATCGTGCTAAGCCTTGCCACAGCTTTGTATATTATAGAAATGATTCCAAGTCCACTTCTTACTAGCTGTACAAGCTTTTCACCTTTTGGCAACTTTCCTTGCATTTTAAGTAAAGTGAATTGACTAATCCCACATGCTTGTACTGGCTAGCTTGAGGGCTGATAAGAGTTGGTATACATTGCTTGATACCTGTAGAAATTGCTTGCACCAAAGGGACAGGTCCTAGGCTCAAGATTGACAAAGTTGCAAAAGTTGCCCTTTATGAAAATGGCATTGTGCACTTTATGCCCAAAATGGAAATACACCTTGTACAATGCTTCAAAAGCAAATATAAAGCCTTTCTCAACTGATTTTAAATTTAATTATGGAGTGTAAAGTTAGTTTAGGACATGTAAAGCAAGATACAACCAGCATAGATGTGATTTGCAACTTGATGCTATGTGAAAATGGCTTGAACAAAAGTGAGAAAATGCCAACTTCCCTTCTTCGATTTTCCCTAACCAAAAATGATCTTGGAGAGTTATTGGACATCTTAGAAAGCTTGAAATGTGCTCTATAATCCATCTTTGAAATTCAATTTGAGATACCTCTTGGAAATAGGTGAAAAATTTCCTTGAAGTTGGGTCCAAAACCTGCCTAAATTAGGGCAAAATTTCACTAAGTTAAGAAGTTCATGGACCTATATTCACAAATTCATAACTTGAGATCCAAGTATCTTTTTGGAAAAGTTTGTGAATAAAATTTGTAGATTTCATGAGGGGCTATAACTTTCATGTTGGAATTTTTCTTTGAATCAAAATGCATCATGGTGAAAAAGTGGTGAAAAGTTGGGAAAAATAAGAAAATTTTTATACTTAGAAAAATTCTAAGTTATGAAAATTTTCAAATTAAAACCCTAATTTTCAAATTTGAGTTTCTTGGTGAAAAAGTTTCATATTTTGACATATGTTGATGAATTATGACCCTTGGTACTTGATTTTGACCAAAAGGTCAAAGTTTGACTTTTTAGTGTATAGTTGACTTTTGATCAGTTGACTGCAAAATTCATCTGTCAATCCAATGAACTTGAGATCTTTTGAACCATGTAATTAGGTCAAGATGATGTCATTAAATCTTTGAAATCATGCTTGAACTCAATTGGTCATTGGCTAGGTTAAAAATCAGAAATTGCCCTTTCTCAGTCAAAACCCTAATTTTGACCATTTTGCCCTTTTGATGATTTGATCAAATTTCTTGAGGAGTTGTGATCCAAACTTGATCAAATGATACATATGAGTCTAAAATATTGTTGTGGATAAAAAATTATGAAGTTTGACTGTAAATTGGCCATGGTTGACTTTTTTCCTAATACAGCTGGTTTTTAGGTCAACTGTCCAATTGATTGATCAAAAATGTGGTTTAAGGCTTGAAACTTAACATGAGAAATCTTAAGGGTTCAAAATGGTGTATGAAAGTCACATGAAGCATTGATGGTCCAAAAATCCTTGTGCAAACTTAAACCCTAATTTTAGCTTATTAGTGCACGATGAGATGTCTTGAGCTGACCAAACCCTAGTCTGCCTTGAGTCCAAGAGGTCTTGTGAGAAAAATCTTGATAAATGAGAGGGCAAATTTTGGGGTACAACAGCTGCCCCTGTTCAATCTTCTTGAACCTGAAGATTTAGATTGGCGAGTTTTGTCGTTCGTGACTCGAAGGTAAAAGATGATTGAACACTAGAGTGCCCATAAATTTGTGCTCGACAAAGTGTTGCTGAGGGAATGGGATTAAAGATGCCATTTGGAGATGTGATAGAATATTGTTGGAGATGGGCTTGTAGATGCCATCCAAGAATGTTTGCTGAATTGTAAGTTGTAAGTCAGAAGAATAAGTATCAGAATGGTGTCCGTATCTGGAACGTATCTGAACTATATCTGGAGACTGAATCTGTATGAGCAATAGAATAGCGTCCGTGTCTGGAGCGTATCTGATCTGTGTCTGTACTTGAATCTGAATGAGTAACAGAATGGCTTCCGTGTCTGGAGTGTATTTGTACTGTATCTTGAAGTTGAATCTGAATAAGTGACAGAATGGCAATCGTGTCTGGAGCGTATCTGAACTGTATCTTGAAGATGAATCTTAATGAGTAACAGAATGGCTTCCGGGTCTGGAGCGTATCTAGACTGTATCTAAAATTGAGGTCTGAATGAGTATCAGAATGGCATCCTTGTCTGGATCGTATCTGAACTATATCTGAATGAGTAACAGAATGACTTCCGTATCTGGAGTGTATCTGTACTGTATCTTGATGTTGAAATCTGAATGAGCGTTAGAATGACATCCTTGTCTGGTGCGCATCTGGACTGTATCTGAATCTTTGAATATTGTTAATGGTAGTTGTTAATCTTATCCTGAAAAGGGTAAAATGTTAGCTAAAACACAAAGTCATGTTGCATGAAATGTATGATGCAATATATGTGTCTTATCAATGTTTATGATATATGGATGTAATGTATGCGCATGTAAGCTGATTTGTTGTATTGCTGAGGAAAATAAATCCTTGATTGTTGAGGATATGTGGATTCTTAATGTCTTGAAGTTAGAGTATTGACAAAAATTCTATTGTGAGAGTAATGCCAAGTACTGCTTGAGTAATCTGTTTGGGGAATCCAGAGAATTTGATGACTTCTATTGGGAATTAATAAAAAACTTTGTGGGGAAGAAAACTTATCCCTGTTTGGAAAAAGTTCAGGAGTTTCGGTTGTCTGCCACTCTACTGGGGAATTATCCTAGGTTGGGGAGAAACAGAAGTTAACTGTTGTCCGATTGCTTTTCATGCTTCAAAGCAACTTGCTGGGGAATTTGGAGAAACTGAATGGTTTCCACTGGGGATTAATAGTTTGAAGTTTTAGCTCCGCTGGGGATCTTGATGACATACTGTAGGGATTGCTCATGGAATAGCCTAAAGATGTTTTCCTATTCTTTCAACCTGTCAGTAATTGTTCTTTTTCATTTTTGTTTATTTGTAAACAGTAATTACGTTCAAATGCATATGTTCATTAATGAATCATTGGATGTTTTTTGCAAATAAAACACAAGTGTAAGAAGAAAAGGACAGATGGTTTTCTGCACTTTAAAGAGATATCTTTGTATTTACTTTGAATGAGTATTTGTACAAAGGAGACAAACATCCTAGTAAGAGGATGGTGTCATGAAAATAAGAAAAATTTATGCAAAGAAAGATAGCTATGTGTAAAAAATTCCATGGGGTTTCCATTCTGCTATAGCCTTCGTATCTCTGAATATCTTGTCCATTTGTTGCTTCGTACGAAGATGATTGAATTGATCAGAAGTTATGAGTTTGTCAGTGAAGAGATTGCCCTTAAAGTGATCCGACGAGACATAGTTATACGCTTTAATTCCCTAACTTTTGCCTGGATCGCCCTTTCGGGTTTTCGATCCACCGGGAAACCCTTTTTTCCAAGTCGCCCTTTCGGGTTTTCAACTTGTCGGGTGTACAGATTTTTTATTATTTTATCCCTAATTTTTGCCCAAACCTTTTGGTTTGCCGGGATGCCCTTGTTTTGCCTAGGTGTGTCAACCTAGCGGGTCTCTTATGTATAATATCTTTTGACTATGTCTGCGTTCGCAGGGTGTGGCAGGTCGTCACCATCCATGGTGGTTAAGATCATTGTCCCACCAGAAAAGATGTTCTTGATTACAAATGGTCCTTCATAGGTAGGAGTCTATTTGCCCCTGGTATCACTTTGTGGCAAGATGATGCGCTTGATCACTAGATCTCCAACTTGATACACTTGGCGTCTGACTTTCTTGTTGAAAGCCTTGATCATCCGTTTTTGATACATCTGACAATGGAAAACAGCAGTAAGTCTCTTTTCATCAATTAAGTTTAACTGATCAAGTCGGGTTTGGATCCAATCGTCTTCACTCAAACCTGCATCCTTCATGATTCTCAAAGAGGGGATCTGAACCTCAATAGGTAGAATAACCTCCATGCGATAAACCAAAGAATAAGGTGTTGCCCTAGTTAATGTGCGAGTCGTGGTACGGTACCCATGGAGAGCAAACAGTAGCATCTCATGCCAGTCCTTGTAGGTGACTGTCATTTTCTGTATGATCTTTTTAATGTTTTTATTAGCAGCTTCGACTGCACCATTCATCTTTGGCCAATAGGGGGATGAATTGTGGTGTTGAATCTTGAACTGCTCGCACAAGGCGATGATCATAATATTGTTAAGGTTTGTACTGTTATCAGTGATGATCCGTTTTGGGATACCGTACCGGCAAATAAGATTCTGCTTGATGAAGCGGGCAACAACATTCTTAGTAACGGATGCGAAGGAAGCTGCTTCGACCCATTTTGTGAAATAATCAATGGATACTAGAATGAAGCGGTGTCCATTGGAGGCTGTAGGCTTGATCTCTCCATTCATATCGATTCCCCATATAGCGAAGGAACAAGGAGCTGTTAAGACATTTAGAGGAAACAGAGGTACGTGCACCTTGTCTGCATAGATTTGACACTTATGATAAGTCCGGGAGTGTTGATAGCAGTCTGCTTCCATGGTAGACCAGTAATAGCCTGCCCGTAGGATTTTCTTCTCCATCGTATGCCCGCTAGAATGAGTGCCAAAGGTACCTTCGTGCAATTCATCCATAATCCTTTCAGCTTCAATCTTATCCACACAACGGAGCAGAACAGAATCATGATTGCGTTTGTACAGGATACCATTACTTAGGAAGAACTTAGCTGAGAATCTCCTTAAGAACTTTTTGTCATTGACTGAAGCTCCTTCAGGATATTCTTGAGCCTTGAGATGCCTTTTGACTTCATGAAACCAAGGTTGTTCCACTACTTCTTCGGTATTAATCTTGTGACAGTGTGTTGGTTCATCCATTCACTCAATGGTGATATGGGGAGCCTCATTATCCCAATTAAGTTTAAACATAGATGACATTGTGGCTAGAGCATCTGCTAGCTGATTTTTTTCTCGCGGGAAGTGCTCGAAGGTAATCTGCTCGAAATGTGGTAACAATATCAAAACATGTTCTTTGTAAGGGATAAGGTTTGGATGTTTAGTGTCCCATTCTCCTTTAATCTGACTGATGACCAAAGATGAATCCCTAAACATAACTAAAGATTTGATTCCCAAGTCTATGGCAGCCTTGAGACCAAAGATGCATGCTTCGTATTCTACCATGTTGTTCATACAGTTGAAGCAAAGTATGGCAGTAAAAGGAGTATGGCATCCTTCCGGAGATATGAGTATAGCACCGATACCGTTACCAAGTGCATTGGATGCCCCATCAAAGAACAGGGTCCATCGGGATCCTTGTTCAGGTCCGTCATATGGTCTGATTCTTTCACAGTTGTCTACTGTCATGATGTCTTTGTCAGGGAATTCAAACTTCATAGACTGATAATCCTCTACAGCTTGGTGAGCAACATGATCATCTAGCACACTGCCCTTTATAGCTTTTTGGGTCATGTACTGTATGTCATATTCTGTTAGGATCATCTGCCATCTAGCTATTCTTCCAGACAAAGCAGGCTTCTCGAAGATGTACTTTATCGGATCCATCTTAGATATCAGCAAAGTGGTATGAGTCAACATATACTGTCTTAGTCGGCGAGCAGCCCATACCAGAGCGCATCAAGTTTTCTCGAGCAGTGAATATCTAGTTTCACAGTCGGTAAAATTTTTGCTCAAGTAATAAGTGGCATGCTCTTTTCGCCCAGACTCGTCATGCTGCCCCAATACGCACCCCATTGAGTTCTCTAAAACGGTAAGATACATGATTTGCGGTCTTCCCTCGACTGGCGGCATCAAGACAAGAGGCTCTTGTAAATACTCTTTGATTTTGTCAAAAGCAATCTGGCATTCATCATTCCATCTGACTACTTGATCTTTCTTCAACAGCTTGAAGATTGACTCACAAGTAGATGTTAGGTGAGAAATGAATCTGGAAATATAGTTCAGGCGTCCCAAGAACCCTCTGACTTCCTTCTCAGTGCGAGGAGCAGGCATTTCTTGTATCGCTTTAACCTTGGCAGGATCAACCTTGATGCCTTTATTGCTGACAATGAAACCTAAGAGTTTACCGGACCGGACTCCGAATGTGCACTTGTTCGGGTTCAACCTTAGTTTGTACTCCTTCAACCTGACAAACAGCTTTTGTAAGTGATCAAGGTGTTCTTCTTCAGTTTGTGATCGGGCTATCATGTCATCTACGTAGACCTCTATCTCATGATGTATCATGTCATGAAATAAAGCTACCATGGTGCGTTGATAGGTTGCCTCGGCATTCTTCAGTCCGAATGACATCACTTTGTAGCAGAACGTACCCCACTGTGTAACAAATGTAGTTTTCTCCATGTCCTCAGGTGCCACTTTGATCTGGTTATAGCCTGAGAATCCGTCCATGAAAGGAAATACTTTGTGTTGAGCTGTATTGTCAACCAGGATGTCGATGTGCGGAAGTGGAAAATCATCTTTAAATCTAGCCCTGTTTAAATCTCCATAGTCCATGCACATTCTTACTTTGCCTTCCTTTTTAGGCACGGGTACAATGTTGGCAACCCATTATGGATAGGAAGTAACATCCAGAAATCCAGCATTGAACTGTTTCATAACTTCTGCTTTGATCTTCTTTGACATGTCAGGTCTCATGCGGCAGACTTTTTTCTTCACTGGTGGACAGTCTTCTCTTGTGGGTAAATGGTGTACCACAATGTCTGTATCGAGTCCCGGCATGTCTTCGTATGACCAGGCAAAGATCTTAACATAATCATGCAACAGCTGAATTAGGCGCTCTTTAACACTCGGATCTAGATTGGCACCCACTCTAATTTCCTTTTTATCTTCCTCGGTACCCAGATTAATCGTATCCAACAGCTCCTCATGAGGCTGAATAGCTCTTTCCTCTTGTTGTAGTAGTCTGGCCAATTCCCCTGGCACATCACAATCTTCCTCACCTTCGTATTCGGCTTGGTAGATCAGATCTTCAGAGTCACTGAAGGCTATAGCAGTATTGTTACCCATGGGATCCGGAATGGAAGGGTACCTGCATTTGTGAGTGTGGGTGTGTGTAAGGGTATAGCCATCTTAAAACAACAAAATGTAAAAGAAATACAATGAGCACAAAAGGTTTATATATGAAAAAGCGTCCATGATTCATTAAATGACATATGAAAATGAAATAAAAACCCTTACAAATGGAACGTTGTGCCTCGGGTAAGACACAAGGTTGAAAATGTACGAATTGTTTGTGAATTATTACAAGTCCAACAGAAATGTAAAAGATAAATTACTGAGATATGAAAGTAATCAAGATAAAGTCTTTGGCTTCCCAGTTGCAAAGTCCTCTACTGACAGTAGGAAATATCCAATCTTCCAAGTTGCCATCTTCTTCACCGTCTTCCACTACATTAACCCCTTGGTTGCTGATATTCACAGGTGGCCCTCTGACACGGGCGCGACGCACAGACTTCTGAGCAGTCGAAGTAAACCCCAAGCCAAACTTGTCTGATTTGTAAGGGATGTCTGGAAGCTTCCCCCAGATGGTGCATCCTCCATCTTCCACTACTGCCTTTGCATCCTTTACAGACGACATCCAAAGTGGAGGTCTTGTGATCTTAGGAATTGAGGATACCGCCTTGGTTACCACCACTTCTTGAGAGACTTCTTCAAAATGTTGGAAAGGGGTTTCAATGAACTCGCCATCTAAATCCACATATCAGAAAGAATTCAGATGACTAATCATGTATTCCTCTTCCCCATGGACAGTTATGATCTTCCCTTGGACAGGGTACTTCAGCATCTGATGCAAAGTGGAGGTGACGGCACCGGTATTGTGAATCCAGGGACGTCCCAATAGACAATAGTAAGAAGGACGGATGTCCATCACATAGAAGGTTGAATTGAAGGTCTGAGTTCCTACCTTTATCGGGATGTCCACCTCCCCATGGACCATCCTCTTCGACCCATCAAAAGCTCTCACAATTATATTACTGGGTTTTAACGTCAGCCCCTCACAATCCAATCTATCAAGGGCTTTCTTTGGTAAGACATTCAGAGATGATCCCGTGACCACCAAGACATGAGCTAGGGTCGTTCCTCTACACTCCACTGAGACATGTAACGCCTCGTTGTGTTTTCTCCCTCTGGGTGTCAAGTCAGCATCAGAGAAACCCAGGCCATTATCAACTGTCAGACTGGCCACACACTCTTGGAATTGGTCAGCCGACGTCTCTTGCGGCACGTGAGCTGTCTTCAGATACTTTACCAAAGCTTTTGCATGTGCCTCAGAGCACAGCAGCAATGCTAACATAGAGATTTTGGAGGGGGTCTGCCCCAATTGTTCAACCACATCATAATCACTCTTCTTAATTATCCTCAGGATTTCTTCCATCTCCTTCTTGGATGTTTCAGGAATAGATTGAGCCTTCGTCTGGACAGGCTCTTCTTGAACATTTTTCCCTTTGTTCTCAGTAGTGGGATTAGGGATAGAGATTGTATTGTCTTTGTCGGCAGGTACACTAGCAGGTATAATCACTGGTGTAGAGGTAATCTTCGGAACGGCCACGGGTCCAAAGACTGCCTTTGGAGGGGCAATCTCTGGAGAGAAGATTCTTCCACTACGAGTAATCTTGCTTGTTCCAGCAATGTTACTGATGTCGGAATTGTCCTCTTCAGAGCTCTCTTCTTCGGCAGTCAGTTCATCCTGTTTAATACCATGGTAGTAGATTTCTCCACCATAATTCCATGGTACCGTTTTACCTGATTGGTATGGGGTCGGCCCGGGCATTGTTATCTTAAGTGGAGTAGTCATTAGAGCAGATGTAATCCTAACGGGTCTTTTAGGGACCCTGGAAGGATTGGCGTATATGGTTATTATTGAAACTTCTTTAACTGGAACGGGTGAAATAGGAGCTTTCTCAAACAAAATTTCTTGGTTATCAATCAGTTGTTGGATACCTTTTTTCAAAAGAGGGCAGTCAAATGACGAGGATAGGCAAATATGGCAATCTTTGTCACAACCTGGGAACATACCAGCCTTCAACAAATTCAACTTGATGATCGGGAGCGGAGTTATCAGTTCATTCACGGTGGCAACAAATAAATCTTCCTCGATAGCATTGGCATTGTGTCCATGCCTAGGCATCGGAGCAGAAATAACATTCGGTTTCTCAGGTGCTTCAAATATAACTTCCTTTGTGTCTATCAGGTCTTGAATCTTGTTCTTCAGAGCCCAACAGTTGTTGGTGTCGTGCCCTGGACTTTCATAATGGTATGCGCACCTGGAATTCGGATGGTAGTGGGGAGATGCAGTATTGGGATTTTTAGGGGCCTCTTTTAACATGGCCAGATTCAACTTCAGAAGATGTGGTAGGACCTGGGCTGGAGTCATGTTTATCTTGGTGAATTGTCGTACTGGCCTTTCCACCCTTGGCTGATTATTTCTCGGCTGGTTATTTCTTGACTGGTCTGATGCAGGCTTTTGAATCATAACGGCCCCTACCATTGGTCGACGCTCAGTTCTTCCCTGATTCCTCTATGAATAGACAGCATACACTTCCTTCTTTCTAGGGAAGGGCATTTTTACAACTGCGGAGGTAGACGCGTCCTTCTAAATTTTCTCACTTATTATACCGGCTTCCACCCTTTCGCCGGTTAAAATCAATTCGGTAAACCATGCAGAGGAGCTCCCAATCAGATGATTAAAGAAAGGACCTGCTAGAGTTCCCAAGAACATGTCCACTAACTCTCTTTCAGATAAAGGGGGTTGCACCCTTCCGGCTAGATCCCTCCACTTTTGGGCGTAGTCTTTGAAGCCCTCATTTGATACCATAGCCATACTCTGGAGTTGAGTACGGGTTGGTGCCAAATCATCATTGTATTGATACTGTTTATAGAAGGCTGCTGCCAAGTCTTCCCAATTGTGGACATCGGCCCTTTCCAACTGGTAGAACCAATCAAGCTGCATTCTTGATAAACTGTCCTGGAAAAAGTGGACCCAGAAGATCGAAGGTGCATTTTGGGACAAGACACTCCATCATACTTGGCAAATAATGGCACTTTAAACTTCGGCGGGATTACTATTTCTGACACCAGCCCCAATTCCTCAAAATCTAGCCTCGGTACTCTCTGTATCTCCATAGTAGTTAGACGCTCTTCCAGGTGTTTGTATTTGTCATCGGCCGGAGGGTATTGTTGTTCAGAGTAGTCCTCTTCTTCCTCTTCTTTTGCTTCAAAATCTGATGGTACTGCCGTTTCTTTTCCTTTTATTTCCCCCTCATCAGATGTTGTTGGAAATTCTAAGGTCCTTTTGGCTTGTCCCTGAAACCTTCTGCCCATGATAACCACACCAGTTGGCTTCTTCTTCTTTTTCCCTTTCTCTTTCTCTAGCAGAGTCTTTAGCTCCTCCTGCCCCTTGGCTAAGGTCAAGAGTAACTGTTGAAATTTTGTATTCTGAGCTTGCAGATCTTTAACCGTCTGTTCGAGATCCATTTTGCTGAAATAAACAGCAGAGGGATGAGGAAACTTGTTGCAAAGACCTGTTTATGCTTATGATGAATGATATGTATTCATGTGATATTTTCAAGGATTTAAAAATTCAAATTTGTGTCAAAAAAAAAAGGAACACACGTTATATTAATAAAATAGAATTTGAGTACATCAATGCCCCTAGGGAAAAATAATACAAAATCCTAAGATAAAAAGACGTTGCACATCCTCTTTGGTGCAATGTAGGTGTTGAAAGTCTGCTTTTCATGAAGTAACCGAGTGAGTTCCAAAACCTTCTTCTCGCTTGCAGAGAATTGGGCTTCGAAAGTATCGTGTTCTCCCTTGAGTTGTATCCAACTCCTTTCTAGGTCTTCGAGTGATGTCGGCATGTCAGGATGTAGGATGGTGTATGGAACCTCTCCTTCCTTAACAGGCTCTATAATCACTGGGAGAATGGAGGGGTAAGGCATCATAAGACTTTGAGTGCGGGTTCGTACACACTTGAGGTAAGGCTCAAGAGGGATGGAATTCTTGTATCCCAAAGTCTTACTATCTACCTTGTTTGGCATCCTCCAAGCTCGGATGAACCTTTGACGAAGACCTTGATTATCGTTTTCGAAGTCGAAAACTAAGCCTTGAATCAACATATCATGTGGGCCATCCCTTCGGGCATAACCAAACTGTCTTAGAGCCAAGCACGGGTTGTAGGTGATGTCTCCCCTAATTCCAAGTAGAGGGACATTAGGGAATTCCACATAACGGTCGACAATGATAACATTCTCTTTGGATCGAGAACACCAATGAATATCTGAATGTTTAAGTGTCATCAACCATTGTGACCACTTCAAACCTTTCTCATTCTTCAAGACTGATTGGGGAAGATGAGAAATAAACCATCTTTCCAGGAGAGGAGTGTAACACATAAGAACACCTCTTTTCCTCATTGTACGAGTGTGAAAAGAGTGTAAGATATCCCCAAGCAAAGTAGGCACCGGGTTGCGAGACATGAAGATTTTGACAGCACTCACATCTATAAGTTGATCAGGATTAGGGAACAAGACCATCCCATAGATGAGAAGAGCAACAATCTCCTCAAAAGCTTGCAAGTCCAAGGATTTCCAACAGCTTTGGGCCTTCTCAAATAAGAACTTTTCCAAGAAGCCTTTGACACCACTTCTAGTTTCCCAATGGGTTATGACATCAGATGAGTGCAAGTGCAGGGCTTGGGAAATCTCTTCTGGCTTTGGATCTCTTTTCGTACCGTTGAAAGGTAGTTTATTGATAATGGGAATCCTCAAGAGTTGATAGAATTCTTCCAAAGTAGGTACAAGCTGGTAGTCAGGAAATGTGAAGCAGTGATGCAAAGGGTCAAAGAACTGGAAGAGAACCTTTATCATGTCTTCCTCTGTGTTGGAAGTGACTAAGTTGAGTAGACGACCATGCCTCTCGGTGAATGGAAAGTTCTCAGGAATCCTTGAAGCTAGCTCCTTGAGTTGTGGAGGAACTCTTACAAGGTTGACTTGGATAGTTTTCTTGCAAAGTGAATCCATATCCTACAAAACAAGAACAAAGATGAATTTCCAAAATCCTTGAAATAGTTAGTGGATGCATATGATGTTAATAATGTCCATGATGTTATGCACAAGTATATATGTATAATAAAATCAAACAAGTTCCTAGTTTAGGCTTGCATGGGGTTTCATAGGCAAGTACCCTCTTGAAGCTTAATTGGCTCAACCTGTCCTAGTAATAGTAACCGGGTTCTAAGGAGCTCAATATCACTGGATTGTTTTCTTGTTCGTTGTTTCAGTTTAAGCCTCTTGACTGGCGACCGAAATATTCCAAGAAACCAACCCTCAATGAGTGTAGTATCGAGTATCTACCAACTTCGGACTGCACCAAATCCGGTCATCTCACTACATCCTAAAAGGCTAAGTTGGTCAAGTAAAGGGTTCTAGAAGTTCGTTAGTGCTTCATGACATCACTCAGCGGCCTCGTATTCTCTTTGATTGACTCAAAGGCTACCGGTACCCACAAATATGTCACACTAACATAGCTATTTCTTAGACTGTGTCGGTATACCCCGCACAGTTTCCATAATGTATTGCTATTTACCTATAATGTTTCCCAAATCCGGGTGGAGGATTCAAACCCAAGCAATAGAACCAAATGTAAAGCAAACAAGTCAAACAATTGTAAGCAAATAAAGGTGATCTAAACCCTAAGGCAACCCCACTTTTATAAATGTCCCCAGCAGAGTCGCCAGTTTTGTGATACGGTGGGAGAACTGACTTGAGGTTTTGCGTTTCATCGCAAATTTTGCGGTTAGCAAGAGTCACCACTGACTTTTCTTTTATCCAAAAGGAAAGGTAAAAAAGCACAGGAAAGACCTTTGAGATGTTTTCTTGAGTTCGGGGGGGGGGGGGGTAGATTATGAAAAGGGAAGGTGCTAGCACCCTTTTCATCCATGGTTTTCCATGGGCTCTTAGTTACTTGCTTAGATCACTTGCTTTGCTTTGTTTGAAATGGTGTTTGGTGTGGTTTTGAAAGTATTTTTAAAAGAGGCAATCGTTTAGGCAATCTTTGTAAGGATTCTCGTAAGTAAGAATGTATACAAAGATGTTTGTCTTTTGAAAAATGTTTCAATGTTTTGTAAGATGTTTTGAAATGTGTGTGTGCTTGTTTTTGAAAATAGCAAGGATTATTTTGAAGTGGAGCAAGTAACTTAGAAGCTATCTACCTACTCAAATGTCTTTCTTATGCATTTTTATTCCTTTGACATTGTTGACTTACCATTGATTTGGTAAGTAACCCTATCTTTGGATGTAAACGGGACGGGTGTGGGTCATCGTATGACCATGATAGCAATGTTGCCAAGTATCTTAGCATTTTGAGGGACCAGGATCATTTGTTTAGGTAACCTTTGTATAGCGTCATCGAGGGACTATGATCTTATTTTTGTTTTGTTTTGCCAAGATACTTTTCATGTGTAACATGACCATTTTATTTTAGGCAACCAAGTGGGTAACCCTAAGGGTGCTTGTGTGCAAAGTGTGTCATTTTTCATGCTTTTGTCTTGCATTAGGTTTTTTCTATTTGTTTGGTTTTTGTTCTTGTCATGCAAACCCTAGTTACTAAGAATAGTATATAAAGCAATAAATTGCGTAAAATAAACTAAGCTATTACAACAATTATTATGGGAGGGGCGATACAAATTTTGAATGGGGATTTTGCACAAATATAAACCTAAATATATTATTACAACCAAATCGAATATTGCGCGAATTAAATAAATAATGCAAGTATTTAAAATGCAATGTATTTATGTAAAAAAATGTTTTGGTATTTGTTTTTTGTATAAGAAAATAATTTAATTTAAACCCTAAAAAATAAGGAAAAATAAATATTATTTTTGGAGGGGTGAAACCCTAATTTTCAATTAAAAGAAAATACATGTTCTATATTATTATTTTGCACATTTTTTGTATAAGAAAATAATAAATAATATTATATGTAAATATTAAAAATTAAGTATGTATAAAAATAATTATTTATGATTATAAATAGTATAATAACAAAAAGTTAAGTATTTTTAATTGTATTTACAAATCATTTAAGAAAATAAAATCTATTTATCCTAATAAACTATTTTTTATGCAAAAAACTAATAAAAAATAAAATAAAAATTGCAAAAAATAAAGAAATTATTTTTAGGATTTTTGTCATTCAGAAAAAATAAATAAAAGCTATAAATATGAAAATATGGAAAAAAAAATATGAAAAATATAACAAGTAAGCCAGGGGGTGTAAAAGTAAGTCAGGTGGTGTGAATATCAGAAACAAAAAGGCCCAAAGCGCCAAAAAGCTCAGGCGCGCTTCATCCCTGTCCTCTGGCCAGCTTCCTGCGCGCGCTCATGTTCAAATTTGTATCTCTCATACGCTTGCACAAAAACAAAAACTCATAACATGAAACATGTGGCATTTGAGCTCACGATTCCAACCATATAAATTATGTAACCTAACTCTAAAAGATCAGAGAGAATTTTGGCATCCCTAATTCGTGACCTAAATTTTTCAACATTTTCAATCTTCAAATTCTCTCAGCACAGTTAATATAAATGAAAAGTATGCATATGTACAACTTTGTCATGATAAGGGCTACATTTTATCTTCACAAATCGTGGCTTGAAGATGCCTATTTAGAGAGATAGAGTTTAAAAAATATACCTCCTTCAGCTGGATTCAAGTAGAGCAATGTAGGGACTTTAATGGAGGCCTGAGGATTGTTTAAGCTTCCTTGTACTTCCCTCAAGTTATTCCAATGCTTATCTTGCTTTGAGGATGGCTGGAAATCTCTGGATAAGTAAAGATGCAAACTTCCAAAGTGAAAATGGTGGATGCTGAAACAGGGGCTACAGAACCAGGGTGATGGCTTGGATTTCTTTGGTATGAAGTGTATGAGATGTTTCAAGTGTTGAAACACAAAACGCACGAGCCAAAAATTGGTTGGCTATGATTTTGCAGAAGTTCTGAGTTTGGGCAGAAATTTGGTGTTTTTGAGTTTCAGAGAGTTTCAAGTCCAAGCAAATCGTGCTAAGCCTTGCCACAACTTTGTATATTTGTATAGAAATGATACCAAGTCCACTTCTTACTAGTTGTACAAGCTTTTCACCTTTTGGCAACTTTCCTTGCATTTTAAGTAAAGTGAATTGACTAATCCCACATGCTTGTACTGGCTAGCTTGAGGGCTGATAAGAGTTGGTATACATTGCTTGATACCTGTAGAAATTTCTTGCACCAAAGGGACAGGTCCAAGGCTCAAGACTGACAAAGTTGCAAAAGTTGCCCTTTATGAAAATGGCATTGTGCACTTTATGCCCAAAATAGAAATACACCTTGTACAATGCTTCAAAAGCAAATATAAAGCCTTTCTCAACTGAGTTTGAATTTAAGTATGGAGTGTAAAATGAGTTTAGGGCATGTAAAGCAAGATACAACCAGCATAGATGTGATTTGCAACTTGATGCTATGTGAAAATGGCTTGAACAAAAGTGAGAAAATGCCAACTTCCCTTCTTCCATTCTCCCTAACCAAAAATGATCTTGGAGAGTTCTTGGACATTTTAGAAATATTGAAATGTGCTCTATAATCCATATTTGAAATGAAATTTGAGATACCTCTTGTAACTAGGTGAAAAATGTCCATGAAGTTGGGTCCAAAACCTGCCTAAATTAGGGCAAAATTTCACTAGGTTAAGAAGTTCATGGACCTATATTCACAAATTCATAACTTGAGATCCAAGCATCTTTTGGGAAAAGTTTGTGAAGTAAAGTTATAGATTTCATGGGGGAATACAACTTTAATGTTGGAAGTTTTCTTTTAATCAAAATGCATCATGGTGAAAAAGTGGTGAAAAGTTGGGAAAAAATAAGAAAATTTTTATACTTTGAAAAATTCAAAGTTATGAAAATTTTCAAATTTGAGTTTCTTGGTGAACAAGTTTCATATTTTGACATATCTTGATGAATTATGACCATTGGTACTTGATTTTGACCAAAAAGTCAAAGTTTGACTTTTCAGTGTACAGTTGACTTTTGATCAGTTGACTGCAAAATTCATCTGTCAATCCAATGAACTTGAGATCTTTTGAACCATGTAATTAGGTCAATATGATTTCATTAAATCCTTGAAATCATGCTTGAACTCAATTGGTCATTGGCTAGGTTAAAAATCAGAAATTTCCCTTTCTCAGTCAAAACCCTAATTTTGACCATTTTGCCCTTTTGATGATTTGATCAAATTTCTTGAGGAGTTGTGATCCAAACTTGATCAAATGATACATATGAGTCTAAAATGTTGTTATGGATAAAAAATTATGAAGTTTGACTGTAAATTGGCCATGGTTGACTTTTTTTTCTAATACAGCTGATTTTTAGGTCAATTGTCCAATTGACTGATAAAAACGGTGGTTCAAGGCTTGGAACTTAACATGAGCAATCTTAAGGGTCCAAAATGGTGTATGAAAGTCACATGAAGCATTGATGGTCCAAAAATCCTTGTGCAAACTTAAACCCTAATTTTAGGTTATCAGTGCAAGATGAGATGTCTTGAGCTGACCAAACCCTAGTCTGCCTTGAGTCCAAGAGGTCTTGTGAGAAAAATCTTGATAAATGAGAGGGAAAATTTTGGGGTACAACAAACACCATGGTAATATACATCAGCACCGTAGTGCCATGGGATAGCCTTATCTGAGGTATATGGGATGGGACCCGGAGCAGTGATTATTAACGGAGCAACTCTTGGAACGAGTGTAATCCTAACAGGTTTTCTCGAGGAAACCTTGGAAGGATTGGCGGAAATGGTTATGATGATAACGTCTTCATTTGGAACAAGCGAAATCATCGTATTTTCAAACAAAATATCTTTATTATCCATCAGGCGCTGAACACCTGACTTCAATAAATAGCAACCGGAAGGCAGATTTGAACATATGTGGCAACCTTCACCACAGCCCAGAAATAAACTGGCCAACAACAAATTCTTCTTAACCGTCATCAAAGGAGTAGAAATTTCTTCCACAAAGGTCACAAATGAATCGGTGTCCACATCATTGACTCCACGACCATGTTTGGGCATAGGAGCAGTTATAACGTTTGGCTTTTCCGGAGCATCAAACTCAATCTCTTTAGCTTCCAGCAAATCTTGCACTTTATTCCTCAGAGCCCAACAATTGTTTGTATCATGGCCTGGGCTCTCCGAATGGTAGGCGCACCTGGGATTGTATCTGGGAGAAGCAGTGTTTGGATTCTTATGATCCTCTTTCAAGGTTGCCAAGTTGGATTTTAACAGATGAGGCAGGACTCCAGCCAAAGTCATGTTGATGCGGGTAAACTGCCGTTGTGGTCTTTCCACCCTTTGCTGATTGTTGCATTATGGAGAAACTGTGGGTCTTGGTATCACTACAGCATTTACCGCTTGACGGTGTTCAGGTCTGCCTTGGCCCCTCGGGCCGTAGACTGCACTAGTTTCCTTTTTACCGGTGAAAGGCTTCTTTTCTGCACTTGACAAAGCATCCTTCTGTATATTACCACTTCAGATACCAGCTTCGACTCTCTCCAGTCAAAATCAACTCAGTGAACCCAGATGACGAGCTGCCGATCAAGTGATTGAAAAATGGACCAGATAGCGTCGCTAGAAACATGTCAACCAACTCCCTATCAAACAAAGGGGGTTAGACTCTTCCAGCCAAGTCTCTCCACTTTTGAGCATAATCCTTAAAACCTTCACTTGCACCCATAGACATACCCTAGAGTTGAGTACGAGTGGGAGCAAGGTCAACATTATACTGGTATTGCTTGTAAAAAGCAGCAGCAGCAAGGTCTTCCTAGTTTCGGACACTGGCCCCTTCCAACTGATAAAACCATTCAAGTTGAGTCCCTGACAGACTATCTTGAAAGAAGTGCACCCACAAATTCCTATCAGTAGTGTGGGGTTGGATCTTTCGGACATACGAGCGGAGATGGAGTTTTGGGTAGGATACTCCATCATATTTAGCAAAAACTGGAGCTTTGAACTTATGAGGGATGACCACTCCTGGTACTAGTCCCAACTCTCTGAAGTCTAAACCAGGGATTTTCTGAATCTCCATAGCACTCAGACGGTCTTCTAGCTGCTTGTATCTATCCTCGGCATAAGGATATTGCTCATCGTCGTAATCCGTATCATTGTCAGAAACTGTTGGACTAGGGTCTTTTACCCTCTCTTGGTTCTCTCCATCCTTGGATGAGGAGGTCAGATCAGCTGGTTGTCTCAACCTTTCTCCGAATATTCTACCCATATTCAGAATATCGACCTTCTTCTTCTTCTTCTTCTCTTTCAGAATAAGGGTCTTCAAATCCTCCTGCCCTTTGGCCAGACTTACGAACATCTGTTAGAATTGGGCGTTCTGTGCCTGAAGATCTTTGATAGCTTGATTGGAAGACATTTCTTCTATAAACAGCGAAGAAGATGAGAAACCTGTAAGGGTACCTGTAATGATGTGTATGATAATGGGATGCGCATGTAATGATTTCAAAGACTTTGGGAGATTTAAATTTGTAAAACAAAAAAATCAGCAAACTTTATTAGATTAACTTTTTAAAAGGTTCAACAATGCCTTTAAGGCGTTACAAAGAAGTAAAATAAAACAAAACTAGAAAAATCAAGAAATCAAAAATCCCATGGTCGCTTCCTCTTTGTGCCTATATAGTCATTGATCACTCTTTCTTCCTCGAGCTGCCTGGTGAGCTTCAAAATATTCCTTTCTTGTTCATGGTACTTTTCCCGGTAAGTATCCCGCTCATTCCTCAGCTGAATCCAAGACCTCTGCAACTCCCCAGGATCGGTGGGCATGTAAGGATAGAGAACCGTGTAAGGGATTCCTTCCTCAATAGTAGGTTCCACAATCACTGGTAACACGGCCTCATAGGGCATCCCAAGCTTCTGGGCACATTCTCGGACCCATTGGAGGTAAGGCTGCATAGGTAGGGAAGTCTTTGGTCCTAACTCTTGGGGGTCAGCTTTGTTCACCATGCCCCAAGCTCGTATAAACCTCCGACGGTGCTCCTTAACGTCCTCCTTGTAGTCAAATACAATGTCCTCAAGAAGTAACCCATGGGGACCATCTCCCCGAGCACGACCAAATTGCCGCAAATCTAGACAAGGACTGTAAGTTATACCCCCTCTGATTCCAAGCAATGGGACATTAGGGTATCCCCCACAACGGTCAATAACAATAGTGTCTTCCATAGCCCGGGAACACCAAAGAATATCTGTATGGGCAAGTGACATTATCCTGTAGGACCAACCCAAACCTTCTCTGTTCTTCAGCACAGACTTAGGGAGGTGAGAAATAAACCACCTCGATAGCAGCGGCATGCAACACATAAGAGTCCCTCTTCTTCTCATGGTACGAGTATAGAGAGCATGTAAGATATCACCCATCAGGGTAGGCATAGGATTGCGAGAAAGGAAAATCTTGACAGCATTCACATCTACAAAGGAATCCGGATTCGGGAAGAGAACCAACCCATAGATCAGGAGATCCAAGATATCTTTGAAATCCTGAAAATCCAAATTATCCCAGAACAGCTGAGCCTAGTCTATCAGAAATTTGGCTAGAAAACCTTTGACCCCAATTCGTGTTTCCCAATTGGATACTACATCAGCCCGTTTCAAATTCCGAGCTGAGGCAATGTCTTCTGGTCTAGGAACTTCTTCCATACCTGTGAAGGGTACCTGTTCAAGAATGGGTATGCCTAATATATGAGAGAACTCTTCCAAGGTGGGAACCATCTGGTAATCTGGAAAGGTGAAGCAATGATGCACAAGATCGAAGAACTGGAAAAGCACACTTATCATCTGCTCATCAAGATTTGAAGTGACCAGGCTGAGAAGTTGACTGTGTCTCTTAATGAACATATAATTCTTGGAAACTCTTGAGGCTAGCTCTTTAAGTTGGGCAGGTATTTGCACGAAGTTGACTCGGATGGTATTTCTGCGCACGAAAGCCATAATCTGCAAAACAGAACAAAGATAAATTCCATTGGTCTTTGAAATGGTTAGTATAATGAAGTATTAATGTCATGTTGTGATGCATGATGTCATGGTAAACCATAGGTATAACAAACATAGATATTGCAAACACAGTCAAACCACACAAAGCCCTCAAGTTTAAGGCTTGCATGAGGTCAAAGGTAGTACCCTCTTGAAGTTAAGTTGGTTTTAACCTGTCATAGAAAAAGTAATCGGGTTCTAGAGGATCTCAATATCACTGACCATCCTCCATCGATCATGGTTTCAGCTCACGCAATCTTTTCTTGCAGCCGGAACTATCTCGATAGTATGGTCTCAATGAGTGTAGCATCGAGTATCAACCAGTTCCCAGCTTTACACCGATGTCGGCTATTTCACTACTTTCTAATGGCCAAGTTGGTCGACTAAAGGTTCTAAGGTCAATTGATGCTTAATGACACCACGCAGCAATAGACAAGACATCTTCCATGTCGTATACCAGAGAGTAGGATGTTGGCCCAGTCGATGTGCGCGCTGTGGTACGATACCCGTGGAGAGAGAATGGTAGCATCTCATGCCAGTCTTTGTATGTGACTGTCATTTTCTGTATGATCTTTTTAATGTTCTTATTTGCGGCTTCGACAACACCATTCATCTTTGGCCGATAAGGGGAAGAGTTGTGATGCTGGATCTTGAATTGCTCGCACAAAGCGGTGATCATAGTATTGTTCAAGTTTGTACCATTGTTCGTAATGATCCTCTATGGGATACCGTATCGGCAGATGAGATTCTGCGTGATGAACCGGGCGACAACATTCTTGGTGACGGAAGTGAAAGAAGCTGCCTCCACCCACTTTGTGAAATAGTCAATGGCCACTAGGATGAAGTGGTGTCCATTGGAGGCTGTTGGCTTGATTTCCCCAATCATATCAATCCCCTATATAGCAAAGGGCTAAGGAGTCGTTAAGACATTCATAGGAACCGGGGGTACGTGCACCTTGTCAGCATAAATCGGACACTTGTGGCAAGTTCGAGAATGTTGATAGCAATATGCTTCCATGGTAGACCAGTAATAGCCTGCCCGTAGGATTTTCTTTGCCATCGTATGCCCACTGGAATGGGTGCCAAAAGTGCCTTCATGTAATTCAGCCATGATCCTTTCAGCTCCAACCTTATCTACGCACCGAAGTAACATAGAGTCATGATTGCGTTTGTAAATAATACCATTACTAAGGAAGAATTTAGCATATAATCTCCTTAGAACTTCTTATCGTTCATTGAAGCTCCTTCTATATATTCTTGGATTTCGAGATACCTCTTGACTTCGTGAAACTAAGGCTGGTCCACTACTTCTTCAGTATTAATCTTGTGACAGTGTGTTGGTTCACCCCTTCGTTCAATGGTGATCTGGGGAGCCTCAATATCCCACTTAAGTTTAAACATAGATGACATCGTGGCTAGTGTGTCTGCTAGCTTATTTTCTTCTCGCGGGAAGTGCTCGAAGGTAATCTTCTCAAAATGTGGGAGCAATGTCAAAACATGTTCTTTGTAAGGGATAAGGTTAGGGTGTTTGGTGTCCCATTCCCCTTTGATCTGGCTAATGACCAAAGCTGAGTCTCCGAATACATTCAAGGATTTGATCCCCAAGTCTATGGTAGCTTTGAGACCAAAGATGCATGCTTCGTATTCCGCCATGTTATTTGTACAATTGAAGCAGAGTCTTGCCATAAATGGAGTATGACACCCTTCAGGAGATATGAGTACAACACCAATACCATTGCCAAGTGCGTTGGATGCCCCATCAAAGAACAGGGTCCATCAGGATCCTTGTTCAGGTCCGTCATATGGTCTGAATTCTTCATAGTTGTTTACTATCATGATGTCTTCATCTGGGAATTCGAACTTCATGGACTAGTAGTCTTCTACAACTTGGTGAGAAAGGTGATCAGCTAGTACACTTCCCTTTATAGCTTTCTGGGTAGTATACTGTATGTCATATTCTGTTAGGATCATCTTCCATCTCGCTATTCTCCCAGGAAGAGCAGGTTTCTCGAAGATGTATTTTATTGGATCCATTTTAGATATCAACAAGGTAGTATGGGTTATCATATACAGTCTTAGCCGGCGAGCAGCCCATGCCAGAGCGCATCAATTTTTCTCGAGCAGTGAATATCTTGTTTCACAGTCGGTAAACTTTTTGCTCAGGTAATAAATGGGGTGCTCTTTTGGGCCAGACTCGTCATGCTGCCCCAGCATACACCCCATTGAATTTTCCAAAACGGTCAGATACATGATCAATGGTCTTCCCTCGACTGATGGCATCAACACAAGAGACTCTTGTAAGTATTCTTTGATTTTGTCAAAAGCAACTTGGCACTCGTCATTCCATTTGACTACTTGATCTTTCTTAAATAATTTGAAGATTGGTTCACAAGTAGCTATCAAGTGAGAAATGAATCTGGCAACGTAGTTTAAATGTCCCAAGAATCCGTTGACTTCCTTCTCAGTACGAGGAGCAGGAATCTCTTGTATCGCTTTCAGCTTAGCAAGATCTACCTCAATACCCTTATTGCTGATGACAAAGCCTAAAAGTTTACTAGACCTCACCCCTAATGTGCACTTATTTGGGTTCAACATCATCTTGTATTTCTTTAGTCTCTCAAATAGTTTCTATAAATGACCAAGATGTTATTCTTCTGTTTGAGACCTAGCTATCATGTCGCCATATAGACCTCTATTTCGTGATGTATCATGTCGTGAAATAGGGCTACCATGGCATGCTGATAGGTTGCCCCAACATTCTTCAGCCCGAATGGCATAACCTTGTAGGAGAATGTGCCCCACTGTGTGACAAACATTGTCTTCTCCATGTCTTCAGGCGCCATTTTGATTTGGTTGTAACCTGAGAAACCGTCCATGAAGGAAAACACTTTGTGCTGTGTTGTATTGTCAACTAGGATGTCAATGTGGGGAAGTGGGAAATCATCCTTAGGGTTTGATCTATTCAAATCTCTGTAGTCCACACACATTCGTACCTTACCATCCTTTTTGGGCACGGGAACAACATTGGTAACCCATTGGGGATAAGAGGTGACAACCAAGAATCCAGCGTTGAATTGCTTCATGACTTCTGCTTTAATCTTTTCTGATATATCATGCCTCATGCAGCGAACCTTTTGCTTTACTGGAAGACAATCCTCTTTTGTAGGCAGATGATGTACCACAATATCTGCATCAAGTCCTGGCATGTCTTCATACGACCAGGCAAAAACTTTGACATAATTGTGTAACAACTGAATCAGACGCTCCTTGATACTGGGTTCCAGATTGGCACCCACATTGACCTCTTTTTTGTATTCTTTGATACCTAGGTTGATTGTATCCACGGGTTCTTCGTGAGGCTGAATGGTTCTCTCTTCTTGTTGTAGCAATCTGGCAAGTTCCCCTGGTATTTCACAATCTTCCTCACCTTCGTCTTCGACTTGGTATATTAGATTTTCAGATTCACAGAAGTCTATAGTAGAATCTTTACCCATGGGACCCCGAATGGATGTAGACCTGCATTATGAGTGTGAGTGTGTGTAAGGGTATAACTATCCTTGAAAGAAATGAAAAATGTAAAAGAGAAAAACAATGAGCAAAAAGTTTGTGTGCAAAACGTCCATGATTCATTGATGTCATATGGAAATGAGATAATAACCCTTACAAATGGACCATTGTGCCTCGGGTAAGACACAAGGTTTTAAGAGTTTGAATTGTTTTAATATTACAGATCCAACAAAATGTAAAGACAAATTATTGTGGGATAAAAGTGATAGGGACAAAATCTTTAGCCTCCCAGTTGCTAAGCCCTCCATTGACAGTTGGGAATATCCAGTCTTCCAAGTCACAACTATCTTCTACAGCGTTGACCTCGTGGTTACTGATCTTCAGGGGTGGTCCTCCGGCACGAGCGCGGCGTACAGCCTTCTGAGCACTTGAAGTGAAACCTAAGCCAAACTTGTCAGACTTATATGGGATATCTGGAAGTTGTCCCCAGATAGTGCACCCACCTTCTTTTACCACTGCTTTGGCATCCTTTAGAGATGACATCCGGAGTGGAGGCCTTGTAATCTTAGGAACAACCTTGGTTACTTCCACATCTTGCGGGACCTCTTCAAAGTGTTGAAATGGAGTTTCAATAAATTCCCCATCTAATTCCACATATCTGAAGGAATTGAGATGGATGATCATATACTCTTCTTCTCCATGCAAGGTGATAATCTTCCCTTGAATCAGATATTTCAGCATTTGGTGCAACATAAAAGTGACAGCGCCAACATTGTGAATCCATGGTCGGCCTAACAAACAGGAATATGAGGGACGGATATCCATTACGTAAAAAGTTGAATCAAATGTTTGTGTTCCAACTTTTATGGGAATGTCTACCTCCCCATGTACCATCCTTTTCGAGCCGTCAAAAGCCCTTACTACTATGTTACTTGGCTTCAATGTTAACCCCTCACAGTCAAGCATATCAAGAGCTTTTTTAGGCAATACATTCAGATATGAGCCAGTGTCCACCAAAACATGTGCCAAGGTTGTGCCCTTACATTCAACTGAGACATGCAATGCATCATTATGCTTCCTTCCCCTTAGCATTAAATCAGCATCTGAAAAACCTAGACCATTATCTGCAGTTAGACTGGCTACGCAGTCTTGAAACTGATCGGCAGATGTCTCTTGGGGTACGTGGGCAGTTTTCAGGAATTTTACCAAGGCTTTTGCATGCACTTCGGAACATAGTAATAATGCCAGCATGGAAATTTTAGAGGGAGTTTTCCCTAGTTGTTCAACTACATCGTAGTCGCTTCTTTTTATGATCTTCAGAATTTCCTCTATCTCTTTCTGGGAGGTCTCAGGGATATCCAATGACTGAGCCTTTTTCCAGACAGGCTCAATCAGAATACTTTTACCTCGAGCCTCGGTTAACTCGGCAGCAGGAGTGTCAGTAGGAATGATAACAGGGGTTGTAACAACTTTGTTAGTTAAAGTATTAGCTCAGATGATTATAGGACCGGGAATAACTTTTGGGTGAGCAACAGTAGGAATGATTACGGTTCCAGAAACTTCTTTTGGGGGAGCAATTTCTGGAGAGAATATCCTTCCGCTTTGGGTAATCTTGCTAGTTCTTGCAATATTACTGATGTCGGAGTTGACTTTCTCGGAACTTGAATCTTTGGCGGCTGGCCAGTCCTGCTTGATACCATGTGTGATATGGTGGCAGAACCGACTGTTTGAAATGCTGGTTTGAGTTTTATGTTTTATGTTCGCAAAATGTCGCGATAAGCAAGAGTCGCCACCGGCTTTTATTTCATCCAACCGGAAAGGAAAAAAGTACAGAAAAAATCCTTTTTCGAGATTTTGAGTACGGGGGGTAGATTATAGAAAGGGAAGGTGTTAGCACCCTTTCTATCCATGGTTTTCCATGGGCTCTTAGTTACTTGCTCATCTTTTTAAAATTTCTTGTGTATGTGCTTTATCTTTTTTTGAAAATTTTGGCTTCGTGATAACCCTTGTATCAGTCCTCAAAGGTGTGATGAAGTTGTTTTGAAAATTTGTTTGAAAAGTGTAAGTGTGAAAAGTTTTGTTTTGAGAAAGTACCTACTAGCATCTACCTACTCGAGAAAAGATCGTTTTTATTCTCGTTTCCTTTAGACAATGCTATCCTACTATTGAGAAATAGGTAGCATCGTCGTTGGAGTTGTAAGGGTCAATTCGAAAGGGACGTACATCACTAAAGCAATGTTAGGATACATTAGTAATGACCCTAAAGTCTTAAGATCATATTTGAGGCAACATTTCCGAGGCAACATTTGAATGGGACATTTGATCTTTGTTAGACAGGAGGGCAACCACTAAGACACCCTATACTTAATGATCGTTTACCGAAGGCAACTGAAGTGTGAGTATACCCTAAGAGTGATATGTGCGAGTGATTTGTTTTCAGTTATTTAATCTTTGCACATTAGGGTTTTCTAACTGTATTAATTTGTCATGCATTCTTGTTATACAATCCTATTATCATACATCTAAGCAGTTAAATATTTGCGAGAATTAAAATGCGAGAAAGTAAATTTATGCTATTACAAGGCTTCAGGGAGGGGGATTAATTACATAGCCAAAAACCCGGGAAAAAGCGATAAATAAAAACCCTAGATCAAACTATTACAAACCATGAACAGTTACAACAAAATTGACAAAAAATAATTAATACGCGCGCGAGGAATCGAATACGAGATAACTAGGGTTTTGACCCTTGACTTAAACCTAATTGCGATTGATTAAAAAAATGTTTTTGTTTTGTTATTTTAAGAAAATAAAGAAATTATTTAAAAAAAGAAAGCCTAATTCTAATTAATTTTAATTTTAAGGGAAAAAATGAATTAATTTAATCTACGACCTATTTTTGTATTTTTGTTTATTTGAGAAAAAGAGCAAAATAAAATTTAATCAAAAGTTTAACCTAATTTCTATTTTGATTTTATTTATGAAAAACAAGTTACAATTTCCCTAAATTAAACAAAGTTAAATTAATTTTGATAATAATAAAATAAAAAAACTAATCCTAATTTTTTTGGTGAATTATTGATTTTATGGTTTTTGTGAAAAAATAAAATAATTAATTTTTGAATTAAAATAAATAAAGAAAATTCAAAGAATAAAAAAAATAAAAAGAAATAAAATAAAGAAAAGTTAGTAAATAGGTTTGAGATTTGAGGCCAAAAAAAATTCTGGCCTTTTTGACTTTGCCCAATCCCATGTACACGCTTGACTGGGGCGCATGGTGGTTCTCCAATGATGGCCTGTTGATCTGAGGCATTGATGAATTGGGTGGCCAGATCCTGAGGGTGTAAGGTGAACTCCTTGACTTGCTATGCACCAGTTTTCCTATGAAAAAATAATAGGAATAAAGGTTGGGACCTGGGAATCGAACCCAGGTCCTTTGCACTTTCCCCTTGCATGCTTACCAACTGAGCCAAGTGTTTTATTTTTATATATAATGAAAACAAAAGATAATATATAGATAATAATGAAAGACGCACTAAATTCAAATGGCCCAACCCAGGGATGACACGCATCATCGTCTACCTCTCAACCGCCGTTTTAGGTAAACAAACTTTTACCTACAGACACTGGCTGTAGGTATATCCCTGTCCATCTCCAAAATCGTGTGCGCTCAAGATAAATGGCCATGGCTGGTACCATTCTACTTGTTTCATCCTCATGAGTCTCATGGTACCAGAATCAATACTCAATTTTTCTTATCCTGCAAATCCCTAATCAAGAATATAAAACCCTAGCTATGGCAACTTCCTGTATAGGCATTAGAAATGCAATTAAATGGTAACAATAGTCTGCAAACTCAATGACAAACACGAATATATCATAAAAATATGCAATGGATGAGTAAATCAATGAAACTGAATTTAAATTTGGAAGCAAGTCGTGATACCTATATCTCACAATTCCAGGCGTGAGAGAGCTTGCAAATGGTTGGAATTCCTTTTGGAGATGTCCAAGAACCTGTTGGTGTCGTGAGAATGGTATGAATTGGCCTCTAATGTGGAAATTGAATCACCACTTTTCTTTCAATTTTTTTGACTTTTGTTTCACCTTTGCACGGCTGCTTCTCACCTTCTTATGCCTTGGTCTTCTTCTGTATATGTAATACAAACTATTAGGTCGACAAAAACGACCTCAATCTTGCTCATCATGGAGATTTAATTTGATCTTTCATGACATATGATTCTTTTCCAATTTTGCTCAAATCCAATCTTTTTCAAACAAATTGACCTTGCACGAGTTGATCTTCAATTGACAGCATATAATATCTTCTTTCAATGCAAAAGATCATCCATAAAATGCAATATATGATTTATTAGGATTTATTTGATTTTATTTTAAATTTAAATGAATAAAAATCAAAATAAATTAAATAAATGAATAAATAAATCATGGAGGGTCCCATAGGTCGTGGACTATGTTAGGAATGAGATGCAAGCATAAAAAGTTGGGTCCATTTAGCAAAAGATGAAAATTTGAGCATATTTGATTTTTGGCAATTTTGCAAAGAAGGTCAACTTGGCCAATGCATAACTCTCTCAATTTTGACCCTAGAGAGGTGTTCTTGGACTTTTTGGAAAGCTTAAGATGTCCTATAAGCAACCCTTTTGGTCTCATCTCAATTGGAGCTTCCATTATCATGTATGAAGCTTTGACCCAAAAGGTGTTTTTGTTGACTTTTCAAAATGACCTATAATGTCCAAATTCATATCTTTTTGTGAATGCATATTTAGAACTTGGGAGATGAAGATGAATTGTAGGGAATTGTATCCTCTTCAAAATTAGATTTGGATGGGTCATTTTTTATTAAGTATAAGAAAGTTATGCTTGGTCAAAGTTGAGTTGACTTTTCCTACAAAACCATAATTTAGCAACTTTTGGGTTTTGATGAATCGTGAGCAATCCTTGATGAATCATGATCAACCCTTGATAAAATTATGAATGCTACTTCAAAATGAGAATGTTGACCAAAAATCTTGAAGTTTGACTGTATGTGGGCCACAATTGACTTTTGACCTAGTAAAGTCGATTTTCAGGCCTTTGAGCAATTGACTGAGCAAACTTCCTCTACAAGGCTTGAAATTTGACATAGATGATCTTTGAGAACATATTAGGACAACATTGAGAATTTGGGATACTTTGGACTCAAACATGTTGATGCAAAATGAAACCCTAGTTTGAGGTAGACTGCCTTAGGAGAGAGTTTGTCTGGTCAACCCTTGGACTTCCTTGAGCCATTTGAGGACCTCACTTGACATGTATTGAGGAATATGGGAGGGAAAATTTTGGGGTACAACACCATGGTATTATACATCCCCTCCATAATTCCATGGTATGGTTTTGTCTGACGAATATGGGACTGGTCCAGGCATTGTAATTATTAAAGGAGTTACTTTTGGAACTGATGTAATTCTAAAGGGTCTTTTTATGGAGACCCTGGAAGAATTGGCAGAAATGGTAATGATAGGAACATCTTCAAAAGGAACAGGTGGAACAGAAGTCTTCTCGAATAAAATTTCTTTGTTATCTATTAGGCACTGAACGCCTGCTTTCAACAAAGGACAGCTGGTTGGTGAGGACAAACGTAAATGGCACACTTCACCACAGCCCGGGAACACACCGGCATTCAACAAGTTCACTTTAATAGTCAGGAGTGGGGTCATAAGCTCATCAACAAAAGTAACATACATTTCTTCTTCAATTGCATTGGTATTATGGCCATGTCTGGGCATAAGGGCAGAAATGACATTTGGCTTTTCGGGCGCATCGAATTCAATCTCTTTTGCTTCAATGAGGTCTTGTATTTTGTTCTTTAGAGCCCAACAGTTATTAGTGTCATGGCCGAGACTTTTAGAGTGATATGCGCAACGGGCATTGGGATGAGAGTGAGGAGATGTTGTGTTGGGGTTTTTAGGATCTTTTTTCAAGGTCACCAAATTGGATCTTAGTAGGTGCGGTAATACTTGAGATGGGGTCATGCTAATTCTGGTGAACTTCCTGGCCGGTCTTTCCACCTTCGGTTGATTATTTCTTTGTTGATCAGGCGCAAGTTTAGGGATTATCACAACCCCCATCATTGGTCGGTGCTCGGCCCTATCTTGATTTCTCTGAGGATAAACGGAAACCACTTCTTTCTTTCTGATGAAAGACTTCCTTACAGCTGCAGAAGAGGATGTATCTTTCTGAATCTTTCCACTCTTTATACCGGCTTCTACCCTCTCTCCGGTCAATATTAGTTCAATAAAACCTGCAGATGAACTTCTAATTAAATAATTGAAGAAGGGACCAGGTAAGGTGCCCAAGAACATGTCTATCAATTCTCTCTCAGATAGAAGGGGTTGAACTCTTCCGACTAAATCTCTCCATTTTTGCGCTTAGTCCTTGAAACCTTCATTGGAAACCATGGCCATACTCTGGAGTTGAGTACGGGTAGGCGCAAGATCAGCATTATATTGGTATTGTTTGTAGAAGGCTGCAGCAAGATCTTTCCAGTTGTGAATGTTGGCTCTTTCTAGTTGGTAAAACCAATCAAGTTGAGTTCCAGACAGACTATCTTGGAAGAAGTGTTCCCATAAGTCTTTGTCAGCGGTATGGGGCTGGATTTTTTCCTTACATAGGATCGGTGATGCATTTTAGGGCATGAGACTCCGTCATACTTGGCGAACATAGGTGCTTTAAATTTTGGAGGAATGATAATCCCCGATACTAACCCCAATTCCTCAAAGTCCAAGCCAGGCACTTTTTGGATTTCCATCGCACTCAACCGCTCTTCGAGATGTTTATACTTGTCATCAGCTGGAGGGTATTGTTCTTCAGAATAGTCTTCTTCTTCCTCTTCATCTTCTGATTCTGACGGGACAACTGTTTAATTTCCTTTCCCATCTTGATTGTCTCTTTCACTGAATATTGTTGCAAAATATAGGATTCTTCTTGACTGCCCATGAAATCTTCTTCTCGTGTTTCAGAATCTGGTTACCTTCTTTGTCTTCTTTTTCTTCTCCTCAGCTAGCAAAGTCTTCAACTCTTCTTGTCCTTTAGCTAGGGTCAAGAGCAACTGTTGAAACTATGTATTCTGAGCTTGGAGGTCCTTCACTGTTTGCTCGAGATCCATCTTACTAAAATAAACAGTAGAGAGATTAGGAGACTTGTTGCAAAAGACCTGCTTATGTTATGATGAATGGTATATGCACATGTAATGATTTCAAGGATTTCAAAGATTCAAATTTGTTTTAGACAAAAAGGAACACACGTTATATTAATAAGTTAAAGCTTTGAGTACATTAATTTCCCTTGGGCAAAACAATATAAAAACTCTAAGATAAAAAGGTAGTTCGCATCCTCTTTGGTGCGATGTAGGCATTCATAGTCTGCTCCTCATTAAGTAGTCCAGTGAGTTCCAAAACCTTCTTCTCGCTTGCGTAGAATCGGGCTTCGAAAGTATCTCGCTCCCCCTTGAGTTGTATCCAATCCCTTTGTAGGTCTTAAAGAGAGGTGGGAATATCAGGATATAGGATAATGTATGGAACATCTCCCTCCATGACAGGCTCAATGATTACCGGGAGAATGGAGGGGTAAGGCATCATAAGAATCTGAGCACGAGTTCGTACCCATTTGAGGTAAGGCTCAATAGGGATAGAATTCTTGTGCCGCAAATTCTTGCTATCCACCTTGTTTAACATCCTCCAAGCTCGGATAAATCTCTGGCGAAGACCTTGATCGTCGTTGTCATAGTTAAATACCAAACCTTGAATCAGGATCTCGTGCGGGCCATCCCTTCGGGCGTAACCAAACTGTCTTAAGGCTAAGAATGGGTTGTAGGTGATACCTCTCCTGATACCAAGTAAAGGTACATTAATGAACTCTCCACAATGATCAATAATGATAACATTCTCTTTGGATCGGGAGCACCAATGAATGTCCGAATGTTTGAGCGTCATCAACCTTTGTGACCACCTTGAACCTTGCTCATTTTTTAATACAGATTGGGGAATATGTGAAATAGACCATCTTGCCAAGAGAGGAGTGCAACACATAAGGAAACCTCTTTTCCTCATTGTGCGAGTGTGAAAAGAGTGTAGGATATCCCCTAGCAAAGTAGGCACCGGGTTGCGAGATATGAAGATTTTGATGGCATTCACATCTATGAGTTGGTCAGGATTTGGAAACAAAACCATCCCATAGATGAGGAGAGCCACAATTTCCTCAAAGGCTTTCAAATCCAAAAAGTTTCAACAGTTTTGGGCTTTCTCAAACAAGAACTTTGCTAGGAAACCCTTGACACTACTCCTTGTTTCCCAATGAGTTGTGACATCAGATGAGTGAAATTGTAGAGCTTGAGCAATCTCTTATGGCTTTGGGTCTCTTTCTGTACCGTAGAAAGGTATTTGATTGAGAATGGGAATCCTCAAGAGTCGGGAGAATTTTTCCAAAGTAGGCACAAGTTGATAGTCAGGAAATGTGAAGCAATGGTGTAAAGGATCAAAGAACTGAAAGAGCACCTTCATCATGTCCTCGTCAGTGTTGGAGGTGACCAAGTTGAGTAGGCGGCCATGTCTCTCGGTGAATGGAGAATTTTCCGAAATCCTTGAAGCTAACTCCTTAAGTTGTGGAGGAATCCTTACAAGGTTGACTTGAATAGTTTTCCTGCGAAGAGAATCCATATCCTATAACAAAGAGCAAAGATAAATCCCAAGATCCTTGAAATGGTTAGTGAATGTGTTATGATGTTATGATGTTCATGATGTTATGAACAAGTATGTATATACAAACAAAGCAAACAAGTCCTTAGGTTTAGGCTTGCGTGGAGTCTCATAGGTTAGTACCCTCTTGAAGTTTTAGTTGGCTCAAACTTGTCCTAGTAATAGTAGCCGGGTTCTAAGGAGCTCAATATCACTGGTTTGTTTCCTTGGTCATTGTTTCAGCGCAAGCCTCTTTAATGGCGACCGAAATATCACAAGAAACCAAACCTCAATGAGTGTAGTATCGAGTATCTACCAACTTCGGACTGTACCAAAGTCGGTCATCTCACTACGTCCTAAAGGCCAAGTTGGTCAAGTAAAGGTTCTAAAAGTTCATTAGTGCTTCATGACATCACTCAGCGGCCCCGTATTCTCCTTGATTAACTCAAGGGCTACCGGTACCCACAAATATATCGCACTAATGTAGCTATTGCTTAGACCATACAGGTATACCCTGCACAGTTTCCACAACGTATTGCTACTTACCTATAAGGTATCCCAAATTCGGGTAGAGGATCCAAACCCTAAAAAGAACCAAAATGTAAAGCAAACAAATCAAACAATTAAAGCAAGTAAATGTGATATAGCCCTAAGGTAACCCCACTTTTCTCGCCAGTTCTGTGATACGGTGGGAGAACTGACTTGAGGGTTTTGCGTTTTATCGCAAATGTTGCGGATAGCAAGAGTTGCCACTGAGTTTTCTTTTATCTAACAAGGAAAGGTGAAAAAGCAAAGGAAAGACCTTTAGAGATGTTTTATTGAGTTCGAGGGGTAGATTATGAAAATGGAAGGTATTAGCACCCTTTTCATCCATGGTTTTCCATGGGCTCTTAGTTGCTTGCTAGATAACTTGTGTTGTACCCCAAAATTTTCCCTCCCATTTCCTCAACATTTTCTCATCACAAGACCCTTGGAGCCCAAGATCCAGTTAGGGTTTGCTCTGCTCAAGACTCCTCCTTGCACTGTTGACCCAAATTAGGGTTTGTGTTTGCACAAAGATGTTTTTGACCTAAAATGCCTAAGATGACTTTCATGCTTCATGATGGACTCCCAAGTTTATCCATACCAAGTTTCAAGCCTTGATTCCAATCTTTGCCCAGTCAATTGGACAGTTGACCTAGAAATCAGCTGTATTGGGGAAAAAGTCAACTGTGGTCAATTAACAGTCAAACCTCATGATTTTTGACCCACATCAACATTATGAACTCATATGGACCATTTGATCAAGTTTGGATCACAAATCCACAAGAAATTTGATCAGATCACCAAAAGGGCAAAATGGTCATTTTTTAGGGTTTTGAGTACACAAAGGCAATTTTTGACTGTTTGACCTAACCAATGGCAAGCCAAACTCACATATGGACTCAAGGACCCCATGGAATTGTCTTGGCATGTTCAACAAATTCAAAAGATCCCAAATGCACAAGATTGACAGATGAATTTTCCAGTCAATTGATCAATTTTTGACTGTATACTGAAAAGTCAAACTTGGACTTTTTGGTCAAAATCAAGTGTCAAGATTCATTTTCCATCAAAAACATGTCCAATTATGAAACTTGTTCATCAAGAAATCAAAAATCACAAATTAGGGTTTGAAATGAAGATTTTTCATAACTTAGAATTTTTCTAAGTTATGAAAATCCCTAATTTTTTCCTAACTTTGTCCCATTTTTTATCAAGATGCATTTGGATTCAAACAAAAGTCAAAACATGAAAGTTATAGTACATTGCAAAATCTACAACTTTGATTCACAAAGTTTCCTCAAAAGAAGCTTGTAGCTCAAGTTATGATTTTTGGAACAAGGGTGCAAAACATTCTTAACTCAGAAAATTTTTGACCTATTTTAGGCAGGATTTTTGCCTAACTTCATGGCCACTTTTCACATGCCTCCACTTGGAATCTCAACTTTCATTACAAAGATGGATTTTAGTACACATTCCAAGCTTTCCAAATTGTCCAAGAACTTCTCAAACACCCTTGTGGTTAGGGAGAATCGAATTTGGCAATATGGGCAAAACTCACTTTGTTCATGAACCATTTCCATGTCCATAACTTTGCATTTTTTAACTCAGCATGCTCTAAGCTAGATTACATGCCTTTTATCTCATCCACACTCAATAATTTAATGCAAAACATTTGTGTCTTAGCATTATCTTGTCCATTAAACCATTACACAAAAGATTAACCTTAATATGGAAAAAGCAAATTATCCATTTTTGAAAAGTATGGCTTTATGTCAAGTTTGCAAATCAAGAAGTACAATGCAAATCCTTTTGGAACAAGTTCAGGGATATATCCCACTAACCAAGACAAAGCTTTGCAGCACATTTGAGGGGCCTGCACAAATCTAGAAACCAAGTTGACAATTTTTGCTTAAGTTAGAAGAAACCTTGCATTTTCAAAGACAACTCTCATTGCTGCAAGAACTAGCTTAGACAAACTTGTTAGACACATCCCAAACAACATAACTGAGCTAAGGCACGACCAAAACACCTTCCAAACCCCATCATCCATCAAAACACCCTCCTACTGCAAAAAACAGAGTCACCTCTGCCGTTGGACTTCCATAACTCAATCCATTCGTGCGCCTTGGCCAAAACCAGTTCATACACACTCCATACCACCTATACAAGCTATTGGACACGACCTGTAACACCTCTAACCAACTTCACCATTTTCACTTTTTCTATTTTGCAGGTTGATTGTTATAGCTTAATTCACTTGGTTTCAAAGCATACCAAACATTGGAATATCATCCCTGGACTTCAAGTAAGCTGTACAAGTCTTCACCTTGCCTTGAAAGTACCTCCATTGTCAGATACGATCCAAGCTGAATAGGTAAGTTCATGGACTTCTATCTCTCAATCTAGGAAGAGTTAGGTTTAGATTTATGAATGAAAAATGTCATATTCATGTCCCTGAAGCTATACATATCCTCACTTTCCATTTATATTGCATATGCTGAGAGAATTTAAGACCTGAACATTGATAAAAACCTAGGTCAAGAATTAGGGATGGAGAAATTCTCTCTCATCTCTGATAGTTAAGTTAAGTTTTTTATATGTATGGAATTGTGGCTTGATGTTTGACATCTTTCATGTTATAAGTTTGTGCTAAAAGTCCAGGAATCAGGATGTTTGAACCAGGAGGGAAAGGCGCGCGTTTTTTGACATTTTTGTGCTGGAGGTTGAAGACAACCTCTATTGGGTTGGGCATGTGATATTTTTCCTTTTTGCACCACATTCTCACACATGCACCCCCTTGGCCCATTGTATTTTATTTTCATTATTTTTGACTTTTGATTTTTGTTTCTGACTTATTTATTTTTGTCAAAGCATAAAAATATTAAAATTATTTTTCTCACATTTTTTTGCATTTTATTTGATATTTATTTGGTTTCATTTAGTTTTGTACATAAATAAACATAAATATACTTTTATTTAAAATAACTAAAAATAATACAAATATATTTATTTTCTGATTTCATTTTATTTTATCTTTTTGAAAACATTTTATAAAAAATATATTTTTTTTGTAAATATTAAATACTTAATTTTTGTACATATTTAATATATTTAATAAATAATATAAATACTTATATATTTATTAGTATATTTAGGTTAAAAATATAAAAATAATACATTTTTATATTTTGTTAATATTTAACTTAAAAAATCACTTTTTGACAATATACTTTCTTTTTATTTATTTTTTGTACATAATTAATAAATATTGCATATATTATATAATAAATACCTTTTATTTATAAAATTAGGGTTTTGCCCTAAATACATAAAAATACCAAAAATTAATTCATTTTATTTTTGTTTATGTGACACATGGAAAATACCTTTTTTACATACATATAAAAAAATCATCTTTTTGCATCTTGCATATTTATTGTATTTTTATTTAATTATTGTGCAATTAATTAATTTGTATAATTCAATTTGGATGTAATAGTTTAGGTTTTAATTTCTTGCTAAAATATCCCCATTTGAACATTTGTACCCCCCATCCCATATATTGTGTTGTAATAATTTAGGACCTTTAAATTCGGCACTTTAAAAGCTTTCTAAATATGCCATGATATAATTAGGGTTTTGTATGCAAATCAAAAACAACAAATAGTTTGACCTAAATTCAAGATAAACAAGCATGAAAATGGACAACACTAATCACACTTGCACCCCTAGGGTATTCCACTTGTTGCCTTCAATAAATGGGCCATGTTGCATGTTAGGTGTCTTTGGTAAAACAAAACAAATTCAAATGATCATAGTCCCTCGATGACGCTTTCGAAAGTTGCCTAAAAATGATCAAGTCCCTTAAAGAAAAAAATTTCCCAAAGATATTTGGCACCATTGCAATCATGGTCTAAACGATGACCCGCGCCTGTCCCGTTCACATCCTAACACAAGATTATCCACCAAATACAATGGTGGAACAAAATTGTTAAAAGGGTTAAAACATAGCCAAGATCTTTGAGAAATTTAGGGTAGATAGCTCTTGGTTACTTGCCAACTTGCAAAACAAAAACACTTGCCTATTTTTCAAAACCACGCATCACAACACTTTCAAAACAACTTTCAAAAACATTGAAAACTTTTAAAAGACATACACCATTGTATACATCCCAACATGGATCATTACAAAGGTTGCCACCACATTGGCCTCTTTTCAAAACATTTTCAAAACCCACACACACAAAGCACCATTTCAAACAATTGAAAATCAAGGCAAGTTGATCTAAGCAAGTAACTAAGAGCCCATGGATAACCATGGATAGAAAGGGTGCTAATACCTTCCCTTTCTATAATCTACTCCCCGAACCCAAGAAAACATCTCAAAGGTTTTTGCTGTGCTTTTTAACCTTTCCTTAGGATAAAATAAAAAGTCGGTGGCGACTCTTGCTCAACCGAAACATTTGCAAAAACAAACGCAAAACCCAAGTCAGTTCTCCCACCATATCACAGAACTGGCGACTCTGCTGGGGATAACTTTTAAAGTGGAGTAACCTTAGGGCTTAGATCACCCTCTTGCATGACTAATTGTTTGCTTTGATTGCTTTATATCTTGGCTCTCTTGTTTGGGTTTGCAATCCTACACCCGGATTTGGGGAAACATTCATAGATAGCAATACATTGTGGAAACTGTGCGGGGTATACCGACACGGTTGAAGCAATAGCTATATTAGTGCGACATATTTGTGAGTACCGGTAACCCTTGAGTTCAATCAAGGAGAGTACGGGGACGCTGAGTGATGTCACTAAACACTAATGACCTAGAACCTTACTTGACCATCTTGGCCTTTCATTAGGGGTAGTGAGATGACCGGCTTTGGTGCAGTCTGAAGTTGGTAGATACTCAATACTACACTCATTGAGGGTTGTTTTCTTGGAATATTTTGGTCGCTAGTTAAGTGGCTAAACCGAAACAATGAACAATGAAAACAATCCCGTGATATTGAGCTCCTCAAAACCCGGTTACTATTTATAGGACAGGTTTTTAAGCCAACTACACTCAAGAGGGTACTTACCTATGAAACCCCATGCAAGCCTGAAATTAGGGTTTTGTGTGAATTGCTTGTACACATGTTTGTGCATACATCATGAACATCATAAAGCATCATATGCATATACTAACCATTTCAAGGGTTTAGATTCTTCATCTTTGTTCTTGTTTTGTAGGTCATGGAAATTCCTCGCAGGAAAACTATCCAAGTCAACCTTGTGAGAATTCCTCCTCAACTCAAGGAGCTCACATCAAGAATTCCGGAAAGCTCTCCCTTCAATGAAAGACATGGTAGACTGCTCAGCCTAGTCAGCACCAACATTGAAGAGGACATGGTAAAGGTGTTGTTCCAGTTCTTTGACCCCCTTCACCACTGTTTCACTTTCCCCGACTACCAGTTGGTACCCACTTTGGAGGAATTTTCTCAACTCCTGAGAATTCCTATCCTTAATCAACTACCCTACAACGGTACGGAAAAGGAACCAAAGCCTGAAGATGTTGCTCAAGCACTACACCTACAGCCATCTGACATCAAGGGGCATTGGGAAACTAGAAGCGGTGTCAAAGGCTTCTTGGAAAAATTCTTGTTTGAGAAGGCACAAGAGTGCTGGAATTCATTGGATCTACAAGCCTTTGAAGAAATTGTGGCCCTCCTCATCTATGGGTTGGTCTTGTTCCCAAATCCTGACCAGCTTGTAGATGTCAACGCCGTCAAGATCTTCTTATCCAGAAATCCAATACCAACATTGCTTGGGGACATTCTTCACTCGTTTTACACTCGAACAATGAGAAAGAGGGGTGTTCTCATGTGCTGTACTCCTCTCCTTGCAAGGTGGTTTATTTCGCACCTTCCACAATCTGTCTTGAAGAACGACCAAGGCCTAAGGTGGTCACAACGGTTGATGACCCTCACTCACTCTGATGTACATTGGTGTTCTCGGTCCAAAGAAAATGTCATCATCATCGATCGTTGTGGGGAGTTCCCTAATGTTCCATTACTTGGCATTAGAGGAGGCATTACCTACAACCCTTGTCTAGATTTGAGACAATTTGGATATGCACGAAGAGATGGACCTCACGACATGTTGATTCCTGACTTAGTTTTTGACTTCGACAACGATGCGCAAGGACTTCGCCAAAGGTTCATCAGAGCTTGGAGGATGCCAAACAAGGTTGACAACAAGACACTGGGGCACAAGAACTCCATCCCTCTTGAGCCTTATCTCAAGTGGGTACGAACCCGAGCCCAAAGTCTGATGATGCCTTACCCTCATGTTCTCCCTGTGATTAAAGAGCCCGTTACGGAAGGAGAGGTTCCCTACACCATCCTATATCCTGACATGCCTACATCGTGGGAGGAGATGCAGAAGAGTTGGATCCAACTCAAGGAGGAACGGAACACTTTTGAAGCCAGCTTCTACGCCAGTGAGAAAAAGGTTCTAGAGCTTACCCGCCGACTCCATGAGGAAGAGACCCTCAACACCTACATTGCACCAAAGAGGATGCGCAACGTCTTTTTACCTTGAGAAGTTTTTGTAATATTTGGCCCATAGGGCATTTATGTACTGACAAATTTCTTCTTATTAATATGACGTGCGTTCTTTTTGTTTGCAACAATTTTGAACTTTCTAAATCCTTGAATGCATTGCATACATAAGCATACCATTCATCATGTGCATAAGCAGGTCTCCACACCAGGTTTCCTTATCTTTCTGATGTTTATTTCAGTAAGATGGATCTCGAACAGACGGTCAAGGACTTGCAGTCTCAAAACGCACAGTTTCAACAACTCCTAATGACCTTGGCAAAGGGTCAGGAGGATCTGAAAGCCCTGCTGGGGAACAAAGACCAAGTGAAAAAGAAGAAGAAGAGAATCGGGGTGGCTACCCTAGGAAGAAGGTTTGAGGGTGAAGCCAGAAGAGTGCTTGAATTTCCCCTACATCCGAAGAGGGAACCAGTAAAGGGAATGCGGCTGCGGTACCTTCCGAATCCGAGGTTAAAGAAGAGGAGGCTGAAGAAGACGAAGACTACTCTGATCAACAATACCCGCCCGTTGATGATAAGTACAAAGGCTTGGAAGACAGGTTGACAGCTATGGAACTGCAGAGAGTTCCCGGCTTAGATTTCGAAGACTTGGGATTAGTTGCTGGAATTGTAATCCCCCCGAAGTTCAAAGTGCCAGTTTTTGTAAGGTATGACGGGCTGTCCTGCCCGAAAATGCACCTCAGATCATATGTAAGGAAGATCCAACCTTACACTGCAGACAAGAACCTTTGGATCGATTTCTTTCAGGATAGCCTTTCTGGGGCTCAACTCGAATGATTCTATCAGCTGGATGGAGCCAGTATCCGAAACTGGGAAGACTTGGCTACGGCATTTTATAAACAGTATCAGTACAATTATGACCTCGCTCCTACGCGTACCCAACTCCAGGGTATGTCACTAGGGACGGGCGAAGGATTCAAGGAGTATGCGCAAAAGTGGAGAGACCTGACTGGCAGGGTGCAGCCACCTTTGACCGACCGTGAACTTGTTGACATGTTCCTTGGGACCCTGTCTGGTCCGTTCTTTAATCATCTGATCGGTAATTCCTCTGCTGGGTTTACAGATTTGATCTTGACTGGTGAGAGGATAGAAGCTGGTATCAAGTCGGGGAAGATACAGAAAGGTGCCGCCGCGAGTATTGAAAAGAAGCCTTTCAAGAAGGAAGCTAGTGCTGTTTATGGTCCTAGAAGACAAGTTAAGCCGGAACGCCGCCAAGCTGTCAACGCGTTGGTAATTTCAAAGCCCGTTGCTGCTCCTCAGTAGTATAATCAACAAAGGGGTGAGAGACCCAAAAGGCAGTACACTAGGCTCAATATGACCCTGTCTCAGATATTGCCGCAACTACTGTCAACCAATCTGGTAACTGTCAAAGAAGCTCCAAAGGTTGTGAACACAGCTTCTCCAAAGTACAACCCCAACGCCCGTTGCGCTTATCACTCCGATGGCCCCAGGCATACTACTGATGATTGCTGGGCTCTGAGGAATAAGGTTCAAGACCTTATTGATGCTAAGGAAATACAGTTTGAGGCGCCCGAAAGACCCAATGTTGTGACTGCTTCCATGCCCCAGCATGGAGTGAATTCTGTGGAAGAAGACCGATATGTAGCCTCCGTGGAAGAGATTGTTACTCCGTTATCAACTGTTAAAAGGAATCTGTTGCTAGCCGGTTTATTTCCGGGATGTGGTGAAGATTGCCTTCTATGTGCTGTTTCACCTTTTGGTTGTCCTTTGCTGAAATCAGGTATCCAAAGCCTGATGGATAGCAAAGAAATCTTGTTCGAGAAGATTGTTGTTCCTGCTGTCCCTACCGAAGAAGTTTCTATTGTCACTATTTTCAACAAACCTCCCAAGGCTCCTTCAAAGAAGCCTGTCAAAATCATGTCCACTCAGAAGATTTCTCCTATCATCATCACTGTTCCGGGGCCTCTCCCTCATACATCCGACAAAGCTGTCCCATGGCACTATGGGGCAGATGTTTATGTGCTTGGAGTGAAGCAAGAGTTTGATACAAGTACCGGTGTCAGTAACATCACCGGGCCTGCCAAAATTACTCGTAGCGGTAGGCTGTTTTCACCAGATATTTTGCCACCAGCTATTCAGAAACCCCTTATCATCACACCCGCAAGTGTGCATGTTCCACTTCCTAATCAAGTTCCTGTTTCTACCCCTGCTGCCGAGTCATCTGACACTCGGGGCAAAAGGATTGCTACTGATTTGCCTGCCCTGACGGAGGCACCGAAGACAACCACTATTGAAGCCTCCCAGCAAGAGATGGAGGAGATCCTCAAGATTATCAAGAAAAGTGATTTCAACGTAGTTGAGCACCTGGGGCACACCCCCTCTAAAATTTCTATGTTATCACTGTTATTGTGTTCAGAGGCCCACGCCAAGGCTCTGATATCCTTCCTGAAGATGGCCCATGTGCCACAAGAAACGTCCGCTGATCAATTTACTGATTGTGTGGCCAACTTGACTGCCGATAATGGTCTGGGCTTTTCTGACGCCGATCTGACTGCAAAAGGAAAAAACCATAATGACGCCCTGCATGTCTCTATTGAATGCAGGGGCACTACTCTTGCCCATGTGTTGGTAGACACCGGTTCTTCATTGAATGTATTGCCCAAGAAGGCCCTAAACAGGCTAGATTGTGAGGGTCTGGAGCTCAAGCCCAGTAACATTGTTGTCCGAGCCTTTGACGGTTCGAAAAGGATGGTACATGGTGAAGTTGACATTCCGATCAGGGTTGGTTCTCAAGTATTTGATTCTACTTTCTATGTGATGGACATCCGTCCATCCTACTCTTGTTTGCTGGGTCGTCCATGGATCCACAAGGCTGGAGCTGTGACCTCCACACTACATCAGAAGCTTAAGTATCCAGTCAGAGGAAAGATTGTCACAGTGCAAGGGGAGGAAGAATATATGGTCAACCACTTAAACTCGTTCTGATACATAGAAATGGATGGGGAGTTCATTGAAACCCCCTTTCAACACTTTGAAGAGGTGCCTCAAACACTTGCATCAGCTGAAACTGTGATTGAAGACCCTCCTTTGAAGATGGCTTCCTTAAAGGATGCCCGGGATGTGATTGAGAAGGGTGAATGCGCAAACTGGGGCCGACTTCCTGACTTCACTCCAAAGACTGACAAGTTTGGTTTGGGCTTCACTGCGGAGGCTCAGAAGGCTGTTCGTAAGGCGAGGATTGGAAGACCTCCTGTATTCATCACCAACCCAGGAGTGAATGTTATTGAAGACGACATGGAGGAATCGGAATTCGACAGCTGGATCTACCCAACAACCGACAGTGGACCAAGCAACTGGACTGCCAAAGATTTCACACCTATTACTTTTGTCACTCAGTAATGAACTCTTTTGTTTTCAATTTGTAACAAACAATATGTTGAAACTTTTATGGCTCGGTGTCCTACCCGGGGCTCCATTTGTGAGGGCTTTTTGTATGACATTTTCATATATCATTAATCAAAACATTGGATGTTTGTTGCATTTCAAAATCTTGCGCTCTTTTTCTTTCTTTATTATATATTGCAAAACAACTATATTTACACACACTCACTTATACAAGTTCCAATCCACTCTGGATCTCACTTGTAACGACTCTGCTACCGCCAGTTATGACTTCGAAAATTTGATCAACTTAGCCGAAGACGAAGGTGAAGATGATTGCGAAGTGCCTGGTGAACTTGCAAGACTTCTAATCCAGGAAGAGAGGGCCATTCAGCCACATGAAGAGCCTGTGGAAACGGTAAATCTGGGTACTGAGACAGATAGAAAGGAAGTCAAGATTGGTGCCAATTTAGAGCTCAGTGTGAAGCAACGGTTGATTCAGATGCTGCATGACTATGTGGAAATATTTGTCTGGTCTTACGAAGACATGCCTGGGTTGGATACCGACATTATGGTTCATCACTTGCCTACCAAGGAAGACTGCCCTCCGGTTAAACAGAAGGTCCGCCGTATGCGTCCAGAAATGTCCGAGAAAATCAAAGCCGAGGTTATGAAACAATTTGATGCCGGGTTCCTAGCAGTGACTTCTTACCCTTAGTGGGTTGCCAACGTGGTTCCAGTTCCGAAGAAGGATGGTAAGGTCCGAATGTGTGTTGATTACAGGGATTTGAACAGGGCCAGCCCTAAGGATGATTTCCCTCTGCCTGATATCGACGTTCTGGTTGACAACACTGCTCAGCATAAAGTTTTCTCCTTCATGGACGGTTTCTCCGGTTACAATCAGATCAAGATGGCTCCTGAAGACATGGAGAAGACCACTTTTGTTACTCAGTGGGGCACCTTTTGCTACAAGGTCATGCCTTTTAGGTTGAAAAATGTTGGGGCAACCTACCAACGTGCCATGGTTGCTTTATTTCATGATATGATCCATCATGAAATCGAAGTGTACGTCGATGATATGATTGCAAGGTCCCAAACTGAGGAGGAACACCTTGACCATCTACGGAAGCTGTTTGACCGTCTGAAGTTGTACAAGCTGAGGTTGAACCCAAACAAGTGCACCTTTGGGGTAAGATCTGGAAAACTACTAGGTTTCATTGTAAGCGACAAAGGTATTCAAGTAGATCCTGCCAAGGTGAAGGCCATACAAGAGATGCCAACTCCCAAGACAGAGAAAGAAGTTAGAGGCTTTCTAGGACGTTTGAATTACATTGCTCGATTCATCTCGCATCTAACTGCTACCTGTGAGCCAATCTTCAAGCTACTGAAGAAAGACCAAGTAGTACGTTGGAACGATGAATGTCAGGCTGCTTTCGAAAAGATCAAAGAATATCTCCAAGAACCACCCATTCTTATGCCACCGGTTGAAGGGAGACCTCTAATCTTATACTTGACAGTACTTGACAACTCAATGGGGTGTGTGCTGGGTCAGCATGACGAGTCTGGCCAAAAAGAACACGCCATTTATTACCTGAGCAAAAAGTTTACCGACTGTGAGACTCGGTAGTCACTGCTCGAGAAAACTTGCTGCGCTCTGGTATGGGCGGCTCGCCGGCTGAGACAGTATATGTTGACTCACACTACTTTGTTAATTTCAAAAATGGATCCAATCAAGTACATATTCGAAAAGCCTGCTCTGTCTGGAAGGATAGCAAGATGGCAAATGATCTTGACGGAATATGACATCCAGTACACGACTCAAAAAGCAATCAAAGGAAGTGTATTGGCAGACCATTTGGCGCACCAGGCTGTGGACGACTACCAGTCCATGAACTTTGAATTTCCAGACGAGGATATCATGATAGTGACTGATTGTGAAGTACCTGGACCGGATGAAGGACCTGAGAAGGGATCCCGATGGTCTATGCACTTTGACGGAGCCTCGAACGCTTTGGGCAATGGTATCGGCGCTGTAATCATATCCCCCAAAGGCACTCATAGTCCACTCACCGCCCGGCTATGTTTCAACTGCACCAACAACATGGAGGAGTATGAGGCGTGCATCATGGGTCTTCAAGCTGCAATTGACTTAAGGATCAAGTTTCTGAGTGTCTACGGAGATTCTGCTCTCGTGATCAATCAGGTCAAAGGCGAGTGGGATACGAAACACCCAAATCTTATTCCTTACAAGGAGTATGTGCTGACATTGCTTCCCCACTTCGAGGAGATAACTTTTGAACACTTCCCAAGAGAGGAGAATCAGTTAGCGGACGCGTTGGCTACGATGTCGTCTATGTTCAAAGTAAAATGGGACAACGAGGCGCCCCAGATCATTATCTGGAAATTGGATGAACCTGCATATTGCTGCGATCTCGAGACCGAAGAGGTAACGGAAAAACCTTGGTATCATGAGGTGAAGAGATACCTTGAAGCTCAAGAATACCCCGCAGGCGCATCGGTTAATGACAAAAAGTTTCTGAGAAGGTTTGCGGCAAAGTTCTTCCTCAGCAACGGCATTCTGTACAAGCGAAACCATGATTCAACCCAACTGCGTTAAATGGATAAGACTGAAGCAGAAAAGATCATGGCAGAGCTACATGAAGGTACCTTCGGAACACATTCCAGTGGACACACCATGGCAAAGAAAATCCTTCGGGCAGGATATTTCTGGTCCACAATGGAAGCCGATTGTTATCAACATTCTCAAACTTGTCATAAATGCCAGATCTATGCTGATAAGGTGCACATTCCTCCGGTTCCTCTAAACATCCTGACAGCACCTTGGCCTTTTGTAATGTGGGGCATTGATATGATCGGCGAGATCAGACCGACGGCATCCAACGGGCATCGATTCATCTTGGTGGCAATTGATTACTTCACGAAGTGGGTTGAAGCAGCCTCCTACGCCACCGTAACCAAGAGCGTCGTGGCACGGTTCATTCGGCACAACTTGATCTGTCGATACGGTATACCTGAGAGGATCATCACGGATAATGGTACCAATCTTAACAACAAAATGATCACTGAGCTCTGCGAGCAATTCAAAATACAGCACCACAACTCTTCTCTCTACCGGCCGAAGATGAATGGGGCTGTAGAAGCAGCGAATATGAACATCAAGAAGATTGTGCAGAAGATGACAGTGACCTATAAAGATTGGCACGAAATGTTACCGTTTGCTCTTCATGGATACTGTACCTCAGCACGGACGTCAACATGGGCAACTCCTTTTTCCTTGGTCTACGGCATGGAGGCAGTCTTGCCTATTGAAGTCCAGATACCCTCTCTCCGGATAATGAAGGATGCAGACTTGAGCGAAGATGACTGGATCCAGACTCGGCTTGATCAATTAAACCTAATTGACGAAAAGAGACTCACTACTATTTGTCATGGTCAGACGTACCAAAAACGGATGATCAGGGCATTTAACAAGAAGGTCAGACGACAAGAGTATCAAGTCAGAGACCTGGTAATCAAGCGCATCATTCTTCCTCAAAGTGATCCCAGGGGAAAATGGACCCCTACGTACGAAGGGCCATTTGTGGTTAAACATATCTTCTCAGGTGGAGCTATGATTTTAACCACCATGGATGGTGACGACCTTCCTCACCCTGCCAATGCAGACATTAAAAAAGGTACTACGCATATTCAAGGACCCGCTAGGTTGACACACCTAGGCAAAAATAAGGGCTTCCCGGCGAACCAAAAGGGTTCGGGCAAAAATAAGGGATGAAAATGAAAAAATATGTACACCCGGCAAGTCGAAAACCTGAAAAGGCGGCTTGGGCAAAAATGGGTATCCTGGGTGACTGAAAACCCGAAAGGGCGGTCCAGGCAAAAGTTAGGGATAAAGCGTAATACTATGTCTCATTGGATCACTTTGCATCCAGAATTTGGTATCAACTATCAGACTTCGACATCAATCAATCAGCTTCATCTTCAACTAAGCAGCAAAGTGATGAGACGCTTGAAGACATAAAGGCGATAGCAGAGTTGGAACCCAGTGGGATTATTTTTCATAGCTGTTTTGTTTCCTTTCACAAAATTGTATAAACTCTATTTTGTTCGGAGGCGTCCTCTTACTAGGACGTCAGCCTCCTGTACATAAAACGCCTATTTACAGGCAAATTTCAAAATCAATACAAGTTCAATTTTTCAGACAATTACCCATCGTTTTTACTTTTTCTGTTTTGTTTTGCAAAGAACGTCCAATGTTCATTTTTGATATATGCATTTGACATTAATTGCTAATCATGAATATTTGCATGCGAAACAAAGGACTAATTACAGATGACATTAGAAACAGGGGCAATAAAGAATTGTTTAAGCAATCTAGTTGCTTTGTCCACCAAGGTACCAAGGTAGGTTCGGTTGAAGAACGTAACCAAGTCACCTCAACTCCCCACAGAGTAAGGCAAGATTCAGCAATACTTTCCCCAAGTAGAATTGGTTTCCTATCAGCCCTGAAAAGGCACAATATTCCCTTAGCAAGTCAGCGATACTCTCTCCAAGCAGGATCAGTCTATTGTCATCCCTAAAGGAAGTTGGGTATCCCCAGAAGATCTCAAACATTCCCCAGCGGAGTTTAGGCATTCCTCAGCAACCCCGACAGTCTTAATATAAGATTGTTCCCCGGCGGAATACAGACACCCTAGTGGAACCATTTTCCAGTATAGTCCGAAAAGTTTCCCCAGGAGAGTTGAATCATTATCCCCAGCAGGTCTTGAAGCTTAGCCCCAGTAGATTCTGGAAGCTTATCCCCTGCAGAGTACGGACATCTCTCCCGGACTTTATTCAAAGTTATTCCTTACAAGAGCTTATAACTGGGTTATCCTCAGCTAATTACCACAGAAAGATCGTCCTCGGCGAAGTTCTTCCTATCCCCAGCGGAGTTCATCAAGTTCCCCAACATAACTTATCAGCAGAATCCCCGGTGGAGTTTATTGTTGAAACCCCCAGCGGAGTTTATCATTGAAATCCCCGGCGGAGTCTATCATTGAAATCCCCAGCGGAGCTCTCATCAAAATCTCAGTGAAGTATCTCTTCCCACAGAGTAATTCCCCTCAGAGTAATCTCTCCAACAAGTTTATTCCCCAACGGAGTCATCTTCTCCTACCAGATTATTCTTGCAACCATCATCCCCAGCGGAAACGAAGAACTCTACTCTTCAACATCATCCCAGGATTGGATTCCCCAGCCAGTCGTCAAAGATTTATTTTCCAAGACGAAAATACATTCATAGACATTTCACATTTCATACATCCTGCTTACATACATGATAAAGTGCATACAACACTATCTCATTTTGAGCATCATGACATCATGCATCTCATACATCATGACATTGCATACAACTGATGCTTTGCCTTTTCAGGAAAAGATCAATCCAAAAGATGATTACTATCAACTATCACAATTCCAGATTCGATACCTGTATCTAGCCAGGGCATATCTGTGAGTGATTGATTCCAGATTCGATTCCTGTGTCCAGCCAGGGCATATCTACATGAGAGTTTGAAGATCAACCCCTGTAACAGGCCAGGAAATTATCTTTCATTCTCAGGTCAGAGGTCTACACCTGTATCCAGCCGGGAAAGCTATCTCTACCGACCTTTTGCAATTCCAGATTCGATTCCTGTATCTAGCCAGGGCACATCTGTGAGCAACAAATTCCAGATTCGATACCTATATCCAGCCAGGGCATATCTGTAGACGACGATTTCCAGATTCGATACCTGTATCCAGCCAGGGCATATCTGTAGACGACCAATTCCAGATTCGATTCCTGTATCTAGCCATGGCACATCTGTGAGCAACTAATTGTAGATTCGATACATGTATCTAGCCAGGGCATATCTGCATGAAGAGACTGAAGATCAACACCTGTAATAAGCCAGGAAAACATATTTCTTTCTCAAAGTACGCAAGTTCTCGCTAAGGAATCTCTTATGCGATCAACACTTCCAAATGGCATCTATAAGCCCATTCCCGACAAGATTCTGCTACGTCTCCAGATGGCATCTATGAGCCCATCCTCCTATCCATCCTATCTCCAAATGGCATCTATAAGCCCATTCTCGCCATCACATTGCTGATACTCCAGCATGCGAGTGCAAATTTCAGGGCACTCTAGTGTCCAATCTCCTTTTACCCTCGAGTCGCGAAAGGCAAACTTGCCAATCTAACTCTTCAGGTCCAAGAAGATTGAACAGGGGAAACTGTTGTACCCCAAAATTTGCCCTCCCATTTCCTCAACATTTTCTCATCACAAGACCCTTGGAGCTCAAGATCCAGTTAGGGTTTGCTCTGCTCAAGACTCCTCCTTGCACTGTTGACCCAAATTAGGGTTTGTGTTTGCACAAAGATGTTTTTGACCTAAAATGCCTAAGATGACTTTCATGCTTCATGATGGACTCCCAAGTTTATCCATACCAAGTTTCAAGCCTTGATTTCAATCTTTGCCCAGTCAATTGGACAGTTGACCTAGAAATCAACTGTATTGGGGAAAAAGTCAAATGTGGTCAATTGACAGTCAAACCTCATGATTTTTGACCCACATCAACATTATGAACTCATATGGACCATTTGATCAAGTTTGGATCACAAATCCACAAGAAATTTGATCAGATCACCAAAAGGGCAAAATGGTCATTTTTTAGGGTTTTGACTGCACAAAGGCAATTTTTGACTGTTTGACCTAACCAATGGCAAGCCAAACTCACATATGGACTCAAGGACCCCATGGAATTGTCTTGGCATGTTCAACAAATTCAAAAGATCCCAAATGCACAAGATTGACAAATGAATTTTCCAGTCAATTGATCAATTTTTGACTGTATACTGAAAAGTCAAACTTGGACTTTTTGGTCAAAATCAAGTGTCAAGATTCATTTTCCATCAAAAACATGTCCAATTATGAAACTTGTTCATCAAGAAATCAAAAATCACAAATTAGGGTTTGAAATGAAGATTTTTCATAACTTAGAATTTTTCTAAGTTATGAAAATCCCTAATTTTTTCCTAACTTTGTCCCATTTTTTTATCAAGATGCATTTGGATTCAAACAAAAGTCAAAACATGAAAGTTATAGTCCATTTCAAAATCTACAACTTTGATTCACAAAGTTTCCTCAAAAGAAGCTTGTAGCTCAAGTTATGATTTTTGGAACAAGGGTGCAAAACATATCCTGAGAGAATTTAAGACCTGAACATTGACAAAAACCTAGGTCAAGAATTAGGGATGGAGAAATTCTCTCTCATCTCTGAGAGTTAAGTTAAGTTTTTTATATGTATGGAATCGTGGCTTGATGCTTGACATCTTTCATGTTATAAGTTTGTGCTAAAAGTCCAGGAATCAGGATGTTTGAACCAGGAGGGAAAGGCGCGCGTTTTTTGACATTTTTGTGCTGGAGGTTGAAGACAACCTCTATTGGGCTGGGCCTGTGATATTTTTCCTTTTTGCACCACATTCTCACACATGCACCCCCTTGGCCCATTGTATTTTATTTTCATTATTTTTTACTTTTGATTTTTGCTTCTGACTTATTTATTTTTGTCAAAGCATAAAAATATTAAAATTATTTTTCTCACATTTTTTTGCATTTTATTTGATATTTATTTGGTTTCATTTAGTTTTGTACATAAATAAACATAAATATACTTTTATTTAAAATAACTAAAAATAATACAAATATATTTATTTTCTGATTTCATTTTATTTTATCTTTTTGAAAACATTTTATAAAAACTATATTTTTTTTGTAAATATTAAATACTTAATTTTTGTACATATTTATTATATTTAATAAATAATATAAATACTTATATATTTATTAGTATATTTAGGTTAAAAACATAAAAATAATACATTTTTATATTTTGTTAATATTTAACTTAAAAAATCACTTTTTGACAATATACTTTCTTTTTATTTATTTTTTGTACATAATTAATAAATATTGCATATATTATATAATAAATACCTTTTATTTATAAAATTAGGGTTTTGCCCTAAATACATAAAAATACCAAAAATTAATTCATTTTATTTTTGTTTATGTGACACATGGAAAATACCTTTTTTACATACATATAAAAAAATCATCTTTTTGCATCTTGCATATTTATTGTATTTTTATTTAATTATTGTGCAATTAATTAATTTGTATAATTCAATTTGGATGTAATAGTTTAGGTTTTAATTTCTTGCTAAAATATCCCCATTTGAAAATTTGTACCCCCCATCCCATATATTGTGTTGTAATAATTTAGGACCTTTAAATTCCGCACTTTAAAAGCTTTCTAAATATGCCATGATAGAATTAGGGTTTTGTATGCAAATCAAAAACAACAAATAGTTTGACCTAAATTCAAGATAAACAAGCATGAAAATGGACAACACTAATCACACTTGCACCCCTAGGGTATTCCACTTGTTGCCTTCAATAAATGGGCCATGTTGCATGTTAGGTGTCTTTGGCAAAACAAAACAAATTCAAATGATCATAGTCCCTCGATGACGCTTTCGAAAGTTGCCTAAAAATGATCAAGTCCCTTAAAGAAAAAAATTTCCCAAAGATACTTGGCACCATTGCAATCATGGTCTAAACGATGACCCGCGCCTGTCCCGTTCACATCCTAACACAAGATTGTCCACCAAATACAATGGTGGAACAAAATTGTTAAAAGGGTTAAAACATAGCAATGATCTTTGAGAAATTTAGGGTAGATAGCTCTTGGTTACTTGCCAACTTGCAAAACAAAAACACTTGCCTATTTTTCAAAACCACGCATCACAACACTTTCAAAACAACTTTCAAAAACATTGAAAACTTTTAAAAGACATACACCATTGTATACATCCCAACATGGATCATTACAAAGGTTGCCACCACATTGGCCTCTTTTCAAAACATTTTCAAAACCCACACACACAAAGCACCATTTCAAACAATTGAAAATCAAGGCAAGTTGATCTAAGCAAGTAACTAAGAGCCCATGGATAACCATGGATAGAAAGGGTGCTAATACCTTCCCTTTCTATAATCTACTCCCCGAACCCAAGAAAACATCTCAAAGGTTTTTGCTGTGCTTTTTAACCTTTCCTTAGGATAAAATAAAAAGTCGGTGGCGACTCTTGCTCAACCGAAACATTTGCGAAAACAAACGCAAAACCCAAGTCAGTTCTCCCACCGTATCACAACTTGCTTTTGCTTTGATAATGTGCTTGTGATGTGGGCTTTGAAGGTATTTTGAAAATGTCTTTGTAATGGTTCTCGTTTCTATAAAAACACGTACAAAGTTTTGTTTTGAAAAATAGTTCAAAGACGTGTTTGTGGAATGTGTTTTTGAAAGTGGTTTTGAAAAGATGTTTTTGCAATGGCTCTCGTCTCTATAAGAATGTATGCAAAAAGCTTTGTCTTTTGAAAGGGTTTCAAAATGAGAGTTTTGGTGTATAAAGTGTTTTTGTTGTGAGCAACTAGGAGCAAATCTACCTACTCAAAAGGTCTTTAGTGTTCTTTTCCTCCTCCTTTGGATGTTACTATCTATGATCGGTGGGAATAGAACTGACTGTTTTGGAATGCTGGTTCGCGTTTGCGTTTGTTTTCGCAAAATGTCACGGTAAGAAAGAGTCACCACCGTCTTTTATTTTATCCAACAAGGAAAGGACAAAAGCACAGAAAAATTCCTTTTTGAGATGTTTCTCGGGTTCGGGAGGTAGATTATAGAAAGGGAAGGTGTTAGCACCCTTTCTATCCGTGGTTATCCACGGGCTCTTAGGTACTTGCTCATTGTGTTTTCAAAATTTGCTTTTCTTTGTGTTCGTGGGTTTGGAAGAAGCTTTTGTTTTGAAGAGAGTGTGAGTGCGAAAAGTTTTGTTTTGTTTTAGAAAGGAGCAAGTACTTAAGAACCATCTACCTACTCGAAAAAGGAATTAATCTGTACAAATGTCTTTTAGACAATGTTATCCCACTATTGAGGAGTGGGTAGCATCGTCGTTGGAGTTTTTGGGTCAATTCGATTAAGGGACGTGTGGTCACTAAAGTAATGTTAAGACACCTTAGCGGTAACCCTAATGTCTTAGATCATTTTTTCCGAGGCAACCGTTTCGAGGAAACTTATGATCTTTGGACAAGAGGGCGACCTCTAAAACTTCCTATACTCAATGACCAAGTTCGAAGGCAACCAAGTGAGGTGTACCCTAAGAGTGCGCATGTGCGAGTGTATTGTTTTTCAGTTATTTATCTTTGTATATGTCATGGTGAGCTATGTTGATTTTAAGTTCATACATTGGATCTTGTCATGCATTCCCTATTATCAAACATCTAACATTGTATAGTTGCAGAAATTAAATTTGCGGAAATTAAATCTAAACTATTACAAGGTGTCGGGTATTTACATCGCCAAAAACAACCCTTTAATTTAAATTGCGAAAAGTAAAATAAAGCGATAAATAATTAAAGTCATAATTAAAAGCTATTACATACCGGGAGCAATTACAATATTGGAAATATGGATCGTGTGCGAGGAATTAAAACGGCGCATTTTTTAGGGTTTTGACCCTTTTTATTAAAGAAAATATTTTTGCTTATTTTTGAGTTAAAAAATTAAATCTAAGTTAATAATTAAATTAATTAATTAATGAGAATATTTTTTTGGATTTTTTATATTTAAGGAAATAAAATAAAATGGTTAAAAGTTAGTAAAAACCTAATATTCTAATTGATTTTAATTTATTGCAAAAATGTTAAAATTAACCTAATTAACACTAAATTAATTAATTAATATTTATTTACAAAAATAAAATAATGAAATTAATAAAAATAATATTTGGTCTTCTGATTTTTATGAGAAAAAAAATAAATTATTTGGGTGATTAAATAATAATAGTAATAATTAAATAAAGCAAATAAATAAAAGAGAAAATATAAAGAAATAACCCATGGGGAGGGTGTTGGGCCCAATTCTGAATGTGAGAATAGCAATTCCAAGCCCATTTACTGCAAGCCTGCTTTGACCTTTTGGAATCTCACGCGCGCCTGTTGACTTGAGTATATGGTGTACCTCTAATCTGGGCCTTTTGATTTGGCCTGAGGGCTATCTGGCATTTGAGATCAGGAGGAGCATGATAGTCCACGCTTGCTGAAACCACGTGCAATCACCTGGAGAAAAATAAGACAAATATATTGGGGGACCTGGGATTCGAACCCAGGTCCCATGAGGCAATCCACTAGCGCGCTTACCAACTGAACCATTGCACTTTTTGTTATTAGAATAGGAAACAATTATTATATTGAAAACAAGACCCTATGCCTGAATTAAAAGAAAATAAGCGCGAATATTCAAAGTGAACCAATCAAGGGAAGACACCTAATCATCTTCTACAACAAAACCCTGGTTTTCTTACCTGCGGATTTTTATCCGCAGCAAGATTCGTGGGATCATCCTAAAACGACTTTTAGGCCATGTAAACGCAAGCTAAGACCATCATCGTGTTCGTCTCTCTTCCCTGAAGACAACCATGGTCGTGATTTGTCCCAATTGTTCCTGTAAAACAAATGCCCAAAAACGAACCTCCAAAACCCTAGGTTCGGATAGGGAGATATAGGCTACAAAAATCCAATTGAATAATGCAGAATGATTGGAAATTGAATTGTAAACATGATTGTATAAATGATTTGGCAAAAAGATGCAAGAACATGTATTCATGATTTCATGTTCAGAGCTATGTTCGTGGACACTTACAGCGCAATTTAGGAGGTCTCAAGGCTTTATTTTGATGGCAATCGCTTCAGAGGACCTTAGGCAAGGAGATAGTGTTGAGTTTTTGGATTGAATTCGCCTCCAACAAAGATTTTGATCTCACACTTTTTCAAGCTTTTTTCAGTTTTGGTTTGGCCGTTTCTGTCATTTTCTGGTCATGTTCTTGGTATGTCTATGTTGTATATGTATCAAGCAAGCAATTAGGTTAAATCTTGGGCTTCCAATCTTTGTGCATTGAAGATTTGAGATTTGATTTTATTCTCCATTAACAAAGCTTCCATATTTGTCTCAAATCAAATATTTTGTACATAACATGGCATGATTAGGATTTGATTTGGTCCATCATGATAATTGAAGCCTATATCAATCAAAAAGATTCTATTCCATCAATTTTTGGATTTTATTTGAATTAATATTGATTTAAAATGAATTAATTCAATAAAAATCAAATAAAATAGAAAAATTAATGAATGGACATGAAATTGAAGATAGGACACGTGTGTGGTGTGACAAGATCAAATCAAGTGGAAAAAAGTGGGTCCTTTTGACAAAATTTGAAGTTTTGGGGATAGTTGACTTTTGGCAATTTTGGAAAAATTCCCAACTTCAACAATGCATAACTTCTTCAAATTTGAACTTTTGGAAGTGTTATTGGACTTTTTAGAAACCTTGAGATGTCCTTTAACAAACCCTTTTGGTCTCATCGCATTTTGATATTCCATGCTCAAGTTATAAGCTTTGGAAAAAAAGGTGTTTTTGTTGACTTTCAAAAATGACCTATAATGTCCAAATTTGTAACTTTTTGTGAGTGCATTTCTTGATCTTGGGGTGTGAAGATGTATTGTAGGAAATTTCATCCTCTTCAAAATGAGCTTTGGATGGGTCATTTCTCATAAAGTATGAGAAAGTTATGCTTGGTCAAAGTTGAGTTGACTTTTCCTACAAAACCCTAATTTAGCAACTTTTGAATCTTGATGAATCTTGAGCAATCCTTGATGAATCATGATCAACCCTTGATCAAATGATGAATTATCCTTCAAAATGAGAATGTTGACAAAAAATCTTGAGTTTTGACTATTTGTAGGTCACAACTGACTTTTGCCCTAGCACAATCGATTTTTGGGCCTCTTGAGCAATTGACTGACCAAACTTCTTCTGCAAGGCTTGAAATTTGACATGGATGAACTTGAGAACATATTAAGAAATTGGGGAGCACTTGAGTTCATTTGGATGTAATGACCTTGATGCAACACAAAACCCTAATTTTGAATTGACTGCCTTAGGAGGTGATTTGATTGTCCAACTCTTGAGCTAACTTGAGCCACTTGGGGATTCTTCTTGCAATGTCTTGAGAAATATGGGAGGGCAAATGTTAGGGTACAACAGTTTCCCCTGTTCAATTTTCTTAAACCTGAGGATATAGATTGGATTTTGAGCCTTTCGTGATCCGAAGGTGGAAGATAATTGAACACTAGAGTGCCTAGAAATTTGCACTCGCATGGTGTAGTATCAACATTGTGATGTCGGGAATGGGCTTACAGATGCCATTTGGAGATTGTTCGTAGGAGGATGGGCTTACAGATGCCATCTGCAGGAGTATCGATCGCATAAGAGATTCCTTAGCGAGAACTTGCATACCTGTTGTTGTAGAAGATTCCGCTGGGGAAGCCTAACTTTTGTTGAGATTTAGGAACTTACCTGTGCTTCAACTGAGACGATGCCTCGGCTGAGTCTTAAGAACCTGTCCATAATTCAATTGGGGGGAAACATCTTCATCAAGATCTAGAAACTGTCTGGTCTTCAACGGAGTATACCATTGAAATTAGAGAACTCGTCCACACTATGACAGAGGAAAACATCAAGATCTAAGAACTGACTAGTGCTCAATGTAGTATACTGTTGAGGTTATAACACTCGTCCATACTATAACGTAGGGAAACATCTTCATCAAGATCTGGGAACTGTCTGGTGTTCAACGGAGTATACCATTGAAATTAGAGAACTTGTCCACACTATGACGGAGGAAAACATCAAGATCTAGGAATCAACTAGTGCTCAACATAGTATACCGTTGAGGTTATAGCACTCGTCCACACTATGACGTAGGGAAACCTCTTCATCAAGATCTAGGACCTGTCTGGTGCTCAACGTAGTATACCGTTGAGGTTAGAGAACTTGTCCACACTATGACGGGGAAACATCTTCATCAAGATCTAGGAACTGTCTGGTGCTCAACGTAGTATACTGTTGAGGTTAGAGAACTTGTCCATACTATGACGGAGGAAAACATCAAGATCTAGGAACCGACTAGTGCTCAACGTAGTATACCGTTGAGGTTATAGCACTCGTCCACACTATGACGTAGGGAAACCTCTTCATCAAGATCTAGGAACTGTTTGGTGCTCAATGTAGTATACCATTTGAGGTTAGAGAACTTGTCCATACTATGACGGAGGAAAACATCAAGATCTAGGAACCGACTAGTGCTCAACGTAGTATATCGTTGAGGTTATAGCACTCGTCCACACTATGACGTAGGGAAACTGTCGAGATTAAGAACCTTCTCTGAAATTCAACCGAGGATAATTCAATTGAGATTTAAGAACCGGTCAGGTCTTCGACGTAACTGAGAACTTTAATTGTATCTTTCCTGAAAGGTAAAGGTCAGTTATATGCAATGCATGAGATGGATCAAGCAATGATGTTCTCAATATAAATGAGATTGTATGGTATGATGCGTATATGCATGTATCATGATGTATGAAAATGTGATGTTTTAGCTGGGGAAAATAAATCCCGGAGCCGCTGGAGAGTAGAGTTTGATTCTTTGTTTCCGCTGGGGATGACGAACGAAGATGATGAACTTGTAGGAGAGGATAACTCTGTTGGGGAATAAACTAAGGAAGAGATTACTCCGAGGGGAATTAATCTGTGGGGAAGTGATGTTCCGCTGAGGATTTTAACGATAAACTCCGCTGGGGATTCCGTTGATAAGCTCCGCTGGGGATTTCAATGATGAACTCCGCTGGGGATGGATTACTAATGCTGGTGATATTGAATATGTTGAGGATTGAATTCCTGCTTGTGAAAGGGAAGAAATTCACTGGGGGATGATCTTTCAGTTGCAACTTGCTGGGGATAAGCTTCCAGAGTCTACTGGGGATGATGATTCAACTCCGTTGGGGAAGCTTTTTAGACTGCGCTGGGGAAATGGCTCCACTGGGGTATCCTGTATTCTGCCGGGGAACATTCTTATACTCCGTCGAGGAATATTAAGACTGTCGGGGGTACTCTTATACCTTCTGGGGAATATCTTTATACTCCGCTGGGGAATATTAAGACCTTCTGGGGATACCAAGCCTTTTTAGGGCTGATGGTAGACTGACTCTGCTTGGGGAGAGTATTGCTGATTTGTACATAGCTGCAAGTCCCAGCTGGGAGAGCTACCATTACTGTCTTATTCTACGGGGAGTGAAGGTATCTTGGTCATATTCTTTAGCTGAATCTACCTTTGTACCTGGTGGATAGAGCGACTGTACAGCTTGGATAATTCTTATTGCCCCTGTTTCTGCGGGAGAAGGTGCCTGTGGAGGCCCTGTGGATCGAGTATTATCCCCACCTATGAGGTGCTTGGTATCTTTCGGTCAAAATGACAAGTCTTCTTTTGGTAGGCAAGTGACGAGATGACGAGACATAGTCGTACGCTTTGATCCCTAATTTTTGCCTGGACCGCCCTTTCGGGTTTTTAGTCCACCGGGATACCCTTTTTTTGCCCAAGCCGCCTTTTCAGGTTTTCGACTTGCCGGGTGTACAGATTTTTCATTCTTTATCCCTAATTTTTTCCTGAACCCTTTCAGTTCACCGGGAAGCCCTTATTTTTGCCTAGGCCAGTCAACCTTAGCGGGTCTTTGATTATGCGTAGTACTTTTTGACTATGTCCACGCTCTCAGGATGTAGGGAGGTGTCACTGTCGGTAGTGTCGTGTTGTCATACTACCAGAAGATCTTCGTTTGATCATGCAAGATTCGTTGCTGGAATTCATGTCCAATCCCCCAATTGATTCAGATGGAGATTTTCCCCTGGCTATTTGGAATTTTGAGAGATTCCTTGAATCTTGACTTAACTGCCCCAGATGATGGACAATGCTCATGCCGTGCCCCTTGGTTGGAGGTGTTTTTTCCACTTGAGGTGACCTTTTTTATTGCAAAGGTTTTTTTGTTCACTAGATATTCGTCGTGCGAATTTCTCTGTTGTTTGAACAAATAGTCATATGCAAACAATGTTATTCTAAGAATGCAAAGCTTATGTCTGTCTTGAAGTTTTTGAAAATGCATTTTTTCAGTAAGATAGGAAAATTTTGTTAAATGTGATGTCAACTCAGGATTTACAACAAGTCCTACAGGAGTCAGGATACCTTTCGTAACAGTATGCTTTCGAACTAACCCATGCTTCAGCTAGGACTTTTAAGGGTTATAACGTGGCCTGGTTCACGGTTTAAGAAACAAAGGATAAAGGCTCAAAATTTATTTGTACCCACCCGCTCTTCGTGATGTTCTTCGATCCTAAACTCAGCTAATCGTGCATTTAGATCCCGTTTGAGTCTTTGTTCTGATATACCAGTGATGGTTCGGATACTGACAGTTTATTTTGAACAGACAGTCATTTTTTTGTTGAGAGTTTGTAGGATCTCTTTCTTTTTGATTTTATTATCCCTGTCTTTTGCCTGAACTGTTCGTTTTTGTGACTACAGCCAGCGAGATGCCCCAGTTTTTTCTTGAGTCTCCTTCATAGGTTTTGACCTAATGGGCTTTTATTTCGAGAGATAATGACTGCCTGTCTTGACGATTATAGGGAACCATCACTGTCTTTTATTTTGAAAGGACGTCTTCAAAGCCATTCATTGTGCACCCGAATTAACTGAGAAACTACCCTGCCCCAGGTTGTGATTAAGGGTTTTGATTTGTGAAAAGAAAAACTCCAACTTCTTTGGCTCAAAGGGGTTGACTAGGGATTATCTTCCTTATAACTCCACTGTTTAGGATTTGAAACAATGCTTGTACATCGTCAGCGGGGTCTGTTCAAAAGCATATTGTAGATTTGTTGGTATCATTTTCGTCATCCTCCCTCTAAAGGCTTAGAATTTTTTAATCGAGAGTTGATCATCACAAAAAATGAAAGCAATTTGAATATAGTGAAATACGAATGGATTGATTCAAAACAGACATATGCAATGCATTGATAAAGTAATAAAGTTTGACATGAGTAAATGTTTGAACAATCAAAAGAAAATTACAACTTGAAAATTCTAATGAACAAAAAGTATTCTCGTCTTAGTACTTGTCACTTCAAATGGTGAACCTTGGGGGGACGGTAAAAGAATTCAATATGACCATCTTGTGTGATTTCCAATGCTCCTTCATCAATTAGGTCTTGAATTTTGTTGCTCAACGCCCACAGATGTTAGTATCATGCCCGGGCTGTTGGAGTGATATGTACATCTTGCATCAGGATTGTACTTTGGGGAGGCTGTGTTGGGATTCTTAGGAGAGTCCCTTAACGTTACCAGATTCAATCTCAACAGGTGTTTTAAAGCCTGAGACAGCGACATGTTGAGCTTGGTAAATTGCCTCCTAGGCATATTTGGCTTACTCTGATCAAACCATTATTCTTGGCAAGGTCGTTGTTGGACCTGTGAGGTAGTAACAACTTGGAGAGGTATATTCTTCGTCAAACCAAACCTTTGACTTCTCGGAAGTTGATTAATGACTTGGTCCCCGGCCTTGACTGTTTGCTTCATGTTATTGTATCTGTCTTGATGAAGCTGGTTGATAATGGTTCTCAGCTCTTCTTGTTCCCGAGCTAAGCCTTGGATAAGAGCCATTTGCCCCAGCATCTGGGTTTTCATGGCACCTAACTCAGCTTGCAGTTGTTCCAGCCATTCGTCCTTATTGTCTTCAGGACTTTTCTTGACCAAGTTCCCGATGAGGAGTGTTTTCAACTCTTCCTGCCCCTTGGACAGGTTTAGGAATACGTCTCTGAACCGAGCTTCTTGTGTTTGAAGATCTCTGTTGTCTTGTTTGAGAGCCATTGCTGAAATAAACAGTGAGGACATGAGAGACTGGTATTGGAAGACCTGTTATGCAATGATATGTATGATATATGTATGCAATGTTTTCAAGGATCTCGCGGGGTAAAAAAGAAACTGTTAGAATTTGTTTGTAGATTGATTGAAGAAGCTTCGTGTTGTTAAGAGTCCTTCTTCAAGAGTCAAGCTCACTATATCAAGTGGGTCATAGCCCCTGACTCAAGTCATCGTGTTTTGATTCATAGACGACATTGGCTAGAGGAAAATAAATCCTCTTTGCCCCTTTCTTGACGTCTGATTTACCATAACCTGCATCACAGACCCTTGAGATCCTTGAAATGGTTAAGGAAATGTTAAGGCATGATGTTATGATGTATATGATATGCGTTTAAGCAAAAGTGTGAGGTGTTGTAAGTAAACCCTGCAATAAATCCAAATTATTGGATAAGGACTGTAAACAAAACCTGCAAGGGACTCATGTTGTCAGATAACAAGAATGTGCAAGTAGTTCATGTTTGAAGGCACGCAAGTCACACAAACAGCCTTAAGTTTAGGCTGGCATGGAGTTTAGGTATTACCCTCTTTCAGTTTAGTTGGTTCAAACCTGTCCTAAAAATAGTAATCGGGTTCTAGAGGATCTCAATATCACTGACTACCCTCAATCGGTCATAATTCCAGTTTAGCAACCTTTTCTTGCGGCCGGAATCATCGCGAGAGTTTAGTCTCAATGAGTGTAGCATACTGCTACTGTTCTATGGCCAAGTTGGTCAATTTAAAGGTTCTAAGGTCAGTTGGTGCTTAATGACCCCTTAGATGACCCATATTCTACCCGTTCCAACACAAGGGATATCGATACAATCTAAAGTGTCACACCAACGTAGCTACTGCTTCAACCGTATCGGTCTACGTCGTACAGTTCCCTCACAGTTTATTGCTACTTACCTAAAGGGTACCCCCAGATCCGGGTTAGGATCTATAGAAACTCCGATACACGCCCACAAATATAAATCATACAAAGCATACAATTGAAAACACAATGATCTAATCCTAAGGTACACCCCACTTATTTTATTCCCCAGCAGAGTCGCCAGTTCTGTGATCGGTGGGAATAGAACTGACTGTTTTGGAATGCTGGTTCGCGTTTGCGTTTGTTTTCGCAAAATGTCACGGTAAGCAAGAGTCGCCACCGTCTTTTATTTTATCCAACAAGGAAAGGACAAAAGCACAGAAAAATTCCTTTTTGAGATGTTTCTCGGGTTCGGAGGTAGATTATAGAAAGGGAAAGTGTTAACACCCTTTCTATCTGTTTTTATCCACGGGCTCTTAGGTACTTGCTCATTGTGTTTTCAAAATTTGCTTTTATTTGTGTTCGTGGGTTTGGAAGAAGTTTTTGTTTTGAAGAGAGTGTAAGTGCGAAAAGTTTTGTTTTGTTTTAGAAAGGAGCGAGTACTTAAGAACCATCTACCTACTCGAAAAAGGAATTAATCTGTACAAATGTCTTTTAGATAATGTTATCCCACTATTGAGGAGTAGGTAGCATCGTCGTTGGAGTTTTTGGGTCAATTCGATTAAGGGACGTGTGGTCACTAAAGCAATGTTAGGACGCCTTAGCGGTAACCCTAATGTCTTAGATCATTTTTTCCGAGGCATCTGTTTTAAGGCAACTTATGATCTTTGGACAAGAGGGCGACCTCTAAAACTTCCTATACTCAATGACCACGTTCGAAGGCAACCAAGTGAGGTGTACCCTAAGAGTGTGCATGTGCGAGTGTATTGTTTTTCAGTTATTTATCTTTGTACATGTCATGGTGAGCTATGTTGATTTTAAGTTCATACATTGGATCTTGTCATGCATTCTCTATTATCAAACATCTAACATTGTATAGTTGCGGAAATTAAATCTAAACTATTACAAGGCGTCGGGTATTTACATCGCCAAAAACAACCCTTTAATTTAAATTGCGAAAAGTAAAATAAAGCGATAAATAATTAAAGTCCTAATTAAAAGCTATTACATACCGGGAGCAATTACAATATTGGAAATATGAATCGCATGTGAGGAATTAAAATGGCGCATTTTTTAGGGTTTTGACCCTTTTTATTAAAGAAAAGATTTTTGCTTTTTTTTTAGTTAAAAAATTAAATCTAAGTTAATAATTAAATTAATTAATTAATGAAAATATTTTTTTGGATTTTTTATATTTAAGGAAATAAAATAAAATGGTTAAAAGTTAGTAAAAACCTAATATTCTAAATTGATTTTAATTTATTGCAAAAATGTTAAAATTAACCTAATTAACACTAAATTAATTAATTAATGTTTATTTACAAAAATAAAATAATGAAATTAATAAAAATAATATTTGGTCTTCTGATTTTTATGAAAATAAATAAATTATTTGGGTGATTAAATAATAATAGTAATAATTAAATAAAGCAAATAAATAAAAGAGAAAATATAAAGAAATAACCCATAGGGAGGGTGTTGGGCCCAATTCTGAATGTGAGAATAGCAATTCCAAGCCCATTTACTGCAAGCCTGCTTTGACCTTTTGGAATCCCACGTGCGCCTGTTGACTTGAGTATATGGTGTACCTCCAATCTGGGCCTTTTGATTTGGCCTGGGGGCCATCTGGCATTTGAGATCAGGAGGAGCATGATAGTCCATGCTTGCTGAAACCACGTGCAATCACCTGGAGAAAAATAAGACAAATATATTGGGGGACCTGGGATTCGAACCCAAGTCCCATGAGGCAATCCACTAGCGCGCTTACCAACTGAACCATTGCACGTTTTGTTATTAGAATAGGAAACAATTATTATATTAAAAACAAGACCCTATGCCTGAATTAAAAGAAAATAAGCGCGAATATTCAAAGTGAACCAATCAGGGGAAGACACCTAATCGTCTTCTCCAACAAAACCCTGGTTTTCTTACCTGCGGATTTTTATCCGCAGCAAGATTCGTGGGATCATCCTAAAACGACTTCCAGGCCATGTAAACGCAAGCTAAGACCATCATTGTGTTCGTCTCTCTTCCCTGAATACAACCATGGTCGTGATTTGTCCCAATTGTTCCTGCAAAACAAATGTCCAAAAACGAACCTCAAAAACCCTAGGTTCGGGTAGGGAGATATAGGCTACAAAAATCCAATTGAATAATGCAGAATGATTGGAAATTGAATTGTAAACATGATTGTACAAACGATTTGGCAAAAAGATGCAAGAACATGGATTCACGATTTCATGTTCAGAGCTATGTTCGTGGACACTTACAGCGTGATTTAGGAGGTCTCAAGGCTTGATTTTGATGGCAATCGCTTCAGGGGATCTTAGGCAAGGAGATAGTGTTGAGTTTTTGGACTGAATTCGCCTCCAACCAAGGTTTTGATCTCACACTTTTTCAAGCTTTTTTCAGTTTTGGTTTGGCCGTTTCTGTCACTTTCTGGTCGTGTTCTTGGTATGTCTATGTTGTATATGTATCAAGCAAGCAATTAGGTTAAATCTTGGGCTTCCAATCTTTGTGCATTGAAGATTTGAGATTTGATTTTATTCTCCATTAACAAAGCTTCCATATTTGTCTCAAATCAAATATTTTGTACATAACATGGCATGATTTGGATTTGATTTGGTCCATGATGATAATTGAAGCCTATATCAATCAAAAAGATTCTATTCCATCAATTTTTGGATTTTATTTGAATTAATATTGATTTAAAATGAATTAATTCAATAAAAATCAAATAAAATAGAAAAATTAATGAATGGACATGAAATTGAAGATAGGACACGTGTGTGGTGTGACAAGATCAAATCAAGTGGAAAAAAGTGGGTCCTTTTGACAAAATTTGAAGTTTTGGGGATAGTTGACTTTTGGCAATTTTGGAAAAATGCCCAACTTCAACAATGCATAACTTCTTAAATTTTGAACTTTTGGAAGTGTTCTTGGACTTTTTAGAAACCTTGATATGTCCTTTAACCAACCCATTTGGTCTCATCTCATTTTGATATTCCATGCTCAAGTTATAAGCTTTGGCAAAAAAGGTGTTTTTGTTGACTTTTAAAAATGACCTATAATGTCCAAATTTGTAACTTTTTGTGAGTGAATTTATTGATCTTGGGGTGTGAATATGGATTGTAGTAAATTGCATCCTATTAAAAATGAGATTTGGATGGGTCATTTCTCATAAAGTATGAGAAAGTTATGCTTGGTAAAAGTTGAGTTGACTTTTCCTACAAAACCCTAATTTAGCAACTTTTGAATCTTGATGAATCTTGAGCAATCCTTGATGAATCATGATCAAACCTTGATAAAATGATGAATTATCCTTAAAAATGATAATGTTGACAAAAAATCTTGAGGTTTGACTATTTGTAGGTCACAACTGACTTTTGCCCTAGCAAAGTCGATTTTTGGGCCTCTTGAGCAATTGACTGACCAAACTTCTTCTGCAAGGCTTGAAATTTGACACGGATGAACTTGAGAACATATTAAGACATTGGGGAGAAATTGAGGTCATTTGGATTTAAGGACCTTGATGCAACACAAAACCCTAATTTTGAATTGACTGCCTTAGGAGGTGATTTGATTGTCCAACTCTTGAGCTAACTTGAGCCACTTGGGGATTCTTCTTGCAATGTCTTGAGAAATATGGGAGGGAAAATTTTGGGGTACAACACTATCTTACCATTTATTTGGTTAGAAGCCCCATCGTTGGATGTGAAGGGACGAGTGTGGGACATTTGTATAGTCATAGAAGGCAACTTATGGGACATTTTAGCAATGTCGTTTTAGGGACTAGATTGTTTACCGAAGGCAACGTCAAGGGTCATCGAGGGACTACGATCTTTTATCGAGGGTATTTCCTAAAACACCCATATTCGAGGGACATGACTATTTTTCCGATATGCAACAAGGTGGGATTACCCTAAGGTTGCTAATGTGCAAGTGTATTTGATTGCATGCATTTGTCTCGTATTTAAGAGTTGTCTATTTGTTTATTTTATCTTGCCATACATTCTAATTACTAGCAATGTATGAAAACAAAAATAAAATGCAGAAAATAAAATCCTAAGCTATTACATCTTGAGGGAGATGGGGGTTCAATTTGCATATAGGGATTATTGTACCCCAAATTTTGCCCTCTCATTTCTCAAAGGATCATCCTGGACTCTCAGGTTTGCTTCTATCAAGTTCCAAGTCTTGAATCATCACTTTTCAAGGAAATCATCCATAAGGGCAAAATGGTCAAAAGCATATTGATAAGTCAAACTTTGACTTTCAGATCAAATCAAGTTTCAACAATTTTATTTCATCAAGACATGAGATTGGTTCATCAAAAAATCAGGAGTCAGAATTTACTTTGAAAAAAATCAAATTTTCTAAACATTTAGAAAATTTTCTAAGTGTTAAGAGTATATGATACTTCAGAACATCTGAGCCAGCCTCCACGCAAGTGCAGTCAGAAGTTGCAAACATGGTTCAGAACACAGCCTTCAATCAGAACACGACTCTTCAACGCATGGAGGTTTACGTTTCTGATCTTCTGCGGTTAGAACATCACCAAATCCCAAAACCTCGTTTAAGTAACCTGATGCCCTGCTACATCACAGTCCTGCAATCAGCTGCTGACCCAGTCCATGCCTGCACTTTCTCAAACCCCATATTTGCATCAAATTAGCATACTAAAACTGTGATTAAAAAGCAATAGAACAGTATACCAAAAAGGTTTGAATCCCATTTGTTTTCCCCCCAAAACCACAACAAACCCATCTATAAATAACTGGCTCCATCACACGTTCAAGGGGCTGGCTTTTGGAGAGAGGGAATCATCAAAAGAGAGAAAATAAATTTGTGGAACCCTTTCATAAAAATCCAGAAATCCCAAACAGAAAACCAAACCTTTGTTCTTCCTTTTGAATTAAAGAGCTTGGCATTTCCTCTTCCGTTGCTCTTGTTGACTCAGAACATCTAAAGGAAGCAGTCCAAATTCCAAACACACGCTCCAGGTTCAAGGTAAGTCTTTCTGACTCTGCATCTTTTCATTCAGAACATCATTAAACATGTAAATATCATAGTATTGATGTTGTCTATATCATTGCATGAATAGAAAAACTATGGATCAGAACTTCTTGATTAAGGATAGGCTTAGGAGTAGGATTAGAACTTTAATAAACTGTTGTGCTCTTATCCCTCTGATTTGTGGTTTGATTAAGAACTAAATAAGTCGTTGATGGTTGATTAATATGAGAAAAGAGTTGAAATATGACACATAATTTCTGATGTTTCCACTCACTTATTTAACACATAGAACTTCTGAGGCTCACTCACTGTTTAGCATAGCATAGAACTTCTGAGTTCTCCTTATTGTTAAGCACACTGAACTTCTGATACTTCCACTCGCTGTTTTAAACACTCAGAGTTTCTGATTTTCACATGCTGATAATACACTGAATTTCTGATGCTTACTCACTATTTTAGCATAATGCAGAGCTTCTGACTTTTGGCCCATCGTCTGAATACCACCCAGAACTTCTGTGTTTTCCCTCTAACGTTTCTTGTAGGACCTCAGAGTTTACCAATCAGAAATTCTGATGCCCACTGACGTTTCTTTTTGAGTCACCACGTGTTTGGCTTCCGAACTTATGATCCTTGTTGTTTTGTTTGCAGCAGCACGTTGTTTCTATCTTTCATTTATTTTCCTTTTCTATCACTTTTAATATTAATACTTTTTTTTATCAACATAAAAAAGGACATAAAAATATTTTCCTTTTACTAATTTATTTATTTTTTAAGACAAAAACCTTTTATAAACAAGTCCTTTTTCTTTCTTACTTTATCATTTCAATATGGTTGTAATAAGCAATTAGGATTTATTTTCTTGCAAACCCCCATTCGTAAATTTGTACACCCCATCCCCCTAATGATTGTAATAGCGTAGAATCTTTATTTTCCTCACTTTCATTGCTTTCATATATTATTAGTAACTAGGGTATGTATGGCAAGATATGAAATCCACAAATAGCTCACCCTAATGAAGACTAAACGCATGCAATCACACTTACTTTGCACACATGCACCCTTAGGGTAGTCTCACTTGTGGCCTATCGAAAAAAGTCATGTCCCTCGAACATGGGTGTTTTAGCAAAAGACCCTCGATAAAAGATCGTAGTCCCTCGATGACCCTCGATGTTGCCTTTGGTAAATGATCTAGTCCCTAAAAAGACATTGCTAAAATATTCCATAGGTTGCCTTCTATGACTATACAAACGTTCCACACTCGTCCCTTAACATCCGACGATGGGGCTTCTTACCAAATCAATGGTAAGATAGCAACATCTAAAGGAAGAGGAAAAGAACATCTAAGACCTTTTGAGTAGGTAGATTTGCTCCTAATTGCTCGCTTGCTCACAACAAAAACATTTTATAGACCAACACTCTCATTTTGAAACATTTTTGAAAGACAACACTTTGTACACGTTCTTATAGAGACGAGAACCATTACAAAGACGTTTTTAAAATACTTTCAAAACCCACAAGCACATTCAAACAAAAGAAAGTGATCTAGCAAGTAACTAAGAGCCCATGGAAAACCATGGATGAAAAGGGTGCTAACACCTTCCCTTTTCATAATCTATCCCCCGAACTCAAGAAAACATCTCTAAAGGTCTTTCCTGTGCTTTTTCACCTTTCCTTATTGGATAAAATAATATTTGATGGCGACTCTTGCTAAACTGCAACATTTGCAAATACAAACGCAAAACAAAAAGTCAGTTCTCCCACCGTATCACAGAACAGGCGACTCTGATGGGGAGTCTAAAAGTGGGGTTACCTTAGAGTTAGATCACCTTTATTTTCTTTCTTTGTGTGCTTTACATTTTGTTCTTTGTATTTGGCTTGCTTTGATCCTCCACCCGGATCTGGGACACCTTTTTAGGTAAGTAGCAATAAATTGTGGAAACTGTACGGTGTAGACCAATATAGTTGAAGCAATGGCTACGTTAGTGTGACGCATTTGTGGGTACCGGTATCCCTCGTGGTGAATCGAGGAGAATACGGGGCCGTTGAGTGGCGTCATGAAGCACTAACTTACTTTAGAACCCTAATTGAACAAACTTGGCCATTAGGACGTAGTGAGATAACCGGTTTCGGTGTAGAGCTGAAAATTGGTTGATACTCGATACTACACTCATTGAGGCTGGACTTTTGGGATATCTCGGTTGCAAGAAAAGATTGATTGTGCTGAGGCAATGCCTAAGAGAAAGGTCGGTGATATTGAGATCCTTTAGAACCCGATCACTATTACTAGGACAGGTTGAGCCAACTAAACTTCAAGAGGGTACTTACCTAAAAAACCTTATACAAGCCTAAAACATAGGGACTTGTTTGTTGTGTATGTATATATTTACTTGTACATAACATCATAAACATCATAAGCATCATACACATGCTCACTAACCATTTCAAGGGTTTAGAAATTTATCTTTGTCCTTGTTTTGTAGGTCATGAATTTCGTCCGAAGAAACACCATCTGAATCAGCTTTGTAAAGGCACACCCTCAACTTCAAGAGTTAGCCTCAAGAGTGCCTGGGGATTCTCCTTTTACCAAGAAATACGGTCGACTCCTCAGTTTGGTTACATCTAGTTTCCAAGAAGAGATGATGTGTGTACTGTTCTAATTCTTTGATCTCGTACATCATTGTTTCACTTTCCCAGATTATCAGTTGGTACCTACACTAGAAGAGTTCTCTCTACTCTTAGGGATGCCCGTGCTTGATCAGATACCGTTCACCGGTCTAGAGGGGATTCCAAAACCTGAAGTCATCGCCGAAGATTTGCATCTGAAAAGAGCTGACGTCATAGCCAATTGGGAGACAAGAAGTGGGGTTAAAGGTTTCTTAGCCAAGTTTCTATTGGAGAAGGCTCGTTCATTCTGGGACGACATGGATTTCCAAGATTTTAAAGACATCCTGGTTCTTCTCATTTATGGTTTGGTTCTGTTCCCCAACTCAGACCAATTTATAGATGTTAATGCCATCAAAGTCTTTCTCTCTCACAATCCCATACCTACCTTACTGGGAGACATCTTGCATTGCCTTCATACCCGCACCATGAAGAAAAGAGGCACTCTCTTGTGTTATATCCCCTTACTCGCTAAGTGGTTCACTTCTCACCTACCTCAATCAACATTGAAGAACGAGCAAAGACTGACATGGTCTCAAAGGATGATGTCTCTCACCCATTCTGACATTCGTTGGTGCTCGAGAGCCTTGGAAGACGTCTCTATCATTGACCGCTGTGGGGAATTCCCTAACGTCCCTCTGCTTGGTATTAGGGGAGTGTTGTACCCCAAAATTTGCCCTCGTATTTTTCCACAAGAAATCACAGCTTCGGGCTTTTCCTGAGTTTTTCAGATTGGCGTAAGAATCAGTCAAACAGACTTTTCTTATCAGTCAGACAAAATTAGGGTTTTCATTGGTTTTAAAGCAGTTCAGGCAGATTGCTAAGGTTTTGTTGAGTTGGCTCAGGTTTTGATCAGGCAGGCGCTTCTCTGACATTTAATCAAGAACTAGGGTTTTGTGCGCATATTTCTCAGAAAGAATTAATTCTATTAGTTCTTCTCAGTTTACTCTGAGATATGGACTAAGGCTGATGATTGAGAATTTGCAGTGTTTGGATTTAATCGGTGAAAAAAGGACATGTGGATGTTTTGTTTCATTAACTGTGCATTGTTGTGGCTATTTGAAACGCCAGGTTTATTAATTGATCGATGCTAAAACCATAATGTTTATTAATTGTTTATTAATTGTTTATTTATTCTAAGTTAGGATAATTGGAATTTATTTCCATTTATTATAATTTAAGAATTTATAAGTAATTAAATAGACAGCTAAAAAAAAGGGAATTAACTGATCAAAAGGATTTTTATTTATTCATCTTTAATTGTTTTGTTACAAATTATTATTTGAACAACGGTAAATTTATTTACATTTTTGTTTACAATAATAATTTTACAAATGATTAAATTTGAAATAAAACTATCCTAAATATTCCTAAGTCTTCAAATCTTCAGCTTCTACTGCTACTCCTCTCCATTTGATTTTTTATCTGCAAAAAAAAAAAAGAAGTCAAAAGCAGATAAAATTAAAAGACAGACAGATAAAAAATGAATTCATCATTAAAGGCGACTGGCTGGAATCAGTTTGCCCTCTCTGCAAATCATGAGATTTCTCCCGGTTCACAAAGAGGGATGGAATGTCTTGCAATTTAAGAATGAAATGCACAAAAGTATGATTGCACAAATTCAAAATTGTCACACATGCTGCCTAGTTTCAAGTTTTCAACCAAAGGAACCAAATCAATTGAAAAGTGCACAAAGCTGCATAGTTCATAAAATGCCAAACAAAATCCAAAGGAAAACTGAACTGAACTAGAACTACAAAGTTCCAATTTCAAACTTTCCACAAGCTGCCAAAGAGCTATCAAAAGGCTACTCAAAGATGTCCAAGAGATATAAAAAGATGTCAAAGAAGTACATAAAGTATGCAGAGTAAACCAACAATGCAAGCAACGTCCCATTTCATCATTTCCCAGCCAGTATGCTTTTTCAGAAAAGTACAATCATAAGCAATAAAAAATGCTTAAAAACTGTCAAGAGAGAGAGAGAGAGAGAAGAGAAAAAGAATATGGGCTTATAGGGCTTAGGCTTGAAGAAAGAAATATAAAAAACAAACTGTAATAACACATTACAAAAAAGGGCAGGTTACATAACCAAAAAATAACACAAACTCAAAAAGAACATACAGAGCTGCCTCCAAAACCTCACAAAGGGCCATAAACATGTATCAACCCTCTAAGTTGGTAATAATTCAAAACACAAGCCCTGAACCTGCTTGTAAACCTGTGTCACAACCTCCATACAAACTGTCAAGCCTTAAACTCACAACCTGCTAACATATTCAACAGAAACAATCAAAGAGTCCTCAACCATCAAACATAAAAACCTGCATTTAACCTGCTTCAGGCAGACTTGAAGCATCAAGCTTCAAGCTCAAGCCAAAATCATTCAAAACCTTCACCTGTCCTAAACTAACCCAACCTGTCAAAGGCCAAGCCCCTTCAAGAACACAAACATCAAAACAAGCCTCAAACTAAAGCCAAGGCCTGTAATTTCAAAGCCTAAATTAGTACCAAGCCTGTAAACAACTGAAGCACTCAAGCCCTCAGAACTTTGTTCATCACTGGGCAAAAAAATCATCCAAGGAAACTCAGCAAGCAACTATACTCAGCAAGCAACTATACTCAGCAAGCAAACTATACTCAACAAGCAACTATACTCAGCAAGCAAATATACTCAGAAGCATATCAGCAAGCATCTCAAAAGCTCAACCAAGCACAGAAGAGGCAAGCAATCAAAGGTATCAAGCAAGCATACGAGGCAAAGAGGGACTCAGAGTAAACATCATCATCTCAGAGCATACAGAAGAAAAGAAGCAATATTCAAGATCAAGGCAACTCAGTATCTCAGAGGTATACATACAAGGCATCTCAAATAAATCAACACTGAAAGTGTATCAAGCATATCAAGCATACGAAATACACTCAGATATTCAAAGCATCAAAGCCATCATACAGAAGTGAGGCAAACAGAGAAGAAGAGAAGAAAAGAAATGATATGAACAAGGTTTTCAAGCTTATCATCATTAAACCCTAGAAGGCAAAGAAAGAATACAGAGTACCAGGGAAACTTCCAAAGCGCACAGCATCACCAAGTCCCCGCCTCAGCCGTCCTACGCGCCTCCAAGTCCAACTCCTCCTCCATCTCCAAAAATCCTTCGTCTCCAAAAGGTATAAAACTCTTCCCTTTCCTTAAAACACCTCACAAAACATAAATTTAAACAAAGATTAGAAACTGTCAAAGACTAATAGCTTGCATGCGCGAACTAAAACAAAGAATGTAAAACGAGAAGTTATCACCTTTGCTTGTCATTGTCGTGCTCGACCATGGAGGGTGGAGGAGTAGACGGTGGCGCATGATAACCACGCATGGAGTTGTGTTCAGAATCCATGGCAAAGAGGATAAAGAGGTTAGAAACGAAGAAGAGCGTCGCGCCTCTGTATACACCAAACCCTATAATCCTCTTTCTGAAACAATAACTCAAACCCCTTGCAAATTGATTTGTGAAGCAAAGTGGGCCTTTCCCTTCTCATCTGCCTAAGCCCATTCACGAAACCAATTGGCACCCCTCGTTTCCTTATTTCCATCAGCATCTGTTTGGGCCATCTGCTTCCCTAAAAGCCCATTTAATCTTTATCTCTTTTTTCCATTTATTTCTTATTTATTTAAATTAATACTTTTACTTATCATTTTATTTTTTTTAGTTTAAACTAATATATAATACTTTTTGTTTTGTTAAATAAAATAACACCTTTTTACAAAATATTATTAATTGTTACATTTTAGAAAATATACAAACATTAATTTTTTTTCTTAAATTTGAAACATTTTTCTTTTCTTTTTTATACATAAGGATATTCATTAAAATACATAAATATTAATATATATAATTAGGTTAATAGATTTTATCTAAAAAACTCTTTTAATAAATCTTTTTGTACATAAAAATACTAAATACAAATACACTAACATTAATACATAATACATAGAACTTAAAACATTTTATTTTTCTTAAACTTAAAACTTTTTTTTTCATTTAAAATGTTTGTACATACTTAGCAAAAATACAAGAATACAAAAAACAAAATAAATAGACAATACTTTATAATACATTAAAATTCACATTTTTCTCAACTTGTAAATAAATTACGTGCACTTACACATTTACAATACACAAATACGTTGGTACATTTACTTTTCTCTGCACATATACATTTGCTTTATTCTTATACATCGCTATACATTACATATTACATTTGAGATCGCAGTTCGATTTGGTTGTAAATATTTAGACACTATTCTCCTATTAAGTCTCATCCCCATTTGTAAATTTGTACCCCCACTCCCAGATACTTATTTGTAATAGCGTAGACTTTAAATTCCCGCAATTTATCGCTTTCAAATATGCCATGGTTAGAAATAGGGTTTGTATGTACATAAAATCAAACGCTAGATAACCTAATACAAAAACAAATACATGAAATCAATACACAGTCACACTTACACTCCTAGGGTAATCCCACATGTTGCCTTCCAAATTGGACCATGCTTGCACGTTGAGTATCTTTGGTAAAAAAATTCAAATGATCATAGTCCCTCGATGACGCTTTCGAAAGTTTCCTATCAAAATGATCATAGTCCCTTCAAGCAAATTGCCAAAGACACTTGGCACCATTGCATTCATGGTCCATACGATGACCCGCGCCTGTCCCGTTAAACATCCTAAACGCAAGATTGTCCACCAAATACAATGGTGGAACAAAATTGTTAAAAAGGGTTAAGACATGAGAAAAAACCTTTGAGTACAATAGGGGTAGACAACTCTTAGTTACTTGATCAAACTTGCAAAACACTTGCCTACTTTTCAAAACCACACTCCACAAACACTTTCAAAACAAACTTTCAAAAACATTTTGAAACATCTTTTCGAAAAGATACACACCTTTGTAAAACACTCAAACACGAGTCATTACAACGGTTGCCTAAACAAGGCGTCTATTTCAAAAAACATTTTCAAAACACACACCATTTCAAAGCAATTGAAAATCAAAGGCAAGTGATCTAAAAACCAAGTAACTAAGAGCCCATGGATAACCATGGATGAAAAGGGTGCTAATACCTTCCCTTTTCATAATCTACCCCCCGAACCCACGAAACATCTCAAAAGGTTTTTCCTGTGCTTTTTAACCTTTCCTTTAGGATAAAATAAAAAGTCGGTGGCGACTCTTGCTAAACCGAACAAGTGCGAATACAAACGCAAAACTCAAGTCAGTTCTCCCACCGTATCACAGAACTGGCGACTCTGCTGGGGAGTTGATTCAAAAGTGGGGTTACCTTAGGGTTTAGATCACCTTTACATTCTTGCTTTGATTGCCTTGATTGCTTTACTTTTTGGGTCCTTGTTTGGGTTTGTTGTTAATCCTACACCCGGATTTTAGGACACCTTTTTAGGTAAATAGCAATAAAACTGTGAGGGGACTGTGCGGGGTATACCGACATGGTTGAAGCAGTAAGCTATGTTAGTGTGACATATTTGTGAGTACCGGTAACCCTTGAGTTCAATCAAGGAGAGTACCGGGCCGTTGAGTGATGTCGTGAAGCACTAACGAACTCTTAGAACCTTAATTGACCATCTTATCCTTTTTAGGGGTAGTGAGATGACCGACTTTGGTGCAGTCCGAAGTTGGTAGATACTCGATACTACACTCATTGAGGCTTGTTTTCTTGGAATATTTTGGTCGCCAATTAAGTGGCTAAACCAAAACAATGAACACATAAAACAATCCAATGATATTGAGCTCCTTAGAACCCGGTTTCTATTTTAGGACAGGATGAGCCAACTAACTTCAAGAGGGTACTTACCTACAACCCCATGCAAGCCTAAACCTAAGGACTTGTTTGCTTTGTGTGAATATGATTGCCTGTATATACACTCACTTGCTTTTTGCATACATGTACATAACATCATACCATCATACCATAGCATTTTCAATAACCACTTCAAGGATCTCGAGGGTTCTTTTTGATGCAGGGTTACGTTGAACCAGACGTCTACCAAAAGGCAAGAGGTTCCTCCTCTAAACAAATGCCATCAAAGATCAAGTGCAACAACTTGAATCAGGGGCTATGACCCACTTGACATGGTGAGCTTGATTCTCGTGGAAAGACATCCACCGATACAAAGTTCTCCAATCAAAGATCAAGTGCAACAACTTGAATCAGGGGCTATGACCCACTTGACATGGTGAGCTTGATTCTAGTGGAAAGACATCCACCGGTGCAAAGATCTCCAATCAAAGATCGAAGTTCAACCTCTAACTTTCTCTTGTGTTTACCCCAAGAGATCCTTGAAAGCATGCATCCACATATCATGCATTGCATCTTAACAGTTTTTCCTTTTTCAGGTTTCCTTACTCTCATACTGTTTATTTCAGTAAGAGATGGCTCTAGAGAGGACTGTCAAGGATATCCAGGACCAGACTGCTCAGCTGCAGGAAATGTTCTTGAACCTGTCACTGGGGCAAGAAGAAATGAAAGCTCTCCTCACAAAGGGCTTGGTCCAGGAGAATTCAAACAATACCAGGAGTGATCAGTTGGAAGCACTGCAGTCTGAGCTGACAACAATGAGGATCCAAATGATGGGGCAACTGGTGGGCCAGATGGCTCTCATCCAAGATTTGTCTCAAAGACAAGAGGAACTCAGAGTTCTTGTCAACCAACTGCTTCGGAACAACCAACTGGGGCAAACATCTGAGGTTGAAGAGCAAGTCACTACTCAAGAAGACAAGGGGAAGGCTCCTTTGCTTGATTCAGGGTCACAAACCCATCAACAACCTCGCCAGCGTCAACGGGGTAATCGGCGTAATCAAAATACGTCAGGAAGACAGTTCACGGAGACTGACATACCGTCATCTCTGATTCTGGAGCGCTTGTTGGAGGTCAATCTGACTGCTTTGAGGGATCCTATCCGGAAGCCAAATACCTCCGCTCCTAACTATCATCCCGATGCATTTTGTGTATACCACTCTTACAGCCCGGGGCACGACACCGACGACTATTGGGCCTTGAAGAATAAGATTCAAGATCTGATCGACATTGGAGTGCTGAGGTTCATGCCAGACGGCGAGATGAAAATCTTCCGTTAAAGAGTTCTCCACCTGATATGACAAAGCTCAAGCTGAAAGACTTTTGCTGTTGTAATTTCTTTTATTCTCAAACAATTAACTGTTGATGTTAAACTCTGTTTCATTAATGCATTGCATATGTTTGTCTTGAATTCATCCATTCGTTTTTACTACTCTTATGTTTTCTTTATGATATTTAACTCTTGATGAAAAGCTGCAAGCCTTTAGAGGGAGGATGAAGAAACAATACCGTAATCTCATACAGTGGCTTTTGAACAGACCTTGCTGATGATGTACATGCATTTCTTTCAATTCCCAAACATTGGAGTTATAAGGAAGATAATCCCTAGTCAACCCCTTCGAGCCAAAGAAGTAGGAGTTTTCTGTTCTAAACAAATCAAAACCTTTGATATAAACCTGGGGCAGGGTAGTATCTCAGTTAATTCAAAAGAAAATGCGCATTGAAGTCGCAAACTCTCAGTTCGTAACACAACGAACGACATCAAAAAAAAAAGAGACATTCCTTTGGAATCACGAGACAGTGATGGTTCCCTACCACATAGGCAGTCAATCTCTCAAAAGAGAAAAGCCCACTGAGCCAAAACCTGTAAAGGAGGCTTAAGAAAGCTGGGGCATCCCGCTGACTATAATCTCAAAAACGGGAACAGTCAGGCAAAAGTTAGGGATAACAAATCAAAATCAAAATAGGGAGGTCATTACAAATCCTCAACAACATGAAAAAATGTTGAAAAAGAAAAAGGAGATGATGATTGTCTCCCAAGTTCAATTGGTGAGCCATCACCCAAAAGTCGTTCCAAACTCGAATAGAGTACGACGCACAATTAACTGAGCTTAGGATTGAAGAACATCACGAAGAGCGGGTGGGTACAAATATACTTTGAGCTTTTATCCTTTGTTTCTTAAACCGTGAACCAAGCCACGTTACAACCCTTCAAAAGTCCTAATTGAAGCATGGGTTAGTTCGAAAGCATACTGTTACAAAAGGTATCCTGACTCCTGTAAGGCTTTGCTCTAAATCTTGTGTTGATTTGTCTTATAAAAAGTTTTCTGCTAAAAAACGCATTTTTCAAAACTTCGAGACAAACATAAACTTTGCATTGCTTGAATATCACTGTTTGCATTTGGCTATTTGGTTTGACAGCGAAGAAATTCATACAGCGAATGTTCGGAGAAACGAAAACTCTCTCAGTGAACAAAAATCACTTCAAAAGGATGACACTTCCATTAACTAATCTCCTATCAACAAGGGGCATGACATGTCACCATCCAATTAACCTGGGGCAGTCCAGTCAAGGTTTCAACAGATATTTCAAAGTTCAGTTAACCTGGGGCAGTCCAGTCAAGATTTCAACAAAATCTCTCAATTGCAGATTAACTTGGGGCAAGTCTCCGTCACCATCACTTGGGGCATTCGAATGTCAAATCTCAGGGGTTACAAACAGTCCAAGTTTCCTGGCAATACCACAAAGCATCTGGTGCTAGGGGCAGTGATGAAACCTCTCCGAAATCTTTTTGAAAAGAAATTCAAGCGTCCTCGAGAAGATGTCACCTCTCCAGCAGATCGACAGCAGGGTTTATTTCCCCAACAACATCAGGATTCCCCAGCCTGAGGTTGCCTCTTCGACTACTACAATTCAAAGGATCACAACTCCTCTTCTCTAGTAGACTACTCTGCAATCTCCAGCAAGTTACTGCAAAATCTGGACCCGACCCGATATCAGTTCAACTTCGACTTCCCGGTAGAGCAATGGATAACCGAGACTCCTAAACTCTTTTCCCAAGCAGAAATAAACATACTCCCCGCAGAGTTTTCAGCATCCCCGGCAGTCTTAATATAAGTTTGTTCCCCGGCGGAATACCAGACACCCCAGTGGAGCCCCTTCCCTAGTACAGTCCGAAAAGTTTCCCCAGGAAAGTCGAATCATCCTCCCCAGTAGATTCTGAAGCTTATCCCCAGTAGATTCTGGAAGCTTATCACCTGCAGAGTACATACGTATCTCCCCGACTTTATTCAAAGGTTATTCCCCACCAGGGTATAACTGGGTTATCCTCAGCTAATTACCACGGAAAGATCGTCCTCGACGAAATTCTTCCTATTCCCCAGCGGAGTTCATCAAGTTCCCCAATATAACTTATCAATGGAATCCCCAGCGGAGCTCTCATCAAAACCTCAGCGAAGTATCTCTTCCCACAGAGTAATTCCCCGCAGAGTAATCTCTCCAACAAGTTTATCCCCCGACGGAGTCATCTTCTCCTACCGGTTTATTCTTGTAACCATCATCCCCAGCGGAAACAAAGAACTCCACTCTTCAACATCAGCCCAGGATCCCACAAGCTCCCGGCAGTCGTCAAGGATTTATTTTCCTAGTCGAAAACACATTCATAGACATTTCACATTTTATACATCATGACGCATGCATATACGCATCATATCACACAATCTCATTTATTCTTGAAAACATCATGACCTCATTCATTTCATACATCATGACATTGCATACAACTGATGTCTTGCCTTTTCAGGAAAAAGGACACTCCAAAGATGATTACTATCAACTGTCACAATTCCAGATTCGATTCCTGTATCCAGCCAGGGCATATCTGTAGACGACTATTTCCAGATTTGATTCCTGTATCTAGCCAGGGTATATCTGAAGAGTTTGAAGATTCGATTCCTGTATCCAGCCAGGGCATATCTGTTGACGACTAATTCCAGATTAGATTCCTGTATCTAGCCAGGGCATATCTGAAGAGTTTAAAGATTCGATTCCTGTATCCAGCCAGGGCATATCTGTTGACGACTAATTCCAGATTCTATTCCTGTATCTAGCCAGGGCATATCTGAAGAGTTTGAAGATTCGATTCTTGTATCCAGCCAGGGCATATCTGTTGACGACTAATTCCAGATTCGATTCCTGTATCTAGCCAGGGTATATCTGAAGAGTTTAAAGATTCGATTCCTGTATCCAGCCAGGGCATATCTGTTAACGACTAATTCCAGATTCGATTCCTGTATCTAGCCAGGGCATATCTGAAGAGTTTGAAGATTCGATTCCTGTATCCAGCCAGGGCATATCTGTTGACGACTATTTCCAGATTCGATTCCTGTATATAGCCAGGGCATATCTGAAGAGTTTGAAGATTCAATTCCTGTATCCAGCCAGGGCATATCTGTAGATGACCAATTCCATATTCGATTCTTGTATCTAGCCAGGGCATATCTGTGAGTATTTGATTGTGGATTCGACACTTGTATCTAGCCAGGGCATATCTGCATGAAGAGTTTAAAGATTCGATTCCTGTATCCAGCCAGGGCATATCTGTAGACGACCAATTCCAGATTCGATTTCTGTATCCAGCCAGGGCATATCTGTAGACGACCAATTCCAGATTCGATTCCTGTATCTAGCCAGGGCATATCTGTGAGCGTTTGATTGTAGATTCGATACCTGTATCCAGCCAGGGCATGTCTGCATGAAGAGACTGAAGATCAACCCCTGTAACAAGCCAGGAAATTATCTTTCTTTCTCAAGTACGCAAGTTCTCGCTAAGGAATCTCTTACGCGATCGACACACAATTCCAAATGGCATCTATAAGCCCATTCTCGACAAAGTTCCGTCACACCTCCCGATGGCATCTGTAAGCCCATCTCCATAACTATTCATCACACTTCCAAATGGCATCTATAAGCCCATTCCCGACAAGGTTCTGTCACATCCCTAGATGGCATCTTTAAGCCCATCACCAAATGGCATCTGTAAGCCCATTCCCTCTACCATCACGTCACCGAGTGAAAATTTTTGGGTACTCTAGTGTCCAATCTCCTTTCACCTTCAAGTCGCGAAAGGCAAACTTGCCAATCTAACTCTTCAGGTTCAAGAAGATTGAACAGGGGCAATTGTTGTACCCCAAAATTTGCCCTCGTATTTTTCCACAAGAAATCACAGCTTCGGGCTTTTCCTGAGTTTTTCAGATTGGCGTAAGAATCAGTCAAACAGAATTTTCTTATCAGTCAGACAAAATTAGGGTTTTCATTGGTTTTAAAGCAGTTCAGGCAGATTGCTAAGGTTTTGTTGAGTTGGCTCAGGTTTTGATCAGGCAGGCGCTTCTCTGACATTTAATCAAGAACTAGGGTTTTGTGCGCATATTTCTCAGAAAGAATTAATTCTATTAGTTCTTCTCAGTTTACTCTGAGATATGGACTAAGGCTGATGATTGAGAATTTGCAGTGTTTGGATTTAATCGGTGAAAAAAGGACATGTGGACGTTTTATTTCATTAACTGTGCATTGCTGTGGCTATTTGAAACGCCAGGTTTATTAATTGATCGATGCTAAAACCACAGTGTTTATTAATTGTTTATTTATTTTAATTTAGGATAATTGGAATTTATTTCCATTTATTATAATTTAAGAATTTATAAGTAATTAAATAGACAGCTAAAAAAAAGGGAATTAATTGATCAAAAGGATTTTTATTTATTCATCTTTAATTGTTTTGTTACAAATTATTATTTGAACAACGGTAAATTTATTTACATTTTTGTTTACAATAATAATTTTACAAATGATTAAATTTGAAATAAAACTATCCTAAATATTCCTAAGTCTTCAAATCTTCAGCTTCTACTGCTACTCCTCTCCATTTGATTTTTTATCTGCAAAAAAAAAAGAAGAAGTCAAAAGCAGATAAAATTAAAAGACAGACAGATAAAAAATGAATTCATCATTAAAGGCGACTGGCCGGAATCAGTTTGCCCTCTCTGCAAATCACGAGATTTCTCCCGGTTCACAAAGAGGGATGGAATGTCTTGCAATTTAAGAATGAAATGCACAAAAGTATGATTGCACAAATTCAAAATTGTCACACATGCTGCCTAGTTTCAAGTTTTCAACCAAAGGAACCAAATCAATTGAAAAGTGCACAAAGCTGCATAGTTCATAAAATGCCAAACAAAATCCAAAGGCAAACTGAACTGAACTAGAACTACAAAGTTCCAATTTCAAACTTTCCACAAGCTGCCAAAGAGCTATCAAAAGGCTACTCAAAGCTGTCCAAGAGATATAAAAAGATGTCAAAGAAGTACATAAAGTATGCAGAGTAAACCAACAATGCAAGCAACATCCCATTTCATCATTTCCCAGCCAGTATGCTTTTTCAGAAAAGTACAATCATAAGCAATAAAAAATGCTTAAAAACTGTCAAGAGAGAGAGAGAAGAGAAAAAGAAGATGGGCTTACAGGGCTTAGGCTTGAAGAAAGAAATATAAAAAACAAACTGTAATAACACATTACAAAAAAGGGCAGGTTACATAACCAAAAAATAACACAAACTCAAAAAGAACATACAGAGCTGCCTCCAAAACCTCACAAAGGGCCATAAACCTGTATCAACCCTCTAAGTTGGTAATAATTCAAAACACAAGCCCTGAACCTGCTTGTAAACCTGTGTCACAACCTCCATACAAACTGTCAAGCCTTAAACTCACAACCTGCTAACATATTCAACAGAAACAATCAAAGAGCCCTCAACCATCAAACATAAAAACCTGCATTTAACCTGCTTCAGGCAGACTTGAAGCATCAAGCTTCAAGCCCAAGCCAAAATCATTCAAAACCTTCACCTGTCCTAAACTAACCCAACCTGTCAAAGGCTAAGCCCCTTCAAGAACACAAACATCAAAACAAGCCTCAAACTAAAGCCAAGGCCTATAATTTCAAAGCCTAAATCAGTACCAAGCCTGTAAACAACTGAAGCACTCAAGCCCTCAGAACTTTGTTCATCACTGGGCAAAAAAATCATCCAAGGCAACTCAGCAAGCAACTATACTCAGCAAGCAAACTATACTCAACAAGCAACTATACTCAGCAAGCAAATATACTCAGAAGCATATCATCAAGCATCTCAAAAGCTCAACCAAGCACAGAAGAGGCAAGCAATCAAAGGTATCAAGCAAGCATACGAGGCAAAGAGGGACTCGGAGTAAACATCATCATCTCAGAGCATACAGAAGAAAAGAAGCAATATTCAAGATCAAGGCAACTCAGTATCTCAGAGGTATACATACAAGGCATCTCAAATAAATCAACACTAAAAGTGTATCAAGCATATCAAGCATACGAAATACACTCAGATATTCAAAGCATCAAAGCCATCATACAGAAGCGAGGCAAACAGAGAAGAAGAGAAGAAAAGAAGTGATATGAACAAGGTTTTCAAGCTTATCATCATTAAACCCTAGAAGGCAAAGAAAGAATACAGAGTACCAGGGAAACTTCCAAAGCGCACAGCATCACCAAGTCCCTGCCTCAGCCGTCCTACGCGCCTCCAAGTCCAACTCCTCCTCCATCTCCAAAAATCCTCCGTCTCCAAAAGGTATAAAACTCTTCCCTTTCCTTAAAACACCTCACAAAACATAAATATAAACAAAGATTAGAAACTGTCAAAGACTAATAGCTTGCATGCGCGAACTAAAATAAAGAATGTAAAACGAGAAGTTATCACCTTTGCTTGTCATTTTCGTGCTCGACCATGGAGGGTGGAGGAGTAGACGGTGGCGCATGATAACCACGCATGGAGCTGTGTTCAGAATCCATGGCAAAGAGGATAAAGAGGTTAGAAACGAAGAAGAGCGCCGCGCCTCTGTATACACCAAACCCTAGAATCCTCTTTCTGAAACAATAACTCAAACCCCTTGCAAATTGATTTGTGAAGCAAAGTGGGCCTTGCCCTTCTCATCTGCTTAAGCCCATTCACGAAACCAATTGGCACCCCTCGTTTCCTTATTTCCATCAGCATCTGTTTGGGCCATCTGCTTCCCTAAAAGCCCATTTAATCTTTATCTCTTTTTTCTATTTATTTCTTATTTATTCAAATTAATACTTTTACTTATCATTTTATTTTTTTTAGTTTAAACTAATATATAATACTTTTTGTTTTGTTAAATAAAATAACACCTTTTTACAAAATATTATTAATTGTTACATTTTAGAAAATATACAAACATTAATTTTTTTTCTTAAATTTGAAACATTTTTATTTTCTTTTTTATACATAAGGATATTCATTAAAATACATAAATATTAATATATATAATTAGGTTAATAGATTTTATCTAAAAAACTCTTTTAATAAATCTTTTTGTACATAAAAATACTAAATACAAATACACTAACATTAATACATAATACATAGAACTTAAAACATTTTCTTTTTCTTAAACTTAAAACTTTTTTTTCATTTAAAATGTTTGTACATACTTAGCAAAAATACAAGAATACAAAAAAAAAAATAAATAGACAATACTTTATAATACATTAAAATTCACATTTTTCTCAACTTGTAAATAAATTACGTGCACTTACACATTTACAATACACAAATACGTTGGTACATTTACTTTGCTCTGCACATATACATTTGCTTTATTCTTATACATCGCTATACATTACATATTACATTTGAGATCGCAGTTTGATTTGGTTGTAAATATTTAGACACTATTCTCCTATTAAGTCTCATCCCCATTTGTAAATTTGTACCCCCACTCCCGGATACTTATTTGTAATAGCGTAGACTTTAAATTCCCGCAATTTATCGCTTTCAAATATGCCATGGTTAGACCTAGGGTTTGTATGTACATAAAATCAAACGCTAGATAACCTAATACAAAAAGAAATACATGAAATCAATACACAATCACACTTATACTCCTAGGGTAATCCCACATGCTGCCTTCCAAATTGGGCCATGCTTGCACGTTGAGTATCTTTGGTAAAACAATTCAAATGATCATAGTCCCTCGATGACGCTTTCGAAAGTTGCCTATCAAAATGATCATAGTCCCTTCAAGCAAATTGCCAAAGACACTTGGCACCATTGCATTCATGGTCCATACGATGACCCGCGCCTGTCCCGTTAAACATCCTAAACGCAAGATTGTCCACCAAATACAATGGTGGAACAAAATTGTTAAAAAGGGTTAAGACGTGAGAAAAAACCTTTGAGTACAATAGGGGTAGACAACTCTTAGTTACTTGATCAAACTTGCAAAACACTTGCCTACTTTTCAAAACCACACTCCACAAACACTTTCAAAACAAACTTCTAAAAACATTTTGAAACATCTTTTCGAAAAGATACACACCTTTGTAAAACACTCAAACACGAGTCATTACAACGGTTGCCTAAACAAGGCGTCTATTTCAAAAAAAAAATTTCAAAACACACACACACACACACCATTTAAAAGCAATTGAAAATCAAAGGCAAGTGATCTAAAAACCAAGTAACTAAGAGCCCATGGATAACCATGGATGAAAAGGGTGCTAATACCTTCCCTTTTCATAATCTACCCCCCGAACCCACGAAACATCTCAAAAGGTTTTTCCTGTGCTTTTTAACCTTTCCTTTAGGATAAAATAAAAAGTCGGTGGCGACTCTTGCTAAACCGAACAAGTGCGAATACAAACGCAAAACTCAAGTCAGTTCTCCCACCGTATCACAGGGAGGTATCACCTACAACTCCTACTTAGCTCTTCGGCAGTTTGGGTATGCTCGAAGAGACGGTCCTCACGAGATGCTCATCCAAGGTCTGGTGTTTGATTATGACAAATAAGACCAAGGTTATCGCCAGAGATTTACACGAGCTTGGAGAATGGTGAACAAGGTGGACAGTAAGACTTTAGGACACAAAAACTTTATCCCCCTTGAGCCTTACCTTAGGTGGGTCCGGGCTCGTGCTCAGAGACTCGTGATGCCTTATCCTTCCATCCTCCCTGTTATCATAGAGCCTATTGTTGAAGGAGACGTCCCATACACCGTCCTTCATCCTGACATGCCTACCTCTCTCGAAGACTTGCAGAAAGCTTGGGTTCAATTGAAGGAGGAGCGAGACACCTTTGAAGCCCAATTTTATGCCAGTGAGAAGAAGGTTCTGGAACTCACCAAGCTGCTTCAGGAAGAGAGGAATATGAACGCCTACATCGCTCCAAAGAGGATGCGTTCAACCTTTCTGTCTTAGGAGTTTTTGTTGTATTTTGTTCCTTTCATTGTGATCCCAAAGAGGCATGATGTACTCCAAACTTGGATTTAATATAACGTGTGTTCCTTTTTGTTTGAACAAATTTAAGTCTCTAATTTCCTTGAAATCATTTTCATATTGCATCTTCATTAATCATAACATCATACATGTTTCTTACAACAGGTCTCCTTACCCTTCTACTATTTATTTCAGTGAGATGGATATTGAACAAACAGTGAAAGATCTTCAGGCACAGAACGTCCAGTTTCAACAAATGCTCTTGACTCTGACAAAAGGACAAGAGGATTTGAAGACTCTACTGGCCAAAGAAATGAAGAAAAAAGCGAAGAAACCACCTGGTATTGTGATCATGGGAAGAAGGTTCAAAGGACAAGCCAGATGGACTTTAGACTTCGCAACATCATCGGGTGAAGGAGATAATTAAGAAGACAGGACCAAGGAAGTGAAGAACAACCCAGCATCCGAAGAAGCGGAAGAATGTGACTACACTGAGGAACAATATCCTCCTGCTGATAATAAGTACAAAGATCTAGAGGATCGTTTGAATGCTATGGAGGTCCAGAGGGTACCCGGACTGGATTTTGAAGAATTAGGACTTGTCTCAGGGGTTGTCATCCCACAGAAATTCAAGGTCCCCACTTTCGCTAAATATGATAGTGTCTCTTGCCAAAAGCTGCATTTAAGGTCATACGTCAGAAAGATTCAACCCCATACGGCTGATAAGAATCTATGGGTGCATTTTTTCCAAGAGAGCTTGTCAGGGACGCAATTGGATTGGTTTTATCAGTTGGAAGGGACTAATATTCGCAATTGGGAAGATTTGGCTGCCGCTTTTTACAAACAATACCAGTATAATGCTGACTTAGCTCCAACTAGGACGCAATTGCAAGGCATGTCTATGGGTGCAGGTGAAGGTTTCAAAACCTATGCTCAGAAATGGAGGGATCTCGCAGGCAGAGTCCAGCCCCCTCTATCTGACAATGAATTAGTGGATATGTTCCTAGGCACATTATCAGGTCCATTATTTAACCACCTGATCGGAAGTTCTTCAGCTGGATTTAGTGAACTAATCATGACTGGTGAGCGGGTCGAAGCCGGTATAAAAAAGTGGCAAAATTCAAAGAGATGCATCCTCGAGCACGATGAAGAAATCCTTCACTGGTAAGAAGGAGGCCAAATCCATTTATAATCCGAGAGATCAGAGCAGAACGGGATACCGTCCAACGGTAAGTACTGTAATAATACCTAGGCCTGCGGCTACCCCATAATGCAACAATCAGCAAAGGATGGAAAGACCACAAAGGCAGTTTACCCAGATCAACATGACATTGACAGAGGTTCTACCTCATATGTGTGAGATCTAACTTGGCAACTTTAAAAGAGGCTCCCAAGAATCCTAATACCTCCTCTCCTAGTTACAATCTGAACGCTCGGTGCGCCTATCATTCTGAGGGTCCTTGTCATGACACAAATGACTGTTGGGCTCTAAGAAATAAAGTACAAGATTTGATTGAAGCCAAGGAGATTGACTTCGGCGCTCCAGAGAAGCCCAATGTCATAACTTCTCCCATGCCTAAGCATAACCATGGAGTTAACACCATTGATACTGATCAATTCATAACCTCAGTGGACGAAGTTTCTACTCCTCTTATGACTATTAGAAGAATTTGTTGTTGGCCGGTTTATTTCCGGGTTGTGGTGAAGGTTTCCACATGTGTTCATTTCTACCTTCTGGTTGCCATTTGCTGAGGTCAGGTGTTCAACGCCTGATGGACAACAAAGAAATTTTGTTTGAGAAAACCCTGGTTCCCGTTGTTCCATCTGAAGACATTGCTATTATAACCATTTCCTCCAGTCCTTCCAAGGCCTCCTCGAGAAGACTTGTTAGGATTACACCCACTACGAGAATCGCTCCATTGATAATCACATGTCCCGGTCCTATCCCGTATGCCTCGGACAAAGTTGTCCCTTGGCATTATGGCCCTGATGTTTACTATCATGGCGTTAAACAAAACATGAAGACCGAAGAAGCTGATCCTGATGTCGGTGTGATACGGTGGGAAAACTGACTTGAGGTTTTGCGTTTCGTTGCAAGTGTCGCGGTTTATCAAGAGTCGCCATCGACTTTTATTTTATCCAAAAGGAAAGGTAAAAAAGCATAGGAAAGACCTTTGAGATGTTTTCTTGAGTTCGGGGGGTAGATTATGAAAGGGAATGTGCTAGCACCCTTTTCATCCATGGTTTTCCATGGGCTTTTAGTTACTTGCTTAGATCACTTGCTTTGCTTTGAAATTGTTTGAAATGGTGCTTGGTGTTTGGTGTGGTTTTGAAAGTATTTTGAAAAGAGGCCTTTCGTTTAGGCAATCTTTGTAATGATTCTCGTTCGTAAGAATGTATACAAAGATGTTTGTCTTTTGAAAAATGTTTTCAATGTTTTGTAAGATGTTTTGAAATGTGTGTGTGCTTGTTTTTGAAAGTAGCAAGGATTGTTTTTGAAATGGAGCAAGTAACTTAGAATCTATCTACCTACTCAAATGTCTTTTTTGTGCATTTTTATTCCTTTGACATTGTTGACTTACCATTGATTTGGTAAGCAAACCTATCTTTGGATGTTAAACGGGACGGGCATGGGTCATCGTATGACCATGATAGCAATGTTGTCAAGTATCTTAGCATTTTGAGGGACCAAGATCATTTTGTTTAGGCAACCAAGTGGGTGAAACCCTAAGGGTGCTTGTGTGCAAAGTGTGTCATTTTACATGCTTTTGATTTGTCTTGGATTAGGTTTTCTATTTGTTTTGTTTTTGGTCTTGTCATGCAAACCCTAGTTTACTAAACATAGTATAAATGCGATAAATTGCATAAATGTAAACTAAGCTATTACTACAATTATTATGGGAGGGGGGATACAAGTTTTTGAAGGGGGATATTGCAGAAAATAAACCCTAAAAATACTATTACAACCCAATTGAATATTGTGTGCATTAAATAAAAATACAAATATTAAAATGCAATGCAAATGTATTTATGCAAAAAATATTTTTTATTTTATTTTTGTATGAGAAAATAATTTGTTCAAACCCTAGAAACAAGACAGAAAAGCAACATTATCATTTTTTGAAAGGGTGAAACCCTAATTTTCAATTAAAATAAAATATATGTTCTATATTATTATTTTGTCCATTTTTTGTACAAGAAAATAATAAATAATATTATGTATAAATATTAAAAATTAAAATATGTATAGAAAATAATTATTTATGACTATAAATAATATAATAAAAATATTGAGTATTTTTAATCGTATTTACACATTTATTTAATAAAATAAAATCTATTATCTTAATAAACTATTTTTTATGCAAAAAATAATAATAAAATAAAATAAAATTGCAAAAAATAAAGAAATTATTTTTATGATTTTTTTAATGTTCAGAAAAAAATATTAAAAGCAAAAAACATAAAAATATGAGAAAATATGAAAAATATAACAAAATAAGTCAGGGGGTGCAAAAGTAATCCAGGGGGTGTGAAAAGCAAAAACAAAAAGGGCCAGGCGTGCCAAAAAGTCCAGATGCTTCGTCCCTGACCTCCAGCCTCTTCCTCGCGCGCGTTTTCAACTCAAATCTGTAACTTTCATATGCTTGCACGAAAATAAAATCTTATCACATGAAACTTGTGGCATTTTATCTCACGATTCCAACCATATAAAATTTGTAATCTAACTCTAAAAGATCAGGGAGAATTTTATCAGCCCTAATTCGTGACCTAAAAAATCCAGGAACTTCAAGCTTCAAATTCTCATGGCACAGTTAATATAAATGACAAATATGCATATGTACAGCTTCACCATGTTATAGACTACATCTTTTCTTCACAAATCATGGCTTGAGGATGCCTAAATAGAGAGATAGAGTTTTGAAAAATACCTCCTTCAGTTGGATTTGGACAGAGCAATGTAGGGACTTTGATGGAGGCCTGAGGATCGTGTGAGCTTCCTTGAACTTCCTTCAAACTATTCCAATGCCTAGTTTGCTTTGTGGATGGCCAGGAGTCTCTGCACAAGTCAAGTTGCAAGCTCCAAATTTGAAAATGGCAATGGCTGAAATAGAGCTTACAGAAGCATGGTAAGGGCTTGGATAGATTTGGTAGGATATATGGAAGGTGTTTGAAGTGTTGAAACAAAAAACGCACGAGCCAAAAATGAAATGGCTATAGTTTTGCAGAAATCTGTATGTTTGGCAGAAAAATGAAGTTTCTGTGTTTTGGAGAGTTTTAGATGTCAAGAAGTCATGTTTATCCTTGCAATGAGTTTGTATATTTGTATAGAATGATACAGAGTCCACTCCTTATCAGTTGTACAAGTTCTGACCTCTTTTGCAACTTTTCTTGCATTTGAAGAAAAGTGAAGTGACCAATGCAAACATGCTTGTACTGGCTGGCTTGTGAGCTGCAGAGAGTTGGTATACATTGCTTGTGACCTGTAGAAATATTTTTCACCAAAGGGACAGGTCCAAGGCTCAAGATGGACAAAGTTGCAAAAGCTCACTTTATGAAAATGGCAATGTGAACTTTATGCCTAAAATGGAATTACAACTTGTACAATGCTTCAAAAGTGAAAATAAAGCCTTTAACCTCTGAGTTTGCATTTAATTATGGAGTGTAGAATGAGTTTAGGACCTGTAAAGAAAGGTACAAGCAGCAAAGATCTGATTTGGAACTTGATCTCATGTAAAAATGGCTTGAACAAAAGTGACAAAATGCCAACTTCCCTTCTTCGATTCTCCTTAACCAAAAATGATCTTGGAGAGTTCTTGCACATTTTGGAAAGCTTGAAATGTGATATATAATCCATATTTGAAATTAATTTTGATATACCTCTTAGAACTAGATGAAAAATGTCCATGAAGTTGGGTCAAAAACCTGCCTAAATTAGGGCAAATTTTCACTAAGTTATTTAGTTCATGGACCTATGTTCACAAATTCATAACTTGATATCCAAGCATCTTTTGGGAAAGGTTTGTGAAGAAAAGTTGTAGATTTCATGTAGGACTAAAACTTTCATGTTTAAAGTTTTCTTTGAATCAAATTGCATCATGGTGAAAAAGTTGTGGAAAGTTGGGAAAAAATAAGAAAATTTCCATACTTAGAAAAATTCTAAGTTATGAAATTTTTCAAATTCAAAACCCTAATTTTCAAAATAGGTTTTCTTGGTGAGCAAGTTTCATATTTTGACATATCTTGATGAATTATGACCGTTGTCATTTGATTTTGACCAAAAATCAAAGTTTGACTTTTCAGTATACAGTTGACTTTTGATCAGTTGACTGGAAAATTCATCTGTCAATTCAATGAACTTGAGATCTTTTGAACCATGTAATTAGGTTAAGATGATGCCATTAGATCCTTGAAATCATGCTTAAACTCAATTGGTCATTGGCTAGGTTAAAAATCAGAAATTACCCTTTCTCAGTCAAAACCCTAATTTTGACCATTTTGCCCTTTTGATGATTTGATCAAATTTCTTGAGGAGTTGTGATCCAAACATGATCAAATGGTACATATGAGTCTAAAATTTTGTTGTGGATCAAAAATTATGAAGTTTTACTGTAAATTGGCCATGGTTGACTTTTTCCCCAATATAGCTATTTTTTAGGTCAACTGTCCAATTGACTGATCAAAAATGTGATTCAAGGCTTGAAACTTAACATGAGCAATCTTAGGGGTCCATGATGTTGTATGAAAGTCACATGAAGCATTGATGGTCCAAAAATCCTTGTGCAAACTCAAACCCTAATTTCAGGTTATCAGTGCAAGGTGATGTCTTGAGCTGACCAAACCCTAATCTTGTCTTGAGTCCAAGAAGTCTTGTGAGAAAAGTCTTGATAAATGAGAGGGAAAATTTTGGGGTACAACTGCTGCCCCTGTTCAATCTTCTTGCACCTGAAGAGTTAGATTGGCGAATTTTTTCGTTCGTGACTCAAAGGTAAAAGATGATTGGACACTAGAGTGCCCATAAATTTGCACTCGACAAAGTGTAGTTGAGGGAATGGGCTTAAAGATGCCATTTGGAGAGGTGATAGAATCTTGTTTGAGATGGGCTTGTAGATGCCATCCAAGAATATTTGTTGAATTGTAAGTTGTAAGTCAAAAGAATGAGTAGGAGAATGGTGTCCGTATCTGGAACGTATCTGAACTGTATCTGGAGAATGAATCTGTACGAGCAATGGAATGGCGTCCATGTCTGGAGCGTATCCGAGTTGTGTCTGTACTTGAATCTGAATGAGTAACAGAATAACTTCCGTGTCTGGAGTGTATCTGTATTGTATCTTGAAATTGAGATCTGGATAAGCGACAGAATGGCATCCATGTCTGGAGCGTATTTGCACTGTATCTGAACTAGAATTTGAATGAGTATCATAATGGCATCTTTGTCTGGAGCGTATCTGGACTGTAAAAATATGAATAGCTGAAAGAATAACTTGTGTCGGGAGTGTATCTGATCTAGAAACTGAATGAGTAATAGAATGACTTCCGTGTCTAGAGCATATCCGTACTGTATCTGAAGTTGAGATCTGAATGAGTATCAGAATGGCATCCTTGTCTGGAGTGTATCTGTATTGTATCTGAAATCTTTGAACATTGTTAATGATAGCTGTTAACCTTATCCTGAAAAGGGTAAAATGTTAGCTGAAACACAAAGTTATGTTGCATGAAATGTATGATGCAATAAATGTGCTTTATCAATGTTTATGATATATGGATGTAATGTATGCACATGTAAGCTGATTTGTTGTTTTGCTGAGGAAAATAAATCCTTGACTGCTGTCGGGGAAGATAAATCCCTGACTGCTGTCGGGGAAAATAAGTCCTTGACTGCTGAGGATAAGAAATCCTTGACGACTTCACTGGGGATATAGGGATTCCTCATGTCTTGAAGTTGGAGTACTGGCAAAAATTCCGTTGTGAGAGTAATGCCAAATACTGCTTGAGAAATTTGCTTGGGGAATCCAGAAAATTTTGATGACTTTTGTTGGGAATTAGGAATGAGAATCTTCATTCTGTTGGGGAGCAATAAAAACTTTGTGGGGAAGAAATTTATCCTGCTGGGGAGTAGGTTCAGGAGTTTGGGTTGTCTGCCAATCTACTGGGGAGTTATCAGAAGTTATTGTCTGGTTAGTTTTCAGGCTTCAAGATGACTTGCTGGGGAATTTGGAGAAACTGGATGGTCTCCATTGGGGATTAATAGTTTGAAGTTTTTGCTCCGCTGGGGATTGGTAGTTTCAGCTCCATTGGGGACCTTAATGACGTACTGTAGGGATTGCTCATGGAATAGCCTGAAGACGTTTTCCTATTCTTTCAACCTGTCAGTAATTGTTCTTTTCCATTTCGTTTATTTGTAAACAGTAATTATGTTCAAATGCATATGTTCATTAATGAATCATTGGACGTTTTTGCAAATAAAACACAAGTGTAAAAGAAAAAGACAAATGGTTTTCTGCACTTTGAAGAGATATATTTGTATTTACTTTGAATAAGTATTTTGTACACAGGAGACAGACATCCTAGTAAGAGGATGGTGTCATAAAAGTAAGAAAAATTTATACAAAGAAAGATGGCTATGTGTAAAAAATCCCATGGGGTTCCCATTCTGCTATAGCCTTCGTATCTCCGAATATCTTGTCCATTCGTTGCTTCGTCCAAAGATGATTGGATTGATCAAAAAATCCAGGTTTGTCAGTGAAGAGATTGTCCTTAAAGTGATCCGACGAGACATAGTCATACGCTTTAATTCCCTAACTTTTGCCTGGACCGCCCTTTCAGGTTTTCAATCCACCGGGAAACCCTTTTTTGCCCAAGTCGCCCTTTCAGGTTTTCAACTTGCCGGGTGTACAAATTTTTTTATTTTATCCCTAATTTTTGCCCGAACCTTTTGGTTCGCCGGGATGCCCTTGTTTTGCCTAGGTGTGTCAACCTACGGGTCTCTTATGCGGAGTATCTTTTGACTATGTCTGCGTTTGCAGGGTGTGGCAGGTCGTCACCGTCCATGGTGGTTAAGATTATTGCCCCACCAGAAAAGATATTCTTGATTACAAATGGTCCTTCGAGGTAGGAGTCCATTTACCCCTGGGATCACTTTGTGGCAAGATGATGCGCTTGATCACTAGATCCCCAACTTGATACACCTGGCATCTGACTTTCTTGTTGAAAGCCTTAATCATCCGCTTTTGATACGTCTAACCATGACAAACAGCAGTAAGTCTCTTTTCGTCAATTAAGTTCAACTGATCAAGTCGGGTTTGGATCCAATCGTCTTCACTCAAACCTGCATCCTTCATGATTCTTAAAGAGGGGATCTGAACCTCAATAGGTAAAATAACCTCCATGCCATAAACCAAAGAATAGGGTGTTGACCCAGTTGATGTGCGAGCCGTGGTACGGTACCCGTGGAGAGCAAACGGTAGCATCTCATGCCAGTCCTTGTAGGTGAATGTCATTTTCTATATGATCTTTTTGATGTTTTTGTTCGCAGCTTCGACAGCACCATTCATCTTTGGCCGATAGGGGGATGAATTGTGATGTTGAATCCTAAACTGCTCGCACAAAACAGTGATCATAGTAATGTTAATGTTTGTACCGTTATCAGTGATGATCCTTTATGGGATACCATACCGGCAAATAAGATTCTGCTTGATGAAGCGGGCAACAACATTCTTAGTAACGGATGTGAAGGAAGCTTCTTCGACCCACTTTGTGAAATAATCAATGGCCACTAGAATGAAGCGGTGTCCATTGGAGGTTGTAGGCTTGACCTCCCCAATCATACCGATTCCCCACATAGTGAAGGACCAAGGAGATGTTAAGAAATTTAGAGGAACTGGGGGCACGTGTACCTTGTCTGCATAGATTTGAAATTTATGACAAGTCCGGAAGTGTTGATAGAAGTCTGCTTCCATGGTAGACCAGTAATAGCTTGCCCGTAGAATTTTCTTTGCCATCGTATACCCGCTAGAGTGAGTGCCAAAGGTACCTTCATGCAATTCAGCCATAATCCTTTCATCTTCAATCTTGTCCACACAACGGAGCAGAATAGAATCATGATTGCGTTTGTACAGGATGCCATTACTTAGGAAGAACTTAGCCGAGAATCTCCTTAAGAACTTTTTGTCATTGACTGAAGCTCCTTCTAGGTATTCTTGAGTCTCGAGATACCTTTTGACTTCATGGAATCAAGGCTGGTCCACTACTTCTTAGGTATTAATCTCGTGACAGTGTGTTGGTTCGTCCATTCGTTCAATGGTGATTTGGGGAGCCTCATTATCCTAATTAAGTTTAAACATGGATGACATTGTAGCTAGAGCATCTGCTAGCTGATTTTCTTCTCGCGCGAAGTGCTCGAAGGTAATCTGCTCGAAATGTGGTAACAATGTCAAGACATGTTCTTTGTAAGGGATGAGGTTTGGATGCTTAGTGTCCCATTCTCCTTTGATCTGACTGATGACCAAAGCTGAATCCCCAAACACCACTAAAGATTTGATTCCCAAGTCTATGGCATCCTTGAGACCAAAGATGCATGCTTCATATTCTGCCATGTTGTTCGTATAGTTGAAGCAAAGTCTGTCCGTGAAAGGAGTATGGCATCCTCCCGGAGATATGAGCACGGTGCCGATACCGTTACCAAGTGCATTGGATGCCCCATCAAAGTACAGGGTCCATCGGGATCCTTGTTCAGGTCTGTCATATGGCCTGATATCTTCAACATTGTCCAATGTCATGATGTCTTCGTCAGGGAAGTCAAACTTCATGGATTGATAATCTTCTACAGCTTGATGGGCCAGATGATTAGCTAGCACACTGCCCTTTATAGCTTTTTGGATTGTGTACTGTATGTCATATTCTGTTAGGATCATCTGCCATCTAGCTATCCTTCCAGACAAAGCAGGCTTCTCAAAGATGTACTTTATCCGATCCATCTTAGATATCAGCAAAGTGGTATGAGTCAACATATACTGCCTTAGCCGGCGAGCAGCCCATACCAGAGCGCAGCAAGTTTTCTCGAGCAGTGAATATCTGGTTTCACAGTCGGTAAACTTTTTGCTCAGGTAATAAATGGCATTCTCTTTTCGGCCAGACTCGTCATGCTGCCCCAATACGCACGCCATTGAATTCTCTAAGACGGTTAGATACATGATTAGCGGTCTTCCCTCGACTGATGGCATCAAGACAGGAGGCTCTTATAAATACTCCTTGATTTTATCGAAAGAAATCTGACAGTCATCATTCCATCTAACTACCTGATCTTTCTTCAGCAGCTTGAAGATTGGTTCACAAGTAGATCTTAGGTGAGAAATGAACCTAGCAATGTAGTTTAGGCGTCCCAAGAATCCTCTGACTTCCTTCTCAGTGCGAGGAGCAGGCATTTCTTGTATAGCTTTGACTTTGGCAGGATCAAACTTGATGCCTTTGTTGCTGACAATGAAACATAAGAGCTTACTGGACCGGACTCCGAATGTGCACTTGTTTGGATTCAACCTTATCTTGTACTCCTTCAACCTAACAAACATCTTTTGCAAGTGATCAAGGTGTTCCTCTTCAGTTTGTGATCGGGCTATCATGTCATCTACGTAGACCTCTATCTCATGATGTATCATATCATGAAACAAAGCTACCATGGCGTGTTGATAGGTTGCCCCTGCATTCTTCAGTCCGAATGGCATCACTTTGTAGCAGAACCTACCCCACTGTGTGACAAATGTAGTTTTCTCCATGTCCTCAGGTGACATTTTGATCTGGTTATAGCCTGAGAATCCGTCCATGAAAGAAAATACTTTATGTTGAGTTCTATTGTCAACCAGGATGTTTATGTGCGGAAGTGGAAAATCATCTTTAGGGCTGGCCCTGTTTAAATCTCTATAGTCCACGCACATTCTCACTTTGTCGTCCTTTTTAGGCACGGGGACAATGTTAGCAACCCATTGTGGATAGGAAGTAACAACCAGAAATCCAGCATTGAACTGTTTCATAACTTCTGCTTTGATCTTTTCTGACATGTCAGGCCTCATGCGGCGGACTTTTTGCTTCACTGGTGGACAGTCTTCTCTTGTGGGTAGACGGTGTACCACAATGTCTGTATCGAGTCCCGGCATGTCTTTGTATGACCAGGCAAAGATCTCAACATAATCATGCAACAGCTGAACTAGGCGCTCCTTGACACTCGACTCTAGATTGGCACCCACTCTGATTTCCTTTTTATCCTCCTCGGTACCCAAGTTGATTGTATCCAACAACTCCTGATGAGGCTGAATTGCTCTTTCCTCTTGTTGTAGTAATCTGGCCAATTCCCCTGGCACCTCATAATCTTCCTCACCTTCATATTCGGCTTGGTAGATCAGATCTTCAGAGTCACTGAAGGCTATAGCAGTATCGTTACCCATGGGATCCAGAATGGAAGGGTACCTGCATTTGTGAGTGTGGGTGTGTGTAAGGGTATAGCCATCTTAAAACAACAAAATGTAAAAGAAAGACAATGAGCACAAAAGGTTTATATATGAAAAAGCATCCATGATTCCTTAAATGACATATGAAAATGAAATAAAAACCCTTACAAATGGACCGTTGTGCCTCGAGTGAGACACAAGATTGAAAAAGTACGAATTGTTTATGAATTATTACAAGTCCAACAGAAATGTAAAAGATAAATTACTACGGTATGAAAGTAATTGGGATGAAGTCTTTGGCTTCCCAGTTGCACAGTCCTCCACCGACAGTAGGAAATATCCAATCTTCTAGGCTGCCATCTTCTTCACTGTCCTCTAGTGCATTAACCCCTTGGTGGCTGATCTTCACAGGTGGCCCTCCGGCACGGGCGCGGCGCACAGCCTTCTGAGCAGTCGAAGTAAAACCCAAGCCGAACTTGTCTGATTTGTAGGGAATGTCTAGAAGCTTCCCCCAGATGGTGGATCCGCCTTCTTCCACCACTGCCTTTGCATCTTTTAGAGAAGACATCTGAGGTGGAGGTCTTGTGATCATAGGAGTTAAGGATACCGCCTTGGTCGCCGCTATTTCCTGAGAGACTTCTTCAAAATGTTGGAAAGGGGTTTCAATGAATTCGCCATCTAGTTCTACATATCGGAAAGAATTCAGATGACTAATCATGTATTCCTCTTCCCCATGGACAGTTATGATCTTCCCTTGGATGGGGTACTTCAGCATCTGATACAAAGTGGAGGTGACAGCTCCGGCATTGTGAATCCAGGGGCGTCCCAATAAACAAGAGTAAGAAGGACGGATGTCCATCACATAAAATGTTGAATTGAACGTCTGGGTTCCTACCTTGATCGAGATGTCCACCTCCCCATGGACCATCCTCTTAGAGCCGTCAAATGCTCTCACAATTATATTACTGGGTTTTAATGTCAACCCCTCACAATCCAGTCTATCAAGGGCTTTCTTTGGTAAGACATTCAGAGATGATCCCGTATCCACCAAGACATGGGCTAGGGTCGTCCCTCTAAACTCCACTGAGACATGTAGTGCATCGTTGTGTTTTCTCCCTTTGGGCGTCAAGTCGGCATCAGAGAAACCCATGCCATTGTCAGCTGTCAAACTGGCCACACACTCTTCGAATTGATCCGCAGACGTCTCTTGCGGCACATGAGCCGTCTTCAGAAATTTTACCAAAGCTTTAGCATGCACCTCAGAGCACAGCAGCAATGCTAACATAGAGATTTTGGAGGGGGTCTGCCCCAGTTGTTCAACCACATCATAATCACTCTTCTTAATGATCCTCGGGATTTCTTCCATCTCCTTCTTGGATGTTTCAGGAATAACTAGTGATTGAGCCTTCGTCAGGACAGGCTCCTCTTGAACATTCTTTCCTTTACTCTCAGCAGTGGAAGTAGGGATAGGAATTGTGTTGTCTTTGTTGGTAGGTACGCTTGCAGGTACAATCACTGGTACAGATGTAATCTTCGGAACGGCCACGGGTCCAAAGACTGCCTTTGGAGGGGCAATCTCTGGAGAGAAAATTCTTCCATTACGGGTAATTTTGCTTGTTCCGGCAGTGTTACTAATGTCGGAATTGTCCTCTTCGAAGCTCTCTCCTTCGGCAGTCTGCTCAATCTGTTTGACACCATGGTAGTAGATTTATCCACCATAATTCCATGGTACCGTCTTATCTGATTTGTATGGGGTTGGCCTGTGCATTGTTATCTTAAGCGGAGTAGCCACTGGAGCAGATGTAATCCTAATGGGTCTTTTAGGGACCCTGGAAGGATTGGCGTATATGGTTATTATTGAAACTTCTGGAACTGGAATGGGTGAAATAGGAGCTTTCTCAAACAAAATTTTCTGGTTATCAATCAGTTGTTGGATACCTTTCTTCAACAGAGGGCAGTCAAATGATGAGGATAGGAAAATACGGCAATCTTTGTCACAACCTGGGAACACCCCAGCCTTTAACAAATTCAACTTGATGATCGAGAGCGGAGTCAACAATTCATCCACGGTGTCAACAAATAAGTCTTCCTCAACAGCACTGGCATTGTGTCCATGCCTAGGCATCGGAGCGGAGATAACATTCAGTTTTTCCGGCGCTTCAAACTCAACTTCTTTCGAGTCTATCAAATCTTGAATCTTGTTCTTCAGAGCCCAACAGTTGTTGGTGTCGTGCCCTGGACTTTCAGAATGGTATGCGCACCTGGCATTCGGATGGTAGTGGGGAGATGTAGTATTGGGATTTTTAGGGGCCTCTTTTAGCATGGCCAGATTCAACTTTAAAAGATGTGGTAGGACTTGAGCAGGAGTCATGTTAATCTTGGTGAATTGCCGTACTGGCCTTTCCACCCTTTACTGATTATTTCTCGACTGGTTGTTTCTTGGCTGGTCTGATGCAGGCTTTTGAATCATAACGGCCCCCACTGTTGGTCGACGCTCGGTTCTTCCCTGATTTCTCTGTGCATAGACAACAGACACTTCCTTCTTTCCTGTGAAGGGCTTTTTTGCAACTGCAGAGGTAGACGCGTCTTTCTGAATTTTCCCACTTCTTATACCGGCTTCCACCTTCTCGCCAATTAGAATCAACTCAGTAAACCCTGCAGAGGAACTTCCAATCAGATGATTGAAGAAAGGACCTGATAGAGTTCCCAATAACATGTCCACTAACTCTCTTTCAGATAAAGGTGGTTGCACCCTTCCGGCTAGATCCCTCCACTTTTGGGCGTAGTCTTTGAAGCCCTCATTGGATACTGTGATTGGTGGATCTGGAACTGACTGTTTAACGCTGGTTCGCGAAATGTCGCGGAAGCAAGAGTCGCCACCGTCTTTTATTTTCTCCAAATGGAAAGGACAAAAGCACAGAAAAATTCCTTAAAGAGATTGCTCTCGGTTCGGGAGGTAGATTATAGAAAGGGAAGGTGTTAGCACCCTTTCTATCCATGGTTATCCATGGGCTCTTAGATACTTGCTCATTTGTGTTTTCAAAATGGTTTGTTTGCTTTTCAACTGTGGGTTTTAAAAAGTTTCTTTGAAAATTCCAGTTCGACTCTTGTATCGGTCCTCAAGAGTGTTTGAAAATTTGCTTTCGAAAGCTTTTGAAAATGTGTCGGTGTGAAAAGTATTTTTGATTTGTTTTGAAATTAGAGCAAGTATCTAGAGTCGTCTACCTACCCTAAGGAATTCGTCTGTGTAAATGTCCTTTAAAGTAATGCCATCCCACCATTGAGAGGTAGGTAGCATCACCATTGGAGGTATTCGGGTCAATTCGAAGGTTCGGGACATGGTGATCACCAGAGCAATGGGAAGACACCTTAGAAGCTACCCTCATGCCAGGTTCCCGGATCATGAGGACTTACTAAGACATCCTCTACTCCACGATCACCTTTCGAGGCAAGGCAACAGTGAGGCGTACCCTAGGGGTGGTGTGTGATTTGTGTGTCAGATTCATTTATTTTTGTCTTGTCATGTATTGGTGATCTACGCGTTTGTTTTTATTTTAGGCCATTCATTCTTGCATGCATTTATTCAACAGTTAAAAAGATGCGGAAAATTAAAAGTTCTAAACTATTACAAAGGCGCGGGTCCACATCGCCAAATTAAAATCCAGGACCCGATTTGACAGAAAGTAAATAAAGAAATAAAGTAAAGTGCGAGAAATTAAGTTTACACGGCTTTGGGAGAGTTACATAAACATTTAAAAGAAAGAAATAAATAAAATGCGCGAATTGGAATTAAAATTGGAAACGAGGGCGTTGGACCCTTTTTAATGAAATTAAATTAAGTGATTATTAAATTAATGAAATAAAAATGAAAAAAAAAAAAGAAATTGTTTTTTTGAGATTTTTGGATTTATGAATTTTTAATGAGAAGATTAGCTTAAAATTAAATTAATCCTAATTCTATAATTTTTATTTATTAAGAAAAAAATATTAAAATTAAACCTAAATTAACCTAATGAATTAAAGCAATTTGATTTATAAAAAATAATAGTAAATATTTAATTATTAGAGATGATAAAAATAAAAAAGGTAATTAAACTATTTAAACCTAATTCTACAAGTTTTTAAGTTATGAAGAAAAGATTTTAAGATTAACCCTAGAATAAAACTAATTAATTGGTGAAATTTTATTTACAAAACATATATTAATTAAATAAAAATACTTATTTTTTTGTCTTTTTCTGATTTTTATATTGTTTTTATGTTTTTATGAAAATAAACTAAATTAAAGAAATTAATTAAAAAAAAATAATTGAATCAAATAAAAAAATGAAAAAAATATAAAAGAAATTGCAAACCTAGGGGGGTCTGTCCCCAAATTGGGAGGTTTTATTCAGTAATTCAGGCCCATTAAACTCATGGCCTTATTGACTTTTGTGCCAGCGTGTAACTCCATTGACTAACGCCCATGGTATTCAGCAAATCTGGACCTTTGGACTGAGACCATTGCACGCGTGGCAAGCATGGATGTGGAGAATATGGTGGTCTTCAGGGTTGAATCTGCATGGGATTAGTTTTATAGAAAAAATATTGAAAGAGAGTGGGGACCTGGGGTTCGAACCCAGGTCCCAGGGATTACTACTACACGCCTGGACCAACTGTACCACACACGCACTTTGTTATTTATATAATCAACAATTAATATGAAGGAAAACAAACGTTAGTGGAAACTTTTAGCGCGAAATTCAAATGAACCATTTACGCCTTGCCACCTCATCTTCTTCTTCTTCGTTCGCTTATTCCTGAAAATAAAAGAAGGTTAGCGGGGGTTTTAAACCCCCTCAAAACAGGCCTGTTCCAAGAATAGCGAATAGCTCATCTTGGAATATAAATTGGGCGCGACCCTCTCATTGGATTCGTCTGAGTGCCCTGGTTTTGATCATGGCATTGAGGTGTCTCAATTTTCCTTTGAACGTAAAGCCCTAAACTGAAATCCCTGTAACCCTAAAACCTTCCAATGGTGGAATCGCGTATGAGTGATAAAAACTCAATTAAATCATATGGTTAGTTTCAGAATCATGAGAGCAACACAAAACAAGTATTAGAATTTCAAATCATGCCATGAATGATAAAATACGATTTATGCAAAAAAGTGAAAAAGCTTAAGTTCTATTCACCAATTCTGGGCGTTAGGGACGTGGAAAACTATTCAAACACGTTTCTTGATGTCTCAGGAAGGTGATGAGATAATTGTTTTGGCTTGAATCTTACTGGAAGACAGTTTTCAGTATTTGGAATTTTTGTCAAAAACTCAAGTTTGGTTATGGAGGTATGGCGCAGCTGGGAGGTTCTTAGGAGTAGGGTTTGCATCAATATATACATGTGAATGATTAGGGTTAAGAAATTGGTCCAAGGAATCAAGAAATTGATGAGAAAATATTTGATTTTCCATGCATATATTTTTTCAATCTTTTCATGCAAATTTAATTCAAATTGTGTCCAATCACCGTGATTCTTTCTAAATCTGATCATGCACGAAATCTTAAGCCTATTCCATGCACAAAAAGATTTAAAAACCTAAGTTTAGTATTTTTCATATATTTTAATTAATTAAATGAATATTTAGCAATTAAAAATTCAAATAAATAAAATAAAAATGATGAAAAACTTCCCTTTGGGCCAAATGGTCGTGTACATGCCTTGGATAATGATTCTTGGAAGAAAAAGAGGCCCATTAGCATTTTTAAGACATTTGAAGCAATGTTGACTTTTCAAAATATCCAAAAATTTCCAAACTTCCACAAGGCACAACTTGCTCAATTTTTAAGCTTTGCTCATGTTCTTGAACATTTTGGAAAGGTCTTTGAGTCCTCTAACCAATGTCTTTGGTCCCATGCCATTTTGATTTACCAATCTCAAGTTATGGCCTTTGACTTAAAGTCCCTTTTTGTTGACTTTTGAAAATGACCTATAATGTTGAAATTGATAACTTTTTGTGAGAGCATTTCTTGGACTTGAAGTGTGAAGAGGAGTTGTAGGAAATGTCTTTCTCTTCAAAATGAGTTTTGGATGGAATTTTTCTGATAATCCATGTGGAAGTTATGCCTTGGTCAAGTTACAGTTGACTTTTTCAACTGTCCAAATATGGAAACCTTTGCATTTTGAGACTTTTTGAGCCAAGCTTTGAAAATCATGATCAAGCATTGATCAAATGATGTTTATGGCTTCAAAATGAGATGGTGACCAAAAATTTGAACTTTTGACTATCAAATGACCATTTTGCCCCTACAGTTGACTGTAGTGCAATTAGGGTTTTTGACTGTGCAATTTTGTGCTGTAAGTCTTGAAACTTGGTATGATGATGCTTGACCATGTTTATAAGCATGTGGGACTTGATTGGACCCTTGGAAACTTCATTTTCTTTGTCAGAAACAAAACCCTAATTTTTGACTGTTATGAGGCCCTTGAACTGTGCAACCCTTGGGGAACTTCTGAAGCATTGACTTTGCAAATCTTGGAGAATATGGGAGGGCAAATTTTGGGGTACAACAGATACCATGGCCATACTCTGGAGTTTAGTACGGGTTGGTGCTAAATCGGTGTTGTATTGATACTGTTTATAGAAGGTTGTTGCCAAGTCTTCCCAATTGTGAATATCTGCCCTCTCCAACTGGTAGAACCAATCAAGCAGCATTCCTGATAAACTGTCCTGGAAAAAGTGGACCCACAAGTCTTTGTCAGCAGAATGTGGCTGAATTTTCCTGACATAAGATCGTAGGTGCATTTTGGGACAAGACACCCCATCATACTTGGCAAATAGTGGAACTTTAAACTTCGGAGGGATTACTATTCCAGACACCAGCCCTAACTCCTCAAAGTCTAGCCCTGGTACTCTCTGTACTTCCATAGCAGCTAGACGCTCTTCCAAGTGTTTATATTTGTCATCGGTCGGAGGGTATTGTTGTTCAGAGTAGTCTTCTTCTTCCTCTTCTTCTGCTTCAGAGTCTGATGGCACTGCTGTTTCTCTTCCTTTTCTTTCCCCTTCGTTGGAGGTTGTTGGAAATTCTAAGGTCCTTCTGGCATGTCCCTGAAACCTTATGCCCATGATAACCACCCCAGTTGGCTTCTTCTTCTTTTTCTCTTTCTCTTTCTCTAGCAGAGTCTTGAGCTCCTCCTTCCCATTGGCTAAGGTCAAGAGTAGCTATTGAAATTGTGAATTCTGAGCTTGTAAGTCTTTGACCGTTTGTTCAAGATCCATCTTTGCTGAAATAAGCAGTAGAAGGATGAGGAAACTTGTTGCAAAGACCTGTTTATGCTCATGATGAATGATATGTATTCATGCAATGTTTTCAAGGTTTTGAAAATTCAAATTTGTGTTAAAACAAAAAGGAACACACGTTATATTAATAAAATAGAATTTGAGTACATCAATGCCCCTAGGGCAAAATAATACAAAATTCTAAGATAAAAAGACGTTGCGCATCCACTTTGGTGCAATGTAGGTGTTGAGAGTCTGCTCTTCATGAAGTAACCGAGTGAGTTCCAAAACCTTCTTCTCGCTTGCGTAGAATTGGGCTTCTAAAGTATCGCGTTCTCCCTTGAGTTGTATCCAACTCCTTTGTAGGTCTTCGAGTGATGTTGGCATGTCAGGATGTAGGATGGTGTATGGAACCTCTCCTTCCTTAACAGGCTCTATAATCACTGGGAGAATGGAGGGGTGAGTCATCATAAGACTTTGGGCGTGGGTTCGTACCCACTTGAGGTAAGGCTCAAGAGGGATGGAATTCTTGTGTCCCAGAGTCTTATTGTCTACCTTGTTTGGCATCCTCCAAGCTCGGATGAACCTTTGGCGAAGTCCTTGATCGTTGTTGTCGAAGTCAAAAACCAAACCTTGAATCAGCATGTCATGTGGGCCATCCCTTCGGGCATAACCAAACTGTCTTAGAGCCAAGCATGGGTTGTAGGTGATACCTCCCCTAATGCCAAGTAGCGGGACATTAGGGAATTCCCCACAACGGTCGATAATGATGACATTCTCTTTGGATCGAGAACGCCAATGAATATCTGAATGTGTAAGAGTCATCAACCTTTGTGACCACCTCAAACCTTGCTCATTCTTCAAGACTGATTGGGGAAGATGAGAAATAAACCATTTTGCCAGGAGAGGAGTGCAACACATGAGAACACCTATTTTCCTCATTGTACGAGTGTGAAAAGAGTGCAAGATATCTCCAAGCAAAGTAGGCACCGGATTGCGTGACATGAAGATTTTGACAGCACTCACATCTATGAGTTGGTCAGGATTATGGAACAAGACCATCCCATAGATGAGAAGAGCTACAATCTCTTCAAAAGCTTGTAAGTCCAAGGAATTCCAGCATCTTTGGGCCTTCTCAAACAAGAACTTTGCTAAGAGGCCTTTGACACCACTTCTAGTTTCCCAATGTGCTGTGACATCAGATGAGTGCAAGTGCAGGGCTTGAGCAATCTCTTCTGGCTTTGGATATCTTTTTGTACCGTTGAAAGGTAGTTGATTGAGAATGGGAATCCTCAAGAGTTGAGAGAATTCTTCCAAAGTAGGCACAAGCTGGTAGTCAGGAAATGTGAAGCAGTTATGCAAAGGGTCAAAGAACTGGAAGAGAACTTTCATCATGTCTTCCTCTGTGTTGGAAGTGACTAAGTTGAGTAGACGACCATGCCTCTCGGTGAATAGAGAGTTCTCAGGAATCCTTGAAGCTAGCTCCTTGAGTTGTGGAGGAATTCTTACAAGGTTAACTTGGATAGTTTTCCTGCGAAGTGAATCCATAACCTACAAAACAGGTACAAAGATGAATTTCCAAAATCCTTGAAATGGTTAGTGGATGCATATGATGCTCATGATATCCATGATGTTATTCACAAGTATATATGTACAAGAAAATCACACAAGTTCCTAGTTTATGCTTGCATGAGGTTTCATAGATAAGTACCCTCTTGAAGTTTAGTTGGCTCAACCTGTCCTAGAAATAGTAATCGGGTTCTAAGGAGCTCAATATCACTGGATTGTTTCCTTGTTCATTGTTTAAATTCAAGCCTCTTGACTGGCGACCGAAATATTCCAAGGAACCAACCCTCAATGAGTGTAGTATCGAGTATCTACCAACTTCAGACTGCACCAAAGTCGGTCATCTAACTACATCCTAAAAGGCCAAGTTGGTCAAGTAAAGGTTCTAGAAGTTCGTTAGTGCTTCATGACATCACTCAGCGGCCCCGTATTCTCTTTGATTGACTCAAAGGCTACCGGTACCCACAAATATGTCACGCTAACATAGCTATTGCTTAGACTGTGTCGGTATACCCCACACAGTTTCCATAATGTATTGCTATTTACCTATTATGTTTCCCAAATCCGGGTGGAGGATTCAAACCCAAACAATAGAACCAAAGTGTAAATCAAACAAGTCAAACAAGTTAAGCAAATAAAGGTGATCTAAACCCTAAGGTAACCCCACTTTTATAATTGTCCCCATCAAAGTCTCCAGTTCTGTGATACGGTGGCAGAACTGACTTGAGGTTTTGCGTTTCGTCGCAAGTGTCGCGGTTTAGCAAGAGTCGCCACCGACTTTTATTTTATCCAAAAGGAAAGGTAAAAAAGCACAGGAAAGACCTTTGAGATGTTTTCTTGAGTTCGGGGGGTAGATTATGAAAAGGGAAGGTGCTAGCACCCTTTTCATCCATGGTTTTCCGTGGGCTCTTAGTTACTTGCTTAGATCACTTGCTATGCTTTGAAATTGTTTGAAATGGTGCTTGGTGTTTGGTGTGGTTTTGAAAGTATTTTGAAAAGAGGCCTTTCGTTTAGGAAATCTTTGTAATGATTCTCGTTCGTAAGAATGTATACAAAGATGTTTGTCTTTTGAAGAATGTTTTCAATGTTTTGTAAGATGTTTTGAAATGTGTGTGTTCTTGTTTTTGAAAGTAGAAAGGATTGTTTTTGAAATGGAGCAAGTAACTTAGAAGCTATCTACCTACTCAAATGTATTTTTTGTGCATTTTTATTCCTTTGACATTGTTGACTTGCCATTGATTTGGTAAGCAACCCTATCTTTGGATGTTAAATGGGACGGGCATGGGTCATCGTATGACCATGATAGCAATGTTGCCAAGTATCTTAGCATTTTGAGGGACCAAGATCATTTTGTTTAGGAAACCAAGTGGGTGAAACCCTAAGGGTGCTTGTGTGCAAAGTGTGTCATTTTACATGCTTTTGATTTGTCTTGGATTAGGTTTTCTATTTGTTTTGTTTTTGGTCTTGTCATGCAAACCCTAGTTTACTAAACATGGTATAAATGCGATAAATTACGTAAATGTAAACTAAGCTATTACAACAATTATTATGGGAGGGGGGATACAAGTTTTTGAATGGGGATATTGCACAAAATAAACCCTAAAAAATACTATTACAACCCAATTGAATATTGTGCGTATTAAATAAAAATACAAATATTAAAATGCAATGCAAATGTATTTATGCAAAAAATGTTTTGTATTTTATTTTTGTATGAGAAAATAATTTGTTCAAACCCTAGAAACAAGAGAGAAAAGCAACATTATTATTTTTTGAAAGGGTGAAACCCTAATTTTCAATTAAAATAAAATATATGTTCTATATTATTATTTTGTCCATTTTTGTACAAGAAAATAATAAATAATATTATGTAAAGATATTAAAAATTAAAATATGTATAGAAAATAATTATTTATGACTATAAATAATATAATAAAAATATTGAGTATTTTTAATTGTATTTACACATTTATTTAATAAAATAAAATCTATTATCTTAATAAACTATTTTTTTATGCAAAAAATAATAATAAAATAAAATAAAATTTCAAAAAATAAAGAAATTATTTTTATGATTTTTTTAATGTTCAGAAAAAAATATTAAAAGCAAGAAACATAAAAATATGAGAAAATATGAAAAATATAACAAAATAAGTCAGGGGGTGCAAAAGTAATCCAGGGGGTGTGAAAAGCAAAAACAAAAAGGGTCAGGCGCGCCAAAAAGCCCAGATGCTTCGTCCCTGACCTCCAGCCTCTTCCTCGCGCGCATTTTCAACTCAAATATGTAACTTTCATATGCTTGCACAAAAACAAAATCTTATAACATGAAACTTGTGGCATTTTATCTCACGATTCCAACCATATAAAATTTGTAATCTAAATCTAAAAGATCAGGGAGAATTTTATCAACCCTAATTCCTGACCTAAAAAATCCAGGAACTTCAAGCTTCAAATTCTCATGGCATAGTTAATATAAATGACAAATATGCATATGTACAGCTTCACCATGTTATAGACTACATCTTTTCTTCACAAATCATGGCTTGAGGATGCCTAAATAGAGAGATAGAGTTTGGAAAAATACCTCCTTCAGTTGGATTTGGACAGAGCAATGTAGGGACTTTGATGGAGGCTTGAGGATCGTGTGAGCTTCCTTGAACTTCCTTCAAACTATTCCAATGCCTAGTTTGCTTTGTGGATGGCCAGGAGTCTCTGCACAAGTCAAGTTGCAAGCTCCAAATTTAAAATGGAAATGGCTGAAACAGAGCTTACAGAAGCAAGGCAAGGGCTTGGATAGCTTTGGTAGGATATATGGAAGGTGTTTGAAGTGTTGAAACAAAAAATGCACGAGCCAAAAATGAAATGGCTATAGTTTTGTAGAAATCTGTATGTTTGGCAGAAAAATGAAGTTTCTGTGTTTTGGAGAGTTTTGGATGTCAAGCAGTCGTGTTTAGCCTTGCAATGAGTTTGTATATTTGTATAGAATGATACAAAGTCCACTCCTTATCAGTTGTACAAGTTCTGACCTCTTTTGCAACTTTTCTTGCATTTGAAGAAAAGTGAAGTGACCAATGCAAACATGCTTGTACTGGCTGGCTTGTGAGCTGCAGAGAGTTGATATACATTGCTTGTGACCTGTAGAAATTTTTTGCACCAAAGGGACGGGTCCAAGGCTCAAGATGGACAAAGTTGCAAAAGCTCACTTTATGAAAATGGCAATGTGAACTTTATGCCTAAAATGGAATTACAACTTGTACAATGCTTCAAAACTGAAAATAAAGCCTTTAACCTCTGAGTTTGCATTTAATTATGGAGTGTATAATGAGTTTAGGACCTGTAAAGCAAGGTACAAGCAGCAAAATTTGATTTGCAACTTGATCTCATGTAAAAATGGCTTGAACAAAAGTGACAAAATGCCAACTTCCCTTCTTCGATTATCCATAACCAAAAATGATCTTGGAGAGTTCTTTGACATTTTTGAAAGCTTGAAATGTGCTATATAATCCATCTTTGAAATGAATTTTGAGATACCTCTTGGAACTAGGTGAAAAATGTCTATGAAGTTGGGTCAAAAACCTGCCTAAATTAGGGCAAATTTTCACCAAGTTATTTAGTTCATGGACCTATGTTCACAAATTCATAACTTGAGATACAATCATCTTTTGGAAAAAGTTTGTGAAGAAAAGTTGTAGATTTCATGGAGGACTACAACTTTCATGTTTGAAGTTTTCTTTGAATCAAATTGCATCATGGTGAAAAAGTTGTGGAAAGTTGGGGGAAAATAAGAAAATTTCCATACTTAGAAAATTCTAAGTTATGAAAAATTTTCAAATTCAAAACCCTAATTTTCAAAATTGGTTTTCTTGGTGAACTAGTTTCATATTTTGACATATCTTGATGAATTATGACCCTTGGCATTTGATTTTGACCAAAAAGTCAAAGTTTGACTTTTCAGTGTACAGTTGACTTTTGATCAGTTGACTGGAAAATTCATCTGTCAATCCAATGAACTTGAGATCTTTTGAACCATGTAATTAGGTCAAGATGATGCCATTAGATCCTTGAAATCATGCTTGAACTCAATTGGTCATTGGCTAGGTTAAAAATCAGAAATTACCCTTTCTCAGTCAAAACCCTAATTTTGACCATTTTGACCTTTTGATGATTTGATCAAATTTCTTGAGGAGTTGTGATCCAAACTAGACCAAATGGTACATATGAGTCTAAAATGTTGTTGTGGATCAAAAATTATGAAGTTTGACTGTAAATTGGCCATGGTTGACTTTTTTCCCAATACAGCTGTTTTTTAGGTCAACTGTCCAATTGACTGATCAAAAATGTGATTCAAGGCTTGAAACTTAACATGAGCAATATTAGGGGTCCAAGATGGTGTATGAAAGTCACATGAAGCATTGATGGTCCAAAAATCCTTGTGCAAACTCAAACCCTAATTTCAGGTTATCAGTGCATGGTGATGTCTTGAGCTGACCAAACCTTAATCTTGTCTTGAGTCCAAGAAGTCTTGTGAGAAAAGTTTTGATAAATGAGAGGGCAAATTTTGGGGTACAATAGTAGGTAACATTGTCGGGACCAGCAATATTACTATAAGTGGAAGGGTTTTCTCTCCTGAGATCTCTCCAAAGACTATCACTAAGCCTGTCATTATTTCATCTTCTGCCCCCGCTTGTACTTCAGTTACTATTCATGTTCTTACTACAGCTGGTACCCATGCCGATAATTCATCTGAGACTCGAGGAAAATAAGCTATAGGTGAGCCTTCCAGGACGGAGGCACCTAGAAAAATTATTGTGGAAGCCTCTAAGCAAGAGATAGAGGAAATATTGAAAATAATTAAGAAGAGTGACTACAATGTGGTCGAACAGCTGGAGCAGGCCCCCTCAAAGATATCCATGTTATCCCTGTTGTTGTGCTCTGAGGCCCATATGAAGGCTTTGATTTCATTCCTCAAAACTGCGCACGTGCCGCAAGAGACTTCAGTTGATCAGTTTAAAGATTGCGTGGCTAGCCTGACTGCCGATAATGGGTTGGGCTTTTCAGACGCCGACTTGACACCAAAATGAAGAAAACATAATGATGCTCTGCATGTCTAGATCGAATGCAGGGGCACCACTATGGTTCATGTGTTGGTAGATACTGGGTCTTCGCTGAATGTTCTGCCCAAGAAGGCGTTGGACCGATTGGATTGCGAGGGTTTGACTTTAAAGCCTAGTAACATTGTGGTAAGGGCTTTTGGTGGGTCGAAAAGAATGGTGCATGGTGAGTTGGAAATCCCTATCAAGGTAGGCTCTCAGACTTTTGAGTCCACCTTCTATGTGATGGACATCAGGTCATCATACTCTTGTTTGTTGGGTCGTCCTTGGATCCACGAAGTTGGGGCTGTCACTTCTACACTACACCAAATGTTAAAGTATCCGGTGAAGGGGAAGATAGTCATTATGCATGGAGAAAAGGAGTATATGGTGAGCCACCTAAACTCCTTCAGGTACGTAGAGATGGATGGAGAATTTATAGAGACTCCTTGTTAAAACTTTGAAGAGGTTCCCCGGATTTTGGCGTCAATTGGGCCACTACCAGCACCAAACCTCCTCTGAAGATGGCTTCTCTCAAGGACGCTAGAGCAATAGTTGAAGAAAGCAGGAATACCAATTGGGGACAGCTCCCTGAATTTATTCACAAAACTAACAAGTTTGGCTTAGGCTTTACTTCAGGGGCTCATAGGGCCGTTCGGTGCGCTCGAGTTAGAGGACCTCCCCTATGCATCAGTTATCGAGGGGTCAATGTTATTGAAGACAGTGAGGAAGATTTTGATATTGACAGCTGGATTTACCCAACTACCAACGGTGGACTGAGTAATTAGACGGCCAGATATTTTATACCAGTTTCTTTTATTCCGCGGTAATTGTCTTACTTGTTTCCTAAGTTTGTAATGAACAATTTAAACTTCATGGCCTTGTGTCTTACCCGAGGCACAATGTTTCTATTTGTGAGGGTTACTATATGTCATCTCATATATCATCAATGAAGCATTGGACGTTCTTTACATACAAGTTTTGCACTCTCTTTTTTCTTTTCTTTTCTGCCTTTGCTTTATCAATACAGCTATGCTCTTACACACACTCACGTATCAAACTGCAGATCCATATCCATTATGGATCCCATTGATAACAATCCTGCTATTGTCAGTGATGACTTCAAAAATCCGATCAACCAAGCCGAGGACGAAGGTGAAGACGATTGTGAGGTACCTGGAGAACTTGCTAGAATGGTACAACAAGAAGAGAGGGCTATACGGCCTCATGAAGAGCCAGTTGAGACAATAAACTTGGGCACAGGGATAGACAGAAAAGAGGTTAAAATAGGTGCAAATCTGGATCTCAGCGTCAAGCAGAAGTTGATACAAATGTTACACGACTATGTTGAGATCTTCGCCTGGTCCTATGAAGACATGCCTGGTTTGGACAATGATATTATGGTACATCGCCTGCCGACTAAGGAAGATTGTCCATTGATTAAACAAAAGGTCTGCCGTATGCACCCTGAAATGTCAGAGAATATCAAGGCAGAGGTCATGAAACAATTCGACGCAGGGTTCTTAGTTGTTACTTCCTATCCGCAGTGGGTTGCTAATGTCGTTCTGGTACCTAAGAAGGACGGAAAGGTATGGATGTGTGTGGATTACAGAGATCTGAACAGGGCAAGCCCCAATGATGACTTCCCACTTCCCCATATTGACGTTCTGGTTGACAATACCGTGCAACACAAAATCTTTTCCTTCATGGATGGTTTCTCTGGCTACAACCAGATCAAGATGGCTCTTGAAGACATGGAAAAGACAACTTTCGTCACACAGTGGGGCACCTTCTGCTGCAAGGTGATGCCTTTTGGGTTGAAGAATGCTGGGGCAACGTATCAGTGTGCCATGGTCGCTTTGTTCCATGACATGATTCACCATGAGATCGAGGTTTATGTTGATGACATGATAGCCAGGTCTCTGACTGAGGAAGAACACCTTATTCATCTACAAAAGTTATTCGACAGGTTGAAGATATACAAACTGAGGTTGAATCCGAACAAGTGCATCTTCGGGGTAAGGTCCGGTAAGCTTCTGGGTTTCATCGTTAGTGACAAAGGTATTCAGGTAGACCCTGTGAAGGTGAAAGCCATACAAGAGATGCTGGTTCCCCACACAGAGAAGGAAGTTAGAGAATTTTGGGACGCCTGAATTATATCGCCAGGTTCATTTCACATCTGACTGTTACTTGTGAGCCAATCTTCAAGCTTCTGAAGAAAGATCAAGTGGTAAAGTGGAATGATGAATTCCAGACCGCTTTCGAAAGAATCAAGGAATACCTTCAAGAACCACCAATTCTGATGCCTCCAGTTGAAGGAAGACCTTTGATATTATACTTGACAGTGCTAGACAATTCAATGGGGTGTGTGCTGGGGCAGCATGACGAGTCTGGTCGAAAAGAGCACGCCATTTATTACCTTAGCAAAAAGTTTACCGACTGTGAGACCCGATACTCATTGCTCGAGAAAACTTGTTGCGCTTTGGCATGGGCTGCTCGCCGACTGAGACAGTATATGCTGGCTCACATTACCTTGTTGATATCAAAGATGGATCCGATCAAGTATATTTTCGAGAAGCCTGCTCTCTCCGGAAGGATAGCAAGGTGCCAAATAATCTTAACCGAATACGACATACAATATACAACCTAAAAATCTATAAAGGGGAGTGTATTGGCTAATCACTTGGCTCATCAGGCCGTGGATGACTACCAGTCCATGAATTTCGAGTTCTCGGATGAGAATATCATGTTAGTGACTGACTACGAAGAGCCCGGACCAGATGAAGGATCTGAGGAGGGATCCCGATGGTCTATGTATTTTGATGGAGCCTCAAACTCACTGGGTAACAGCATTGGCGTTGTAATCATATCTCTCGAGGGCTGTCATACTCCGTTCACCGCCCAATTATGTTTCAACTGCACCAACAATATGGCAGAGTATGAGGCGTGCATCATGGGTCTTAGGGCTGCTATTGACCTAAGGATCAAGTTCTTGACTATGTTTGGTGATTCTGCTTTGGTGATAAGTCAGATCAAGGGTGACTGGGATACGAAACACCCGGATCTCATTCCTTATAGAGAGTATGTATTGACATTGCTCCCACATTTTGAGGAGATAACCTTTAAACATTTCCCACGAGAGGAGAACCGGTTAGCGGACGCGCTAGCTACCATGTCTTATATGTTCAAGGTTAGGTGGGACAATGAGGCTCCCCAAATTACCATTGAGAGGTTGGATGAACCAGCACACTGTTGCGAGATTGATACTGAGGAGGTAACAGACAAACCTTGGTTTCACGAAGTCAAAAGGTATCTTGAGGCTCAAGAACATCCCTAAGGGGCATCTGTCAATGATAAGAAGTTTCTGAGAAGGTTCGCTGCAAATTTCTTCCTTAGTAATGGAATCCTCTATAAATGCAACCATGACTCAACCTTATTGTAGTGTGTAGACAAGGGCGAAGCAGAGAGGATCATGACAGATCTACAAGAAGGTACCTTCGGAATCCATTCCAGTGAACACACCATGGCTAAGAAGATCCTACAGGCAGGTGTTGGCTCCTAAACTCGACACCCTTCTTTTTATTAATATAAACCATTAATCATGAGGGACGGTTTCGATCAGCTGATTCTGTCGAGATGCTCATCAGAAGATGGCAAGGTACTTAGAGAACTTCTTCTAAGTAGGAGTCTTGTTGCCTTCGACGTCGAAGGTGCTTCTCGACAAAGGTGTTCGATGCTCAAAGTGGAACGGTTTGAGATTCAAATGTCTGGAGGGAAAATGGTTCCCAGCGGTTACCAAGTGCAATGTGCCAAGATCTGGAGCGTCGAATGCTATAAGCATGCCAAGTGGAGTCATCTCGAAGCAGCGTAACTGCCCGACGGTTACTTAAGATGTGTTTAGTATAAATATTAGTTGTTCACGTAGTTTTTCGCGTGTGTTCACAATTATATACAAGTCACTCATATAGATTCAAGTACCCAGTGTGAGCGAAAGAATTGTTGAGAATGTATGTGTGAAACACCACTTTAATTAATCAAAGTCATTTATTTTCCAGAACTTTACTGCCTTTTCATTTACTTTTCCAGTCGAAGCCTTTATTCAAAGCTTTCTTTTATTCTACCAAGTTTTCTTCTTCATGCAATTTACATAAAGTATCTTTAGTTTCTTGTCATTAACCATCATTAAACTTAGTCAAAACCCCAAAAATCAACCATGTCTTAGGATCAATCTGATCGATCCTGCGAGTCACTAAATAAGTAACCTTTTGGAAGATCAGCGGTTGTTTACCAATTTCCACGGTAAACAAATTGGCACACCTGGTGGGACCTTGTGTTGATTTTGAAGTTTAACCTTATTTATACAGAATATCATCTTTTTCGAGAAGTATTGCATGTTATTGAGAAGTGGTAGAATATACACTAACAATACCAATACTGCCAGAAGAAGAGAAGCGATGGCGAATCCGCCAAACAATAACGAAATCCCACAAACGAATGTGGGAACAACGGTTATCCCAACCGTAAGTGAAGCGATAACCGCTGGTTCAACACCAGCAGTAACGGTCACACAAACGGGGCTATTACCTCCATTCACTGGCCCCAGAGCGCCTTTGGGAACTCCCCCACCAAGGGGAAATCCAGGAACAAGGCCTTATGTTCCCCCAGGATTTATGACAGGCGGTCCGAATCGAGAACCACTCTATGGCATGCCAACGTCTGAATTGGCTAGCCTGACGAACGTTGCATCCACTTTTTCAGACCCTTTAATGAGTGCCTCTTCGCCACTCTAAGGTTCTGGAGTTGGTATGGCGAACAGAAATAGGACCCAACTCTTAGGAGGAACGTCCCAAGTAGCGCATGGCCTTACGAATGCCTCGACAGCAGTCTTGAGGCAACAAATGGACGAAAGCAACCATGATATGGTTCAAATGCTGGCACAAACTTTAAGTACAGTGTTGAATCCTCTAATATAAAACACCACCCAGTCGAATCAGCAGATGACAGCGCAAATGACGCGTCTGGCTGATTTCTTTGGGGTACCCCAACCTATTCGACAGCCCCAAAGGGCGCAAATGAGGGGAAACCAAGGTATACTTTTAGAGGAAGAAACCACTATTAACCAAGGCCAGCAGCCTGTCGAAGAAAACCTTAGGGCACGATTGGAGCAGCCTGTCGAAGAACCTAGGGCCATAGCCCCAGAGGTAAGGATAGTAAACAGAAACCAAAATGCTGACGAAGTAGTTCAGCATATCCAATACCAAAACATGGGTTTGGAAAATAACCTGGCAGCCATGATCGAAAGAATCATGACACAAAACGGGATGAATATGGGCTTTCGTAGGCCCAACTTCACATCCCCACTGTCAGAATATGTGTTACAAACAGACTTACCTCCTAGATGTAAAGTCCCTAAGTTCACTAAATTTTCAGGGGACACGACAGAATCTACTGTCGAACATGTGGCGAGATACTTGATCGAAGCAGGAGATATTTCAAACAACGAAAACCTGAGGATTAAGTATTTCCCAAGTTCTTTAACAAAGAACGCGTTTACTTGGTTCACAACTCTCCCCCCAAATTCGATCCATCATTGGACCCAGTTGGAGAGATTGTTCCATGAGCAATTCTACATGGGACAAACCAAGATAAGCCTGAAAGAATTGGCCAGTGTAAAGAGACGTTTCACTGAACCTATAGACGAATATCTAAATAGGTTTAGGTTGCTCAAATAAAGATGCTTTACGCAAGTGCCAGAACATGAGTTAGTCGAAATAGCCGCAGGGGGTTTAGATTATTCCATTAGGAAGAAATTAGACACTCAATACCTGAGAGACATGGCCCAATTGGCCGATAGAGTTCGACAGGTAGAACGCCTTAAAGCTGAAAAAGCCAAGGCGACAAAAACTCATAAAAGAGAGAGGATAGCATATGTCGAAATGGATGATGAAGATCCAGAAACCTTCGACGAAACCATAACAGTCGAAGAAAGCGAGGTCGATTTAGCGGAACTAAAACAAGGGCCACCATACTATTGCAAACTGCTAGTCCCCTCAAGTGGAAAAAATTCCACTGGTCCAGAAAGGACCAACGATAGGTTCTCCAAAAAGATTTACAGTTTTGATATTACAAAATGTGATAAAATTTTCGACTTACTTGTAAAAGATGGCCAAATGATAGTACCCCCAGGGGTAAAAGTGCCTCCTCTTGATCAAAGAAAGAAAAGAGGCTTTTGTAAATATCATAAATTTCTGGGCCATAAAACATCTCAATGTTTTCTTTTCAGGAATCTCATGCAAGACACTATCGAAGAAGGGAGGCTGAAATTTGCTGACAAGACCCCCATGACTGTGGACTCTAACCCTTTGCAGGCTGAAGCCCATTATGCTGAACCTTCAGAGGTGAACGTGATCGAGGCACCCAGAAGCCAGTCGAAGAGGCCAGGAATAACCATGGTCGAAGTCACCAAGGATCATGTCAACATGCCAATCTTTGGCAGTTTTTCTGGGAATCTATCTAGAAAAACAATTGAAGCGGTCTAGAAAGCGGTTGAAAGCCCAAAGCTGGAGACAGTTGGAGCCCAAAAATCTGGAACAAAACCCAGTTCTTACATGGCTGCAGTTCAAGGCCAGACAGAGGACTTGGAGATTCAGATGAAGCAGTTGACTCTTGCCACCAAAGACACCATGAATGTCAACATGGTCGAAGTCTCTGAACCAAAAGCATCAGAGGAGGCCATTAGGCAAGAACAAGCCAACAAAACTGCTTCCCCTCAGGAAAATGAAAATCTGGCAGATTTCCTGCAAAGGTGCCAGAAGAAGAAGTCAGAAGTGATGTTGTGTCCTCGATGCAGCTCGATTTTCAACAAAAAAGTTGCTGAACATATCCAAGGTGTAAGAGCAGCAAACAGAAAAAGGGAAAGTGTTGATACTCGACATGACCCCAGAAGAACCTACCAAAAAGGTTCAAATCAAGAAAAGAGGCCACTGACTTTCAGGCCTCCAACCAATGTGCCAGTAGATACATGGTACAAGACATCTGGTCGAAAGAGGCCAAGCGAGGAAAGATGGCACTCCTTCAAAGTGCCAAGAGGTTCATCTTTTACACATAAGAAAGAACCTCAGGTTGCTACTCCTAAAGTGACCCAGGTATCAAGCAACTACAAAGGGAAGAATCCCATGTCTCGATCTCAATGGAGAAGATACCAGAGGCGGCGAAAAGCTGAGAGGGAAGCTGCTAATGAACCAAATCCAGAATCAAGTTCAAATGTCCCTCAGAGAAAGCAGAGGAAGCCTTTGGAAAGACAACCAGTGACCAATAGGCTAGTCTGGCCTAACCAGGGTGAAGTTGATAACGAAGATGGCTCTGAGTCTGATGACACCCTAGATATCATGGTGAACATAGTCTCAGTTTTGCCAAGAGAGTTCAACCGCCAGGTGGAGGTCGAAACAAGTGATTGGGAAATTGAACAAGAAATGGCCAAGCATAGGCCAGTGTGCTACTTCGTCATGGATAATGGTGCTACTGAAGAGCAGAATGGGTTCTTCGAACCTCCTACAGAGGCGATGAAAAATCACCTTAAGCCTTTATTTATAAGGGCTAAACTCGAAGAAACCACAGTAAATAAGATCTTGGTGGACTGTGGGGCAACCATCAACATCATCCCTCACTTTATGCTGAGAAAAATAGGCAAGAGCGATGAAAACATCAAGCCTCACAACATGGTCCTGTCGAATTATGAAGGCGGCATAGGGACCACTATAGGTGTGATCCAACTGGACATCAAGGTGGGATCTATCCTTCGACCAACTATGTTTATGGTCATATCGGCCAAACCAAATTATAATCTTTTGTTGGGCCGTGAATGGATACATGGTGTTGGAGCTGTACCATCATCAATGCACCAAAGGTTGATTCTATGGTGTCCTGATGGAATGGTCGAAAACATAGAAGCGGATCAAAGCTATTACTTGGGCGAAATAAATCACCTAGGGATGGAAGACTTCGACAAAAATCTGGCTCACATTGGGCCATGCCCAACACCTGACTTCGACTTGGCGCCAGCGCCAAATACTTTTTGTTCCTTATACCTGCACCCTGAGCATGGTTTTCAATGGGATAGAGAAGACTTGTCCCACATGGATTTTAGTGGGCTAACTGATATCCAGCCAACTGGTTGGGGAAGTGAATTCAGTGACAATGACTGAGTCACAATCATTGTAGCGAATTTCGGCTTACGTAGCCGAAACAAGGATGATAACGGCTCTCGAAGCCGAAGTAAAATATATGGCCACACAGGCCAATGATCAAGAGTTACCTTCTGCAGGTCCTAGAAAGGATTTCGATCCAGAACCTCCTGATATCATGCCAGAAGGAATGCAGGAACAAAGGCTCGACGCCATCTACGACGATGAGCCTTTGGGATTCGAAAAGGACCCCTTAGCAAACAACATCAAAATGCTAGCGCAGGATCCTTTAGAAGAAATCAACTTGGGCGAAGGGTTAGAGAAAAAGCCAACTTACATTAGCGCAAAAATAGACCCAGAACTCAGGTTGGAAGTAATCCATTTGTTAAAGGAGTTCAAGGACTGTTTTGCATGGGATTACGACGAGATGCCTGGTCTCGACAGAGGATTGGTAGAACTTCAGTTGCCAATCAAACCTGGGAAGAAGCCAGTCAAGCAAAGTCCAAGACGCTTCGCTCCAGAAATATTGTCGAAGATCAAAACGGAAGTCGAAAGACTGCTGAAGTGCAAATTCATACGAGCTACGAGGTATGCCGAATGGATTGCAAACATTGTGCCAGTGATTAAGAAAAATGGTACATTGAGGGTGTGCATAGATTTTAGAGACTTGAATGTTGCTACACCCAAAGATGAATATCCTATGCCTGTGGCGGAAATGCTAGTCGATTCTGCCGCTGGCTATGAGTACCTGAGTATGCTCGATGGTTATTCAGGATATAATCAAATATTCATTGCTGAAGAAGATGTATCGAAAACAGCTTTTCGATGCCCTGGGGCTTTAGGCACTTACGAGTGGGTAGTGATGCCTTTTGGCCTAAAGAACGATGGGGCAACATATCAACGAGCAATGAACTCTATCTTCCATGATTTTATTAACACTTGTATGCAAGTATATATTGATGATATTATTGTAAAATCTATTTCCAGGAAGAACCATATAGACCACCTTCGACAATCATTCGAAAGAATGAGAGAACATGGTCTGAAAATGAACCCTTTGAAGTGTGCATTCTGTGTAAAAGCTGGAGATTTCTTGGGCTTTGTCGTCCACAAGAAAGGAATCGAAATCAACCAGAACAAGACGAAGGCAATTCTAGAAGCGAAAGCGCTAGCGAACAAAAAGGAACTGCAATCTCTGCTGGGCAAGATAAATTTCTTAAGGAGATTCATATCTAACCTAAGTGGGAAAGCTCAAGCCTTTTCACCCTTACTTCGATTGAACAAAGAAAGATTCGAATGGGGGCAAGAGCAACAAGAAGCCTTCGACAAAATCAAAGGGTATCTCACAAAGCCACCTATTTTGGTGCCTCCTTGCAGCAACAGGAGTATGAGATTGTACATAGCTGCATCCGACAAAACTTTGGGAAGCATGTTAGCCCAAGAAGATGAAAATGGAGTCGAAAGACCCATTTACTATCTTAGTAGAGTTTTGAACGATGCAGAAACTAGATATAGCGAAGTTGAAAAATTATGTCTATGTCTTTATTTCTCTTGTACAAAGCTCAAACAATATATAAAACCAGTTGATGTTTATGTTTCGTCTCATTTTGATGTTTTCAAGTACATGTTGTCGAAACCCATCCTGCACAGCCGAATTGGCAAGTGGGCGCTAGCATTAACTGAATACTCCTTGACCTTTATGCCTCTTAAGGCAGTGAAAGGACAAGTGGTGGCAGACTTTATAGTCGACCACTCAATTCAAGTTGAGAATATAAATTATGTGGAGATAGAGCCTTGGAAATTCTACTTCGATGGTTCCAGTCATAAAGATGGAACAGGAGTAGGGGTCTTGATTATTTCTCCAGAAAAAATTCCAACAACATTCAAGTACAAGATATCAGGTACTTGTTCGAACAATGAGGCTGAGTACGAAGCTTTAATTACTGGCCTTGAGATATTGTTGGAATTGGGGGCAACTCGAGTCGAAATAATGGGAGACTCAGAGTTAGTCATTAAGAAAGTCACAAAAGAATATAAGTGCATAAGAGAAAATCTTATTATGTACTTTGTGATAGCAAATCGTTTATTGAAAAAATTTGAAATGGTCAACATTCGACACATACCCAGATTGGAAAATCAAATAGCCAACGATTTGGCACAAATTACATCTGGGTACAAAATTTCAAAAACGAGATTACAAAGAGCAATCGAAGTCCGAGGAAAAATAAAAGCAACTAGTCTGTCACCAACAGATTTGAAATCGACAAGACTAGGGTATGCTGATCAAAGGAACTTTGAAATTTCGTTCATAGACAATTTGTCAGAGCAAGATTGGAGGAGACCCATTATGGATTATCTACAAAATCCAGCAGCTTCGACAGAACGAAAAATAAAATATAGGGCGTTGAGTTACGTACTCATGGGTAATGAGTTATTTAAAAAGACGCCTGAAGGGGTATTGCTAAAGTGCTTAAGTGAAACTGAAGCATACATAGCCCTTTCGACTACGCACGCTGGAGCATGTGGGGCTCACCAAGTAGGCCATAAGATGAAATGGTTGTTGTTTCGACAAGGACTATACTGGCCCACCATCTTGAAAGATTGTGTCGAGTTCACGAAGGGTTGCCAAGAATGTCAAGTCCATACAGGCATCCAACATGTACCAGCCAGCGAACTTCACTCAATAGTGAAACCTTGGCCCTTTAGAGGATGGGCGTTGGACCTTATTGGAGAGATTCGACCAGCATCATCAAAGAGCCAGAAGTATATATTGGTAGGCATTGATTATTTCACTAAGTGGATCGAAGCTATTCCTTTAGTCAATGTAGACCAAGAAAATGTCATTGAATTTATTCAAAAGAACATTATCTTTAGATTTGGAATCCCTAAAACTATAACGACTGATCAAGGATCAGTTTTCACCGGTCGAAAGATGCAAGAATTCGCTCAAGAAACAGGCTTTAGACTCCTAACGTCAACGCCTTATTATGCACAGGCAAACGGTCAAGTCGAAGCAGCGAATAAAATAGTGATTGGCTTGATAAAAAAGCATGTAGGGAAGAAGCCAAAAAATTGGCATAAGACGTTAGACCAGATCTTGTGGGCCTGTCGAACGTCCCCAAAAGAAGCCATAGGTACAACACCATATCGGCTAACTTTTGGTCATGACGCAGTGTTGCCAGCGGAAATTTGTCTTCAATCTGCAAGGGTTCAGAGGCATCATGATATCCCCTCTGAAGTTTATTGGGATATGATGTTAGACGAACTAGTAGATTTAGACGAAGAAAGACTACGCGCTCTCGACCTACTAAGGATTCAGAAGAAAAGAGTAGAAGACTCTTACAATAAAAAAGTGAAACCTAAGGCATTCTCGCCTGGAGAATTAGTTTGGAAGGTGATTCTCCCCATGGATCGAAGGGATTGAAGCATGGGAAAATGGTCACCCAAATGGGAAGGACCATTCAGAATTATCCAAACTTTTTCTGGTGGAGCTTATGAAGTCGAAGAGTTAGGTGAAGATAAAAGACTCTTGAGAGTAAACGGAAAATATTTGAAAAAGTATAAACCTATGCTCCAAGAGATCAAAATAAATAGCAAGTAATGATCAAATTAACCATAAATAGCCAAAATGGAAAATTTTATAAGAATTAGCCAAAATGGTTACATTGTCAAATAAATATTACAATACATGGTTAATAAATGGCTGAGTAAATTAGAAGGGGATAGAATCTCTAAGTCGAAGGTACTTGGCCTGCTGCAACTCCAGTCTTTTGTTGCACAAGGCATTCGCTTGGGAAAGCTTGGCAATCTGGTCATCAAAGGCTTGGGCTTTCTCAGCAAACTCTAGGCCTCGTGTAACTTCAGCTTGGCTCTCTGTGTCTGAAACAGTCGAGAGAATCTCCTCCTTACGCTTGGTATTAGCATTTATCTTGGCCTCCAACTCTTCGATTTGCGCCTTTATAGAGGCATTGTCTCGATCTATGGCGTCAATTTCTTCTTGCTTGGATGCTTTCTGCTTCGACAACTCTGCAATTCGAGAAGTCGTCTCAGCTACCTCAGTCCAGGTAGAAGAACTTTTGCCATGTAGCGCTTCGAGCTGGCTGTTGAAGCCCCTCTGACGTCGATAATCCGCAGAGACTTGGTCAACAATGGAGTATAACTCCATGATAAAGCTCGAAACCTCTGGAGTCACAGCAAGCAAGTCGACTGCATTCAAAACAGCTCCCAAACAAGACGGAGCAGTGGGATCCCCCTCCAAAGACTTCATCAGATCTTTCTTGAAGAACTGAGCCTTGACCTTCATCAAAGCCTCATCAAGAGGAGAAGTCGAAGTGGACTTCCCCGATGCAGTAGAAGCATCATGACTTAGGTCAGATGAACTTCCCCTACTCTCGATAATGGCATTCAGGTAGCCAATGGGATCATTTTGCTTCAAGAGTGCTAAGTCTTCTTTAGACTTAGGCTTTGTCGAGGTGGTAACCTTTACAGCAGCGTTGTCTTGGGGTTGAAGTTATTGAGTAGCGTTTGCATCGACATGACTCTCTTCGACCTGTAGTTCAGTAGTGCCAGCATCAGCGTGATCCCCTTCGTCATGTTGTTCCACTGACAGATCGATCACTTGAGTTTCCTTTGGTTGTTGTTCCTCTGCTTCGGCATTGGCTTCATCGTTCGCCAATTCCTCCTCTTGTGGTCTACTGTGTTCAGCAGAGTCTAGTGTCTCTGAAGTCTTTGGTGCTGAACTTTCGGTGGTCTCCTGAAAATAGAAGAGGAAGAATCTTTTGGTTTAGAAAGAGACACAATCGAACGTGAGCATCGACACCTGAGTTAAAAATGGTCAGGGAAACTACCTGCAGAGGAATTTCAGCCCCAGGGCTGGAATTATCACTTTCGACGGGTTTATTGAGCAAAATATTTAGCTCCTCCTCCGTTGGCTCTTCGATAATCACGGGAGGTGGCCTGGGTCTTCTCCCTGCAGCCTTTATTCTGATCATGGGTCGAGGCTCAGGAGAAGGAGCATCTTTCTTCAGTTTTCTCCGTTTAAGAGGAGCGGGGGGAGATTCGTCCTCATCGTCACTCCTAGATTCGACCGTTAGTGCAGGTCGTTTCTTGGGTGAAGGTGCCTGAAAACCAATTGGAGTTAGATTTAGAACGCTACATCGAAAATCAGAATGTTAAAACCAGAAGGAAATAATAAAAGTTTGGTTACCGGTGTTGAAGGTTTTTTCGAAGGACCTTCCCCTTGATGGCTTTCTGTAGTTTTCGCCGGTGCTGAAGGTTTTGTCAAGGGACCTTCTCCCTGATGACCTTCTGCGGCTTTCTTTGCTGCAGGCTTTCGAACAACTGAAAGAAGACGCGTTCACAAGTTATAATTAACAAGTTATAAGTCGAAATGGAAAGACAAAAGTAATTTGGAGAGTGAACGTACATTTCTTTATTTTGTCAAGGACTAGAACGAAAGACTTCTGAAGTTCGTCCACAAAATTTTTTTCGTCGAAGAACTCTTCAGCATAGTAACTCTTCCACCAGTCTTCAAAAGATGGTGAACAGAGGAAGTTAAGTTGATAGTCGAACAGTGAAAGTACTGTTCGACCAGCGTACCTGCCGATATGTTTGATGGCAGCATCCTCAGTATAGTCATTGCAAAAATATAACATTGATTTCTCCCTAGGAAAAATAGGAGAAGGAAGTGATTGAATGATACCAAACTGTCGAGAGACCAAGTTTGGTTGGTAAGCGATCAAGCTCAGGTGATTCTTGGAGCTTTTAAAGCGCAGTGTCATTATTCTGGGTGTGAGAAATGCTTCCCACATTATTGTGTGTTCTTCGACATGAGGGTCACCTGATGACTTGGGATGGGGCCTGGTGAACCATTCTGGACCAACCTTTCGACGAGCGAAAGGAGCCATGGTCGAAGTGAATTCTTTTCTTTTTGCAAACATCAAGACGAAGTTTGCAAAAGTCTGTTGAAGTTCCAGCCCATCTTCAGTCGGGGTCAGTAAAGCCAATTTGGTGCCTTCGATACGCCTTTTGGCTATCTCAGGAGCTTGCTCGTTTATCTGAGTTTTCTGAGGTAAGAAAGACTCGAAAGTGGCATTTAGCCACAGTTGAAGTAGCCAAAAGGGTCCTGCAAGCAGCAAACTGGCTCTATTTTCGATGACCTTTAACAGAGTCGCTCCACTGCTGATCGACTCATACAGATTCACCAGGATTAATTCTTCCAAACAAATGTTTTGGCCATGGTGAAGCTGGGTAGCAAGGGTGACCATTTTCTTTGTCACCTGTAGAGACTTTGTATAGAACACAAAGCGTGACAGCCAAAGGGCTAGAAACGCAATGTGCTCCACATCCGTCACATTGGCTGTCGACCTGTCATGGTAATGGTTAATATAGGTGGTATAGGTGGGTTTAGTAGCTGAGAACCCAATTTGGTCTTCCGACATTTCCTCTGGGTCGAAATAATCCCCAGTTGGTCGAAGACCGGTGATGGCAGCCACGTCGAAAAGCGTGGGTGTTAGCATTCCACAAGGAAGGTGGAAAGTGAAATGAGTATAATCCCAGAAAAGCAAAGAGGCTATCAGCATCTCAGGGGAGTAGTTGAGACCCGTCTTCGACAGCATGACTAGGTCGTATATCCCCAGGTTCTTCCAGATCGAAGCCTGGCTTTTTTCCATCTTCTCTAGACAAGCGTTGTAGTCTGGTGTGAGGCTAGGGATAGACCTAAAAGCCCTAACACCCCTATTGAAGAAGCGAAGATCTATCTTCTCCTTAGCGGGATCTTCGTTGTCATCTGCAGCTTTTTTGGAACACCCAACAGGTTTGAGCGCCTCAAGCACTGGGAAGAAGTTCTTGATCTTCGTGGATTCATCAATGCATGGGGATAACGGGCCAGACATGGCGAAAATTTGGTTGGAGTATCCAACCGGAATCATTAGTTGATGTGAATAAGCTTCACGCTCAGCAGTTTCCAGGGGTTCAGGAACCCTTTGCAGGCCTGTAGAGGTAACTGTTGGAACAGTTGAGAAGATTTTTGGTTTAGCATTTCTAGAAGGGATGTTAGAACTAGGAGCGTTAGAGGAACCTGAAGCCATTTTTGAGTTAAGATTGAAGGTGAGTGAAGAACAAAGTGTTTGCAGGTTTGCAGAAGATTTTGTTCAAGAATAAGGTTTGAATGCAAAATAGCGTGAAAAAGTCCCACAATGGGTACTTAGCGCTATTTATAGTGGTTGGGAAATCACAAAATTCGAGGCCATTTAATGTTGCAGAAGATAGTGGGACACGTGGCGCTCCGTCGCTGACATAGTCGTTTTGCAGAAACGAAACGGTGAAGCGTGCACCCTCGTTTTTGGGAAATTGTCATGATGACAATTTGTGAAAAGACATTGGGCACGCTAAACGCCTTACTGAGGTGACGTCTTAGGTACAGATGGAATGATGGCTTTTTCTTGGGATTGTCAGTGGTTGGTAGAAGACAAAAAGTGCAAAGGTTAATTTGTGGCTAAGAATGAAAGACAGGTGTCGAGCGGAATCTCAAAGAATGCCTTTTTATTTTCAGCGTCGAAATAAGGCATTCTTGGGGGGAAATTTGTTAGCTCCTAAACTCGACACCCTTGTTTTTATTAATATAAACCATTAATCATGAGGGACGGTTTCGATCAGCTGATTCTGTCGAAATGCTCATCATAAGATGGCAAGGTACTTAGAGAACTTCTTCTAAGTAGGAGTCTTGTTGCCTTCGACGTCGAAGGTGCTTCTCGACAAAGGTGTTCGATGCTCAGAGTGGAACGGTTTGAGATTCAAATGTCTGGAGGGAAAACGGTTCCCAGCGGTTACCAAGTGCAACGTGCCAAGATCTGGAGCGTCGAATGCTATAAGCATGCCAAGTGGAGTCATCTCGAAGCAGCGTAACTGCCCGACGGTTACTTAAGATGTGTTTAGTATAAATATTAGTTGTTCACGTAGTTTTTCGCGTGTGTTCACAATTATATACAAGTCACTCATATAGATTCAAGTACCCAGTGTGAGTGAAAGAATTGTTGAGAATGTATGTGTGAAACACCACTTTAATTAATCAAAGTCATTTATTTTCCAGAACTTTACTGCCTTTTCATTTACTTTTCCAGTCGAAGCCTTTATTCAAAGCTTTCTTTTATTCTACCAAGTTTTCTTCTTCATGCAATTTACATAAAGTATCTTTAGTTTCTTGTCATTAACCATCATCAAACTTAGTCAAAACCCCAAAAATCAACCATGTCTTAGGATCAATCTGATCGATCCTGCGAGTCACCAAATAAGTAACCTTTCGGAAGATCAGCGGTTGTTTACCAATTTCCACGGTAAACAGCAGGATACTACTGGTCCACTATGGAAGCCAGTTGTTATCAGCACTCTCGAACTTGCCATAAGTGCCAAATCTACGCTGATAAGGTGCATGTGCCTCTGGTCCCCTTGAACGTCTTAACAGCTCCATGGCCCTTTGGAATGTGGGGCATCAACATGATCAGAGAAATCAGGCCCACCGCTTCTAATGGACATCGCTTCATCTTAGTAGCTATTGATTAGTTTACAAAGTGGGTTGAGGTAGCCTCTTTTGCTACTATGACCAAGAACGTCGTGGCACAGTTTATCCGACACAATCTGATCTGTTGATATGATGTACCAGAGAGAATTATTACTGACAATGGTATGAATCTCAACAACACAATGATCACCGAGCTCTGTAAACAATTCAAGATACAACATCACAACTCTTCTCCCTACCGGCCGAAGATAAATGGCGTTGTGGTAGAGACAACCTCAATAGCATTGATTCCTGAGTCATGCTTGGGCATGGGTGCAGTTATGACGTTGGGCTTCTCCGGAGCGTCAAACTCAATCTCTTTGGCTTCGATCAAATCTTGCACTTTATTTTTCAAGGCCCAACAGTTGTTTGTATCATGACCTGGACTTTCAGAGTGATAGGCGCATCGGGCATTCGGGTTATAGTGGGGAGAAGTGGTGTTGGGGTTCTTCGGGGCTTCCCTCAGAGTTACCAGATTGGTCTTCAATAATTGTGGTAGAATTTGAGACAAGGTCATATTGAGCCGAGTGTACTGCCTCGGTGGTATTTCCACCCTTTGCTGATTGTTGCGTTGTGGAGCAACGATGGGTCTTGATATCACTACCGCATTTACTGCTTGACGGTGTTCAGGTCTGCTTTGGCCCCTCGGACCGTAGACGGCACTAGCTTCTTTCTTACCGATGAAAGGCTTCTTTACTGCACTTGATGAAGTACCCTTATGTATCTTACCACTTCGGATACCAGCTTCTACTCTCTCTCCAGTTAAGATCAATTCAGTAAACCCAGATGACGAACTGCCGATCAGATGATTGAAAAATGGACCAGATAGCGTCCCTAGAAACATGTCAACCAACTCCCTGTCATACAAAGGGGGTTGGACTCTTCCAGCCAAATCTCTCCACTTTTGAGCGTAGTCCTTAAAACCTTCACTTGCACCCATAGACATACCCTGAAGCTGAGTACGAGTGGGAGTAAGGTCGGTGTTATACTGATACTTCCTGTAAAAAGCAACAACAAGGTCTTCCCAGTTTTGGACATTGGTTCCTTCCAACTGATAAAACCATTCAAGCTGAGTCCCGGACAGACTATCTTGAAAGAAGTGTACCCACAAATTTCTATCAGCAGTGTGAGGTTGGATCTTCCAGACGTACGAGCGGAGATGGAGTTTTGGACAGGATACTCCATCGTACTTGGCAAAAACCGGAGCTTTGAACTTATGAGGGATCACCACTCCTGTACCAGTCCCAGTTTTCCGAAATCCAAACCAGAGATCTTTTGAATCTCCATAGCACTCAGACAGTCTTCTAGCTGCTTGTACCTATCCTCAGCAGGAGGATATTGCTCCTCATCATAATTTGTATCATCATCAGAGATGGCAGGACTGGGGCCCTTTTCTTATTCTTGGTTCTACCCTTCCTTGGATGAAGAGGTCAAATTAGCTTGTTGTTTCAACCTATCCCCAAACCTTTTACCCATATTCAGAAGAACGGCCTTCTTCTTCTTCTTCTTCTTCTTCTTCTCTTTCAGAATGAGAGTCTTCAAATCCTCTTGCCCTTTAGCCAAGCTTAAGAACATCTGTTGGAATTGGGTGTTTTGTGCCTAAAGATCTTTGATGGCTTGATCAGAATACATTTCTGCTGAAATAAACAACGAAGAAGATGAGAAACCTGTAATGGTACCTATAATGGTGTGCATGATAATGGGATCCGTATGTAATGATTTCAAAGACTTTAGGAGATTTAAATTTGCAAACCAAAAATAAACAAACTTTATTAGATTAACTTGTAAAAAGGGTTCAACAATGCCTTTAAGGCGTTACAAAGAAGTAAATGAAAAACAAATCTAAACTAGAAAAAGCAAAATCAGAAATCCCATGGACGCTTCCTCTTTGTGCTGACGTAGTCATTGGTCATTCTTTCTTCCTCGAGTTGCCTGGTGAGCTTCAAGATCTTGCTTTCTTGCTCATGGTACTTCTCCCGGTAAGTATCCCTCTCCCGTTTCAGCTGAATCCAAGACCTTTGCAATTACCCAGGATCAGTGGGCATGTAAGGATAAAGAACTGTGTAAGGAACACCTTCTTCATTAGTGGGCTCCACAATCACTAGCAATACGGCATCTTAAGGCATCCCAAGCTTCTGGGCACGAGCTCGGACCCATTGTAAGTAAGGCTGCATAGGAAGGGAAGTCCTTGGTCCTAGCTCTTGAGAGTCAAATCTATTCACCATGCCCCAAGCTCGTATAAACCTCTGGCGATGCTCGTCGATGTCTTTCTTGTAGTCAAATGCAATATCCATAAGAAGTAGCTCATGGGGACCATCTCTCCGAGCACGACCAAATTGTCACAAAGCTAGACAAGGATTGTAGGTTATTCTCCTTCTGATTCCAAGCAACGGGACATTAGGGTATCCCCCACAACGATCAATGACAGCAGTGTCTTCCATAGCCCGGGAACACCAAAGAATATTTGTATGGGCCAGTGACATTATTCTGTAGGACCAACCCAAACCTTCTTCATTCTTCAGCACAGACTTGGGGAGGTGCGAAATAAACCACCTCGACAACAACGACATGTAACACATGAGAGTTCCTCTTCTTCGCACAGTACGAGTGTAGAGGGCATGCAAGATATCACCCAGTAGAATAGGCACAGCATTGTGAGACAGGAAGATCTTAACCGCATTCACATCTATAAAGGAATATGGATTCGGGAAGAGGACCAAACCATAGATAAGGAGAGCCAAGACATCTTAAAAAGCTTGAAAATCCAAACTATCCCAGAATAGTTGAGCCTGATCTATCAAAAACTTGGCTAGAAAACCTTCGACCCCGCTTCGTGTCTCCCAATTGGATACTACATCAGCCCATTTCAGATGCAGAGCTGAGGCAATGTCTTCTGGTCTAGGAGTCTCTTTCATGCCTGTGAATGGAATCTTCTCAAGGATGGATATGCCCAATAAGTGAGAGAACTCTTCCAAAGTGGGAACCAACTGGTAGTCTAGAAAGGTGAAGCAATGATGCACAAGATTGAAGAACTGGAAAAGCACACTCATCATCTGCTCATCAAACTTTGAAGTAACCAAGCTAAGAAGCTGACCATGCCTCTTAATGAACATAGAAGTCTCAGACACTCTCGAGGCTAACTCTTTAAGTTGAGCAGGTATTTGCACAAAGATAACTCGGATGGTATTTCTGCGCACGGAAGCCATAATCTGCAAAATAGAACAAAGAAAAATCCCCTCGATCTTTGAAATGGTTAGTATAATGAAGTATGCATGCCATGTTATGATGCATGATGTCATGATAAAAATAGCAGGTATAGCAGATAACAGGCATGGCAAAGGAAAATAAGTCACACAAAAGCCCTTAAGTTTAAGGTTTGCATGGGGTCAAAGGTATTACCCTCTTGAAGTTCAGTTGGTTTCAACCTGTCCTATCAAAAGTAATCGGGTTCTAGAGGTTCTCAATATCACTGACCATCCTCCATCGGTCATGGTTTCAGCTCACGCAATCTTTTCTTGCGGCCGGAACTATCTCGAGAGTATGGTCTCAATGAGTGTAGCATCGAGTATCAACCAGTTCTCAGCTTTACACCGAGGTCGGCTATCTCACTACTTTCTAATGGCCAAGTTGGTCGATTAAAGGTTCTAAGGTAAGTTGATGCTTAACGACACACATAGCGGCCTCGTATTCTCCTCGTTTCTCCACAAGGGATACCGGTACCAACCAATGTGCCACATCAATGTAGCTACTGCTTCAACCGTATCGATCTACGATGTACAGTTCCCTCATAGTTTATTGCTAATTATCTAAAAGGTGTCCCCAGATCCGGGTTAGGATCTATAGTAACTCCCAAACAAAAACCCTTAAAAGTAAAGCAACCAAAACAAACAAGAGAAGTAAATATGATGAACTAAATCCTAAGGTATACCCCACTTATTAAGTCCCCAGCAGAGTCGCCAGTTCAGTGATACGGTGGAAGAACCGATTGTTTTGGAAAGTGCTGGTTTGTGTTTTGCGATTGTGTTTGCAAAATGTCGCGGTAAGCAAGAGTCGCCACCGACTTTTATTTTATCCAACTGGAAAGGAAAAAAGCACAGAAAAATTCCTTTTTTCGAGATTTTGAGTACGGGGGGTAGATTATATAAAGGGAAGGTATTAGCACCCTTTCTATCCATGGTTTTCCATGGGGTCTTAGGTACTTGCTCATCTTTTAAAATTGCTTGTGTGTGTTTGTTTTGAAAAGTTTTGTTTTACTTCGTTTTAACCCTTTTTTCTGTCCTCAAGAGTGTTAGGAAGTTGTTTTCGAAAACTTTGTTTGGAAAGTGTTTGTGTGAAGAAAAAAGTTTGATTTGAGCAAGTACCTAATAGCATCTACCTACTCGGAAAAAAATCGTTTCTATTCTTGTTTCCCTTAGACAGCGCTATCCTACTATTGAAAAATAGGTAACACCGTCGTTGGAGTTATAAGGGTCAATTCGAAAGGGACGTACGATCACTAAAGCACTGTTAGGACGTCTTAGTAATAATCCTAAAGTCTTAAGATCATATTCGAGGCAACATTTCCGAGGCGATGTTTCCGAGGCAACATTTTCGAACGGGATTTTTGATCTTTGTTTAGACAGGAGGGCCACCACTAAGATACCTTATACTTAATGATCGTTTACCTAAGGCAACCGAAGTGAGAGTATACCCTAAGAGTGTGCATGTGCGAATGATTTGATTTCAGTTATTATCTTTGCATATTAGGGTTCTCTAACCGTTTTAAATTATCATGCAATCTTGTCATACAATCCTATTAACATACATCTAACAGTTAATATTTGCGAGAATCAAAATGCGAGAAATAAAACCTACGCTATTACAAGGCTTTGGGGTAGGGATTAATTACATAGCTAAAAAAAACCGTAAAATGATAAATAAAAGAAAATCCTAATTAAACTATTACATACCATGAGAAGTTACATTAATATTGCAAAAATTAATAAACGCGCGCGATGAATCGAAAACAAGAGATTTAGGGTTTTGACTCCGACTAAGCCTAATTGCAATTAAAAGGAAAATCATTTTTTGTTGTTTTTGATTATTTTTGAGAAAATAAAGTTTAATTGAATAAATAAAAAAACCTAATTACCAATTAATTTTAATTAAGAAAAGAATAATTAAATTAGCCTATTTTTGTATTTTTTATTTTATTTTGAGAAAGAAATAAAAATTAAATCAAGCTAACCCTAATTTTTATAATTGATTTTAAATATATAAAAGAAGTTAGAATTAACCTAAATTAAATTTAAACTAATATTAAATTAAATTTGATAAAAAAACCTAATTCTAAATTTGTGAAATTTTATTTTATGATTTTTTGTGAGAAAGAAATTAATTGTGTTAGAAAATAATTAAACAAATTAATTTAAATAAAAGAAATAAATAAAAAGAAAGATAATGGGTCTGGTTGCTTAGCAAGAAGGGGGTATGATTTGGCAAATCTGAGCCCAATAAGCTCCTGGCCCGTTTGACTTTTCACAATCCCATGGGCATGCTTGACTGGGCGTATGGTAGGCCCTCATATGAGAAGCCTTGGATCTGGTATATTGATGATCTGATGGCTGGGTGCTGATGATGTATGGTGGGCTTATGGGACACCTGTGCACCTAATTATGCAAAGAAAAATAATATGAAGCAATGTTGGGACCTAGGGATCGAACCCAGGCCCTTAGGCATTCTGACGCTGCATGCTAGCCAACTGAGTTGGCTTAGTTAGTTGTATAAATGATAACAAATAAATGTAATATGATAAAAACAAAAAAAAACAAATTTTGAAACGCACGAAATTCAAATGGCCCATTCACAGCACGCCACGCCATCATCTTCCTTGTTGCCTCTGTCGTTTTAGACAAAAACCTTTACCTACTGACACTGGGCGTAGGTACAACCCTGTGCTTCTCCAAAATTTTGTGCAAGCATGATAAATCACAACCAATGGTACCAATCAACTCGTTCCAACCTCACGAGCATCATGGTACCATTATCCATGCCTAATTGTTCCTGTACACAAAACCCCTAAAAACGAAACTAGAACCCTAGCCATGGCAACTCGTTGTATAGTCAATAAAAATATAATTAGATATAACCATTAGCTTGCAAACATCTCAAGGATTAAGAATATATCAATGAATCATGCTAAATATGCCAGAATGATTGTATTCGATTTCAAGAAAATATGGAAACCGTGTGAAACTTACAGCGCGATTGGTGTGCTTAGAATGGCTTGAGATAGCCTGAATCTTGGAAATCAGTTTGCAACTTTTCTTGAATTTTTGCAACTTTGTTTTCTGTTTTGCACACCTCTCACCCCCTTGTTTTTGGTCTGCAATTGTTCCTTATGTATCCAAGAATGAATTAGGGTTGCAACTTTGTATCAAATCTTTTCCAATTATGATCATTGATTCATGATTTAATCCTTGTGCAAATCTTTCCAAATCAAGCAAAATGCAATATTTTTGTATCCATATGATCCTTGCACGATTTGATCTTGTCTCCAATTATGTAATGATCCTAAACATGCACAAAATCTCAAGATTTGATTAGCTTTTGATATTTTTACTATTTTATTTTGATTTTATTTGATTTAAATGAAATAAAATTAAAATAAATGACAAAAATAAAATAATGACAAGTGGAAGGGCTCATGAGTCGTGGGTCACATTACAAACTCAGTGCAAGCATAAAACGTTGGGCCCATTTGACAAAAAATGCAATTTTAGCCACATTTGACTTTTGGTAATTTTGCAAAAAGGGTCAACTTTACCAATGCATAACTCCTTCAATTTTGACCCTAGAGATGTTTTCTTGGACTTTTTAGAAATCTTATGATGTCCTCTAAGCAACCTTTTCGGTGTCATCTCAATTGAGTCTACCATGTTCATGTATGAGGCTTTGACCTAAAAGGTGTTTTTGTTGACTTTTCAAAATGACCTATAATGTCCAAATTCATATCTTCTTGTGAGTGAATATTTTGAACTTGGGAACTGAATACGGATTGTAGGGAGTTACATCCTATTCAAAATGAGAATTGGATGGGTCATTTTTTATAAAGTATGAGAAAGTTATGTTTGGTCAAAGTTGAGTTGACTTTTGCTACAAAACCCTAATTTAGCAACTTTTAAATCTTGATGAATTTTGAGAAATCCTTGATGAATCATGATCAACCCTTGATCAAATGATGAAATATCCTTCAAAATGAGAATATTGACAAAAAATCTTGAAATTTGACTGTATGTAGGTCACAGTTGACTTTTGCCCTAGCACAGTCGATTCTTGGACCTTTGAGCAATTGACTGAGCAAACATCCTCTGCAAGGCCTGAAATTTGACATGGATGCTCTTGAGAACATATTAGGACTTTATGGAGCACTTGAGGTCATTTGGAATCAAGGACCTGGATGCAACACAAAACCCTAATTTGGGGTTGACTGCTTTAGGAGATAGCTTGTCTGTCCAACTCTTGAGCAAACTAGAGCAACTTGGAGATTTTTCTTGAAATATCTTGAGAAATATGGGAGGGAAAATTTTGGGGTACAACAAATGCCATTTGGAATTTAATGACAGAAGATGGGCTTAAAGATGCCATTCGAAGACATGTTGATCGCATAAGAGATTCCTCTGTGAGAACCCGTATACCTGTTGTTGAGGAGGACTTTGCTGGGGAATGCTGGTCTCTGTCTTGAGAGAGATAGAGTTTTAGGAAATTCAGTTGTCTGTTGCTCTATTGGGGAATCATCTCTTAGTCGAAGAGGTGAAAATGAACTGCTATCTAGTCGTGCTCCAGGCTTTATAGTGATTTGTTGAGGAAAATAAGACCGACTGTTATATGGTCGTGCTCCAGGATTTACAGTGACTTACTGGGTAGATGAGATTAGACTTGCTATCTGGTCATCTTCCAGGCTTTGAAATTTCTCAATTCTTATCTGGTCGTGCTCCAGGCTTCAGAAGGAATCAAGTGGTTATCCAGTCGCATCTGGGCTTCAACTTGAATTTAAGGCATACTAATATCCGGTCGATTTCTGGGCTTCATAGTAGTTGGCTGAGTAAACTGCTATTTGGTCGAATTCCAAGATTCGCAGTACCTTATATTGTTATCTGGTCGTGTCCCAGGCTTCAGTGTCCTTTGCTGCTATCTGGTCGTGATCCAGTCTTCCCAGCGTCCTATACCGTTATCTGGCCGTCTTCTAGGCTTCACGGTGTCTTATACCTATTATCTGGTCGATTCCAGAATTCATGGTATCTTTTATTGTTATCTGGTCGATTTCCAGGCTTCACAATAAGGTTTTGAGGGTTAAATTGTTTTCCGGTCGATTTTCAGGCTCCATAGCTTGTATGTATGATATACCACTATCTGGTCGATTCCAGGCTTTGTAGTATTTTGGAAAAATCAAGATATTATTCGGTCAATTTACGGGCTTCATAGCTTGAACTGGAACAGAAATCTCAATATCGATTTGACTGAACCAGAGAAAACTTGTGGGAACTTGATTGTATCTTTCCCTTAAAAGTAAAGAGTTAGGCGTATGTAATTTCATGATGTATGAAATGTATTGAGTAATGATGTTCTCAAAATAAATGAGATTGTGCTATATGATGCATATACGCATGCTATGATGAATGGATATGCAATGTTCTTGTGATATCCTCTAGCAGGGGAGAATAAATCCTGGACTGTTGTTGGAGAGTACAAGGAGTTGAGTTCTTCATTCTCGCTAGGGATAGTGACCGAAGATGATTAGCTGGAGACTCGCGTCCGTTCTGCTCGAGAACAATCTACCGAGAGAGACTCTGCTTGAGAACAATCCTATGGGAGAATGACTCTACGGGGAAGAGAGACACTCTGCTGGACGATCTGCTGATTTAGAGAAACCACTCCAGTGGGGATGAATTATCATTGCTGGTGATGATGAACTCTATCAGGGATTGAATTTTCTGTCTGTGGGAGCAATAAACTCAGCGGGTGGTAATCTTCTATTGCTGGTGATAGATAAACTATGCTTGGGGAGAATTTTGCCGACTCATTCGCGATTATGAACCTCGGATGGGGAGGGTTGTCACCACTGTCTTTGGGTACTTCCTACTCTACGGGAAGTGTATGTACCTTTAGTCATATTCTCAAGCTGGCTCTATCCCTGCACCTGGTAGATAGAGCAACTGTAAGGTTTGGACATTTCTTATTTGCCCCTGTTCCTGGAATTACGAGTAATTGTTTTTTGTTTCTTATGTAAATATTTATGAACAACAATTATTCTCATATGCATATATCAAAAATGAATCATTGGACGTTCTTGCAAAACAAAACAGAAAAAGAAAAAAACCATTTGGAATTTCTTGTGAAAGTGTATTGTATTGATTTTTGGAGTTGGCCAGTAACAGGCGTTTTTGTACAAGAGGCTGACGTCCAAGTAAGAGAACTCTGCCGAGGGAATAGAAATTACAATTTATGTAAAAGAAAGAAAAAAAGCTATGTGAACCAATCCCATCGGGTTCCAACTCTGCTATTGCCTTTATATCTTCAAGCGTCTCACCACTTTGCTGCTTGGTCGAAGGTGGATCAGATTGATTGGCGTCGTCCGTGTTTGATAGTCGATACCAAAGTCTGGTTGCAAGATGATCCAATGAGACATAGTGTTACGCTTTGATCCCTAATTTTTTCCTGAACCGCCCTTTCGGGTTTTCAGTCCACCAGGATACCCTTTTTTACCCAAGTCGCCTTTTCAGGTTTTCGACTTACCAGGTGTACAGTTTTTTTTCATTTTCATCCCTTACTTTTGCCCGAACCCTTTTGGTTCGCCGGGAAGCCCTTATTTTTGCGTAGGCCAGTCAACCTAGTGGATCTTTGATTAGGCTTAGTATTTTTTCACTATGTCTGCATTGACGGGGTGAGGAAGGTCGTCACCATCCATGATGGTTAGAATCATAGCTCCTCCCGAGAAAATGTTCTTAACCATAAATGGCCCTTCGTAAGTGGGGGTCCATTTACCTCTGGGATCACCTTGCGGTAGTATAATGCGTTTGATCACCAGATCCCCGACTTGATATTCTTGACGTCTCACTTTCTTGTTAAAAGCCTTGATCATTCACTTTTGGTACGTCTGACCATGACAGATAGCAGTAAGTCTCTTCTCGTCGATTAAATTCAGCTGATCAAACCGGGTCTAGATCCAATCATCTTCGCTCAAACCTACATCCTTCATAATCCGGAGAGAGGGTATCTGGACCTTAATGGGTAGGACTGCCTCCATGCCATACACCAGAGAATAGGGTGTTGCCCCTATTGATGTTCGCGCTGAAGTACGGTACCCATGAAGAGCGAATGGTAACATCTCATGCCAGTCTTTGTATGTCACTGTCATCTTCTGCACAATCTTCTTGATGTTCTTGTTATCCACTTTAATAGCCTCATTCATCTTTGGCCGGTAAGGAGAAGAGTTGTAATTCTGAATCTTAAACTGTTTGCAAAGCTCGACGATCATTGTATTGTTGAGATTTGTACCATTATCCGTAATGATTCTCTCCGGTACACCATATCGACAGATCAGATTGTGTCGGATAAACCGCACCACGATGTTCTTGGTTACTGTAGCAAAGGAAGTTGCCTCAACCCACTTCGTGAAATAATACAATAGCTACCAGGATAAAACGATGTCCGTTGGATGCAGTAGGTCTGATCTCGCCAATCATGTCGATGCCCCACATTGCAAAAGGCTAAGGAGCTGTCAAAACATTCATATGAACTGAAGGTACATGCACCTTATCAACATAGACTTAGCACTTATGACAGGTCCGAGAGTGCTAATAAAAATCATCTTCCATGGTGGACCAATAATATCCTGCCCGTAGGATTTTCTTTGCCATGGTATGCCCAGTGGAATGAGTTCTGAAGGTACCTTCATGTAACTCTGTCATGATCTTTCTGCCTCGATTTTGTCCACACATCGCAGTAAGGTCGAATCATGGTTACGCTTGTAAAGGATCTCATTGCTAATGAAGAACTTCGCCGTGAACCTTCTCAGGAATTTCTTATCATTAACAGATGCACCCTCGGGGTACTCTTGAGCCTCAAGATACCTCTTTACCTCGTGGAACCAGGGTTTATCTGCTACTCTTCAGTCTCGATGTTACAGCAATGTGCGGGTTTGTCCAACCTCTCGATGTTAATCTGGGGAGCTTCATTGTCCCACCTGACTTTGAACATAGAAGACATGGTAGCTAACGCGTCCGCTAATTGATTCTCCTCTCTTGGGAAATGTTCAAAGGTTATCTCCTCGAAATGTGGGAGCAATGTCAGTACATACTCTTTGTAAGGAATAAGATTTGGATGCTTCATATCTCACTCTCCTTTGATCTGACTGATCACTAGAGCAGAATCTCCGAATACACCCAAGAACTTAATCCTTAGGTCAATAGTAGCTCGAAGACCCAAGATACGGGCTTCATACTCCGCCATATTGTTGGTGCAGTTAAAACATAATTGGGCGGTGAATGGTGTATGACAGTCCTCAGGAGATATAATCATAATGCCAATGCCATTACCCAACGCATTTGATGCTCCATCAAAATACATAGACCATCGGGACCCTTCCTCAGGTCCTTCATCCGGTCCAGGTTCTTCACAGTCAGTCACCAACATGATGTTCTCATCCGGGAACTCGAAATTCATGGATTGGTAGTCATCCACGGCCTGTTGTGCCAAATGATCCGCCAATACACTCCCCTTGATTGCTTTTTGGGTTGTGTATTGGATGTCATACTCATTTAAGATCATCTGCCATCTTGCTATTCTTCCGGAAAAGGCAGGCTTTTCAAAGATATACTTAATTGGATCCATTTTTTATATCAATAAGGTGGTGTGAATCAGCATATACTGTCTCAGCCGGCGAGCAGCCCATGCCAAAGCGTAGCAAGTTTTCTCGAGCAATGAGTATCGGGTCTCACAGTCGGTAAACTTTTTGCTAAGGTAGTAAATAGTGTGCTCTTTTCGGCCAGACTCGTCATGCTGCCCCAACACACACCCCATTGAATTATCCAGTACTGTCAAGTATAAGATCAAAGGTCTTCCTTCAACTGGAGGCATCATAATTGGTGGTTCTTGAAGGTATTCCTTGATTCTTTCGAAAGCGGTATGGCATTCCTCATTCCACTTTACCACTTGATCTTTCTTCAGCAGCTTGAAGATTGGCTCACAAGTAGCAGTCAGATGTGAAATGAACCCGGCGATGTAGTTCAGACGTCCCAAAAAGCCTCTAACTTCCTTTTCTGTGCGGGGAGCCGGCATCTCCTGTATGGATTTTACCTTGGCAGGGTCCACCTAAATACCCTTATCACTGACGACAAAACCCAGCAGTTTACCAGACCTTACCCTGAAGGTGCACTTGTTCGGATTTAACCTCAGCTTGTACATCTTCAACCTGTCGAACAGTTTCTGGAGATGGCCAAGGTGTTCTTCCTCAGTCTGGGACCTGGCGATCATATCATCAACATAAACCTCGATCTCATGGTGAATCATGTCATGGAACAAAGCGACCATGGCGCGCTGATAAGTTGCCCCAGCATTCTTCAACCTAAAAGGCATTACCTTGTAACAGAAGGTGCCCCACTGTGTTACAAAGGTTGTCTTCTCCATGTCCTTGGGAGCCATCTTGATCTGATTGTAACCAGAAAAACCATCCATAAAGGAGAAGATCTTATGATGCGCAGTGTTGTCGACCAGAACATCGATGTGAGGAAGTGGGAAGTCATCTTTGGGGCTCGCCCTGTTCAGATATCTATAGTCCACACATATTTGTACCTTACCATCCTTCTTAGGCACCGGAACAACATTGGCAACCCACTGTGGATAAGAAGTGACAGCTAAAAATCCTACGTCAAACTGTTTCATGACCTCTGCTTTGATTTTCTCAGACATCTCAGGGCACATACGGCGAACCTTCTGCTTTACCGGTGGACAGTCCTCTTTAGTCGGCAGGCGGTGTACCATAATATCAGTGTCCAAACCAGGAATATCTTCATAATACCAAGCAAAGATCTCAACATAGTCGCGTAGCATCTGTATCAACAGTTGCTTGACACTAGGCTCCAGATTTGCACCTATCTTGACCTCTTTCCTGTCTTCATTTGTACCCAAAGTCACTGATTCCACTAGCTCTTCATGAGGCTGTATGGCCCTTTCTTCTTGCAGTAACAGTCTAGCAAGTTCTCCAGGCACCTCACAATCATCCTCACCTTCGTCCTCAGCTTGGTTGATCGGATTTTCAAAGTCATAATTGGAAGTAGTAGAGTTGTTATCAATGGGATCCAGAGTGGATTGGATCTGCATTATGATACGTGAGTGTGTGTAAGAGAATAATTGTTTTTTGATAAAGCGAGAGACAGAAAAAAGAAAAACAAGGAGCGCAAAATTTGTAATGCAAGAAACGTCTAATGTTTTATTAATGATATATGAAATGACAAATAATAATCCCTCACAAGCAAAGCCAAGGTGCCTCGGGAAAGGCACCGGGCTGTAAAGTTTCAAACTGTTTATTACAACTTTCAAAACAAAAGTCAATTACTGTGGAATAAAAGAAACAGGTATGAAATCCTTCGCCGTCCAGTTGTCCAATCCGCCATTAGTTGTAGGGTAGATCCAGCTGTCGATATTCGGGTTCTCATCATCAACATCTTCTGTGGTGGAGACAACCTCAATAGCATTGATTCTCGAGTCATGCTTGGGCATGGGTTAAGTTATGATGTTGGGCTTCTCTGGAGCATCAAACTCAATCTCTTTGGCTTCGATCAAATCTTGCATTTTGTTTTTCAAGGCCCAACAGTTGTTTGTATCATGACCTGGACTTTCAGAGTGATAGGCGCAGCGGGCATTCGGGTTATAGTGGGGAGAAGTGGTGTTGGGGTTCTTCGGGGCTTCCCTCAGAGTTACCAGATTGGTCTTCAATAATTGTGGTAGAATTTGAGACAAGGTCATATTGAGCTGAGTGTAATGCCTCTGTGGTCTTCCACCCTTTGTTGATTGTTGCGTTGTGGAGCAACGGTGGGTTTTGATATCACTACCACATTTACTGCTTTACAGTGTTCAGGTCTGCTTTGGCCCCTCAGGCCGTAGACGACACTAGCTTCTTTCTTACCGGTGAAAGGCTTCTTTATTGCACTTGATGAAGTATCCTTCTGTATCTTACCACTTCGGATACTAGCTTCTACTCTCTCTCCAGTCAAGATTAATTCAGTAAACCCAGATGACGAACTGCCGATCAGATGATTGAAAAATGGACCAGATAGCGTCCCTAGAAACATGTCAACCAACTCCCTGTCAGACAAAGGGGTTGGACTCTTCGAGCCAAATCTCTCCACTTTTGAGCGTAGTCCTTAAAACCTTCACTTGCACCCATAGACATACCCTGAAGCTGAGTACGAGTGGGAGCAAGGTCGGCGTTATACTGATACTGTCTGTAAAAAGCAGCAGCAAGGTCTTCCCAGTTTCGTACATTGGCTCCTTCCAACTGATAAAACCATTCAAGTTGAGTCCCAGACAGACTATCTTGAAAGAAGTGTACCCACAAATTTCTATCAGCAATGTGGGGTTGGATCTTCCGGACGTACGAGCGGAGATGGAGTTTTGGATAGGATACTCCATCGTACTTGGCAAAAACCTGAGCTTTGAACTTATGAGGGATCAGCAGTCCTGATACCAGTCCCAGTTCTTCAAAATCCAAACCAGGGATCTTTTGAATCTCCATAGCACTCAGACGATCTTCTAGCTGCTTGTACCTATCCTCAGCAGGAGGATATTGCTCCTCATCATAATCTGTATCATCATCAGAGATGGCAGGACTGGGGCCCTTTTCTTCTTCTTGGTTCTCCCCTTCCTTGGATGAAGAGGTCAAATCAGCTTGTTGTTTCAACCTATCCCCAAACCTTTTGCCCATATTCAGAAGAATGACCTTCTTCTTCTTCTTCTTCTTCTTCTTCTCTTTCAGAATGAGAGTCTTCAAATCCTCTTGCCCTTTAGCCAAGCTTAAGAACATCTGTTGGAATTGGGCGTTTTGTGCCTGAAGATCTTTGATGGCTTGATCAGAAGACATTTCTGCTGAAATAAACAGCGAAGAAGATGAGAAACCTGTAATGGTACCTATAATGGTGTGCATGATAATGGGATGCGTATGTAATGATTTCAAAGACTTTGGGAGATTTAAATTTTCAAACCAAAAATAAACAAACTTTATTATATTAACTTGTAAAAAGGGTTCAACAATGCCTTTAAGGCGTTACAAAGAAGTAAATGAAAAACAAATCTAAACTAGAAAAAGCAAAATCAAAAATCTCATGGACGCTTCCTCTTGGTGTAGATGTAGTCATTGATCGTTCTTTCTTCCTCGAGCTGCCTGGTGAGCTTCAAGATCTTCTTTTCTTGCTCATGGTACTTCTCCCGGTAAGTATTCCTGTCCTCTTTCAGCTGAATCCAAGACCTCTGCAATGCCCCAGGATCAGTGGGCATGTAAGGATAAAGAACTGTGTAAGGAACACCTTCTTCATTAGTGGGCTCCACAATCACTGGAAATACGGCTTCATAAGGCATCCTAAGCTTCTGGGCATGAGCTCGGACCCATTGTAAGTAAGGATGCATAGGAAGGGAAGTCCTTGGTCCTAGCTCTTGAGGGTCAGATCTATTCACCATGCCCTAAGCTCGTATAAACCTCCGGCGATGCTCGTCAATGTCTTCCTTGTAGTCAAATGCAATATATGTAAGAAGTAGCTCATGGGGACTATCTCTCCGAGCACGACCAAATTGTCACAAAGCTAGACAAGGATTGTAGGTTATTCCCCCTCTGATTCCAAGCAATGGGACATTAGGGTATCCACTACAACGATCAATCACAGCAGTGTCTTTCATAGCCCGGGAGCACCAAAGAATATTTGTATGGGCCAGTGACATTATTTTGTACGACCAACCCAAACCTTCTTCCTTCTTCAGCACAGACTTGGGGAGGTGCGAAATAAACCACCTCGACATCAACGGCATGCAACACATGAGAGTTCCTCTTCTTCGCACAGTACGAGTGTAGAGGGCATGCAAGATATCACCCAGTAGAGTAGGCACAGGATTGCGAGACATGAAGATCTTAACCGCATTCACATCTATAAAGGAATATGGATTTGGGAAGAGGACCAAACCATAGATAAGGAGAGCCAAGACATCTTCAAAAGCTTGAAAATCCAAACTATCCTAGAATAGCTTATCCTGATCTATCAAAAACTTGGCTAGAAAACCTTCGACCCCGCTTCGTGTCTCCCAATTGGATACTACATCAGCCCATTTCAGATGCAGAGCTGAGGAAATGTCTTCTGGTCTAGGAGTCTCTTCCATGCATGTGAAGGGCATCTGCTCAAGGATGGATATGCCCAATAAGTGAGAGAACTCTTCCAAAGTGGGAACCAACTGGTAGTCTGGAAAGGTGAAGCAATGATGCACAGGATCGAAGAACTGGAAAAGCACACTCATCATCTGCTCATTAAACTTTAAAGTAACTAAGCTAAGAAGATGACCATGCCTCTTAATGAACATAGAAGTCTCATACACTCTCGAGGCTAACTCTTTAAGTTGAGCAGGTATTTGCACAAAGTTAACTCGGATGGTATTTCTGCGCACGGAAGCCATAATTTGCAAAACAGAACAAATATAAATCCCCTCGATCTTTGAAATGGTTAGTATAATGAAGTATGCATGCCATGTTATTATGCATGATGTCATGATAAAAACAGCAGGTATAGCAGATAACAGGCATGGCAAAGGCAAACAAGTCACACAAAAGCCCTTAAGTTTAAGGCTTGCATGGGGTCAAAGGTATTACCCTCTTGAAGTTCAGTTGATTTCAACCTGTCCTAGCAAAAGTAACCGGGTTCTAGAGGTTCTCAATATCACTGACCATCCTCCATCGGTCATGGTTTCAGCTCTCGCAATCTTTTCTTGCGGCTGGAACTATCTCGAGAGTATGGTCTCAATGAGTGTAGCATCGAGTATCAACCAGTTCTCAGCTTTACACCGAGGCCGGCTATCTCACTACTTTCTAATGGCCAAGTTGGTAGATTAAAGGTTCTAAGGTCAGTTGATGCTTAACAACACACATAGCGGCCCTGTATTCTCCTCGTTTCTCCACAAGGGATACCGGTACCAACCAATGTGCCACATCAACGTAGCTACTGCTTCAACCGTATCGGTCTACGCCTTACAGTTCCCTCACAGTTTATTGCTACTTACCTAAAAGGTGTCCCCGGATCCAGGTTAGGATCTATAGTAACTCCCAAACAAAAACCCTTAAAAGTAAAGCAACCAAAACAAACAAGAGAAGCAAATATGATGAACTAAATCCTAAGGTATACCCCACTTATTAAGTCCCCAGCAGAGTCGCCAGTTCTGTGATACGGTGGCAGAACCGACTGTTTTGGAAAATGTTGGTTTGTGTTTGCAAAATGTCGTGGTAAGCAAGAGTCGCCACCGACTTTTATTTTATCCAACTGGAAAGGAAAAAAGCACAGAAAAATTCCTTTTTTAGAGATTTTGAGTACGGGGGGTAGATTATAGAAAGGGAAGGTATTAGCACCCTTTCTATCCATGGTTTTCCATGGGCTCTTAGGTACTTTCTCATCTTTTAAAATTGCTTGTGTGTGTTTGTTTTGAAATGTTTTGTTTTACTTCGTTTTAACCCTTGTTTCTGTCCTCAAGAGTGTTACGAAGTTATTTTCGAAAACTTTGTTTGGAAAGTGTTTGTGTGGAAAAAAAGTTTGATTTGAGCAAGTACCTAATAGTATCTACCTACTCGAAAAAAGATCGATTATATTCTTGTTTCCTTTAGACAGCGCTATCCTACTATTGAGAAATAGGTAACACCGTCGTTGGAGTTGTAAGGGTTAATTCGAAAGGGATGTACGATCACTAAAGCACTGTTAGGACGTCTTAGTAATAACCCTAAAGTCTTAAGATCATATTCGAGGCAACATTTCCGAGGCGACGTTTTCGATGCAACATTTCCGAACGGGACTTTTTATCTTTGTTTAGACAGGAGGGCCACCACTAAGACACCCTATACTTAATGACCGTTTACCGAAGGCAACCGAAGTGAGAGTATACCCTAAGAGTGCGCATGTGCGAATGATTTGATTTCAGTTATTATCTTTGCATATTAGGGTTCTCTAACCATTTTAAATTATCATGCAATCTTGTCATACAATCCTATTAACATACATCTAACAGTTAATATTTGCGAGAATTAAAATGCGATAAATAAAACCTATGCTATTACAAGGCTTCTGGGTAGGGATTAATTACATAGCCAAAAAAAACGTAAAACGATAAATAAAAGAAAATCCTAATTAAACTATTACATACCATGAGCAGTTACATTAATGTTGCAAAAATTAAAAAACGCGCGCGATGAATCCAAAACGAGAGATTTAGGGTTTTGACCCCGACTAAGCCTAATTGCAATTAAAAGGAAAATCATTTTTTGTTGTTTTTGATTATTTTTGAGAAAATAAAGTTTAATTGAATAAATAAAAAAACCTAATTACCAATTAATTTTAATTAAGAAAAGAATAATTAAATTAACCTATTTTTGTATTTTTTTTTATTTTATTTTGAGAAAGAAATAAATATTAAATCAAGCTAACTCTAATTTTTCTAATTGATTTTAAATATATAAAAGAAGTTAGAATTAACCTAAATTAAATTTAAACTAATATTAAATTAAATTTGATAAAAAAACCTAATTCTAAATTTGTGAAATTTGATTTTATGATTTTTTGTGAGAAATAAATTAATTGTGTTAGAAAATAATTAAACAAATTAATTTAAATAAAAGAAAGAAATAAAAAGAAAGAGAATGGGCCTGGTTGTTTAGCAAGAAGAGGGTATAATTTGGCAAATCTGAGCCCAATAAGCTTCTGGCTCGTTTGACTTTTCACAATCCCATGGGCATGCTTGACTGGGCGTATGGTAGACACTCATATGAGAAGCCTTGGATCTGGCATATTGATGATCTGATGGTTGGGTGCAAATGATGTATGGTGGGCTTATGGGACACTTGTGCACTTGATTATGTAAAGCAAAATAATATGAAGCAATGTTGGGACCTAGGGATCGAACCCAGGCCCTTAGGAATTCTCACGCTGCATTCTAGCCAACTGAGCTGGCTTGGTTAGTTGTATAAATGATAACAAATAAATATAATATGATAAAAACAAAAAAACAAATTCTGAAATGCACGAAATTCAAATGGCCCATTCACAGCACGCCACGCCATCATCTTCCTCATTGCCTCTGTCGTTTTAGACAAAAACCTTTACCTACGGACACTGGTCGTAGGTACGACCATGTGCTTCTCCAAAATTATGTGCAAGCATGATAAATCACAACCAATGGTACCAATCAACTCGTTGCAAACATCTCAAGGATTAAGAATATATCAATGAATCTTGCTAAATATGCCAGAATGATTGTATTCGATTTCAAGAAAATATGGAAAACGTGTGAAACTTACAGCGCGATTATGAGTGTGAGGAAGCTCGTTAGTGGTTGAAACACGTTCCTGGGATGTCCAACAAACGATTGGTGTGCTTAGAATGGCTTGAGATAACCTGAATCTGGAAATCAGTTTGCAACTTTTCTTGAATTTTTGCAACTTTGTTTTCTATTTTGCACGCCTGTCACCCCCTTGTTTTTGGTCTGCAATTGTTCCTTATGTATCCAAGAATGAATTAGGGTTGCAACTTTGTATCAAATCTTTTCCAATTATGATCATTGATTCATGATTTGGTCCTTGTGCAAATATTTCCAAATCAAGCAAATGCAATATTTTTGTATCCATATGATCCTTGCACGATTTGATCTTGTCTCCAGCTGTGTAATGATCCTAAACATGCACAAAATCTCAAAATTTGATTAGCTTTTGATATTTTTACTATTTTATTTTGATTTTATTTGATTTAAATTAAATAAAATCAAAATAAATGACAAAAACAAAAGAATGAAAATTGGAAGGGCTCATAGATCGTGGGTCACATTACAAACTCAGTGCAAGCATAAAAAGTTGGGCCCATTTGACAAAAAATGCAATTTTAGCCACATTTGACTTTTGGCAATTTTGCAAAAAGGGTCAACTTTACCAATGCATAACTCCTTCAATTTTGACCCTAGAGATGTGTTCTTGGACTTTTTATAAAGCTTAAGATGTCCTCTAAGCAACCCCATTTGTCTCATCTCAATTGAGTCTTCCATGTTCATGTATGAGGCTTTTACCTAAAAGGTGTTTTTGTTGACTTTTCAAAATGACCTATAATGTCCAAATTCATATCTTCTTGTGAGTGAATATTTTAAACTTGGGAACTGAAGATGGATTGTAGGTAATTACATCCTCTTCAAAATGAGATTTGGATGGGTCATTTTAAATAAAGTATGAGAAAGTTATGCTTGGTCAAAGTTGAGTTGACTTTTCCTGCAAAACCCTAATTTAGCAACTTTTGGGTTTTGATGAGTTGTGAGAAATCTTTGAGGAATCATGATCAACCCTTGATCAAATGATGAATAATAATTCAAAATGATAATGTTGACCAAAAATATTGAAGTTTGACTGTATGTGGGACACAGTTGACTTTTGCCCTAGCACGGTCGATTTTCAGGCCTTTGAGCAATTGACTGAGCAAACTTTCTCTGCAAGACTTGAAACTTGACATGGATGATGTTGAGAACATATTAGGACAATGGTGATCATTTGGGATCCTTTGGACTCAAACATCTTGATGCAAAATGAAACCCTAATTTGAGGTAGACTGCCTTAGGAGAGAGTTTGTCTGGTTAACCCTTGGACTTCCTTGAGCAATCTGAGGACCTCACTTGAAATGTATTGAGAAATATGGGAGGGAAAATTTTAGGGTACAACATTTTCCCATGTTCAATCTTCTTAAACCTGAGGATGTAGATTGGCTTGTCTGCCTTTCGTGATCCAAAGGTGGAAGATGATTGAACACTAGAGTGCCCAGAAATTTGCACTCGCATGAAGTGGTACTTGTCTTGCGGTATCGGGAATGGGCTTATAGATGCCATTTGGAATTTAATGATGGAAGATGGTCTTAAATATGCCATCCGAATACATGTTGATCGGATAAGAGATTCCTCTGCGAGAACCCATATACCTGTTGTTGAGGAGGACTTCGCTGGGGAATGCTGGTCTCTGTCTTGAGAGAGATGGAGTTTTAGGAACTTCAGTTGTCCGTTACTCTATTGGGGAATCATCTCTTAGTCGAAGAGGTGAAAATGAACTGCTATCTGGTCGTGCTCCAGGCTTTACAGTGATTTGCTGAGGAAAATAAGACCGACTGCTATCTGGTCGTGCTCCAGGCTTTACAGTGACTTACTGGGGAGATGAGATTAGACTTTCTATCTGGTCGTCTTCCAGGCTTTGAAATTTCTCAATTCTTATTTGTTCGTGCTCCAGGCTTCAGAAGGAATCAAGTGGTTATCCAGTCGTATCCGGGCTTCAATTTGAATTTAAGGCATACTAATATTCGATCGATTTCCGGGATTCATAGTAATTAGCCGAGTAAACTGCTATTTGGTCAAATTCCAAGCTTCGTAGTACCTTATAATTTTATCTGGTTGTGTCCCAGGCTTCAGTGTCCTTTGCTACTATCTGGTCGTGATCCAGTCTTCCCAGCGTCCTGTACCGTTATCTGGCCGTCTTCCAGGCTTCACGGTGTCTTATACCTATTATCTGGTCGATTCCAGGCTTCATGGTATCTTTTATTGTTATCTGGTCGATTTCCAGGCTTCACAATACTTGTTAAGGGTTAAGCTGTTTTTCAGTGTATTTTTAGGCTTCATAGCTTGTATGTATGATATACCACTATTTGGTCGATTCCAGGCTTCATAGTATTTTGGAGAAATCAAGATATTATCCGGTCGATTTCCGGGCTTCATAGCTTGAACTGGAACAGAAATCTCAGTATCGATTTGACTGAACCAGAGAAAACTTGCGGGAACTTGATTGTATCTTTCCCTGAAAAGTAAAGAGTTAGGCGTATGTAATGTCATGATGTATGAAATGTATTGAGTAATGATGTTCTCAAAATAAATGAGATTGTGCTATATGATGCATATGTGCATGCTATGATGTATGGATATGCAATGTTCTTGTGATATCCTCCAGCAGGGGAGAATAAATCCTGGACTGCTGTTGGAGAGTACAAGGAGTTAAGTTCTTCGTTCTCGCTAGGGATAGTGACCGAAGATGATTAGCTTGAGACTCGCATCCGTTCTTCTCGAGAACAATCTGCCGGGAGAGACTCTGCTTGAGAACAATCCCGTGGGAGAATGACTCTACGGGGAAGCTAGATACTCTGCTGGACGATCTGCTGATTTGGAGAAACCACTCTGCTGGGGATGAATTACCATTGCTGGTGATGATGAACTCTTCCAAGGATTGAATTTTCTGCCTGTTGGAGCAATAAACTCAGCGGGTGGTAATCTTCTATTGCTGGTGATAGATAAACTCTGCTTGGGGAGAATTTTGCCGACTCATTCACGAATATGAACCTCGGCTGGGGAGGGTTATCATCACTGTCTTTGGGTACTTCCTACTATGCGGGAAGTGTATGTACCTTTAGTCATATTCTCAAGTTGGCTCTATCCCTGCACCTGGTAGATAGAGCAACTGTAAGGTTTGGACATTTCTTGTTTGCCCCTGTTCCTGGAATTACGAGTAATTGTCTTTTGTTTCTTATGTAAATATTTATGAGCAGCAATTATTCTCAAATTCATATATCAAAAATGAATCATTGGACGTTCTTGCAAAACAAAACAGAAAAAGAAAAATACCATTTGGAATTTCTTGTGAAAGTGTATTGTATTGATTTTTGGAGTTGGCCTGTAACATGCGTTTTTGTACAAGAGGCTGACGTCCAAGTAAGAGAACGTCGCCGAGGGAACAGAAATTACAATTTGTGTAAAAGAAATAAAAAACGTTATGTGAACCAATCCCATCGGGTTCCAACTCCGCTATCGCCTTTATATCTTCAAGCGTCTCATCACTTTGCTGCTTGGTCGAAGGTGGATCAGATTGATTGGCGTCGTCCGTGCTTGATAGTCGATACCTGTTGTACCCCAAAATTTGCCCTCCCATATCCTCAACATTTTCTAATCACAAGACCTTTGAAGATCAAGATCCAATTAGGGTTTCCTCTGCTCAAGACTTCTTCTTGCACTGTGGACTCAAATTAGGGTTTGTGTTTGCCCAAGGATGTTTTGACCTAAAATGCCTAAAATTTCATGCTTCATGTTGGACTCCCAAGTTTACCCATGCCAAGTTTCAAGTCTTGATTCCAAGTTTTGCCCAGTCAATTGGACAGTTGACCTAGAAATCAGCTGTATTGGGGAAAAAGTCAACTGTGGCCAATTGACAGTCAAACCTCATGAAATTTGATCCACATCAACATTATGAACTCACATGAACCATTTGGTCAAGTTTGGATCACAATTCCATAAGAAATTTGATCAGATTACCAAAAGGGCAAAATGGTCATTTTTAGGGTTTTGACTGCACAAAGGCAATTTTTGACTGTTTGACCTAGCCAATGGCCAACCAAGCTCACATATGGACTCAAGGACCCCATGGAATTATCTTGACATGTTCATCAAGCTCAAAAGATCCCAAGTACACAAGATTGACAGTTGAATTTCCCAGTCAATTGATCAATTTTGACTGTACACTGAAAAGTCAAACTTTGACTTTTTGGTCAAAATCAAGAGTCAAGATTCATTTTTTCATCAAAACATGCCAAATCATGAAACTTGTTCACCAAGAAATCACAAAATGCAAATTAGGGTTTGAAAATGGAATTTTTCATAACTTAGAATTTTTCTAAGTTATGAAAAACCCTAATTTTTTCCCAACTTTGCCCCACCTTTTCACCAAGATCCATTTGGATTCAAACAAAAGTCAAAACATGAAAGTTGTAGCTTGTTGCATAATCTACAACTTTGATTCACAAAGTTTTCTCATTTGAAGCTTGTATCTCAAGTTACAATTTTTTGAATAAGGCCACTAAACCATTTTTAACTTAGTGAAATTTTAACCTATTTTGACAAGGTTTTCTACCCCACTTCAAGGCCACTTTTCATACCCTTCCACTTGGAATTTTAATTTTCATTTCAAAGATGTATTGTAGTACACATTCCAAGCTTTCCAAAATGTCCAAGAACTCATCAAACAACCTCATAACTTGAGAGATTCGAATTTCACAAGTTGGCAAAAATTCACTTTTGTTCTTTATCAAAACATGTTCATAACTTTGCAAATCTGAACTTAGCTGGCTTTATGCTTGATTACAGGTCCTTGAACCATTCCATACTCAATAATTTAATGCCTATTCAATGTGTTAAGGCCATGTTCTTTGTGTTCTAACATTGCATAGTGGATTAATCCTAAACTAGATAAAGTGAACTTTCCATTTTTGAAAAGATTAGCTTTATGTCAATTTAGAAATCAAGAAGGTACAAGCAAAATCCTTTTGGCACAAGATTATGGACAAGTTGCTCTGATCAAGAGAAGATTATGCAGCACATTAGGAGGCCCCCTACTGACCTAAAACCATCAACTTGCTTTTGTTGCTTAACATAGAAGAAAAGTCCATAACTTATCACAACTCTCTCTTCAGCATAGAAACACAACACAAAAGCTATCAAACACATTCCAAACTACCCAACCAAGCTTTTGCACGAGCCATTTGCCTCTCAAGCACTCTCCATCTCAGAAACACCACAAAACTGCTCAAACAGAGCAAGCCCTGAAGATTGAGTGCTATCTCTCAATCCCTTCGAGCATTCTTGTCCAAACTTGTTCCTCTACCTTCCTTACAACATATGCAAGCTAACCATGCCCTGAAACCAGACCTGTAACACCTCCAAGCCACTTCACCATTTTTAAATTTCTGTTTTGCAGTTGGAGTTCACTAGCTCGATTCAGGGAGTTTCAAGACAAAGTAGGACTTGGAAAAGCATCCTTACACTTCAAGGAAGCTATACAAGTCATCATTTCACTCTGAAACATCCTCCATTGTAAAGCTCGATTCCAACTGAACAGGTACATTCATGAAGTTCTATCTCCCTTATTAGGCATTGTTAGCTTTAGGTTTGTGAAGAAAACATGTCACAATCATAGCCCTGAACATGCTCATATGATTAGATTTCATTTATATTTCGTGTGCTTGGAGAATTTCATGTCTGAACATTGATGAAAAGTTAGGTCAGAAATTGGGGGAGGAGAAATTCTCCCTCATCTTAGAGAGATAGGTCAAGTTATTTATATGGTTGAAACCGTCTCTTAATGCTCTACACTTTTTGAAATTCCGGGAATGTCACAGACTCAGAATATCTAATGGAATGTTAAGACATCTGATCTGACATTAAGCGCTGTACAGGTAGACTAGGCTGAACTTTTGATATCTGTTCTACAACAGTCACTGGACTAACATACCAGAGCCAACAACACGCAGGTTCTGATTTACTGAAGTTCAGAACAGTTAAGGTTAATCTTACACATTGATGTTACGAGGAATGCTGTGACATCAAACAGATAACCAATACAGAAAGTAAATAACACACAGAATTGTTCACCTAGTTCGGTTCAACCAACCTACATCTGGGGGCTTCCAAGCCAGGGATAAAGTTCACTATTAGTAGTATCAATTCAAAGACCCTACAGCCAACACACCCGTTGACAGCCTTCTCACTTAATCACTACCCAATGACACTTTTACCTAAGATCCAATCCTAGATATGAGACCCCTCTCACTCCCCCTCAATCACCGCAGTGATAACTTTCTACAGTACATAAACTGCTCAGAAGATACACTTCCATTACACATCTTGATCATGCTTAAAAGCTTCAATCAAGTACAATGCATACATCCTTTAACCTACAGGTTTCAAGGAGTATGGTGACCATCCCACAGCCCGGGTGGTTCACAACTAGTCCTAAATGATTACATCTTGTCAATCAGCAATCACACAAATTAGGTTACAATACTTCTATTTATAACACTTTTTACCCAACTGGATTTGGGCCTTCATATGACAGCAATGCAGCTTTAACGACCTGCATAAAATAAGCAGAAAACTTCTGCTACAAGTTAGGTCTTCAATCGAGCTTTTCTCCTTATCCTTAGCTTCTGATTGAATCTTCTAGGGCTCCACGTATGCCTTCAATTTTCGCTACTTGTTATGCATTCTATTTGGCAGAATATTCTGCATAACTTTAGGAACAGAACTGCATCAGTCTTGACAGTTCAGTAGCTTGATGTCTGGTATGATGTTATGACATCTCTTGAGACATGTTGTTCCAGATGTTGATCAACATGTTTAGGCATTTACAATAGAATTTTCAGGCTGTTCCTATTGTACATTACATTACATTATTGTTGTTGCTATTTGTTTTACAAGAGATGAGCCAATCCCAAACGAAGGCACTTACAATCTCCCCCTTTGGCTAATTTTGGCTAAAACAAATACAACAATAATACTCACCATTCAGGACCTCTTGAGGCACAGGAGGAAGAGGATGCACCTCATTCCCTTTTAGACCACGAACCATTTCTTGTCACTGATGGTGGAAAAAGAGGACCGTGGGAGATAAACTATCCTTTCAGAGGCATCAGAGAACCTTTAAGGAGTGACCATAATATCTCCCTTGTAACTCAGAACACAGGTCACAACTGTGTTCATAACTCGGATCACAAGTCACAAAGAAATTCACGCCATTTGAATTTCTGCTGAGTTTGTGACAAGTCTTTGTGATCAAAATTTTGAGTAGCTGCTGCAACGAGGACAGTTTCTAACAGTACTCCTTTCTCCCCCTTTTTGGCCAAAAATTGCCAAAGAAAGCCCTCACAAAACCAGATCCAAGAACAGTTTTCCCAAATCCGTATAAACCCCGTGATGGTTGTGAGAGAAAAGAATGTGTGACAGGAGGTTATATAAGGAGATACCAGGTTCAAGAAGATGGTAATATAAAATCTTGGTCAAGGATACCTGTTAAAGCATGTGCATATTTCAGACTGACTGTGCATGTATTTTAGACGTATTTGTTTGTTTCTGCCAATACCACAAAAAGAACCAGTCCTAATTCATGCATAAATTTAGGTCAAAGCAATTCCTGAATAAAATCAGCCTTTGACCCATTTTCGGGACTGAAGATTTATTCCTTCTAGGAAACAGAATACCAATGACGTGGCGAAGTTATTTTCCCGTATTCTTCTTGATTTCCACAAGGTTGCAATGTCGTTGATAATGTCATGACACTTACTTAGACATTACCTTGCATTCTCTCATTTAGGCACAGAGAAGGGCACTTTAACCAGCTAGTAGCAAGAGATTAGCAGCCTTAAGCATGGCCATCACTCATGCTTTGTGTTGCTGAGATCCAATACACCAGAAGACTCCAACATGCTTCACAGGACATCACAGATTGGTTCTAATACACAAATTTAGATGCCACTTCTATTTCTTGTGGTAAAAGAACCCCTTGAACATATGCTGAATATATCTGATTTCCTTCTTCTGATCTTCCATTCACTAGTAGTTGTTGGAGCTAGTGAAGTTTGATTTGCTAGACCAATTTGCTATTGATAAGATCTGAATATTCCAAATTGCTCCAAAAGTATCAAAACTGCCACTTATGATACTTTTAAGCAATTCTTCAATCTCCTGTTGTTGAGACATGACTTCACAATGTCATATTATCAGAACACATCAGCATACCACTGCCCTCTTCAGACTTCTGATCTTCAGATTAAGTCCAATCATTACAGATACAGAGTCTCCCTTCAATGTATATTGTAATTGGGAAAAGTGCAACACTCAGTGACTTCCCTTGTTAACGCCAATCAAAACAGTGGCGTGGAAACCAGTAGCACTAGCTCTGAGGTGGTAATTTCAAGCACCCTGAACTAGTCTTAGAATAATAAGGACATCTCTGATTCATGCCCTTGCGCCTCCAACCTTCTTAGTGTGCTTACAAGCTTTACTAAGATTCAGACTTTCTAGAAGGATTATCCTTTGATCATGTCATCCTTCTGTATAATATATTTACTAGTAGTTGCTAATACTAGTAAATTCTTCAGACCACAACAGTAGTTATGCGTTGTTAAGCATACTTCTTTTAAACACAAGTAGAATCTACTTATTCCAAACCAACAATAAAACTGCCACACTATAATATTAAGATTCACAGTTCCAAGTCTCTGCCACAGTCTTCTAACAATAAATGATGTTACAGCATGAACCTATCTACTTGGATTCTGAAGTTAACATCCAGGGGATTGATGCCCTTTTATATTCCCCACAAGAAAGGTATGATTACTCACCAGAATATTCTTAGAGAGAAATAAACTCTCTATCAAGTTCTGAGAAATAGGTTCAGAATACAGCCTTGCATACATATTAGACAAACAATTAGTCTCCCATCAAAGTGCTTATATATATCTTTATGCAAGATCCTAATGAATACTTAGTCTCCCGTCAAAGTATTCATTATTAGTTAGATTATGTCATCTTCTCAAGGTAGGATAATTATTATAACAATCTTCTGTTCCATGCATGAAGAACCACAACAATCACATAACCATGCAGCAACTAGCATGGATCACCTTCACCTTGTCTGCTGACCCTTGAACAGTACAAAGGAGTTAATTGTACCATACTCCTGTAGACAAGAGCAAACCAAGTTGTTCACATAAATGAACTTCAAGTAAGAAGAGGATCTTCTCAGGAACCCATGATCTTTTGAAGATAACTCCTCCTTGCTACATACAACTAACAAGTTCATCCTAGGTGATGGGGATGACTTGTAAAAGTGCAGATATCCACCATTTGACTTTGGTCCAGGATGTCAGGACATTTTGTATGACATGTCTTCCAGGATCTTCAGGTTAAGGACTCCCCCTGAAACACAGCTCAGATCTTTGTAGAGAATTAAGTGAATTCTCCTTCACATGCTGCAGTTTATGTGATTGGTAGACATAACCTGTTCTATTCCTATCTTCCTTGGAAATCACTAAGATCATGAGAAATAAACTCAGGCATCTTATAGAACAAGGTAGGATGAACTCCCTTTCACATCAGCTTGATCATACTACTCCCTCTGAACAAACTGTTATCCAACTTCCCTCTTTATGGATACAGTGTAGAGCTCTTTACTTTAGACACATGGTAAATACTCTTTATTTGGAATTTGCCACAGGTTCCAAATTAAGAGTCCTTAGTTTGCTTGCTGTGCAAGTTTCAGGTTGCCACATTCTGTAACTTGTACTAGAAGAAACTTCATTATCAATCTGGGACTTATCCGTCTTTCCTCAACAACTGATGTCTTCAACAGTTGTGATGTTGTACATTCTTTATCATCACAAGCTTTAGATTTCCACACATAAAGATTCTGCTTCCATCATTTATTCAACTAGAATTATCTAATCACACTAGACTGATTACTTCTTCATGCTTGCTAAGCATATTTACTTGGCTGAAGACACAGAAATGATTTCCATCATCCACAGCTTTAAAGTCCTTTTAAATGCATTTAGCTCAGCACATATACTCCCTTAAACTCACAACTAGAGTAGATGACCTGTTGATCGTGTCCTGATCAATTATTTCAAAACAGATGTCTCCTCTTCCAGATCAGGAGTAGGTTCCAAACATATGTATTCACATTACATGTGTTTAGCACCCAGAACATTTGTTCTTCAACTGGCAGTTGCATGATGTTCTACCATCCTTAAGAACATTAGTTCCATCTTCTTGGAACACATCATCCTTGATAATCTTCAAGGTCTTCAAGTAGCTTGCAGACGCATATGAGAATCATTGATCAATCAACAGCAAAAATAATAGCCCTAGAGTTCTTCTTTCACTTTTAGGGGTTGTATCAGAAGCTATGCAGCGGAATAGCAGTACTTCACCAGAACTTACACAGTGCTTACTCCATATAGTAAGCATGACACATAAGGATTGAAAATAAATCAATCCCTCAAGTTGTTTGCTTCTTCACCGAACAACTTTCTAGACCCAACTCTACAGCCCTGTTAAAAGAAGGCTTTATAAACACATATGATGCCTTATCAATATCTTCACTCCCGCATGAAGATTTTGATAATATTCTTCTCTGTGCTGAATACAGTTTGAACAATGCACTCCAAAATCTTTACTCCCGCATGAGGTCTTTGAATTTGTTTAAACACTTTCATCATAGCTGATCTAGTTTCTCCCAAATTTGTCCATCCTCCACTCCTAGGGACCAAACAATATGAACACTACTGGTTCAAACAATATTCTACCTTGTACACAATCGGAAAGTATCCCCCATGGATCTCATCCAGAGTCAGACAGGATGCCTGCTCTGATACCAATTGAAATTCCGGGAATGTCACAGACTCAGAATATCTAATGGAATGTTAAGACATTTGATCTGACATTAAGCGCTGTACAGGTAGACTAGGCTGAACTTTTGATATCTGTTCTACAACAGTCACTGGACTAACATACCAGAGCCAACAACACGCAGGTTCTGATTTACTGAAGTTCAGAACAGTTAAGGTTAATCTTACACATTGATGTTACGAGGAATGCTGTGACATCAAACAGATAACCAATACAGAAAGTAAATAACACACAGAATTGTTCACCCAGTTCGGTTCAACCAACCTACATCTGGGGGCTTCCAAGCCAGGGATAAAGTTCACTATTAGTAGTATCAATTCAAAGACCCTACAGCCAACACACCCGTTGACAGCCTTCTCACTTAATCACTACCCAATGACACTTTTACCTAAGATCCAATCCTAGATATGAGACCCCTCTCACTCCCCCTCAATCACCGCAGTGATAACTTTCTACAGTACATAAACTGCTCAGAAGATACACTTCCATTACACATCTTGATCATGCTTAAAAGCTTCAATCAAGTACAATGCATACATCCTTTAACCTACAGGTTTCAAGGAGTATGGTGACCATCCCACAGCCCGGGTGGTTCACAACTAGTCCTAAATGATTACATCTTGTCAATCAGCAATCACACAAATTAGGTTACAATACTTCTATTTATAACACTTTTTACCCAACTGGATTTGGGCCTTCATATGACAGCAATGCAGCTTTAACGACCTGCATAAAATAAGCAGAAAACTTCTGCTACAAGTTAGGTCTTCAATCGAGCTTTTCTCCTTATCCTTAGCTTCTGATTGAATCTTCTAGGGCTCCACGTATGCCTTCAATTTTCGCTACTTGTTATGCATTCTATTTGGCAGAATATTCTGCATAACTTTAGGAACAGAACTGCATCAGTCTTGACAGTTCAGTAGCTTGATGTCTGGTATGATGTTATGACATCTCTTGAGACATGTTGTTCCAGATGTTGATCAACATGTTTAGGCATTTACAATAGAATTTTCAGGCTGTTCCTATTGTACATTACATTACATTATTGTTGTTGCTATTTGTTTTACAAGAGATGAGCCAATCCCAAACGAAGGCACTTACACTTTTCATGTTATGAGTTTTACTTGAAAGTCTAGGAATCCAGAGATAAGAAACGCGTGTTTTGCTTGAAGGATGTTGTACAGAGGTTGAAGAAGAAGTGGTTTGGGCTGGGCCTGGAATCATTTTCTTTTCACACCCTATTTCCATGTTTACACCCCCTGAGCCCATTTGCTTCATTTTTGACTCTTTTTGACTTTTACTTTTTTGGTTGACTTTGTTTATTTTTTCTCATGATATAAAAAACATAAAAATATTTTTCCCATCTTTTTTTGAATTTATGGCATATTTATTTGATTTATTTCTTTGTTTATACATAAATATATATATACTATTATTAGAATAAATATAAAAATAATGTAAATACATTTTTTATTTTTATTTACCTTCTGAAAATATTTCACATAAAAAAAAATACTCTTTTTATTTATTTTATTAAAATGTTAAGTAAATATTTATTTTGTGTATAATACATATTTAAGATTTAATATATATATATATATGTTTATTAATATATTTAAGGTAAAATATAAAAATACTTGAAGTTTTCATTTTATTAATATTTGATACAAAAATACCTTTTTTTATAATATACTTCATTTTATTTTATTTTTTATAAATAATAAATAAATAGTTGTATTAAATCAAATAATAATTTTTTTTTTTTAAATTAGGGTTTTTGCCCTAAATTCAAAATACTCCAAAAAATAATACATTTTTATTTTCTTTTTTACATAAATAAATTTTATTTTTTTTCATACATATACAAAACATTTTCTTTTGCATCTTGCATTGTTATTTAATTTTTGTACATTGATTAATTTGCAAATATTCAAAATGATGTAATAATGTAGGTTTAAATTCTTGTCAACATCCCCATTTGAACATTTGTACCCCCCTTCCCATATTTGGTTTTGTAATAGCTTAGTAATTTTAATTTCGCACTTTATTGCTTTCTAATGATAATATGTTAGAATTAGGGTTTGTATGCGAAAAAACGATAAAAAATAGTTTGACCTAATACAAGATAAATGAGCATGAAAATAAACAACACATCTCACACTTGCACCCCTAGGGTATTCCACTTGTTGCCTTCAAATAAATGGGCCATATTGTATGTTGAACTTCTTTGGGCAAAGCAAACAATTTGAACGATCATAGTCCCTCGACAAAACTTTTCAAAACAAACAAAAACAAATGATCAAGTCCCTTAAAGAAAATTGCCCAAAGACATTTAACGTCGTTGCAATTATGGTCTAAACGATGACCCGCGCCTGTCCCCTTTCACATCCTAATTCAAGATTGTCCACCAAATACAATGGTGGAACAAACTTGTTAAAAGGGTTAAAACATAGCAATAGTCTTTTGAGAAATTTAGGAGTAGATGATCTCTTAGTTACTTGAATCAAACTTGCAAAACAAACACTTGCCTAATTTCAAAACCACACAACATTACACTTTCAAAACAACTTTCAAAAACAAATGAAAACCTTTTCAAAAGACATACATCTTTGTATACATCCCCACATGGATCATTACAAAGGCTGCCACCACATTGGCTTCTTTTCAAAACATTTTCAAACCCACACACACGAGCACCATTTCAAACAATTGAAAACAAAAGGCAAGTGATCTAAGCAAGTAACTAAGAGCCCATGGATAACCATGGATAGAAAGGGTGCTAATACCTTCCCTTTCTATAATCTACTCCCCGAACCCAAGAAAACATCTCAAAAGGTTTTTGCTGTGCTTTTTAACCTTTCCTTAGGATAAAATAAAAAGTCGGTGGCGACTCTTGCTAACCGCAACATTTGCGAATACAAACGCAAAACCCAAGTCAGTTCTCCCACCGTATCACAATACCAAATTCTGGTTGCAAGATGATCCAATGAGACATAGTGTTACGCTTTGATCCCTAATTTTTGCCTGAACCACCCTTTCGGTTTTTCAGTCCACCAGGATACCCTTTTTTACCCAAGTCTCCTTTTCAGGTTTTCGACTTGCCGGGTGTACAGTTTTTTTTCATTTTCATCCCTTACTTTTTCCCAAACCCTTTTGGTTCGCCGGGAAGCCCTTATTTTTGCCTAGGCCAGTCAACCTAGCGGGTCTTTGATTAGGCGTAGTATTTTTTCACTATGTCTGCATTGACGGGGTGAGGAAGTTCATCACCATCCATGGTGGTTAGAATCATAGCTCCTCCCGAGAAAATGTTCTTAACCACAAATGGCCCTTCGTAAGTGGGGGTCCATTTTCCTCTGGGATCACCTTGCCGTAGTATAAAATGTTTGATCACCAGATCCCCGACTTAATATTCTTGACGTCTCATTTTCTTGTTAAAAGCCTTGATCATTCGCTTTTGGTACGTCTGACCATGACAGATAGCAGTAAGTCTCTTTTCATCGATTAAATTCAGCTGATCAAACTGGGTCTAGATCCAATCATCTTCGCTCAAACCTGCATCCTTCATGATCCAGAGAGAGGGTATCTGGACCTCAATGGGTAGGACTGCCTCCATGCCATACACCAGAGAATAGGGTGTTTCCCCTGTTGATGTCTGCGCTGAAGTACGGTACCCATGAAGAGCGAATGGTAACATCTCATGCCAGTCTTTGTATGTCACTGTTATCTTCTGCACAATCTTCTTGATGTTCTTATTAGCCGCTTCAACAGCCCCATTCATATTCGGCCGGTAAGGAGAAGAGTTGTGATTCTGAATCTTAAACTGTTTGCAGAGCTCGGTGATCATTGTATTGTTGAGATTTGTACCATTGTCTGTAATGATTCTCTCCGATACACCATATCGACATATCAGATTGTGTCGGATAAACCGCGCCACGACGTTCTTGGTTACTGTAGCAAAGGAAGCTGCCTCAACCCACTTTGTGAAATAATCAATAGCTACCAGGATGAAACAATGTTCGTTGGACACGGTAGGTCTGATCTCGCCAATCATGTCGATGCCCCACGTTGCAAAAGGCCAAGGAGCTGTCAAAACATTCAGAGGAACTGGAGGTACATACACCTTATCAGCATAGACTTGGCACTTATGACAGATCCGAGAGTGCTGATAACAATCGGCTTCCATGGTGAACCAATAATATCCTGCCCGTAGGATTTTCTTTGCCATGGTATGTCCACTGGAATGAGTTCCGAAGGTACCTTCATGTAACTCTGCCATGATCCTTTCTGCCTCGATTTTGTCCACACATCGCAGTAAGGTCGAATCATGGTTACGCTTGTAAAGGATCCCATTGCTAATGAAGAACTTCGCCGTGAACCTTCTCAGAAATTTTTTATCATTAACAGATGCACCCTCGGGGTACTCTTGATCCTCAAGATACCTCTTTACCTCGTGGAACCAGGGTTTATCTGCTACCTCTTCAGTCTCGATGTTACAGCAATGTGCGGGTTCGTCCAACCTCTCGATGGTAATATAGGGAACTTCATTGTCCCACCTGACTTTGAACGTAGAAGACATGGTAGCTAATGCATCAGCTAACTGATTCTCCTCTCTTGGGAAATGTTCAAAGGTTATCTCCTCGAGATGTGGGAGCAATGTCAGTACATACTCTTTGTAAGGAATAAGATTTGGGTGCTTCATATCCCACTCGCCTTTGATCTGATTGATCACTAGAGCAGAATCTCCTAATACACTCAAGAACTTAATCCTCAGGTCAATAGCAGCTCGAAGACCCAAGACACAGGCTTCATACTCCGCCATATTGTTGGTGCAGTTAAAACATAATCGGATGGTGAACGGAGTATGACAGCCCTCAGGAGATATGATCACAGCGCCAATGCCATTACCCAACGTGTTTGATGCTCCATCAAAATACATAGACCATCGGGACCCTTCCTCATGTCCTTCATCCAGTCCAGGTTCTTCATAGTCGGTCACCAATATGATGTTCTCATCCGGGAACTCGAAATTCATGGATTGGTAGTCATCCACGGCCTGTTGTGCCAAATGATCCGCCAATACACTCCCTTTGATTGCTTTTTGGGTTGTGTATTAGATGTCATACTCAATTAAGATCATCTGCCATCTTGCTATTCTTCCGTACAAGGCAGGCTTTTCGAAGATATACTTAATTGGATTCATTTTTTATATCAATAAGGTGGTGTGAGTTAGCATATACTGTCTCAGCCGACGAGCAGCCCATGCCAAAGCACAACAAGTTTTCTCGAGCAATGAGTATCGGGTCTCACAGTCGGTAAACTTTTTGCTAAGGTAATAAATAGTGTGCTCTTTTCGGCCAGACTCGTCATGCTGCCCCAGCACACACCCCATTGAATTATCCAGTACTGTCAAGTATAAGATCAAAGGTCTTCCTTCAACTGGAGGCATCAGAATTGGTGGTTCTTGAAGGTATTCCTTGATTCTTTCGAAAGCGGTCTGGCATTCCTCATTCCACTTTACCACTTGATCTTTCTTCAACAGCTTGAAGATTGGCTCACAAGTAGCAGTCAGATGTGAAACGAACCTAGCGATGTAGTTCAGACGTCCCAAAAAGCCTCTAACTTCCTTTTCTATACGGGGAGCCGACATCTCCTGTATGGCTTTTACCTTGGCATCTTTAAGCCCATTTCTGATATCACCAATCAACATTACTTCATGCGAGTGCAAATTTTTAGGCACTCTAGTGTTCAATCATCTTCCACCCTCAGATCACGAAAGGCATACCAGCCAATCTACATCCCCAGGCTTAAGAAGATTGAACAGGGGCAACTGTTGTACCCCAAAATTTTCCCTCTCATTTCTCAAAGGATCATCCTGGACTCTCAGGTTTGCTTCTATCAAGTTCCAAGTCTTGAATCATCACTTTTCAAGGAAATCATCCATAAGGGAAAAATGGTCAAAAGCACACTGAAAAGTCAAACTTTGACTTTCAGATCAAATCAAGTTTCAACAATTTTATTTCATCAAGACATGAGATTAGTTCATCAAAAAATCAGGAGTCAGAAGTTACTTTGAAAAAAATCAAAATTTCTAAACATTTAGAAAATTTTCTAAGTGTTAAGAGTATATGATACTTCAGAACTTCTGAGCCAGCCTCCACGCAAGTGTAGTTAGAAGTTACAAACATGGTTCAGAACATAACCTTCAATCAGAACATGAATCTTTAGCGCATGGAGGTTTACGTTTCTGATCTTCTGCGATTAGAACATCAGCAAATCCCAAAACCTCGTTTAAGTAACCTGTTGCCCTGCTACATCACAGTCCTGCAATCAGCTGCTGACCCAGTCCATGCCTGCACTTTTGCAAACCCCATATTTGCATCAAATTAGAATATTAAAACTATGATTAAAAAGCAATGGAACAGTATACCAAAAAGGTTTGAATCCCATTTGTTTTCCCCCCCAAAACCTCAGTAAACCCATCTATAAATAACTGGCTTCATCACACGTTCAAGGGGCTGGCTTTTGGAGAGAGGGAATCATCAAAAGAGAGAAAAGAAATATGTGGAACCCCTTCATAAAAATACATAAATCCCAAACAGAAAACCAAACCTTTGTTCTTCCTTTTGAATCAAAGAGCTTGGCATTTCCTCTTCTGTTGCTCTTGCTGACTCGGAACATCTAAAGGCAGCAGTCCAAATTCCAAACACACGCTCCAGGTTCAAGGTAAGTCTTTCTGACTCTGTATATTTTCATTCAAAACATCATTAAACATGTAAATATAATAGTATTGATGTTGTCTATATCATTGCATGAATAGAAAAACTATGGATCAGAACTTCTTGATTAAGGATAGGCTTAGGAGTAGAATTAGAACTTCTATAAACTGTTGTGCTCTTATCCCTCTGATTTATGGTTTGATTAAGAACTGAATAAGCTGCTGATGGTTGATTAATATGAGAAAAGAGTTGAAATATGACACAGAATTTCTGATGTTTCCACTAACTTGTTTAACACATAGAACTTCTGAGGCTCACTAACTGTTTAGCATAGCACAAAACTTCTGAGTTCTCCTTATTGTTAAGCACACTGAACTTCTGATACTTCCACTCTCTGTTTTAAACACTCAGAGTTTTCGATTTTCACATACTGACAATACGCTGAATTTTGTATGCTTACACACTGTTTTAGCGTAACGCGGAGCTTCTGACTTTTGGCCCACCGCCTGAATACCACCCAGAACTTCCGTGTTTTCCCTCTAACATTTCTTGCAGGACCTCAGAGTTTACCAGTCAGAACTTCTGATGCCCACTGACGTTTCTTTGAGTCACCATGTGTCTGGCTTCAGAACTTCAGATCCTTGTTGTTTTGTTTGCAGCAGCACGTTGTTTCTATCTTTCATTTATTTTCCTTTTCTATCACTTTTAATATTAATACTTTTTTTATCAACATAAAAAAGGACATAAAAATATTTTCCTTTTACTAATTAATTTATTTTTTAAGACACAAACCTTTTTTAAACAAGTCCTTTTTCTTTCATACTTTATCATTTCAATATGGTTGTAATAAGCAATTAGGATTTATTTTCTTGCAAACCCCCATTCGTAAATTTGTACACCCCATCCCCCTAATGATTGTAATAGCGTAGAATATTTATTTTCCGCACTTTCATTTCTTTCATATATTATTAGTAACTAGGGTATGTATGGAAAGATATGAAATCCACAAATAGATCACCCTAATCAAGACTAAATGCATACAATCAAACTCACTTTGCACACATGCACCCTTAGGGTAGTCTCACTTGTGGCCTATCGAAAAATAGTCATGTCCCTCGAACATGGGCGTTTTAGCAAAAGACCCTCAATAAACGATCGTAGTCCCTCGATGACCCTCGATGTTGCCTCTAGTAAACGATCTAGTCCCTAAAACGACATTGCTAAAATATTCCATAGGTTGCCTTCTATGACTATACAAACGTCCCACACTCGTACCTTAACATCCAACGATGGGGCTTCTTACCAAATCAATGGTAAGATAGCAACATCTAAAGGAAGAGGAAAAGAACATCTAAGACCTTTTGAGTAGGTAGATTTTCTCTAATTGATCGCTTTCTCACAACAAAAACATTTTATACACTAACACTCTCGTTTTGAAACATTTTTCAAAAGACAACACTTTGTACGCGTTCTTATAGAGACGAGAACCATTACAAAGATGTTTTCAAAATACTTTCAAAACCCACAAGCACATTCAAACAAAAGCAAGTGATGTAGCAAGTAACTAAGAGCCCATGGAAAACCATGGATGAAAAGGGTGCTAACACCTTCCCTTTTCATAATCTTCCCCCTGAACTCAAGAAAACATCTCTAAAGGTCTTTCCTATGCTTTTTCACCTTTCCTTATTGGATAAAAGAAAAGTCGGTGGCGACTCTTGCTAAACTGCAACATTTGCAAATACAAATGCAAAACAAAAAGTCAGTTCTCCCACCGTATCACATGGATGAAATAAATGTCTAATTATTACAACCACATCAAACTAATGGCCAGTAATGAAAAATATATGCATAAATAGTATTGAAAATGGGAGAAATTGCTTTTTAAACCGTTATGTGTCGACACATGCTGTTATGCATCGACACATAACTTTCCCTTGCTCTTGTAAAGAAAAATCAGCTCAGTATAAGTCGACACATAATGGGATGTGGTGACTCATACACCTTCTTTGTGTCGATGCATACATATTTTGTATCGATTCATGGACTTTTCAACCTTCTGTTTTGGGACCTGGGATCACTATGAGTCGATGCATGGGGTTTATGTGTCGATTCATACCCTATTTTTTACTAGGATGAGTCGACACATGTGTGTATGTGTCGATACATACTGCGTTTTTCTGCCTTAAACATTATTTTATTGTCCATACATGACAGTTTACAACACATGATTGATAAATATAAACAGCAAGCAAACGATTAGCTAAAATGGGGCAACGATTACTACATCTTATCTTCAAGAATAAATCATTAATGGTGGATGAAAAATACCAAGTCAAGAAGACTTACCTGGAAACTACACTTGGTGTTTGAAATCTGAATACTTTTCAAGACGTTGTGAGGGCTCTGATGAATCTCCAGGCAGCTTGTTCCAAACCGTTGAAACCCAGTCAAGGCTTATTCCAAACTGTTGAAACCCAGCCAAGTTGTACAGTATTGTTTTTATGTTTGGATGGTGAGGATAATGACACTAACAGAAACTGTTTTAGTGTTTTTACACTCTCTATGTGCTAAGGTGTTTGGTTTATGGGAGAGTTTGTAAAATGGATTGAAGTTCTATTTTGAATGAGATTAGAGCTGGTTTCTTTCTGAATGAGTCTAAGTTACAAAGAACACTATTTTTCTATTCAAAACTCTCTCTTCTCTCCACAAAAAAAATTTAACCCCTATGTCTTATGAAACAGTCCCTTTTGTAGACCCTTGACTGAGGTTTATGGGGGAAATAACATAAGTCATTTTGAATTGTTCTTTTTCCTACTGTTTTGATACTTTATTCACACAATTTTCTCTTGCCATTTTGGTGTAATTTTGGGGTTATTGGGACAATGCAGCATATCATGCTTTGTTCAACTTGGACAGCAAAATTTGTAGTATGAAACAAATTTGGTCTTATGGAGTATTTTATGCACATTGTATCAAGGACAAAACATTGTGGCAAAGTTTTTTTTTTAGTTAAATAGAAAAAATCCAAACAAGACATAGTTTTAGAATTTGTAAAATTTGCAAAAATGTCACTTGGTAACAACTTGAATTATTTGCCTCATTTTAGAATATTTGGAATGGTAGTAAAATGTCATGAGGCAAATGAAATTAACAAGTATAGAAAATACTTAGAAAATTTTCAAAGTCTTGCAAAAGTTGGATTTTTTATTCTCTTGATTTTTTTGATGATCAAATTTCACCTTTTGGACGTCTTGACGCAATGTGATTTTTAGGACTCAGATTTGGTCAAAAAGTCAAAGTTTGATTTTTCAGTGTGCTTTTGACCATTTTGCACTTGTGAATGATTTTCTTGGAAAATTTGTAATTCAAGGCTTGAAACTTGATAGAAGCAAACCTGAGGGTCCAGGATGATTTTTCTGAGAAATGAGAGGGCAAATTTTGGGGTACAACACACACCTTGCATGACTTCTCAGGCTTCTTAATTGTAGGAATTCCATGTACCAACTTCTTTGATTTCAGATACCCTAAGCTTCTGAAATTCAGATGACCAAATCTTCTATGCCATAACTCATTCTCCTTGACAACACTTGTTGCACTAAGACATTCAGAGTCTGCAGTTCTAACATTCACCTTGAATGTTTTGTTTCTTCCTTGTTCTGACTCCATAATCAGCTTCTTATTACAGTCACACAACTTTAGAAGATTGTACTTCATGGTAACTGATCTTACCGAATCAGAGATGGATCGTCATAGCTAGCTCAGGCAGAAGTTGAATGAGATGGGGAGGGAACCTGCAAGACACTCTGATGGTAAAGTAAGTTGTGGAATAAGTAAGCAAGTATGAGTTCAGAGAAAGATGATGAATTGAATACATGACCCTCTTAGGAGAGAGGGTATTTATAGCCCCTAGCGTTGGGCCAAGGTTCTCACTATTGGGCCACATTGAGGCCTAATAACAGGAACTGCCAGGACTTACGTGTGTATGGAGTCCAGTAAGTGGACTCCCCCTTGGTCAATTGCTCCGCGAGAACAGGGTTGGACTCGTGATTTCAGGAGGGCAGTTTAAGATGGTCATTGTGGGATCGTGGGAGACGTCCTCCAACGGTTGAGTTGCCCAACGGTCCCTAACTTGGGCTGCTTTTGGGCTTCCCATTCGAAGGGTAAGTGCAGGCCCAATCCAGATCGGGAGCCCCCCAAGTTATTTCCCTTGAGAAAAAGGGCGGTGACTTGAGTTTAGCTCTCAATACCGGAGACATGATCGAGGAAGACGACCAAAGCCCCCCGAAAGGAAAGAACGAGTTATTGCCCATATGGGGGACAAGCTCGAGTGTGTCGAGGGATATTATGGATGAGAGAGGGCCGTATTAGTGATGGAGAGCCTCCGCGATATTCCCTTTGACGCGCCCGTCTTGAGGGAGTTATTGATATGTCGAGCATTACTTCGTCCCTGAGGTGGTCGAATGGATGTTCCCCTATACGCGCTCTAATGTCGAGCATTCCCTCACGTGGGTATCTGTATCGTGCGTGTCTGGAGATGACGCATTGGAGTCGGGCATATGCTCGCCAGTCCAGAAGGGAAACGTGGTTGACAGTTGAGCCACGTGGCTAATGCTTTGGGGTGCCACCCCTTCAAAGGGGAAAGCCAAAAGGCCCAATGAAATGATGACGTTTCATGAGGGTCTTGGGTCTCATTTGTCATCTTCTCAAGTTTCCTTTCAACTTTTCTTGCTCGTGGTGTGAAGCGATACTCTCAACTTCCCAAATTTCCTTGCTCGTTGTGCGAAGCAATCCTCTCAACTTCTCAGATTCTCTTTGAGTTCTTCATCCAAGTAAGTTACAACCTCTTAACACCATGTTTCTTAAGCATTTCTGGATTAAATGTCTAAATTATACCTTGATTAGATGAACATTTAAGAGTTTTATGATGAATACTCATGAATGTTCATTGAAGTTCATGGATTCTGCATCGAGCAGTCATGAATGTGTCAGACACTTTATGAATGTTCATTAGCTATAGTGTCGGGGCGGCCTCCCCGAATAATGTCTGTAACACAGGGGGTGGCTTCCCTGGACATAGGGATTATCTCAGGCTTCTCGCTCGATGAGTGATCATCCCCCCGACAACACGACCTCCCAACGTAATAGTCTGCTTTAGGGTATAGTCGAGGGCTTGGGTCGAGTTTGTCTCCCTTTCACTTGATCTGCAGTGGAAGGGTGGATTTGATAATGTCTAATTCACTATTTTCCCCTGCTTTTCAGGTATAATGGCGCACTCAGTCGGGGACGATATTTTGGCTGCCAATTATGAAGACGAGCCCCACACTGACGAGGACCCTTTGGCTTGGGTTGCTCCTGAGCCCTGGGATAAACGGTCGTGCTTTTCCCAAGACGCGACGGATGCGTTCAATTTCCCGGAGGAACACGCAGAAGGGCCCCCTGCCAATTAGATGCTCCAAATCCCCCATCGCAGCCGAAGAATATGCTTGACGTACCCGGGAAAACGGTTCCCCATGTATGAATTTGCTTTTAAAGAGGCGGGGATGCGCTTGCCCTTCAATGATTTTCAAGTCGGGGTTTTCCAGTGGCTTCAATTGGCGCCTTCTCAACTCCATCCAAAGACGCTGGCGTTTATGCGAGTGTTTGAGCTCGTCTGCCAGTATCTAAGGATAGGTGCCATGCTGCCCCTTTTTTCTGCATCTTTCACCTCCAAGGACAATCCGTCAGAGGGGGGAAGGCATGGGTATCATTCAAGCAATTCGGGAAGCTCTTCCGGCCTAACCTGGAGTTCGTCTGGAATTTCAAAGAGAGGTATTTCATCGTGAATCCCCTGACAGACGCGGCCATAGATTTCATGTATACTCGTGTGGAAGAGGTGGAGGACGGACGACTAGTTACCCGACTTATGGCCAGATTTCCACTCGAATGGTAGTGGAAGAACTATGAACAAAGGCCCAAATATTATATTGTGAAACTCGAGGACCTAGACGCTCAAGACCAGATTTCATACGAGAATTTGTCGGCTTATGTCAAGAGTTTCTCCCCCGCGAAGTGCGTGGATGTGAACAACAATCTCTTGTTTGATGATGAGAGGGAGTATCTTTTAGTCAATAGGTTGATTAACACGACGGCCTTGCTCGAGTTCTCCTTAAATGGGGAAGCCGTGAGGCTTTTAGGTAAGGGACGTAGACTAGTTAATTTGCTCCTCTTTATGCGGGAACGTGCTTGCACTATTTTTGGTTTTCCAACCCGATTAACAATTCTTTTTTATTGCAGGTCGAATCGCATCCCTTTCTGAGCGTCTGTTGAATTTGAGGCCCAAGAACGCGTCCACCTCTGGGCCAAAACAAAGAGTCACCCAACTTCAGGAACATGCCAAATCTGTCGCTCGGCCCAGTGGTTCCCCTTCCTCATCAAAAAATCCGGCTTCCTCTTCTGAACCCGTCCAGATTCCCGTCAACGAGCCTGGGGCTAAGAGGAAGCCTGTGGATAGCGCTGCGGGTGTAACACCCGAGGGTGACAAAGTGCTTGCGGGAGTCTTTGTATTGCCTCCTTGCTACCTAAACCGTGATCTCTTCAGCGAGGAGAGCTCCCTCGGCGTGCGCGAGGAGGGGAGGGGGGCAATCTTGACTGAAGATAAGAAGGTTCATCAGAAGCACTTGGCCGAGGATGTGGCCGCTATGATGAGAGTTCTCGAGACAGCTCTTTCGCTAAATGATGAGTCCTAGAGTTCTCAAGCCTCTCTCGACACGGCCTATGCCAAAATTCATAAGCTAAAGGCCAAATATGAGAAGTTAAAGTGTGATATCCTCAACCACAAATCAAAGTTCGAGGCCCAAGTTTGGCTTCTCAAGGATTTAAATGAGCTGAGGCCTCAACTTGAGGCCGCCACTAAAGAGAACGAGCGTCTGGTCACTTGTACCTCGTAGTTAGAAGGGATCACTGCCCCAGCCGAGGATGAGACTGATGCGGAGAAGAACATGGCGACCAAGGAAGATTTTATCGCTCGCATCTGCATGCTCGAACAAGACATCGTTGATACCCTTGGCTATGACTTCAACATTACCATCAAGCAGCTGAAGATCTTGAACTCGGGGGTTGAGTTAGTGGTCGAGGGGGAGGGTCCATTTAACTAAGTCGTTGACGGGAAGATCCTTTATCCCCCTGATAGTAGCGACGGGGAGGATGAAGCTTGATTGTATTTTTATTCAGGGCCTGCGTGTCCGCTGTCATTTCAGTGCCTGTGTACCCGCTATCATTCATTTAGTTTTATGGTTGTCGTTCCTAAATTGTAATTTTGAACAACATCGGCCCTTATGGTTGGTATATTATAATTGTGTTGTTTTTCTTTGATGCCCATTGTGATCGGTGGATCTGGAACTGACTGTTTAACGCTGGTTTTGCGAAATGTCGCGGTAAGCAAGAGTCGCCACCGTCTTTTATTTTCTCCAAATGGAAAGGACAAAAGCACAGAAAAATTACTTATTGAGATTGCTCTCGGTTCGGGAGGTAGATTTATAGAAAGGGAAGGTGTTAGCACCCTTTCTATCCATGGTTATCTATGGGCTCTTAGATACTTGCTCATTTGTGTTTTCAAAATTGGTTGTTTGCTTTTCAAGGTGAGTGGGTTTGAAAAAGTTTCTTTGAGAATTTCAGTTCGACTCTTGTATCAGTCCTCAAGAGTGTTTGAAAAGTTGTTTTTGAAATCTTTTTGCAAAGTGTCGGTGTGAAAAGAAGTTTTTGATTTGTTTTGAATTCAGAGCAAGTATCTACGAGTCATCTACCTACCCTAAGGAATTAGTCTGTGTAAATGTCCTTAAAGTAGTGCCATCCCACCATTGAGAGGTAGGTAGCACCACCATTGGAGGTGTTCGGGTCAATTCGAGGTTAGGGACAGTGTCGTCACCAGAGCAATAGGAAGACACCTTAGAAGCTACCCCCATGCCATGTTCATGGACATGAGGACTTACTAAAACATCCTCTACTCGACGACCACGTTTCGAGGGGCAAGGCAACAGTGAGGCGTACCCTAGGGGTGGTGTGTGATTTGTGTGTCGTTTTAAATTATGTTTATCTTGTCATGTATTGGTGATCTACGTTTTGTTTTTTATTTTTGACATTCATTCTTTCATGTAGTTATTAACAGTTAAAAGGTGCGGAATTTAAAAGTCCTACGCCATTACAAAGGCGCGGGTCTACATCGCCAAATTAAACCGAGACCCGATTTGAATAAATAAAAATGCGGAAAGTAAATACCCTAATTAATCTATTACAAGGCTTTGGGGCAAGTACATGAAATTTAAAAAAGGGAAATGAAAGTAAATGTGCGAAAAGGAATTATAATCGAATGCGAGGGCGTTGGACCCTTTTAAAGAAATTAAATTGAAATTATGAAATTAATTAAATTAAATAAAGGTAAGAACTTTTTTTTATGTTTTTTGTATTTGTGGAATTTAAAAGAGTTAAATGGAATTAAAATCCTAATTCTAAACTATTTTTAATTATTAAAGAAATAAATTCAAGTTTGACCTAATTTTAACCTAATTATTTAATTACAAATTTATTTACAAAAATAATTAATTATTAATAATAAGAAGAAGAAATTTTAATTATTGAAAAAAAGAATGAAAAGCTAGAAACCCTAATTTTTATGTTTTTAAGTTTATTAAGAAAGCATTAAAATTAAACCTAAACTTAAAACTAATTTAATTATTAAACTTATTTACAAAATAGCATTAAATAAAATATATTTTTATTTTTTTGTCTTTTCTGATTTTTTTGGTATTTTTATATTAAAAGATTAATTTTATGGAATTAAATAAAACCAAGAATATAATTAAAATAAATAATAGAAAAGAATAAAAATAGAAAAAAGAAAGACAAACATGGGGGGTTTGTTGGCCCTTTTGGAGGTTTGACTGAAGCAATTTGGCCCATTAGATTGAGGCCCCTTTTGACTTTTCAGACCATGTGCACATGCGTTGACTGGGGTGTTCCCTGGACCTTGGTTCTTGACCACTGGATGGTCACTCATGGCCACTTGGCAAGCCATTGATGAGAGCCTATGGTGGAGCACTGAATGGCACGCTGCGTAGGAATATATTAGAGGAAAAAAATATGAAATATGCAAGGGGGACCTGGGAATCGAACCCAGGTCCCAACGTTTACCCATTACACATCCAGCCATCTGAGCTACGCGCGCATGTTGTATTGGAATTGGCCAGCGAACAACATAACATGACACAACGCTTAGTGATGTCCATCGCGCGAAAATTCAAACGTGCCTATGATCAGTGGACACGTCCTCCATCTTCTTCATGTTTCCTGTAAATAAAAAAGAGATAGCGGGGGTTTTAAACCCCCACTAAATGTACCCTGCGAAAAATAGCGATTAGAGCATCGTTGTTCATAAATTGGGCGCGATATGATGATTGGATTCGCCTGAAGGTCACGAGTTTAATGGTATAGGCCTCGCTGTCCAATTTTTCCAGAAGAAGAAAGCCCCAAATTTAAACCTCTGAAAACCTAGAAAACGTTAATGGCATCTTTCTATACAAGCAATATTAATCCAATTCAATGGTACCATCAGTTTCAGTGAGTCCATATTAGTGGAAAACAAGCATTAGAATGTATGAATATGGCATATAAATCAAAACACGAATATGCAAAAAGTTTGAGAAAGTTTGACTTTATTCTACCACTTCTTGATGCGTGGGGACTGGAAAAGGATTCAGTGATGTTCAGGAAGGCCTCAGAAAGCTTTTGGAATTGATTACAGGCTTTGAATCACGCTCTATGTGTGTTTTCAGTTTTGAGAATTTCTTGAAAAAATGCAAAGTTGGTTTAAGGTCTGAGGCGCAGCTTGAAGGTTCTGAGCATTAGGTTTAGGTTTGTGTTTATATGAGGAATGAATTAGGGTAAGAATTCAAGCCAAAAAACCTTTGCATTCATGAATCCAATATTTGATTTTCAATGAATCTTTTTTCAATCTTTTTCATGCCCTTTTGATACCAATCATGGCCAAATCTTTCCATATTGAGTGTGCACGAAATCTTGGAGTTATGATAGACCTATTAGCTGCATAAAAAGATTTAAAATGCATGCTTGAGTATTTTTGTCATATTTTATTTAATTAAATGAATTAATGGTGATAAAAATTCAAATAAATAATAAAAAATGATGAAATAACTCCCCTTTGGGTCAATGGGTCGTGCACAACTTTTGGATAATGATTCTTGGAAGAAAATGAGGCCCATTAGCAATTTTGAGGCATTTGAAGCAAAGTTGACTTTTTAAAATTCCCAAAAATTTCCCAAATTCCACAAGGCATATCTTGCTCAATTTTTAAGCTTTGATCATGTTCTTGGACATTTTGGAAAGGTATTGAAGTCCTCTAACCAATGCCTTTGGTCCCATGTCATTTTGATTTACCAATCTCAAGTTATGGTCTTTGACTTAAAGTCCCTTTTTGTTGACTTTTGAAAATGACCTATAATGTTGAGATTGATAACTTTTTGTGAGAGCATTTCTTGGACTTGAAGTGTGAAGAGGAGTTGCAGGAAATGTCTTTCTCTTCAAAATGAGCTTTGGATGGAATTTTTCTGATAAACCATGTGGAAGGTATGCCTTTGTCAAGTTACAGTTGACTTTTTCAACTGTCCAAATATGGAAACTTTTGCATCTTGAGACTTTTTGAGCCATGCCTTGAGAATCATGATCAAGAATTGACCAAATGATGTTTTTGGCTTCAAAATAAGACGTTGACCAAAAATTTGGACTTTTGACTGTCAAATAACCATTTTGCCCCTACAGTTGACTGTTGAGCAATTAGGGTTTTTTACTGTGCAATTTTGTGCTGTGAGTCTTGAAACTTGACATGAGGATGCTTGACAATGTTTATAGGCATGTGGGACTTGTTTGGACCCTTGGAAACTTCAATTTCTTTGCCATAACCAAAACCCTAATTTTTGACTGTTATGAGGCCTTTGAACTGTGCAACCCTTGGGATATTTTGAAGCATGCTTTTGGCAAATCTTGGAGAATATGGGAGGGCAAATTTTGGGGTACAACAGTTGCCCCTGTTCAATCTTCTTATACCTGAGGATACAGATTGGCTGACGTGCCTTTCGTAATCCGAAGGTGGAAGATGATTGAACACTAGAGTGCCCAGAAATTTGCGCTCACATATTAGCAGTGTGATGGTGGGAATGGGCTTACAGATGCCATTTGGAGATTGATGGATAGGAAGATGGGCTTACAGATGCCATGTTGAGAGATGATGAATAGGTGAATGGGCTTATAGATGCCATTTGGGTGTTGATCGCATAAGAGATTCCTTAGCGAGAACTTGCGTACCTGAAAAAGAAAATGATTACCTGGCCTGTTACAGGAGCTGGTCTTCAGACTCTTTGTATAGATGCACCCTGACTGGTTACAGGAATTGAATCTGGAGCTTCAAAAGGTGATGAATGAACCAGGGATGGTTACTACCTCAACGGGACGGTGAGAGAACCTTGGACGATTGCTACCTCAACAGGAACGCTGAGAGAACCTTGGACGATTACTACCTCAACAGGGACGCTGAGAGAACCTTGGACGATTACTACCTCAACAGGAACGCTGAGAGAACCTTGGGCGATTACTACCTCAACAGGAACGCTGAGAGAATCTTGGAGCGATTACTACCTCAACAGGAACGCTGAGAGAATCTTGGATGTCTTCTATTGGGATAAGAATCAGGGAGATCTTAGGGTCGATCTGACTGAACCGGAGAAGGCCTTTGAATATCTTCAACTGGATAAGAATCAGGGAGATCTTAGGGTCGATCTGACTGAACCAGAGAAGGCCTTTGACTGGATAAGAATCAGGAAAATCTTAGGGTCGATTTAACTGAACCGGGCAAGGTCTTGGAATATCTTCAACTGGATAAGAATCAGGGAGATCTTAGGGTCGATCTGACTGAACCAGAGAAGGCCTTTGACTGGATAAGAATCAGGAAAATCTTAGGGTCAATTTAACTGAACCGGGCAAGGTCTTGGAGTATCTTCAACTGGATAAGAATCGGGGAGATCTTAGGGTCGATCTGACTGAACCAGAGAAGGCCTTTGACTGGATAAGAATCAGGAAAATCTTAGGGTCGATTTAACTGAACCAGACTAAAGTCTTGAAATATAGTTGAGAACTTAACTGGATCTTTCCTGAAAGGTAAAGGTCAGTCATATGCAACGCATGATATGGATCAAGCAATGATGTTCTCAACATAAATGAGATTTGTAAGATATGGGGCATATATGCATGCTATAATGTATGGAAATGTGATGTTTATGAACGTATGTTTTTGTCTTAGGAAAGTAAATCCTTGACGGATGCCGGGAAGTCATATCCTGGGCTGATGTTTGGAGAATAGTGCTTTGTTGTCTCCGCTGGGGATGATAGTTGCAAGAATACCGGTAGGAGAAGATAACTCCGTTGGGGGATAAATTTGGCGAATAGAACACTCTGCGGGGAAAAAATTACTCTAGCGATCTTGCTGGGGAGCAATACTCTGTGGGGAGAGAGATACTTTGCTGGGATGTTGATGGTAACTTCGCTGAGGATACCGTTGTTGTTGGAAGTGTTAATAGACTTCGCTGGAGATAGGAAGACTTCGTCGGGGACGATCTTTCCGTGGCTTTTGGTTGAGGATAACCCAGTTATATCCTGGTAGGGAAATAACCTTTGAATAAAGCCGGGGGACGCGTTCATGCTCTGTAGGGGGTAAGCTTCCAGAATCTACTGGGGATAATCTTCCTGCTGGAGAGATGGACTGAACTTTCCTGGGGAGATCTTGATTGGACTCTCCTGGGGAAACTTCTGGATTGGACTCTCTTGGGGAAATTCTTGAGATGTAATTTTTGTAAGTTGAAAGAGGGAACCTATGTAGGGTTGCCTGATGATGAGCTCGTGTAAAACCGCATCTTGGAAAGAAGGACACCTGTGTAGGGTTACTTTGAGGTTGGGCTCGTGTGGAGCTGCATTTGGAGTTGAAGGAAACCTGTGTAGGGTTTACTGACAATGAGTCCGTATAAAACTGCATCCTTGAAAATAGAGGACCTGTGTAGGGTTTCTAGGTGACGAGTCCGTGTAAAACTACATCTGGAGTTTTGAGAAGGAAACTTGTGTAAGGTTTACTGATGACGAGTCCGTGTAAAACTACGTCTGGAAAGAGATAACCTGTGTAGGGTTACTTCGGGATAAGTTCGTGTAAAACTTCTGGAGGAGACGGGGTAAGGTTACTGCAGGGTAAGTTCGTGTAAAACTTCTTGATGAACCGGGGTAAGGTTATCTTTGAGGTAAGTCCGTGTAAGACTTCTGGAGGAACCGGGGTAAGGTTACTGCAGGATAAGTTCGTGTAAAACTTCTTGATGAACCGGGGTAAGGTTATCTTTGAGGTAAGTCCGTGTAAGACTTCTGGAGGAACCGGGGTAAGGTTACTGCAGGATAAGTTCGTGTAAAACTTCTTGATGAACCGGGGTAAGGTCATCTTGAGATAAGTCCGTGTAAGACTTTTGGAGGAACCGGGGTAAGGTTACTGCAGGATAAGTTCGTGTAAAACTTCTTGATGAACCGGGGTAAGGTCATCTTGAGATAAGTCCGTGTAAGACTTCTGGAGGAACCGGGGTAAGGTTACTGCAGGATAAGTTCGTGTAAAACTTCTTGATGAACCGGGGTAAGGTTATCTTTGAGGTAAGTCCGTGTAAGACTTCTGGAGGAACCGGGGTAAGGTTACTGCAGGATAAGTTCGTGTAAAACTTCTTGATGAACCGGGGTAAGGTCATCTTGAGATAAGTCCGTGTAAGACTTCTGGAGGAACCGGGGTAAGGTTACTGCAGGATAAGTTCGTGTAAAACTTCTTGATGAACCGGGGTAAGGTCATCTTGAGATAAGTCCGTGTAAGACTTCTGGAGGAACCGGGGTAAGGTTGTTTTGATGATAAGTCCGTGTAAGACTACATCTGAGGTTGAGAAGGAACCGGTGTAGGGTTGCCTGTTGATGATCGAGTAGATAATTGTCCTGTTTGGTTTCGGATATTAACCCACGATCAATCGTCCACAGAATTTTCTGGCTTGTTACCAGTGTTGATCTGAAGCTGTGAAGGTAGATGGTAATCATCTTTTGATTGACCTTTCTTTGGTACTTTGGTTGACCGAGCCACTGGATCGCCTGGACGACTCATTATTGCCCCTGTTTCTGAGGTGAGGGGAAAAGATACCTTGTGGATGTGCTGGATGACTGCCGATTGACAAATCTTCCCTTTGGTAGGCAAGTGACGAGATGCCGGGACATAGTCGTACGCTCTTGATCCCTAACTTTTACCTGGACTGCCCTTTCGGGTTTTCGGTCCACCGGGATACCCATTTTTGCCCAAGCCGCATTTTCAGGTTTTCGACTTGCCGGGTGTACCATTTTTCATTTTCATCCCTTATTTTTTCCCGAACCCTTTTGGTTCGTCGGGAAGCCCTTATTTTTGCCTAGGCCAGTCGACCTAGCGGGTCTTTGATTTTGTGTAGTATTTTTTTCGACTATGTCCATGCTCTCAGGATGTAGGGAGGTGCCCCTGTCAATAGTGTAGTGTTGCCATACTACCAGAAGATCTTTGTTTGATCGTCCAACGCTCCAAGTGATCCAGATGGAGATTTGCCCCAAGCTGGTTTGCCTCTTGAGAGATTCCTTGAATCTTGATTGGACTGCCCCAGATAATTGACCATGATCATGTCTGCCCCTTGATTGGAAGTGCTTCTTCCATTTGAGCTTTTGTTGAGAAGATTTTGTTCACTGGATATTCGTCGTGCAAACTTCTATGTTGTTCAAACAAATAGTCATGTGCAAACAATGTTATTTTAAGAATGCAAAAGCTTATGCCTGTCTTAAATTTTGAAAATGCATTTTTGTAAAACAAGTGAAACTTTTTGTAGACTGTGATGTCAACTCAAGCTTTTACAGTGGGCCTTAAGGAGTCAGGATACCTTTTGTGACAGTATGCTTTCGAACTAACCCATGCTTCAGCTAGGACTTTTAAGGGTTATATCGTGGCCTGGTTCACGGTTTAAGAAACAAAGGATAAAGGCTCAAAATTTATTTGTACCCACCCGCTCTTCGTGATGTTCTTCAAACCTAAACTCAGCTAATCGTGCGTTAGACCTTGTTTGAGTCTTTGCTTTGATATACCAGTGATGGTTCGAACGTTGACAATTTATTTTGAATAGGCAGTCATTTCTTTTTTTTGTTGAGGATTTGTAGGACCTTTTTTCTTTTTGATTTCGTTATCCCTGAACTTTGCCTGAACTGTTTCTTTTGTGATTACAGTCAGCGGGATGCCCCAGTTTTGTAAGTCTCCTTCATAGGTTTTGACTTATTGGGCTTTTATTTTGAAAGATAATGACTGCCTATCCTTATGATTATTCGGAATCATCACTGTCTTCCTTTTTTTTTTGTAAGGACCTCTTTGGTGCCATTTGTTATGCACTTGGATCAACTGAGAGAACTACCCTGCCCCAGGTTATGATTAAGGGTTTTAAATTTCGAAAAGAAAAACTCCTACTTCTTTGGCTCAGAGGGGTTGACGAGGGATTATCTTCCTTATAACTCCAGTGTTTAGGAATTGAAACAATGCATGTACCTCATCAGCGGGGTCTGTTCAAAAGCATACTGTAGATTGTGGTATCGTTTTCGTCATCCTCCCTCAAGAGGCTTAGAATTTTTAGTCAAGAGTTGATCATCACAAAAAATATGAAAGCAATTTTAAGTACAGTAGACATAATTAATTCAAGACAGACATGTGTAATGCATTCATGAAATAAAAGAGTTTAACATGATAATTGTTTGTTTGAACAAGACAAGAAAAATACAACTTGAATTCAAATGAACAAAAATCTCTCCATCCTAGCCATGTTTTGGCAAAGGAGTAGTGGTCACAATGGGAGTCTCAGCAGGCTCGAATTTGATCTCCTTAGCGTCGATCATATTCTGGATTTTATACTTCAGCGCCCAACAGTCCTCAGTATCAAGCCCCGGGCTATCAGAATGATAAGCACACCTCTCCTCTGGATTGTAGTTTGGAGAGGAGGTCTTGGGATTTGCAGGAGGGTTGATCACCGCAATCAGGTTCATTTTCAACATGTGCTGCAATGCTTGTGACCATGGCATGTTGATGTTGGTGAATTGTCTTTTAGGCTCGTCCGGCCTTCGCTGATTTCCCTTTTGTGGTTGTCGGCGTGGTGCAGAACCAGAGATCATGACTGCCCCTATGTGTTGGTCATGACGACTCTTTTGACTGTATGCAGCATTAGATTCCTTCTTTCCCGTGTAAGGCTTTTTGTGAGTATCAGAAGGTGTGGTCTCTTGAATCTTCCCGGCCTTGATACCAGCTTCAATTCTTTCCCCAGTCAGAATGAGGTCGGTAAACCCTGCAGATGAATTACCAATGAGATGATTGAAGAACGGCCCGGATAGGGTCCCTAAGAACATATCAACAAGTTCCCGGTCAGTTAAAGGTGGTTGTACCCTCCCAGCAAGGTCTCTCCATCTCTGCGCATATTCTTTGAAACCTTCTCCCGCTCCTAACGACATACCCTGGAGTTGGGTACGTGTAGGAGCGAGGTCGGCATTATACTGATACTGCTTGTAAAAAGCAGTAGCCAACTCCTCCCAGTTACGAACCTTGGTCCCATCCAGCTGATAGAACCATTCGAGATGAGTCCCTGAAAGACTCTCCTGGAAGAAGTGGATCCACAAGTTCTTGTCCACAGTGTATGGTTGAATCTTCCGCACATAAGACCTGAGATGCAGCCTGGGACAGGATGCCCCATCATACTTAACAAAAGAAGGAGCCTTGAATTTGTGTAGGATCACCACACCAGAAGATAGACCCAGGTCTCCGAAATCCAACCCAGGAACTTGTTGAATTTCCATGGTATTCAGACGATCCTCTAGTTGTTTGTACCGGTCCTCAGCTGGAGGGTACTGCTCATTATCGGTCTCATTGTCGGAGACCACTGGACTAGGAACCCCTCTCCCTTGGGGACTGTCTTTCCCAACAGAGGAAGTAGCTTGGTCAGCATCATTTTGTGATACATTTCCAGACTTGCGCCTAGGGTTAAACAACACAGTTCTCTTCTTCTTCTTCTTCAGGAGCAGAGTCTTCAAATCCTGCTGCCCCTGGGCTAGACTCATGATCAAATCTTGGAATTAGGCGTTCTGAGCCTGGAGATCCTTGATAGATTGTTCGTTGGATGATTCGGGATTCATGACGATTGGCTGAAACAAACAGCGAAGAGTGTAAGCAACCTGTAAAAGGGATACCTGTAGTGCAATGATATGTATGTATGCATGCAATGTTTTCAAGGACCTCGCGGGGTAAACAAGAAAAATTGTTGGAATCTGAATCCGGTGGCTTGAGTAAAGGAACTTCATGTTGTTGAGAGTCCTTCTTCAAGGGTCAAAGGCTCGCCATATCCAGTGGGTCACAGCCCCTGACAACTTTGGCTCGGGGAACTTTCTTCAAGTGTCAAAGCTCACCATATCAAGTGGGTCATAGCCCCTGACAACTTTGTCTAGAGGAAAATAAATCCTCTTTGCCCCTTGCTGGGATAGTTGATTCATCATGTCCTGCATCACAGACCCTTGAGATCCTTGAAATGGGTTAGTCCTTAGGCAGGATGTATGCAATGGTATGATGTTATGCTATGCATGGAGTGATGTAAGTAGGCCCTGTAATGAGTCCCAATTAAGGACTGTTAACAAAATCTGTAAGAAACTCAGTAAACCCTGTTATGAGTCCTAATTAAGGACTATAAACAAAACCTGCAAGAAACTCAAGTGTCACATAACAAGCATGCAAATAGTCAAGTTGGAAGGCACACAAGTCACACAAGAGAAACCCTTAGAGTTTAGGCCAGCATGGGGTCTAGGTATTACCCTCTTTCAGTTTGTTGGTTCATACCTGTCCTATCGAAAGTAACCGGGTTCTTAGAGGATCCCAATATCATTGACTACCCTCAATCGGTCATAACTCCAGCATCGCAATCTTTTCTTGCGGCCAGAACCATCACGAGAGTTTAGCCTCAATGGGCGTAGCATACTGCTACTGTTCTAATGGCCAAGTTGTGTCATTTAAGGTTCTAAGGTCTGTTGGTGCTTAATGACTCCTCAGAAGACCCATATTCTCCTCGTTGCAACACAAGGGATATCGGTACAGACCAAGGTGCCACACCAACGTAGCCACTGCTTCACCCGTGTCAGTCTACGCCGAACAGGTCCCTCACAGCTTATGCTACCTAAACAGGGTATCCCCAGATCCGGGTTAGGATCTATGTAACTCCCATGCAACCCACAATTTTAAAGCAAACAAACACAACAATTGAAAACACAAGTGATCTTAGTCCTAAGGTACACCTCACTTTAAGTATAGTCCCCAGCAGAGTCGCCAGTTCTGTGATCGGTGGATCTGGAACTGACTGTTTAACGCTAGTTTCGCGAAATGTCGCGGTAAGCAAGAGTCGCCACCGTCTTTTATTTTCTCCAAATGGAAAGGACAAAAGCACAGAAAAATTCCTTATTGAGATTGCTCTCGGTTCGGGAGGTAGATTTATAGAAAGGGAAGGTGTTAGCACCCTTTCTATCCATGGTTATCCATGGGCTCTTAGATACTTGCTCATTTGTGTTTTCAAAATTGGTTGTTTGCTTTTCAAGGTGAGTGGGTTTGAAAAAGTTTCTTTGAGAATTTCAGTTCGACTCTTGTATCAGTCCTCAAGAGTGTTTGAAAAGTTGTTTTTGAAATCTTTTTGCAAAGTGTCGGTGTGAAAAGAAGTTTTTGATTTGTTTTGAATTCAGAGCAAGTATCTACGAGTCATCTACCTACCCTAAGGAATTAGTCTGTGTAAATGTCCTTAAAGTAGTGCCATCCCACCATTGAGAGGTAGGTAGCACCACCATTGGAGGTGTTCGGGTCAATTCGAGGTTAGGGACAGTGTGGTCACCAGAGCAATAGGAAGACACCTTAGAAGCTACCCCCATGCCATGTTCATGGACATGAGGACTTACTAAAACATCCTCTACTCGACGACCACGTTTCAAGGGGCAAGGCAACAGTGAGGCGTACCCTAGGGGTGGTGTGTGATTTGTGTGTCGTTTTCAATTATGTTTATCTTGTCATGTATTGGTGATCTACGTTTTGTTTTTTATTTTTGACATTCATTCTTTCATGTAGTTATTAACAGTTAAAAGGTGCGGAATTTAAAAGTCATACGCTATTACAAAGGCGCGGGTCTACATCGCCAAATTAAACCAAGACCCGATTTGAATAAATAAAAATGCGGAAAGTAAATACCCTAATTAATCTATTACAAGGCTTTGGGGCAAGTACATGAAATTTAAAAAAGGGAAATGAAAGTAAATGTGTGAAAAGGAATTATAATCGAATGCGAGGGCGTTGGACCCTTTTAAAGAAATTAAATTGAAATTATGAAATTAATTAAATTAAATAAAGGTAAGAACTTTTTTTTTATGTTTTTTGTATTTGTGGAATTTAAAAGAGTTAAATGGAATTAAAATCCTAATTCTAAACTATTTTTAATTATTAAAGAAATAAATTCAAGTTTGACCTAATTTTAACCTAATTATTTAATTACAAATTTATTTACAAAAATAATTAATTATTAATAATAATAAGAAGAAATTTTAATTATTGAAAAAAAGAATGAAAAGTTAGAAACCCTAATTTTTATGTTTTTAAGTTTATTAAGAAAGCATTAAAATTAAACCTAAACTTAAAACTAATTTAATTATTAAACTTATTTACAAAATAGCATTAAATAAAATATATTTTTATTTTTTTGTCTTTTCTGATTTTTTTGGTATTTTTATATTAAAAGATTAATTTTATGGAATTAAATAAAACCAAGAATATAATTAAAATAAATAATAGAAAAGAATAAAAATAGAAAAAAGAAAGACAAACATGGGGGGTTTGTTGGCCCTTTTGGAGGTTTGACTGAAGCAATTTGGCCCATTAGATTGAGGCCCCTTTTGACTTTTCAGACCATGTGCACATGCGTTGACTAGGGTGTTCCCTGGATCTTGGTTCTTGACCACTGGATGGTCACTCATGGCCACTTGGCAAGCCATTGATGAGAGCCTATGGTGGAGCACTGAATGGCACGCTGCGTAGGAATATATTAGAGGAAAAAATATGAAATATGCAAGGGGGACCTGGGAATCGAACCCAGGTCCCAACGTTTACCCATTACACATCAAGCCATCTGAGCTACGCACGCATGTTGTATTGGAATTGGCCAGCGAACAACATAACATGACACAACGCTTAGTGATGTCCATCGCGCGAAAATTCAAACGTGCCTATGATCAGTGGACACGTCCTCCATCTTCTTCATGTTTCCTGTAAATAAAAAAGAGATAGCGGGGGTTTTAAACCCCCACTAAATGTACCCTGCGAAAAATAGCGATTAGAGCATCGTTGTTCATAAATTGGGCGCGATATGATGATTGGATTCGCCTGAAGGTCACGAGTTTAATGGTATAGGCCTCGCTGTCCAATTTTTCCAGAAGAAGAAAGCCCCAAATTTAAACCTCTGAAAACCTAGAAAACGTTAATGGCATCTTTCTATACAAGCAATATTAATCCAATTCAATGGTACCATCAGTTTCAGTGAGTCCATATTAGTGGAAAACAAGCATTAGAATGTATGAATATGGCATATAAATCAAAACACGAATATGCAAAAAGTTTGAGAAAGTTTGACTTTGTTCTACCACTTCTTGATGCGTGGGGACTGGAAAAGGATTCAGTGATGTTCAGGAAGGCCTCAGAAAGCTTTTGGAATTGATTACAGGCTTTGAATCACGCTCTATGTGTGTTTTCAGTTTTGAGAATTTCTTGAAAAAATTCAAAGTTGGTTTGAGGTCTGAGGCGCAGCTTGAAGGTTCTGAGCATTAGGATTAGTTTTGTGTTTATATGAGGAATGAATTAGGGTAAGAATTCAAGCCAAAAAACCTTTGCATTCATGAATCCAATATTTGATTTTCAATGAATCTTTTTTCAATCTTTTTCATGCCCTTTTGATACCAATCATGGCCAAATCTTTCCATATTGAGTGTGCACGAAATCTTGGAGTTATGATAGACCTATTAGCTGCATAAAAAGATTTAAAATGCATGCTTGAGTATTTTTGTCATATTTTATTTAATTAAATGAATTAATGGTGATAAAAATTCAAATAAATAATAAAAAATGATGAAATAACTCCCCTTTGGGTCAATGGGTCGTGCACAACTTTTGGATAATGATTCTTGGAAGAAAATGAGGCCCATTAGCAATTTTGAGGCATTTGAAGCAAAGTTGACTTTTTAAAATTCCCAAAATTTTCCCAACTTCCACAAGGCATATCTTGCTCAATTTTTAAGCTTTGATCATGTTCGTGGACATTTTGGAAAGGTCTTGAAGTCCTCTAACCAATGCCTTTGGTCCCATGTCAGTTTGATTTACCAATCTCAAGTTATGGTCTTTGACTTAAAGTCCCTTTTTGTTGACTTTTGAAAATGACCTATAATGTTGAGATTGATAACTTTTTGTGAGAGCATTTATTGGACTTGAAGTGTGAAGAGGAGTTGTAGGAAATGTCTTTCTCTTAAAAATGAGCTTTGGATGGAATTTTTATGATAAACCATGTGGAAGTTATGCCTTGGTCAAGTTACAGTTGACTTTTTCAACTGTCCAAATATGGAAACTTTTGCATCTTGAGACTTTTTGAGCCATGCCTTGAGAATCATGATCAAGAATTGACCAAATGATGTTTGTGGCTTCAAAATAAGACGTTGACCAAAAATTTGGACTTTTGACTGTCAAATGACCATTTTGCCCCTACAGTTGACTGTTGAGCAATTAGGGTTTTTGACTGTGCAATTTTGTGCTGTGAGTCTTGAAACTTGACATGAGGATGCTTGACAATGTTTATAGGCATGTGGGACTTGTTTGGACCCTTGGAAACTTCAATTTCTTTGCCAGAACCAAAACCCTAATTTTTTACTGTTAGGAGGCCTTTGAATTGTGCAACCCTTGGGATATTTTGAAGCATGCTTTTGGCAAATCTTGGAGAATATGGGAGGGCAAATTTTGGGGTACAACACCCATAAAATTGCATTATTTATGACTGTTTATTTAATGAATACTTGGTATAACCTTTGGATATATGTGCCCCACCATTGTTGTGGTCGTTATGAAATTTCCATGAAGTTCGTGTTTTTCGTGTGGAGATATGCGTTCGACCCTAATATCAGTTTGACACACTTCGAAATGTGTTGAGGGCGTGGAGTGGGGATCCGCGGGACGGGCATATGATCGCGATCGGGATCCTACGCTCGTGGCGTAAACTGCCCATCGCGAGCTAGGTGTTCTGCCATGTTGGGGTACTTCGACAGCAGAGCTCGATCGAGGTGTCCCTTTTGGGCAAGGATGTTACTTGTCAAAATGAACAACATTATGCTTTTGTGGGTTGGTAGGTCGCGTTCGTACCTCGACTCGCCTACGTGGTCGAGCTTTTCCCTTCGTCGACTAAAGATGAATATTCGACGGCAAACGTCCTCAGCAGGTGAGGGACTTTAGCTATAATATTGTTTTAGCTTTGCAACATTCCAGGGTCGAGGTAGTGGTTCTCCATTTAATTGCTCGAGATAATATGCTCCAGTGCCCGTAGCTCCCTGGATGCGATAAGGTCCCTCCCAGTTTGCATCTAACTTTCCTTCATGAGAATCCTTCTAGTTTCTTCGCAAGACTAGGCTGTCGACCTGAAATTCGCGTTTTATGACTTTGCTGTCGTGGCATAGGTATACCTGTTGTTTCAGCGTGGCCTCGCGCAGGGATGCTCCTGATTGGATTTCTTCAACAAGGTCGAGCTCGTCTCTCAAGGCCTCATCATTCATCTCCTCGTTGAGGGGAATTTCAGTTTGCTTAGATGGCTCCATAATTTCTACTGGGATGACTGACTTGGTGTTGTAAGTCAGTCGGAATGGTGTCTCGCCGGTCCTCGAGTGGGGCATTGTTTGATAAGACCAAATAACGATGTGTAATTCTTCGACCCATTCCCTTTTGGCTTCGCCTAGCCTGCATTTGAGTCCTCGCAAGATAACCCTATTTGCGGCTTCGACTTTCCCGTTAGTCTGGGGGTGTTTAACTAAGGTAAAATGTTGTTTGGTGCCGAGTTTGGCAATGAAGCTTTGAAAACCTTGGTCGATGAACTGGGTGTTGTTGTCCTGGACGAGCGCTTGTGGGATTCCGAACCGAGCGAGCATGTTTCGTTTGTAAAAATGGAGAATATTATGCGAGGTGATTTTCGCGAGGGCTTCGGCCTTTATCCACTTTGTAAAATAATCTACGACCATGACGAGGAACCTGTTTTGGTATGTCCCTTGCATGAATGGTCCGAGGATGTTCATTCCCCAGCAGGCAAATGGCCACGGGGATGATAATGTATTCAGCTCGTGCGGTGGGGAGAGGTGCATGTTGGCATGTCTTCTATGCCTCTTGACACATTTCTTGACGTGTTCTTTAGTGTCTTGTTGCATGGTCGGCCAGTAGTACCTCGCTCGCAATGCTTTTCGCACTAGGGACTTTCCACCCATGTGTTGGGAATTGATTCCTTCGTGAATTTCCTATAGTATCTCAGGGACCACAGACTCTTCGACTCACTTCAAAAGTGGGATGGAAAATCCCCGACGATACAGTTTATGTTCGAGCACCACATAAGAGCATGCCCATTGTTTGGTCGCAATCGTCTCCCTTTGGTCCATGGGAAGTTCTCCTTTTGTTAGGAAATTGAATATCGGGGTCATCCAGCATGAGTTTTCCCCGATGGCATTTACTTCAGGTAAAGGCGTGGATTTTTCAATGCTCGGGCGAGATAGGGATTCTTGTATGACAGATTTGTTTCTACCTTTCTTCTTCGTACTTGCGAGCTTTGAAAGTATGTCGGCCCGTGTGTTTTGTTCGTGTGGTACGTGAGTAATTTCTGCTCGATCGAACTTTTTCATATGTTCTCTGACCAAGTTCAAATATTTGATGAGGCTGTTGTTCTTAGTATGGTATCCCCCTTGAACTTGAGACGCGACAAGTTGGGAATCAGTGAAAATTTGTATCTCGTGGGCGCCTAAATCCTTGGTTATTCTTAGACCTGCGAGTAAAGCCTCGTATTCTTCCTGATTGTTTGAGGTTAGAAAGGAGAGGTTGAGCGACTGTTCGATCACTACGCCTTCCTTGTTTTCAAGGAGGATTCCTGCTCTGCTCCCGGTTGAGTTGGAGGCTCCATCGACAAAGATGGTCCATTTGTGCTCCTTCCCTGCGGGGGGGGGGGGGGGGGGGGGGGTTATGAGCGGTCATCTCCGTGACGAAATCGGCCAAGGCCTGGGCCTTCAGGGCCTTCCTGCTTTCATACTAAACGTCAGATTCTGAAAGCTCCAAGGACCATTTCAGCATTCGGCCTACCATGTCTGGTCGACCTAAGAGCTATCTCACGAGCTGGTCTATTTGTACGACGGTTGTGTATGCAAGGAAATAGTGTCGGAGCCTTCTCGCTGCATTGACGAGGGACAAAGCCACCTTCTCGATTTGTTGGTATCTGACCTCGGCCCCCTGAAGCTCTTTGCTCATGAAATAAACGGGTTTTTGTCTGTCGTGAGTCTCACGAATGAGGGCCGCACTGACGGCTTCGACAGAGACAACCAGATATATAAATAATGTCTCCCTGTCGACTGGTCTTGATAGCACGGGTGGCTGCAAGAGGCTTTGTTTGAGATGGAGAAGGGCTTGTTCGCATTCCTCGGTCCACTCGAAAGCTACCTCCTTGCGCATGAGTTTGAAGAAAGGCAGGGCGTGTTAAGTAGATTTTGCAACGAAACGGGAGAGTGAGACGAGCATACCATTCAAGACTTGTATGGATTTTTTTTCTAAGTGGGTGTAGGGAGGTCAGAGAAATCTCGGCACTTGTCGGGGTTGGCTTCGATTCCTTGTTCCGTTAGGTAAAAGCCAAGGAACTTGCCTTCCTTAACCTCGAACGTGCACTTCTCGGGGTTAAACCTCATTTTACATTGCCTTGCTTGGGCAAAGACTTCCCTGAGATGGGCCGCATGATCGGTGTCTACTCGAGATTTGATGATCATGTCGTCCATGTATACCTCGAGCATATCTCCGATCTGGTTACAAAAGACTTTGTTCATCATCCACTGATACATTGCTCCGGCATTTTTCAAACCGAAGGGCATTACATTGTATTAATAGTTGCACGAGCTGGTCATGAAAGCAGTGCAGTGTTTGTTACTTATTGCCATTGGGATTTGGTTGTAGCCCGAATATGCATCCATAAAAGATAAAATTTTATAGTCGGTCGAGTTGTCAACCAACGTGTCAATATTAGGCAAGGGAAATACATATTTGGGGCATGCCCGGTTAAGATCGGTATAGTCAATACACATACGTCATTTTCTATTATTTTTCTTAACAAGTACAACATTTGACAGTCGGGTTGAATACCGGGCTTCAGAAATAAAATTTTCCTCTAGGAGGTCTTTTACAGCTTTTTCAGCAGCCTCCGCTTTCTCGGGAGACTGCCTACGCATATGTTGTACTACTGCCCTAACGGCTGGATTAATGGCGAGTTGATGACAGGCGACCTCAGAGTCGAGACCGGGTATCTCTGCAATGCTCCATACGAACAGATATGCATTCTCCCTCAAGCAGGCCTTGATATGCTTTCTCGCTAAGTCGGGGAGTACGGTGCCAATCTTCACCCCTCTGCCCGGGTCTTCACCAAGAAGGATGAGCTCGAAATCCCCATCCGAAATTGGTCGGAGGAGTTCCTGCTTACCGTTGGAGGGTTCGTCTTGATCGAAATTAGTGTCCAGCAAGATCGAATCAACCTTTGGAGGGGACCTATGTACCTCCGCTCTGATGGATTACGGCTCTGACTGCCAAGGCTCTGGTCGCTCTGTTGCAGCTTTCTTGGCGGTCTGTGCCCCAGTGTTGACTGTTCTTTGTCCCTTGACTGCTGTGTTGAAGCATCTTCAGGCGGCTGCTAGGTCGCCTTGAATGGTGGCGACCCCTGCCCTCTTGGTGTAGAACTTCATCTTCAGATGGACAGTGGAGGGCACCGCGGTCAGTTCTGCTAGTGTCGGCCTCCCTGGTAGAAGTATCTTCGCTGAAGGTGACCATAAGCTCCACGTACCCCCACGCTTGGAGGTCGAGCCATTAAAGCCCTGCAAGTCTTACCCTACGTGTGGTGAAAGGTGAGAGTCATCGAGCTGCAGTGTTCTGAACAACTGGTTGTATATCACGTCAACGGAACTTCCCTCGTCGACCAGAATGCGATGAACGTCGAAGTTAGCCATTCTCGCCCTTATCAGAAGAGGGATGGCTGAATTGGGACCCGGGGAAGTTCCTCGAGGTAAAAGGTGATCGACTCTGATCTTCCTTTCACCCTCTCGAAGGTCACTGTTTGTGGGGGAGCCGCGTCAACCAATTTGTCCAACTTCCTCTTTGCTGAATTTACAGTCAAGTCATTAAACCCTCCACCATTTATGACCATGGAGGAGGGGAAGTTTTCCCACCTGCTGTGCGTAGACAAAGGCTCTTGCATATGTTCGGGGACGTAAAAGTCCTCTCGTCTCATGACAGGGAATGCAGTTTGGATGGGGACCGACTCGTTAGATGGTCAGGCATCCTCCTTTACCTCCCTTGTTTCACGGGCATCTCTACGATGGGTGTCACCGCGCCAATATTGCCTGAGTCTCCCCCCTTTTATGAGGGTCTCGATAGCATCCTTGAGATGGACACAATCTTCGGTCAAGTGCCCATGGCTCCAGTGATACTGTAAGTACTTGCTTCGATCTACCCCGGGTTTAGCAGGAGCGGGGCGAGGATGCTTCACGCCTCCGTCCTTGAAATTTGTATTTGTGCACTCCACTAAGATGCGCTTGCGGGAAGTCGTTAGTGGAGTGTACTCAGTGAACCTCCCTGAGGGTCCTCTTTGTTCCCGAGCGTCTCGGGGTTTGTCATCCCTTATCTTCTCTCCAGTTTAACAAGGAGGGGCGGTGTCTTGTCGCGGATGACTGGTAGATCCGTGATTCCTGGGATCTCGGACTCTGTTGGCCGCTTCTCTCTCCTTGTAGTCCATGTAGGCTCTGGCTTTCTCGAGGAGGGCATCGAATGTCCGGGGTGGTTCGATGCCTACGGCCTTTCTGAATTCCTTGCCCGGGAGGAGTCCCCTCTCGAGCAGGTATCTCTTCATGTGATTGGTACAGAGGACCTGGATGGCCTCCTGGTTGAACCGATCAATAAATTCCCTCAGGGTCTCATCGTGTCTCTAGACGATGGCTTCGAGGGCTGCTTCGGTCTTCGGGTATCGTCGCAAAGTGGTGAATGAACTGATGAATTGGTTCTTCAGATTTCGCCAAGAGGTAATTAACCCCAGGGCGAGACCTTTGTACCATTCCATCGCAGCTTTCCTCAGAGTTGTAGGGAACAACCGACATTTGATTGGTCCCTCAACATTGTGATAGTGTAGCATGGCCTCAAACCCGTCTATATGGTCGACCGGGTCGGCGATGCCGTCGTATTCCTTTAGGTGGGGAGGCTTCTCCATGATCGGTGGTGTGATACGGTGGGAGAACTGACTTGAGGTTTTTACGTTTTTTATTCACAAATGTTACGGTTTAGCAAGAGTCACCACCGACTTTTCTTTTATCCAATAAGGAAAGGTGAAAAATCACAGGAAAGACCTTTTAGAGATGTTCTTGAGTTCGGGGGGTAGATTATGAAAAGGGAAGGTATTAGCACCCTTTCCATCCATGGTTTTCCATGGGCTCTTAGTTACTTGCTAGATCACTTGCTTTTTGTTTTGAAATTGTGCTTTGTGAAAGTATTTTGTAAAAGAGGACATTCGTTTAGGAAATCTTTGTAATGATTCTCGTTCGTAAGAATGTATACAAAGACGTTTGTCTTTTTTGAAAATGCTTCCAATGTTTATAATATGTGTGTGTTTGTTTTGAAAATAGCAAGGATATTGGCTGTTGAGAGTGAGCAAGTAACTAAAAGTAATCTACCTACTCAAAAGGTCTTAGATGTGTTTTTCCTCCTTTAGATGTTGCTAAACTTACCATTGTTTTGGTAAGAAGCCCCGTCATTGGATATTTAAGGGACAGGCGTTGGGTCATCCTATGACCATGATAGTAATATTTCGAGATGACTTGGCACTTTTTCTTTAGGGACTAAGATCATTTTGAAAGGCAACTGTGATAGCGTCATCGAGGGACTACGATCTTGTATTTTTTATTCGTTTGTGCTAAGACATCCCACATGCATAACAAGATCATTTTTAGGCAACAAGTGAGATTATCCTAAGGGTGCATATGTGCAAGTGTGTTTGATTGCATGCATTTGTCTTTGATTTTTGGTGGTCTATTTATTGGTTTTATCTTGCCATACACGCCTAATTACTAGCATTTACATTTGAAAGCGATAAATTGCAGAAATGTAAAGTCCTACGCTATTACAATATTTAGGGGATGGGGATACATATTTATGAATGGGGATTGCAAGTAAAAATAATGTCCTAAATTACTATTACAACCATATTGAAATGCATAAGAATGTACAAGAAAATATTAAATGAACTTGTTTTGTTTTAAGAAAATATTTTTTGTCTTTTGTTTTAAGAAATAAAATAAAGTGTGAAAGAAATATTTTTGATGTTTGCTGATTAATGAAATGGAGAGTGACAGCAAAAATAAAAATAAAAAAAAGAAAATAACAAGGGGAAGAAAAAGAGGATCAGCGTGTTGCTAAAAAGAAATCAGAGGTTCTGACCCTGGCATACTGCAGAACAGAAACCTGTTAGTGAAAATGTACAGGTCAGAGGTTCTGACCCTGGCACGCTGCAAAACAAAAACTTGTTAGTGAAAATGTATGAGGTCAGAGGTTCTGACCCTGCTGGGAACACAGTAATTTTCAGAAGTTCTGATATTACTAATAACAAAACAGGCTCCAGAAGTGCTGATGCCAATGAAAGAACTTGGTCTCTCTCTCTATGCTAGTCAGAACATCTGCAATTTGGTTATTTCTCCACAAAATAGAAGACATGCCTAGGACAGTTACAGCAGGTTTCATAGTGCTTCAGAAATAAGGAATATCATAACCATAAATCAGAGGCAAGCATGCCTTTGCTAATCCTAACTCTGAGTTTTAGTTTCTTCAAGAAAGTTCTGAACTGATTCATTCTCTACTTAAGCATATAGATGCGTGAAAATCTCAGAATATTCACAACATCAGAAACATGATATCTACATTATGTTTTTGAGCATGCAGATCTGGTGATGCTTAAGCAATATGGTGAGAGTCAGCAAATGCTTACCTTGTAGCTGGAAGAAGTTCTGTGAACCGGAGTTTATCTCAACTCTGATGATGCTCTGAACAGCTTCTTCATGTACTCAGCAAGTTAAAGGTTTTCAACTTCTGGGGATGGCAAGGAGGTGATGTTCTGACTTCTTTGAATGGGTGGATGGAAAATGTATAGCAATATAAACCCAGCAGCTTAGGCAGTTTCCAACGTGTGGATCAGAAACTGTGTGAATGTTTTTAGTCAAGAAATATTTGAGAATAAGTGGAGTTTTGAATGCAAGAAATCAAAAGTTAATGAGGTTTCATGTGTTGTGTTTTATAGCTCTTGAAACTATTGGAATTTTGGCAGGGGTTCAAGACTTTTCTTTCTCAAAATTTTGATTTCTTTCACAAATTTTTCTCTGGACCCTTTCTTAGTGACCAATGGTGTTCTATTTATAGGCAAAGTTTTTGTGTTGTTTGAAATGTCAAGTAGCACCAACATTATACACTAGATGCTGACTTGCTCTTGAAGCAAGTTCCAAAAAAGGTATGATGGCTGATAGTTTTTAGCTTAGGCTGGAGTAGCAAGCAAGGATTAAGGAAAAGTGAACCTACAAGCAAAATGTAGCGCATGGGCCCTTACTTAATCCTGCACAAAATTATTTCTACCGTACACGTGGAAAGATCCTTTGGACAAAGACTCAAAAGTGGTTGTGAGCATTAATGAGCATTAAATGATGATGAGATTTGTCAAAATCAAAAATCTTGTAATGTGAGATTTTGCATCATTGCCTAACTCTGGGTCAGAAGTTCCATTCAGGACAAACATCCAACTTCTGATCTTCTTACTTTGTATCTTGTTGCCTCAGCAAGCTCTGAAGGATCCTAAGGTTTCCAGTAAACTTCTTTGATTTGCCTCTGAAAACTCTGAACTTAGAGATTCTGCTTTTGTGTAGCATCCAATCTTCTGATCCTCTTACCTTCTGGCTCCAGCATGTTCTGAAGGAGTTTTCAGGCTTCGTATTACGCTTTATTGCCTTCTTTGTATTACTCTAGCAAACTCTGACTGAACTTGCGTAGATGCTGAAAAGCCATGTTCTGACTAAAGATTATGTGTTGAACCACGTTTACAACTTCTGACTGCTCATGTCTGGAGGCTGGCTCGGAAGTTCTGAAGTGTCACTTTTCTTAAATTCTTTAGAAAAAATTCTAAGTATTTAGAATTTGACTTTTCCAAGGTAGAATTTGACTTTTGAACTTCTTGATGAAATAAACTTCATATTCCAACATGTCTTGATGAAATATGATTTTTGAGATTTGATTTTGATCTAAAAGTCAAAATTTGACTTCTAAGTGTATAAATGACCATTTTGCCCTTGTGAATGGCTTGCTTGGAAAGAAATGATAATACCAGGCTTGGATTTTGTACTTGAGAATCCAGGGTGATTTCTTGAGAAATGAGAGGGCAAATTTTGGGGTACAACAGCTGCCCCTGTTCAATCTTCTTTAACCTGAAGAGTTAGATTGGCGAGATTTGCCATTCGTGACTTGAATGTGGAAGATGATTGGACACTAGGGTGCCCAGAAATTTGCACTCGGAGGCGATAGGAGGAATGGGCTTAAAGATGCCATTTGGAGAGGTGATAAAATCTTGTTGGGGATGGGCTTGTAGATGCCATCTAAGAATGCTTGTTGAAATGTAATTTATAAGTTGAACATCAGAATGGCATCCGTTTCTGGAGCGTACCTGAAGGTGTCTTTGAATGAGTATTAGAATGGATTCCGGGTCTGGAGTGTATCTGAATTGTATCATGAGTAGAATCTGAATGAGTATCAGAATGGCTTCCGTGTCTTGGAGCGTAGCTGGACTGTATCAAAAGTAGAATCTGAATGAGTATCAGAATGGATTCCGAGTCTGGAGCGTATCCGAACTGTATCAGGAGGTGTCTTTGAATGAATATCAGAATGGCTTCCGTGTCTTGGAGCGTATCTGGATTGTATCAAAAGTTGAATCTGAATGAGTATCATAATGGCTTCTGTGTCTGGAGCGTATCCGAACTGTATCAAAAGTAGAATCTGAATGAGTATCAGAATGGCTTCCGAGTCTGGAGCGTATCCGAACTGTATCAGGAATGTATATTGTTAATGGTAGCTGTTAATCTTATCCTGAAAAAGGATAAAATGTTAGCTGAAACACAAAGTTATGTTGCATGACATGTATGATGCAATGTAGTCGCTTTATCAATGTTTATGATATATGGATGTAATGTATGTGCATGTGAGCCGATTTGTTGTACTGCTGCTTGATTGAGGAAAATAAATCCCTGAATGCTGCTGAGGATATGTTGAATTTCCATGTCTTAAAGTTGAAGTACTGACGAACTCTTGTTGAGAGAAGTAAATTATGTCGTGGGGGCAATGCCATATATTGCTTGCAAGATCTGCTTGAGGAATCCTGAGAAATTTGACGATTTCTATTAGGGATTAATAGTTTGAAATTTGTTCCGCTGGGGATTAGCTGGGAGTTTCGTTCTGCTGGGGAGTAGCTACGGGTTTTGTTCCGCTGAGGAGTTATTGAAAACTCTGTGGGGAATATGGAGTGGTCTAGAGACGTTTTCCTATCTTTTCAACCTATCAGTAATTGTCTTTCTCATTTTGTTTATTTGTAAACAATGATTATGTTCAAATGCATATGTTCATCAATGAATCATTGGACATTTTTGCAAACAAAACACAATTGTGAAGAAAAGACAAATAGTTTTTGTACTTTCAAAGAGATATCTTTGTATTTACTTTGAGTAAGTATTTGTACAACGGAGACAAACATTCTAGTAAGAGAATGGTGCCATAAAACAAGAAAAATTTATACAAAGAAAGACATCTATGTGTGATAGTCCCATGGGGTTCCCATTCTGCTATAGCCTTCGTATCTCTGAGTATCTTGCCTATTTGCCTTGTCCGAAGATGATTGAATTAATTAGGAACTCCGAGTTTGTCAGTGGAAGCCAAAGGTTATCCGTAAAGTGATTCGACGGGACATAGTCATACGCTTTAATTCCCTAACTTTTGCCTGGACCACCCTTTCGGGTTTTCAGTCCACCGGGAAACCCTTTTTTGCCCAGGTCGCCCTTTCGGGTTTTCAACTTGCCGGGTGTATAATTTTTTTTTAATTTTATCCCTAATATTTGCCCGAACCTTTTTGGTTCGCTGGGATGCCCTTGTTTTGCCTAGGTGTGTCAACCTAGTGGGTCTCTTATGCGTAGTATCTTTTGACTATGTCCGTGTTTGCAGGGTGTGGCAGGTCGTCGCCGTCCATGGTGGTCAAGATTATTGCCCCACCAGAGAATATGTTCTTGATTACAAACGGCCCTTCATAGGTAGGAGTCCATTTTCCCCTGGGATCACTTTGTGGCAAGATGATACGTTTGATCACTAGATCCCCAACTTAATATACTTGGCATCTGACTTTCTTGTTGAAGGCCTTGATCATCCGTTTTTGATACATTTGACCATGGCAAACAACAGTAAGTCTCTTTTTATCAATTAAGTTCAGCTGATCAAGTCGAGTCTGGATCTAATCGTCTTTATTCAAACCTGCATCCTTCATAACCCTCAGAGAGGGGATTTGAACCTTAATAGGCAAAACAAGTTCCATGCCATATACCAAAGAATAGGGTGTTGCCCAAGTTGATGTGCGAGCCGTGGTACGGTACCCGTGGAGAGAGAATGGTAGCATCTCCTTCCAGTCCTTGTACGTGACTGTCATTTTTTGTTTGATCTTTTTAATGTTTTTATTTGCAGCTTTGACAGCACCATTCATCTTTGGCCTATAGGGGAAGAATTGTGATGTTGGATCTTGAATTGCTCGCACAAAGCGGTGATCATAGTGTTGTTAATATTTGTAGCATTTTCAGTGATGATCCTTTTCGGGATACCGTACCGGCAAATGATATTTTGCTTGATGAAGCAGGCAACAACATTCTTAGTAACGGAAGCGAAGGAAGCTGCTTCGACCCACTTTGTAAAATAGTCAATGGCCACTAGGATGAAGCGGTGTCCATTGGAGGCTGTAGGTTTGATCTCCCCAATCATGTCAATTCTCCACATAGCAGAGGGCCAAGGAGCCGTCAAGACATTCAGAGGAACCGGAGGTACGTGCACCTTGTCAGCATAAATTTGACACTTATGACAAGTCCGAGAGTGTTGATAGCAATCTGCTTCCATGGTAGACCAATAATAGTCTGTCCGTAGGATTTTCTTCGCCATCGTATGCCCACTGGAGTGAGTGCCAAAAGTACCTTCATGTAATTCAGCCATGATCTTTTCCGCCTCAATCTTATCCACACACCAAAGTAGAATGGAGTCATGATTGCGTTTTTACAGGATGCCATTACTCAAGAAGAACTTAGCAGAGAATCTCCTTAAGAACTTCTTATCATTGATTGAGGCTCCTTTTGGATATTCTTGGGCCTCGAGATACCTCTTGATTTCATGAAACCAAGGCTGGTCCACTACCTCTTCAGTACTAATCTCGTGACAGTGTGTTGGTTCATCCATTCATTTGATGGTGATCTGGGGAGCCTCGTTATCCCAATTAAGTTTAAACATAGATGACATTATGGCTAGAGCGTCTGCTAGCTGATTTTCTTCTCGCGGGAAATGCTCGAAGGTAATCTTCTCAAAATGTGGTAGCAATGTCAAAACATGTTCTTTGTAAGGGATAAGATTTGGGTGCTTAGTGTCCCATTCCCCTTTGATCTGACTGATGACCAAAGCTGAATCTTCAAGCACATCTAAGGATTTTCCCAAGTCTATGGCAGCTCTGAGACGAAAGATGCACGCTTCGTATTCCGCCATGTTGTTTGTACAATTGAAGCAAAGTCTAGCAGTAAATGGAGTATGACACCCTTCCGGAGATATGAGTACAGCGCTGATACCATTACCAAGTGCATTGGATGCCCCATCAAAGAACGGGGTCCATCAGGATCCTTGTTCAGGTTCGTCGTATGGCCTGATTCCTTCACAGTTGTCTAATGTCATGATGTCTTCATCCAGGAATTCAAACTTCATGGGCTGATAATCTTCTACAGCTTGATGGGCAAGATGATCAGCTAGCACACTGTCTTTTATAGCTTTTTGGATAGTATATTGTATGTCATATTCTGTTAGGATCATTTGCCATCTAGCTATTCTCCCAGACAGAGCAGGCTTTTCGAAGATGTATTTTATCGAATCCATCTTAGATATCAACAAAGTAGTATGAGTCAGCATATACTATCTTAGCCAGCGAGCAGCCCATGCCAGAGCGCAGCAAGTTTTCTCGAGCAGTGAATATCTAGTTTCCCAGCCGGTAAACTTTTTGCTCAGGTAGTAAATAGCGTGCTCTTTTCAGCCAGAGTCGTCATGCTGCCCTAATACACACCCCATTGAGTTCTCTAAAACAGTCAGATACATGATCAGTGGTCTTCCCTCGACTGGTGGCATCAAAATAGGAGGATCTTATAAGCATTCTTTTATTTTTTCGAAAGAAGTTTGGCATTCATCATTCCATTTGACTACTTGTTCTTTCTTCAATAGTTTGAAGATTGGCTCACAAGTAGCGGTTAGGTGAGATGAATCTGGCAATATAGTTCAGGCGCCCCAAGAATCCTCTGACTTCCTTCTCAGTACGAGGAGCAGACATTTCTTGTATTGCTTTAACCTTGGTAAGATCGACCTCAATGCCCTTGTTGCTGACGACAAAACCTAAAAGTTTACCGGTCCGTACTCCGAATGTGCACTTGTTTGGATTCAATCTTAGCTTATACTTCTTCAATCTTTCAAACAACTTTTGTAAGTGATCCAAGTGCTCTTCTTCTGTTTGTGATCGGGCTATCATGTCATCTACGTAGACCTCTATTTCATGATGTATCATGTCATGAAACAAAGCTACCATGGTTCACTGATAGGTTGCCCCAGCATTCTCCAGTCCGAATGGCATCACTTTATAGCAGAATGTGCCCCCATTGTGTGACAAATGTAGTTTTCTCCATGTCTTCAGGTGCCATTTTGATTTGGTTGTAACATGAGAATCCGTCCATGAAGGAAAACACTTTGTGCTGGGCCGTATTGTCAACCAGGATATCTATGTGGGGGAGTGGAAAATCATCTTTAGGGTTGGCCCTATTCAAATCTCTATAGTCCATGCACATTCGTACTTTGCTGTACTTTTTAGGCACGGGAACAATGTTGGCAACCCATTGGGGATAGGAAGTGACAGCCAAGAATCCAGCATTGAATTATTTCATGACTTCCGCTTTGATCTTGTCTGACAGATCAGGTCTCATGCGGCAGACTTTTTATTTTACTGGTGGACAATCTTCTCTTGTTGGCAGACGATATACCATGATGTCTGTATCAAGTCCCAGCATGTCTTCATATGACCAGGCGAAGATCTCCATATAATCACGCAATAGCTGAATCAGACGCTCCTTGACACTCGGCTCTAGATTGGCACCCACCTTGATTTCTTTTTTATCATCCTCGATACCCAAGTTGATTGTATCCACCAGTTCCTCATGAGGTTGAATAGCTCTTTCCTCTTGTTGTAGTAGTCTGGATAGTTCTCCCGGTACTTCACAATCTTCCTTACCTTCGTCTTCGGCTTGGTAGATTAGATTCTCAGAGTCACAAAAGGCCATAGCAGTATCGTTACCCATGGGATCCGGAATGGAGGGGTACTTGCATTTGTGAGTGTGGGTGTGTGTAAGGGTATAACCATCTTTTAAAAATAAAATGTAAAAGAAAAACAATGAGCACAAAAAGTTTGTATGTGAAAAACGTCCATGATTCATTGAATTTCATATGAAGATGAAATAAAAACCCTTACAAATGGACCATTGTGCCTCGGGCAAGACACAAGGTTTTAAATGTGCGAATTGTCTGTGAATATTACAAGTCCAACAGAAATGTAAAAGACAGATTACTGAGGGATGAAAGTTATTGGGACAAAGTCACTGGCTTCCAAATTGTGGAGTCCTCTGTTGACAGTAGGAAATATCCAATCCTCCAAGTTTCAATCCTCTTCACCATCTTCCACCGCATTGACCTCTCGGTTGCTAATCTTCAAGGGTGGCCCTCCAGCACGGGCACGACGCACAGCCTTCTGAGCACTTGAAGTAAACCCTAAGCCAAACTTGTCAGATTTATACATAATGTCCGGAAGTTTCCCCCAGATGGTGCATCCACCCTCTTCTATTACTGCTTTGGCATCCTTTAGAGATGACATCCGGAGCGGAGGTTTTGTAATCATGGGAATATGGGACACAGTCTTGGTTACTGCTACCTCTTGAGAGACTTCTTCGAAATGTTGAAAAGGAGTTTCGATGAACTCGCCATCCAATTCTACATACCGGAAGGAATTGAGGTGGCTAATCATATACTCTTCCTCTCTGTGGACTGTGATAATCTTTCCATGGACCGGATATTTCAGCATCTGGTGTAGTGTAGAGGTGACAGCACCGGCATTATGGATCCATGACCGTCCTAGCAGACAGGAGTAAGAGGGGCGGATGTCCATTACATAGAAGGTTGAGTTGAAAGTTTGAGTCCCAACCTTTATGGGGATATCCACTTCTCCGTGGACCATCCTCTTTGAGCCATCAAATGCTCTTACGACTATGTTACTGGGTTTCAACGTTAATCCTTCGCAGTCCAGTCTGTCGAGAACTTTCTTCGGTAAAACATTCAAAGATGAACCAGTGTCCACCAAGACATGAGCCAGAGTTGTTCCTCTACATTCCACATAAATATGTAATGCCTTCCTTCCCCTTGCTGTCAGGTTAGCATCCAAGAAGCCTAGGTCGTTATCCGTCGTCAAGCTGGCCACACAATCTTGAAATTGATCAGCAGACGTCTCTTGAGGCACATGGGCTGTCTTTAGAAACTTCACCAGAGCTTTCGCATGTTCCTCTGAACACAGTAACAAAGCTAGCATGGATATTTTGGAGGTAGTTTGCCCCAACTGTTCAACTACGTCGTAGTCGCTCCTCTTTATTATTCTCAGGATCTCCTCCATTTCCTTCTTGGAGGTTTCGGGGATAGTCAGTGGTTGAGCCTTCGTCCGGACAGGCTCTTCTAGAATACTTTTTCCTCGAGTTTCAGCAGTAGGAGTATTGGTAGGGATAACAGCAGGGGGTGTGTCGTCTTTATTGATAGGAGCACTTGCACATATGATTATTGGTACAGAAGTAACCTTTGGAGCAGCCACGGGTCCAAAAATTGCCTTTGGGGGGGAAATTTCTAGAGAGAAGATTCTACCGCTTTGGGTAATCTTATTGGTTCCGGCAATATTGCTAATGTCGGAATCTTCTTCTTCGGAGCTCATCTCTTCCGCGGCCAGCCCATCTTGTTTGATACCATGGTAGTAGATGTCTCCACCGTAATTCCATGGCACAGTTTTGTCTGATTCATACGGGACTGGCCCAGGCATTGTGATTATAAGAGGAGTAGTTTTTGGAACCGATGTAATCCCAACGGGTCTTTTGGGGACCCTGGAAGAATTGGCGGAGATGGTGATGATTGAAACATCTTCAACAGGAATAGGTGAAACAGGAGTACTTTCAAACAGAATCTCTTTGTTGTCTATCAAGCGTTGAATGCCTGCTTTCAGAAAAGGGCAAACAGTTGGTGAGGATAAGCAAAGATGGCAGTCTTTATTACAACCCGGGAATACACCGACTTTCAACAAGTTTATCTTAATGATTGGGAGTGGATTCAAGATTTCATCAACTGTAGTAACAAACAAATCTTCTTCTATTACATTGGTGTTGTGACCATGCCTAGGCATAGGAGCAGAAATGATGTTTGGCTTCTCGGGTGCACCAAACTCAATCTCTTTTGCCTCTATAAGGTCTTTAATCTTGTTTTTCAGGGCCCAACAGTTGTTGGTGTCATGACCCAAACTTTCGAAATGATATGCGCAACGGGCATTTGGGTGATAATAAGGGAACGCTGTGTTGGGGTTCTTGGGAGCTTCTTTTAAAGTTGCCAAATTGGATTTCAGAAGATGCGGTAAAACCTGGGCTAGAGTCATATTGATTTTGGTGAATTGTCGGACTGGTCTTTCCACCCTCGGTTGATTACCTCTTGGTTGATCAGATGTAGGCTTTGGGATCATAACAGCTCCTACCATTGGTCGACGTTCAACTCTCCTTTGGTTCCTTTAAGACAGAAAATACCTCATTTTCCCAGTGAAAGGATTTCTCACAACTGTAGAGGCTGATGAATCTTTCTGAATCTTTCCACTTTTTATGCCAGCTTCCACCCTCTCTCCGGTTAGTATTAACTCAGTAAATCCTGCATATGAGCTTCCAATCAGATGGTTGAAGAAAAGGCCCGATAGAGTGCCTAAGAACATATCCACCAACTCCCTTTCAGACAGAGGGGGTTGAACTCTCCCAGCTAGATCTCTCCATTTCTGCGTGTAATCCTTGAAACCCTTATTTGAAACCATAGCCATACTCTGAAGTTGAGTACGGGTAGGCGCCAAATCTGCATTATATTGGTATTGCTTATAGAAATCTGCGGCAAGATCTTCCCAGTTGTGGACGTCTGCCCTTTCCAATTGGTAAAACCAATCGAGTTGTGTTCCAGATAGGCTATCTTGGAAAAAATTCACCCACAGGTCTTTGTCAGCAGAGTGCGGATGGATCTTTCTTACATATGATCGGAGGTGCATCTTAGGACATGGCACCCCATCATATTTTGCAAACAACGGCACTTTGAACTTTGGTGGGATCACAATTCCCAACACTAGTCCCAAATCTTCAAAGTCTAGACCTGGTACCCTTTGTATTTCCATAGCGTTCAAGCGTTCTTCAAGATGTCTGTACTTATCATCTGCTGGAGGATATTGTTCCTCGGAGTAGTCTTCCTCTCCTTCCTCTTCTTCAGATTCTGACGGAACCACTGTTTCCTTTCCTTTTCCTTCATCATATGTTGTTTCAAAATTCAAGGTTCTTCTAGTCTATCCTTGAAACCTTCTCCCTGTTATTACAACACCGGTTGGTTTTTTCTCTTTCTTCTTCTTCTCTTTGGCCAACAAAGTTTTCAATTCCTCATGTCCTTTGGCTAGGGTCATGAGTAATTGTTGAAACTACGTGTTTTGAAATTGAATATCTTTGAGTGTCTGCTCAAGATCCATCTTACTGAAATAAACAGTAGAGAGATGAGGAAACTCGTTGCAAAAGACTTGTTTATGTTATGATGAATGAAGATGCAGTATGCAAATGATTTCAAGGAAATTTAGAGATTTAAATTTGTTCAAACCAAAAAGGAACACACGTCATATTAAAAATCCAATTTTGAATACATCATGCCTCCTTGGGCTTTCAATGAAAGAAACAAAATACAACCGAACTCCTAAGACAAAAAGACTGAATGCTTCATCTTTGGAGCAATGTAGGCATTTAGGTTTTTCTCTTCATGAAGCAGTTTGGTGAGCTCCAGAACCTTCTTCTCATTGGTGTAATACTGGGATTCAAAGGTGTCTCGCTCTTCCTTAAACTGAACCCAAGCTTTCTGCAGGTCTTCGAGAGAGGTAAGCATGTCAGGATGAAGAACAGTGTATGGGACGTCTCCTTCAATAACAGGCTCAATGATGACAGGAAGGATGGGAGGGTAAGGCATCAAAAGACTCTGGGCACGATCCCGTACCCACTTAAGGTAAGGCTCGAGAGGGATGGAGTTTTTATGTCCCAAAGTTCTACTGTCCACCATTTTCACCATTCCCCAAGCACGTGCAAACCTCTGGCGGTAACCTTGGTCTTCTTTGTTGTAGTCGAACACCAGACCTTGGATGAGCATCTCATGAGAGCCGTCTCTTCGGGCATACCCAAACTGTCGAAGAGCTAAGCATAGGTTATAGGTGATACCTCCCCTAACACCAAGTAGAGGTATGTTAGGGAACTCCCCACAGCGGTCAATGCTAGAGACATTTTCCCAGGATCTCGAACACCAACGAATATCATAATGGGTGAGAGACATCATCCTTTGAGACCAAGTCAGTCTTTGCTCGTTCTTCAATGCTGACTGAGGCAGGTGCGAAGTGAACCATTTAGCGAGTAGGGGGATACAACACAAAAGAGTACCTCTTTTCTTCATGGTGCGGGTATGAAGGCAATGCAAGATGTCTCCCAGTAAGGTAGGTACAGGATTGCGAGAGAGAAAGACTTTGATGGCATTAACGTCTATGAATTGGTCTGAATTGGGGAACGGAACCAGACCATAAATGAGAAGAGCCAGGACATCTTCGAAAGCTTGAAAATCCATGTCGTCCCAGAATGAACGAGCCTTTTCCAATAGAAACTTAGCTAGAAAGCCTTTAACCCCGCTTCTTGTCTCCCAATTGGCTATGATGTCTACTCTCTTTAGATGCAAAGCTTCAGCGATGACCTCAGGTTCTGGAATCTCTTCTAGACCGGTGAATGGTATCTAATCAAGCACGGGCACCCCTAAGAGTAGAGAGAACTCTTCCAGTGTAGGTACCAATTGATAGTCCAGGAAAGTGAAATAATGATGCACGGGATCAAAGAATTGGAACAGTACACACATCATCTCTTCTTGGAAACTGGATGCAGCCAAACTGAGAAGTCGACCGTATTTCTTGGTGAAAGGAGAATCCTCGGGAACTCTTGAGGCTAACTCTTGAAGTTGAGGGTGTGCTTTTATGAAGCTGATTCAAATGGTGTTTCTTCGGACAGAATTCATGACCTACAAAACAAAAACAAAGATAAACTTCTAAATCCTTGAAATGGTTAGTGAGCATGCTTATGATGTTTATGATGTTATGTACAAGTATATACACACAAAGCAAACAAATCCCTATGTTTTAGGCTTGCATGAGGCTTTATAGGTAAGTACCCTCTTGAAGTTTAATTGGCTCAAACATGTCCTAGTAATAGTGATCGGGTTCTAAAGGATCTCAATATCACCGACCTTTCTCTTGGGCGTTATCTCAGCACAATCAATCTTTTCTTGCGGCCGAGATATCCCAAAAGTCTAGCCTCAATGAGTGTAGTATCGAGTATCAACCAATTTTCATCTCTACACCGAACCAGCTATCTCACTACGTCTTAATGGCCAAGTTTGTTCAATTAGGATTCTAAAGTCCGTTAGTGCTTCATGACGCCACTCAGCGGCCCTGTATTCTCCTCGATTCACCACAAGGGATACCGGTACCCACAAATGCGTCACACTAACATAGCCATTGTTTCAACCAAATCGGTCTATGTCGTACAGTTTCCACAATCTATTGCTATTTACCTAAAAATGTGTCCCAGATCCGGGTGGAGGATCAAAGCAAGCCCAAATAGAGAACCAAATGTAAAGCATACAAATCAAATAATGAAAGCAAGTAAATGTGATCTAACCCTAAGGTAACCCCAGTTTTATTAGTCCCCAGTAGAGTCGCCAGTTCTGTGATACAGTGGGAGAACTGACTTGAGGTTTTTGCGTTTTGTATTCGCAAATGTTGCAGTTTAGCAAGAGTCACCATTGAATTTTCTTTTATCCAATAAAGAAAGGTGAAAAAGCACATGAAAGACCTTTTAGAGATATTCTTGAGTTCGGGGGGTAGATTATGAAAAGGGAAGGTATTAGCACCCTTTCCATCAATGGTTTTCCATGGGCTCTTAGTTACTTGCTAGATCACTTGCTTTTTGTTTTGAAATTATGCTTTGTGAAAGTATTTTGTAAAAGAGGCCATTCATTTAGGCAATCTTTGTAATGATTCTCGTTCGTAAGAATGTATACAAAGACGTTTGTCTTTTTTGAAAATGCTTCCAATGTTTGTAAGATGTGTGTGTTTGTTTTGAAAATAGCAAGGATATTGGATATTGAGAGTGAGCAAGTAACTAAAAGTAATCTACCTACTCAAAAGGTCTTAGATGTGTTTTTCCTCCTTTAGATGTTGCTAAAATTACCATTGTTTTGGTAAGAAGCCCCATCATTGGATGTTTAAGGGACGGCCGTTGGGTCATCGTATGACCATGATAGCAATATTGTGAGATGACTTGGAACTTTTTCTTTAGGGACTAAGATCATTTTGAAAGGCAACTGTGATAGCGTCATCGAGGGACTATAATCTTGTATTTTTGATTCGTTTGTGCTAAGACATCCCACATGCATAACAGGATCATTTTTAGGCAACAAGTGAGATTACCCTAAGGGTGCATGTGTGAAAGTGTGTTTGATTGCATGCATTTGTCTTTGATTTTTGGTGGTCTATTTATTGGTTTTATCTTGCCATACACGCCTAATTACTAGCATTTACATTTGAAAGTGATAAATTGCAGAAATGTAAAGTCCTACGTTATTATAATATTTAGGGGATAGGGATACATATTTATGAATGGGGATTGCAAGTAAAAATAAAGTCCTAAATTACTATTACAACCATATTGAAATGCATAAGAATGTACAAGAAAATATTAAATGAACTTGTTTTGTTTTAAGAAAATATTTTTTGTCTTTTGTTTTAAGAAATAAAATAAAGTGTGAAAGAAATATTTTTGATGTTTGCTGATTAATGAAATGGAGAGTGACAGCAAAAAAAGAAATAAAAAAAGAAAATAACAAGGGGAAGAAAAAGAGGATCAGCGTGTTGCTAAAAATAAATCAGAGGTTCTGACCCTGGCATACTGCAGAACAGAAACCTGTTAGTGAAAATGTACAGGTCAGAGGTTCTGACCCAGGCACGCTGCAAAACAGAAACCTGTTAGTGAAAATGTATGAGGTCAGAGGTTCTGACCCTGCTGGGAACACCGTAATTTTTAGAAGTTCTGATATTACTGATAACAAAACAGGCTCCAGAAGCGCTGGTGCCAATGACAGAACTTGGTCTCTCTCTCTCTATGTTAGTCAGAACATCTGCAATTTGGTTATTTCTCCATAAAACAGAAGACATGCCTAGGACAGTTACAGCAGGTGTCATAGTGCTTCAGAAATAAGGAATATCAGAACCATAAATTAAAGGCAAACATGCCTTTGCTGATCCTAATTGTGAGTTTTAGTTTCTTCAAGAAAGTTCTGAACTGATTCATTCTCTACTTAAGCATATAGATGCGTGAAAATCTCAGAATATATACAACACCAGAAACATGATATCTACATTGTGTTTTTGAGCATGCAGATCTGGTGATGCTTAAGCAATATGGTGAGAGTCAGCAGATGCTTACCTTGCAGCTGGAAGAAGTTCTGTGAACTGGAGTTTATCTCAACTCTGATGATGCTCTGAACAGCTTCTTCACGTACTCAGCAAGTTGAAGGTTTTCAACTTCTGGGGATGGAAAAGAGGTGATGTTCTGACTTCTTTGAATGGGTGGATGGAAAATATATAGCAATATGAACCCAGCAACTTAGGCAGTTTCCAACGTGTGGATCAGAAACTGTGTGAATGTTTTTTAGTCAAGAAATATTTGAGAATAAATGGAGTTTTGAATGCAAGGAATCAAAAGTTAATGAGGTTTCATGTGTTGTGTTTTATAGCTCTTGAAACTCTTGGAATTTTGGCAGGAGTTCAAGACTTTTCTTTCTTAAAATTTTGATTTCTTTCACAAATTTTTCTCTGGACCCTTTCTCAGTGACCAATGGTGTTCTATTTATAGGAAAAGTTTTTGTGTTGTTTGAAATGTCAAGTAGCGCCAACATTATACACTAGATGTTGACTTGCTCTTGAAGCAAGTTCCAAAAAAGGTACGATGGCTGACAGTTTTTAGCTTAGACTGGAGTAGCAAGCAAGGATTAAGGAAAAGTGAACCTACAAGCGAAATGTAGCGCATGGGCCCTTACCTAATCCTGCACAAAAGTATTTCTACCCTACACGTGGAGAGATCCTTTGGACAAAGACTCAAAAGTGGTTGTGAGCATTAATGAGCATTAAATGATGATGAGATTTGTCAAAATCAGAAATCCTGTAATGTGAGATTTTGCATCATTGCCTAACTCTGGGTCAGAAGTTCCATTCAGGATAAACATCCAACTTTTGATCTTCTTACTTTGTATCCTGTTGCCTCAGCAAGCTCTGAAGGATCCTCAGGATTTCCAGTAAACTTCTTTGATTTGCCTCTGAAAACTCTGAACTTAGAGATTTTTCTTCAATCTAGCATCCAATCTTCTGATCCTCTTACCTTCTGGCTCCAGCATGTTCTGAAGGAGTTTTCAGGCTTCGTATTACGCTTTATTGTCTTCTTTGTATTACTCTAGCAAACTCTGACTGAACTTGCGTAGATGCTGAAAAGCCATGTTCTAACTAAAGATTATGTGTTGAACCACTTTTACAACTTCTGACTGCTCATGTCTGGAGGCTAGCTCAGAAGTTCTGAAGTGTCACTTTTCTTAAATTCTTTAGAAAAAATTCTAAGTATTTAGAATTTGACTTTTCCAAGGTAGAATTTGACTTTTGAACTTCTTGATGAAATAAACTTCATATTCCAACATGTCTTGATGAAATATGATTTTTGAGATTTGATTTTGATCCAAAAGTCAAAATTTGACTTCTCAGCGTATAAATGACCATTTTGCCCTTGTGAATGGCTTGCTTGGAAAGAAATGATAATACCAGGCTTGGATTTTGTACTTGAGAATCCAAAGTGATTTCTTGAGAAATGAGAGGGCAAATTTTGGGGTACAACAGGGGGAATGGGTGCCTCCATGATAGCTTGTGACAAGGGACCGCATAGGTCGTCCCCGTCACTCCGTTCGGGCGAGCGAGACAAAGATCTGACGTAGTGGCGGTTATGGTGGCCCTGGTCGCGCAGAGCGGTCCTTAGGCGGTATGGTTGCTCGTTGTTTCCCCCGTTTCTGTCTCCAGGGGGTCTTCGTTCTTGAAGCGAGGGGTCGTGATCGCGTCTCCCCGTATCAACGGGCTGGTCCCTTTCCAATGCGGGGCGTCGCCCGATTGGTCAGGGAGAAGGGCTTCGAGAGACGACCCGACTACGTCTCCGCAGGGGAGATTGGGAATGTTCCTCTGCTTGTCGAGGAGGAGGAGGTTGAGGTCTCCTGTGTCTTCTTGGGGATCTCCGATCGTCTTCGAGTGCCATCAATCTTTTTCCCTGAGTGAAGATCAGGTAGTTGGTCTGATTTATCGTCGCGACTAGTGCCCTGGTCGTGGCGTCTGCCCCAGCAGGAACGGGGACCTCATGGAACTGATCGTGTTGGTAGTTCTGGGGAGGTGGCCGATCATATTCGAGTCGATGAGACAGTGATGATGATGAAGCAGTTGGCGTCGCTGATCTTACCAAATCAGAGATGGACCGTCACAGCTAGCTCGGGCAGAAGTTGAATGAGATGGGGGGGGACCTGCAAGACACTCTGATGGCAAAGTAAGTTGTGAAATGAGCAAGCAAGTATGAGTTCAAAGAAAAATGATGAATTAAATACCTGACCCTCTTAGGAGAGAGGGTATTTATAGCCCCTGCCGTTGGGCCAAGGTTCCCACTATTGGGCCACGTTGAGGCCTAATAACATGAACTTCCAGGGCTTACGTGTGTATGAAGTCCAGAAAGTGGACTCCCCCTGGTCAACTGCTCCATGATAACAGGATTGGACCCGTGATTTTCGGAGGGCAGTTTAAGATGGCTGTCGTGGGATCGTGGGCCACGTCCTCCAACGATCGGGTGGGGAGTTGCCCAAAGGTCTCTAACTTGAGCTGTTTTTGGGCTTCTCATTCGAAGGGCAAGTGTAGGCCCAATCCAGATCAGTAACCAAAAAACCTTTCTCAATCAGTTGTCCCACATTCATCAGATTGCTTTTCATGCCAGGTACATATCACACATATTCTGGATCACTGCTACTTTCCCATTGTTTAAAATGACTCTAACATTTTCCATACCTTCTACATTGAGGTATTTATTACCAGTACATCTGATCTTTGTACTCTTCCCAAAGTCAAAATCAACCAATCATTTATTGTTTCTAGTAAGATGGTTTGAACACCCTGTGTCCATATACCACCATTCTGGTGAATTCATATCATCAGATTCAGAAGCCAACAATAGCACAGGTTCACCATCAGACTCTCCTTTGGCTATATTTGCTTCTTCTGACTTCCTTTCTTTGTTTGACCAACAATATTTGGCATAGTGACCAAAATTCTTGCAGCAGTAACACTGAACATTCTTCTTGTTAGACTTCTCCTTTCCCTTTTGGATATTCTTCTGCCTATCAGAGGTTGAAGCTTCTTACCTTTGACCACCATTAGTTTTTTTCCTGGCTTTTAACCAAGTCTGCTTCTAATACTTCTTACCAGAAGTTGCTTTCAGAGCCTACTGCTCTACTTCCCTCTCAAAAGTTCTCTCAGTCATACGCAACTCATGCGCCTCTAGACTATTTTGCAGCTTTTTAACTCTCATGGTGCTCAGATCTTTAGAATATTCAATTGCTACCACAATGTAATCAAATAGGGAAGTTAAAGATCTCAATACCTTCTCTATGATTACTTGTTCAAAAAGGGTTTCTCCACAAGCTTTCATCTCATTAGTGATCAGAATCACTCTAGAGATGTACTCAGAAACCTTCTCGTTGTCCTTCATGTTGAGATTCTCATATTACTTTCTGAGAGATTGGAGGTTCACCTTCTTCACTGACGCGTCACCACCGTAACATTTGACCAGTGTGTCCCACGTAACCTTTTCTATTTTAGAGTCGTCAATCTTCTCAAACACATTTGCATCCACACGTTGATGGATGTAGAATAATGTCTTCTAACCTTTCTTCCTTATCGCCTTCTGCATTGTCTTCTGTGCCTCTGTCGCGTCTGCTGCTAACAGAGCATAGCCATCAGTGACAAGATCTAACACATATTGAGAGCCAAACAACACACACATCTGGATCTTCCAACAATTCCAGTTTTTTTCATCAAACACTAGAAGCTTGGAATTAATATCGTTGTTTCCATTTATCTTCAACCTTGTGCAGTTCACTAAAAAAACTCACTAAAACACAGTATTTTCCAAATCTCACAGAATCAGACAAAAATGTGATTCTCAATCACACAACACCTCACTGCTCACTCGTGTTTCCCGTGTTCGCCGTGGATTTCAAACCAAACCTCTAGATACCAATTGTTGATGCACAAAGGAGATATAAAAGACAAAAGGAATATATTGAATGACGATTATAAAATAAGGAGTAATAAATTACATTGACCTACCTACTACTAGGTTATTCATACACAAAATTAGGGTATAATAAAATACTAAAATACCCTCTAACAAACTTAGTTAATAAGATATTCCTAAAATATAAATTATTTCTAACATTTTAGTGGCGGATAAATATCTTTGTGTGATTGTCTTAGTGGCGTGTAAAAATCAATGTGATTGTCTTAGTGGCATGTAAAGATCTTTGTACGATTGTCTTAGTGACATGTCTGCATTTCATCATTATGACATGACATATGCATTCCTGTGTGGTGCCTTAGTGGCGAATAATTTTTTTCATTGAAATGGAATGAATTCTTTGTGGTGCCTTAGTGGCGGACTGACTATACCCGAATCATGTAGTTTAAGAGCATGCATGTTTTGCATCTAACTCTTTGTGATAGTTGTTGATGGTGTTGTTAATCTTGAGTTAATTACTGTATATGTATTTGGTTATGATTACCGTTAGATATTAATAACTTTGGTGAATCTTTCTTTTATTTAATTCTCTTTTATATATATATATATATATATATATATATATATATATATATATATATATATATATATATATATATATATATATATATATATATATATATATATATATATATATATATATATATATATATATATATATATATATATATATATATATATATATATATATATATATATATATATATATATATATATATATATATATATATATATATATATATATATATATATATATATATATATATATATATATATATATATATATATATATATATATATATATATATATATATATATATATATATATATATATATATATATATATATATATATATATATATATATATATATATATATATATATATATATATATATATATATATATATATATTTCTAATTTTTAACTCTTGTTTAATTTATTTTTGACATGCATTACATTTACAACCAACATTTTAAGTAAAAATATAGAGTTCCAAAGTGATTGATGTTGCTTGATGCCTGATTGCAAAAAAGAATGTATTTTTAAAAATAACATTACGTTGTAGTAAATTGACCGCATTACTTTTTGACATTTCTATTTAGCATTTTCCATTGAATTAGAAATGCGGTGATTTTCCGCTTATAATTTTTAATTGTTGTCGAGTTTAATTAATTTCAAGACCTTTTTATTTTTTCTTAGACAATCATTTTTTATAAATTAGTATCATATCTTATATGAAAATCTAGAACGATACATCATTGAAGTTGGAGTTTCCCAAAATATGGTGTGAATGAACACTACACATAATAATTGACAATAAATGAAAGAATTATATCACTAATAAAATATATTATGTATCTAAGATCTTAGGAATTTACTCCAAGACGCAAGATGATCAATCTAACAAATTATCTAGCCATCTCAAAACACTATGGAAAAAATTGGACAACTTCAGCCTCATCCCTTCTTGATATTGTTCCAATAACTTCCACAATGTTGTATTTAACAATTAAGAATTAATACAAAAATAAATTAAGTATAGCATATATGAAGATGTTATATTAGATGTATAGTGAGACAGAAAAATATAAGATTATAAATGATAATATTGTAGAGAGTATTTTGATAGCACTTATAATATAAAAAATGGTAAAAATAAATTTAAGTGATTTAAATATGCAGGTAAAAGACATTTAAATTATATTGTAAGTAAAATAAATCAAATGAAGATGAGTCAAATAATTATATATAATAAAAACTAAAAAAATTATTATAAAAACTATTAAAAATAAATATCCATAATTGGGATAGAAACGTAATTTTAATAGAACATCACAATAAAATTTAATTTATGTTGTCAACTTCACTTAAAGACTTAATTATTAATGTTGTTAAAATAATTATTTTTAAAATAAAATAAAAGTTGATTGAAAAAACAGCTGGCTTCAGACCTTCAATAATAAATTATAGAAAAGGTAAGGTGAAATATTTAAAAGAAAACATGAAGGCACTATGGAAAACAAAATTGTAGAAATTAACATGTGATATTGGGCGCCATCTTTAGTAAGAGACCTCTCTCCCGTGAAAATCCGAATTTTTTATTCACTTGTAAGTATTTTGTGGGGTTTAAACCCCCGCTGTTTCAAAGATTTTTTTTTTACAGTTTTCTGAGGTTATGAACCTCCGCTATATCTTGAAAAAAACAAACCCCAGAGAATAATACGCTTACGTGAAAGACCTATGACATATTCCAGAATGATTAGCACCTATACAGTGTATACAACACAATCAATTAAAAGTTTCAAATAAGATAATATTAATTAGATTTCAAATAAAATAATAATATCTAATATAGTGTAATAACATTTCAAGTAAATATTTAAGTATATGTAGATATTTATCATATATTTCAGAAAATAAATAGTAAACTTTATTTGTTAAAAAATGCATCAAACATTATAATATGATATATTTGGACATTTGTATAAATTTTTTTTAGAGCGTAAATCGTACTATCAAGCAATAATAAAATATTTAAAATAATTTGGCAAAGATTAAACAATATCTTAGGACATATTAAAAATTAAATATATTAAATTCCTTTGTAATTATCACATTTATCACAAAAAAAATTCTTATCTAATTATTAAAATTGTTAATTTATAAATACCAATTATTTTTTAATATTAATATATAAGTTTAAATAAATATTATTGTCAGAAATTAGATCTTAAATCAATAATTTTCATCTATTTGAACCAACTAACATATATATTATATTAGTTAAGTCATTTTACCCACCCTTTATCATGTACAAATTTCAACACAACATTGTTAATAAATATTTTAATTATTAATAACAAAGAATAAAATAATAAATAATTAAAGTATTATATTTTCTATAATATTTAACTAAAGATTCCTTTACATAAGGTGGACAAATATCTCTTTATTGAGAGAAAAAAATATTATTTAAAAATATATATATATAATTGTTAATTATAATTTTTTATATTTATATATGTATTATTATATTTATGGAATTCTAAATAGGACGTCATCGTTTAAGAATACTCTCTTAAAGAATGATTTATGGACACTCCTTTATCAGTCATGACGTGTAAAGTCCTTAATTAAGGAAGAGAAAATTCACTATTATTTTTAAAATTGTAAATGGTCAATAATTCTTCCTAATTAGGAGAGAGCGGTTATCGCTATTTAAGTTATCCAAATCTTAAGCCTAAAAGATCTTTATAAATACTTCTAAGGGAGAGAGGACAAATCATTACACTCTCAAAAACATAGTTAGTGCTTAACTCACATTAATCACATCTTTCATATACTTAAACCTAAGCATATCGTCCATCAACAAAATCTCTCATCAGATAAGTACTAACCAGACAAAATTTCTCACTACCGTAAATAAGTACTAACCACCATTACAGATGATATACTTATTAAAGTCTTTGAATCTCTTTATTTACGCACACATATACTTTTTAACCAATACAATATATTGTATAAGTATAAATTTTAAATTATATATTTATATGTTTATATTTGTTTATCCAACTCAATATATTAATTATTTAATAAACTAAAAAATATATTTTTTATAATAAGGATTTGAGATATATTTGGGATGTTATTAGCATCATGAGCATCTTTTGTCTGTCTTATTTGTAATTTAAATCGGAAAGTAGATATGACAATATAATTCATATTCGTGGGTATCCGCCTGAATTCTTCTCGAATTTGATGGGGAAAACCCGTTTTGACTGGATTTGAGTTTTTCTCGATTTCAAGATATGGGAACGAAGCGGGTAGTGAGGAGTATAGTACCCACCGAACCCGTCCCTGAACCCGCCTCGTTTATTATTATTATTATTATTATTATTATTATTATTATTATTATTATTATTATTATTATTATTATTATTATTATTATTATTATTATTATTATATATGATTTAACAATATATGCCGCTACAATATCTCAATTTGTTAAATCTATCTATTGTTATAGTTTCTTGATTTATTTGGTTTGTTAATTTGAAATATTAATTGTATGATTTGATAAATTAATATTTTTGTTAATATTTTATTATTCAAAAGATATGTTTAAATTTCTTCGAGATTGTATTTTATATTTGTAATATAAGTAATATATGTTAAGATTGGAGCAGATTTTAGGTTTGGGGTGAATTTTAAGTTTGAGAAAGCTTTTGAGTTTGAGACATATTTTGGGTTTGGGGGTGGGGCGGGGATCCCCGAACTCATTTGAGGCGGATTTGAGATTCAAGTATTCATCCCCAACGGAGATTGGAGCGGGTAACAGAAATTTATCTTGAATTCAAGTTTGAGTTTGAGGAATACAAAAACGGTTTCCACTCCGCCCCGTTGCCATATCTATCGGGAAACGAACGTCTGATTTTCCAAGTCAAATGTGTACTAATTATATAATATTAAAAAAAGTGTTTAATAAATATGTAAGGATAATGTAAAATAATTTTACACAATTATTTAGCATGATTGATTAATAATATAAAATTAATTTTTATTTTTTCTTAAAAAAACCAAACTCAGAATCCAACATGAGAAAATATTCTCTTTGTATTAATTAATATTGAAGGTGGCATTTGAATTAAAAGAATTAATAAATATTTTTTAATAAAAATAACTTAAATATATTTAAGTATGATAAAATATATGAAAAAAATATGTTGTTATCTTTTCCTAAGACTATCTACAATAACAAAATTATTTAATACTCATTTTTTTTCATTTTTTACGCTTCACATCATCTTCTCTCTCTTCCACCTAATAATTCAACACTCATTCAAATTTTACTGATTACAATGGTTTTGTTTAATAAAATTCAACACTTTACCCCACCATTTTTATTTCATATTTTTATTTTCTTTTTTATGTTTTTGTTTTTTGATTATATATTAATAATAATTATCAATTAAAATTAAATTAAAATAATTAAGATTTAAATATTTTATTTTATTTTATTTTTAATTTAAAAACTTATTTTAATTTTTCTCTCTGATTTTATATCCGTAATTACAAAAAACTTAAAATGCAATACAATACACACAACACACAACACACTTAAAATGAAACACACATAACTTAATTAGTACAATAGACTCAACTCACAAACAATATATTTAATCACGAAACATTCCAAACTATACCCATATATGTTTGACTAGATCTGCTTGCAATTCATGATGTACATTTGAATCACGCATCACAGATCTAGCACGCACATGATTTGCAAATGCAGGTAGCACCTCGGTCGAGAATGACTCCGGTGTACCAGACCCACTTGCCTCAGATTGATCATAATCTGTCCAATATTGAGAATATGTATCTCGTTCATTCTCAACAATCATATTATGCAATATGATATATGACCTCATGATGAGAGCCAAATCGGCTATGTCCCACAAATGGGTTGGTTTGCGAATGATTTTAAATCGAGCCTGCAACACCCCAAATGCATGTTCGATATCCTTCTGATATCCCTCATGATATTTTGCAAATAACTTATCTAGTTCACTTTGAGGAAGTCTAATTGATTTGACGAAAGTCGGATAATAAGGGTAGATATCACCAGCAAGATAGTATGCCATATTATACGAACGTTGATTCACAAAGAAGTTTACTCTTTGAGTTTTTCCCTGTTCAACATCATCAAACACGGGTGAATGGTCTAGAACGTTTATATCGTTCAATGTGCCCGGACATCCAAAGAAGGCATGCCAAATCCATAGATCATAAGTTGCAAATGCTTCAAGAATAACAACGGTGGTTCCCTTATCTCCCCGAGTAAATTGATCTTCCCATTATGTAGGACAATTTTTCCATTCTCAGTGCATGCAATCAATACTCCCAATCATCCTCGGGAACCCCCGCATTTCACTAACATGTAGTATTCTTTGTAGGTCATCTTGAGTTAGGGCTCTGAGATACACTGGCTCATACAATTGTATGATTCCTTTACAGAATCTACGCAAGCACTCTAATGTTGTTGTACCTCCTATTTTAATGTATTCATCAACTGTATCGGCCGTCACACCATATGCTAATGTTCGCATGGTTGTGGTACATTTTGCTAATGGAGATATACCTTCTTTTTTGGTTGAGTCAACTCTTTGGGTGAAGTAGTTGTCACTGCTAGATAGTTCCCCAATGATCATAAGGAACACATATTTTCGCATCCGGAATCACCGACGAAACATTGCATCGTCATATGTAGGTTGGTCTGCAAAGTAGTCTTCTATTAGTCTTTGGTTTGTCGTTGCATGATCTCTATTGAGATATTTTCTCTTAACATTAAGTGTATATCCTTCCTCTATTTGGTTTCGTCGCTCTCTGAACTGGTTGACGATATACATCTCTTCGATTTCAGACTGCCTTTTGTAAGCTTCGATATCAAAGGGAAATTCTGAAGGATCCATTGATGTTTTTTAGTAATATGAGATTTTTGGTATTGGTACATTAATGGAAGAATGAGTCTCAATTTATAAGATTAATAATATCATATTTTTGGTATTGGTACATCAATAATATATAAGAAACTAAGTGATAAAATAGAAATTAATATCTTGATAATATAGAAAATAGTAGATAAGAAACAAAATACAAACAATGACTTAACAACATTTAATTTCCAAACAGATCGCGACCCAACTTTTCCAACAACTCTTTGCTCCGGTCATCAAGATGCTCCTTTGAACTTAGCTTCATAAACATCTTCATCTTCTTAGCCTCATTACTTTCTTTCAACAATTGGTTAGATTCCTCTTTCCTCATGGATATTTTGTCCAATCGTTCAAACTCTTTCTCCTTAAATTGTTTGAATTCATTCCACTTTTCATTGACCAATTCCAAGGCTGCGCCATTGCTTTTTTTACCCTTTTTTTTGTTTCATCCCTCCCCATTGGGCGAGCACTAGATTCTACGGAGTTGGAATCACTTGCATCACTCTCGTGGGCTCTCTTGGATCCACTACCTACATATCCACTATTTCCTCCTACCTGACTATCATAACGTGGTTGATCACGAAGAGCGAGCCATTCTAATATTAAAATGAAATGTCCACTCTTACCACTTGAATATAATTCATGCGCTTTTGCCAATACATCATTCTCCGACCACCCGCTTTTTTTGCATACGCTTAGCGTTATCATAAGCGCCTGTCCATTTATTAAGTATTTTGTTCATGTAGTTGTAATGATTTCTACATGTAGCTCCATCATGGGGAGGATCAAATGAGCAATGCTCATTACATTAATAAGCAATTTTACCACAATATGAATCACTTTTTTGGTTTCTCCCAACAACACTGTCTGTTTCATATTTAATCCACCCACTAATTAGAACCAAATTTTGATCAGTGGTCCATTTGGGGATTTTCCAACGAACAGGAGTTGAATCCTCTGCATTTGGAGTGGCTCCATGACCATTGCTCATGCCACCAAGAGCCATTTGTGTAGAAAAATCAGGAAATTCATCAAGTCCAATATTAGGAACATTTTCATTTTCCATTGGAGTATGTTGTACCCCAAAATTTTCCCTCCCATTTTTCATTCAAGATATTATCCTAGGGTTTCTCGAATACTCAATTTGGTTCAGAAGTTGATCAGACATATTCTCTTCTTAGGCAGTAAGTCAACAATTAGGGTTTGGTATTTCTCAAAGAAAATTGAGTCTTCAAGGTTTCAAATGGTCTTCATAGATCTTCATGTATTCTCAAGGATGTTCATGCCAAGTTTCAAAACCTCTCATTACAAGTTTGCTCAGTCAATGGTTCAAATGACTGAAAATCAGCACTTCGACCAAAAGTCAACTTTTGCAAGATCAAGTTCAAACTATCATAACTTCTTTATTATTCAATATTTTTTAGTGGTTCTTTTTGCAGATGATTCTCCTTGACGCCATATACAACTTTTCTTTACAAGTCAAGAGCTGATTATGCTTGAAAAAGCCACGAAAAAATAGAAATGTTAGAAATCATTGTGAATTTAGTGAAATTTAATTAGTTTTGTCCGACTTTACTAAATCATGTATTTTTGCATTTTTAGTCATCTTTCTTTTATTCTTATTTTCATAAAAAGGAAAAAAAATATATTTAGCATCATTTTATTAGAAAAATTTTCTTTTCTTTTAATTAAAAAAAAATCAAAAAATATATGTAATTTTATTTTCATGTTTTTTAAAAATTTTTAATTTAGTTTTAATTTGACATAGTTTAACATGTGTATAAAATATTTTAATGCCTCTTTTACTTTATTTTATATTTTTAGTTTAATTAATTTATTGTTACTTACCTTTTATCATTATAATTATCATTGTTATTAAAGTCAAAAAATTAAAACCATTTTCTTTATTGTCACTTTTTATTTGTTTACTTTTATTGTTAGTAACAATTCTTATCTTTGTATTTTTTTAAGTTTAATTTAATTGTTTCTAACAATTTTAATTTATAGATTTTTTAGTTTAATTGTTTAAATGTCATAACAATTTTCTTTTTTGTTAATATTATTATTTTTGTTATTATTATTATTATTATTATTATTATTATTATTATTATTATTATTATTATTATTATTATTAAATTGTTTTGCTTGTTATGTCCAAAGAATAGGCTAAATATTGGGACCACCAAGAACATATCAGTTCACGGTTTACACCAGCATTACAAAAGAGAGAAAAAAAACTACTATTTTCATGGCAATTTTTCTGCTACAAAATCAGTTCACCTTACAACCACATTGCTGCCCATAACACTCCAAAAAAACGTGCATAAATCAGCCCTTTATACCAGTCCAAAATCCTGCTCCACATGCTGCCTGAACCTGCTACTGCCCTGTCCACAAACAGCCAAACATTGCATCAAATTAGCAAAACATAAACTACGTTAATAAAGCACAAAAGCAACAGCCAAATTTGTTCAAAATTCACCTATCCTCCCCCCATTTTCACACTATCTCACCTATATAACAGATCCATCTTAACCAAAAAAAAGAGAACACCACATATTATTTTCATTTACTTGAGATAACAATAAAATTTCTTACATTTTCTATCTATTATTGTCCTTTCACCAAAGAAAAAACTCAGCAAGTATAGAAAAGAAAAAGAGGAAGGGATATACAATCTCAGAATCTCAAACACAACCCTTAAAAACTTCAAACAGAAACATTACAATCCCTTTGCTATTTCAACCTCTCGAAACAACCACCAACAACTATCATCACTTCTCTGTCCAGCTCTTGCTCTGAACCTAATTCCACAAGATTCAACCAAACACAAATTATAACAGAAGCGTCGCACAAAAGGTCGACAGTTTCAGATAGAAGGGAAAGCAATAAAATTTTGAACTCACCTCTTTTCATATTTGCGTTAGAGGCTTCAATAGGTATTGTTTCTTCCACTCTTTTGCATAAATTTCTTCTGTATATCTCTGCTTGTTTATGCTCTGATTTTGCTGTCGTTGTTATTGCTTATGTCCGAATAGAATCATGAACCTGCGAATTGAAAAGTTATTGTTGTTATTATCTATCATTAATTTGTGAAACATGAATATTTTTGTGTGATTGTCGTATTGAAAACAGAATAAAAAAACTAACAATCTTCAATTACCACTCTCCCAATTTAACCTTCAAAACTTTAACCTCATACGCCCTTTCATACAGAATTACACAGAAATTCGCAAAGGGCCTTAACATACCTCTTATACTGTCTTCAATAATGCTCTTTTCGCCGTTCAATAGCAACCGTAAATACCCCCATCGTCTTCAGCCTTCACATCTTTTTTCTCCAAACCTGTCTCATATCCCCTGTATGAAAACCATAAAAAAGCTTTATTTCAAATAAAACAAAAAAAATTCAGAGATGAAAACAGTAATATACCTTCAAATGTTCTTTCTGAACACTTTTTTTCCCTTCCTTCATACCCCGTAACTCCCCTCTGTCTCTACTAGCTTTAGACAGTCTCAAACCTTCCCCACCTCCGCCAACGCCACCATCATCACCGACTGAACCCCTCCTCGCTTCTGTCTAATGAAACTGTCACCCCTCTCTGATTCTACACTAGCATCACATCTCCCTCCTTGTATATTCCATACAGTCAATACTCTCGTCAACAACTTCCTCCGCCGAGCTTCATCGTCAGACGCAACGCTCCCTCAATCAGCCGCGTCTCTCGGAATCAGCTTATCTATTGTCAATCTCGATTCCATTCATAGTGAAGACTGTGACATTTTGAGTGATGACGAGGATCAATTGTTTAGATTTGGAAAAGGGATTGTTGGGTAAGATCACAGTTAGAAAACAAGAAGAAGATGATGGTAATCTCTGTGTGTGTGTGTGTGTGTGTGTGTGAGAGAGAGAGAGAGAGAGAGAGAGAGAGAGAGAGAGAGAGAGAGAGAGAGAGAGAGAGAGTCATTTTGTTTTTGGTTTCAATTTTTCCCTGATAATCGTTATTGGTAATAATAACATTTTAAGCCCAATTTCTTTTCCCAAAAAATTCCAGCGGCGCGCCCAAAAAATGATTAGGGTTACAAATAAAACCCTTATTTTCCTCTTCCATCCGGGTCAGTCCATTGGGCTGTTGGCCCAATGTCAACTAACATTTTCCCTTTTCTCCTATTAAAATCATAAAAATTATGAATGAATAGAACCAATCAGTTGGCAAGGCATTGTTTACAGCACCAAGAGAACCCGGGTTCAACCCCTGTTGGGGACTTTTCTTCTATTTGCTTCATTCTATGTTTTTTTTGTTAAACAAAAACTATTGGGTCTTACAATTCCTTTCTAACTCATCCATATTTCTACCTCACACCCCCGTAAGTTTAAACACCACTTTTCTACTTTGTTTTGTTAGTTTGACTTTATTTGTTTTAACTTAATAACTCATGAAATTTTGTTAGATAATTCTTGTAGCTTAGTTCTAAATTTAATTTAGGAAAAATTTGTAAATAATTTTACTAATTAACTTTTTCTTTAGTCTTAATTTGTTTGTCTTCATAAAAAATACCAAAAGACAAAATATACATACATTTGATTTAATTTTTTTAGTTAATTATTTTCTTTAATAGAATAGAATTTTATTTTTCTTTTCAAACTTTTCAAACAAATACCAAGAATTTTATTTCCATACTTTGTTAATTAATTTTTACTTCATAGATTGTTGTAGTTTTAATTAATAGTTCGATTCGATTTGGTTGTATTGATTGCCTATTTGGACTTTTAATCGCGTTGATCCATCATTATTTGTAAATTTGTACCTCCATTCTCGAAAGCTATATAATAGCGTAGAATTTTAATTTCTGCAATTTACTGTTTTCCTTATACGGTATAGTAATTAAGAGTGTATGGCAAGATATAAAATTAACCATTAGAAACCCTAATTCAAGACAAAACAATACATGAAAATAAATCACTTCGCACACGCATACCTCTAGGGTAATCTCGCTTGTTGCCTCGAAAAAACAGTCATGTCCCTCGAATATGGGACGCTTTAGCAAAGACCCTTCGATAAAAAAAATCGTAGTCCCTCGATGTTGCCTTCGATAAAACGATCTAGTCCCTTACGAAAATTGCTAAAGCGTCTCACAAGTTGCCTTCTATGACTGTACGATTGACCCGCACATGTCCCTTCGCAGCCAACGATGAGGCTTCTTACCAAATAAATGGTAAGATAACAACATCTAAATGAGGAGAAAAAAAACATTTAAGACCTTTTGAATAGGTAGGACGCTCCTAGTTGCTCGCTTGCTCACAACAAAAATATTTTATACACCAACACTTTCATTTGAAACATTTTCAAAAGTTAAAACACTTTGTACGCGTTCTTATAGAAACAAGAACCATTACAAAGACACCTTTTCAAAATCACTTTCAAAAACAAATTCCACAAATACCTCTTTGAACTATTTTCAAAACAACACTTTGTATGCGTTCTTATAGAAACGAGAACCATTACAAAGACATTTTCAAAATACATTCAAAACCTACATCACAAGCATATTTTCAAACAAAAGCAAATAATCTAGCAAGCAACTAAGAGCCCGTAGATAACTACGGATGAAAAGTGTGCTAACATCTTCCCTTTTCATAACCTACCCCCTGAACTCAAGAAATAATCTCGAAAGGTATTTCCTGTTCTTTTCAACCTTTCCTTATTGGATAAAAGAAAAGTCGGTGGTGACTCTTGCTATCCGCAATAATTGCAATCAAATACAAAACAACCAAGTCAGTTCTCCCACTGTGTTACAGAGTAGAAGAATAATAAGGTGGTGCTTCAGATGAATATGAGATCATAGATCCATAATATGGACGATAGTTTGGATTAGATGACGGTATTATGAAATTTGGTATATTTTGGGGACCTTGTTGGTTGGAAGATTGATTTTGAAATATATAGTTGGGATTTGGGTAGTTGAAAGGATAATTAGTAGAATTTTGGGTATTAAGAGGGGTTATTGTTGGGATTCATTTCACTAAAAAATTGTTTAGAGCTACAAACAATAATTTATTGGATGCTAAATAGAAAAATTAGAGAGAAAAAATAGATTTTTTTTTTCTTTGTCCAAATCAAATGAATCAAGGTTCTATTTATAGATAAAAAAAATGATGAATTTTGGTGAAAAAAAATAAAAAATTGATTTTCTATAAAATAAGTGACTGCAAATAATTTAAGTGAGATAAAAATATAAACAATCACAACAACCAATTATATTTTGTAAAGTATTATAAGTGGCGCCCACTCATTTCTCATTCAACATGTTAAATATTTTCAACACAAATTAATCCATGTCACATTCAACACCTTATTCAACAATCCATTAAAGCAATTGAACTATTGAAAAATTTATTCAACACCCCCCGTAGTCTAAGACTATCTACAATGGCAAAATTATTCAACACTCATTTTCCCCATTTTTTACACTCCACATCATACTCTCTCTCTTCCACCTAATAATTCAATATTCATTCAACTTTTACTCACTACAATGATTTTGTTTAATAAAATTCAACATCTTACCCCACCACTTTTATTTCATATTTTTATTTTCTTTTTTATGTTTTTGTTTTTTTATTATATATTAATAATAATTATCAATTGAAATTAAATTAAAATAATTAAGAGTTAAATAATTTATTTTAATTTTTTTAACTTAAAAATTTATTTTAATTTATTTTCTCTAATTTTATATTTGTAATTACAAAAAACTTAAAATGCAATACAATACACATAACACACCATACATAACACACTTAAAATGAAACACATAACTTAATTAGTACAATAGACTCAACTCACAAACAATTTATTTAATCACGAAATATTATAAACTTTACCCATATATATTTGACTAGATATGCTTGTAATTCGTGATGTACATTTGAATCACGCATCACAGATCTAGCACCCACATGATTTGCAAATGCAGGTAGCACCTCGATCGAGAATGACTTTGGAGTACCAGACCTACTTGCCTCAGATTGATCATAATATGTCCAATGTTGAGAATATGTATCTCGTTCATCCTCAACAATCATATTATGCAATATGATATATGACCTCATGATGAGAGTCAAATCGGCTATGTCCCACAAACGGGCTGGTTCGCGAATAATTTTAAATCGAGCTTGCAATATCTCAAATGCACGTTCGATGTCCTTCCGACATTCCTCCTGATATTTTGCAAATAACTTATCTGGTTCACTTTGAGGAAGTCTAATTGATTTGACGAAAGTCAGATAAGAAGGATAGATACCATCAACAAGATAGTATGCCATATTATACGGATGTTGATTCACAAAGAAGCTCACTCTTGTAATGATTTCTACATGCAGCTCCATCACAGGGAAGATCAAATGAGCAATGCTTATTACAGTAATAAGCAATTTTACCCCAATATGAATCACTTTTTGGTTTCTTCCAACAACACTGTTTGTTCCATATTTAATCCACTCACTAATTAGAACCAAATTTTGATCAGTGGTCCATTTGGAGCTTTTTCCACGAACAGAAGTTGAATCCTCTGCATTTGGAGTGACTTTATGACCACCGCTCATGCCACCAAGAGCCGTTTGTGTAGAAAAATCAGGAAATTCATCAAGTCCAACATTAGGAATATTTTCATTTCTCACTGGAGTAGAAGAATAATAAAGTAGTGCTTGAGATGAATATGACATCATAGTTTCATAATATGGACGATAGTTTGGATTAGATGACGACATTATAAAATTTGATATATTTTAGAGACCTTGTTGGTTTGAAGATTGATTTTGAAATATATAGTTGAGATTTGAGTAGTTGAAATGATAATTAGTAGAATTTTCGATGTTAAAGAGGGTTATTGTTGAGATTCATTTTACTAAAAAATTGTTTAGAGCTACAAACAATAATTTATTGGAGGTTAAATAGAAAAATTAGAGAGAAAAAATAGATTTTTTTTCTGTCCAAATCAAATGAATCAATACTCTATTTATAGACAAAAAAATGATGAATTTTGGTAAAAAATAAAAATAAATAAAAAATTGATTTTCTATAAAATAATTGACTCAAAATAATTTAGGTGAGATAAAAATATAAATAATCACGACAATCAATTATATTTTATAAAGTATTATAAGTGACTCCATTCATTTCTCATTCAACAATATTTTAACACAAATTAATTCATCTCACATTCAACACTTTATTCAACCATCCATCCAAACAATTCAACTATTAAATTTTTTATTAAAGTCCCGGTTACAATGGTCTAAGATCAATGTGTTCTGTTCCAATTACAATACATGCAAAAGTCTCTTTCTCTCTCTGTTGCTTTTTCATTTCCTCTTTTCTGGGACTCTATTCTTATCTATCTTCATTCCAGGTTCTTTACTTTTTTTATTTTTTAATATTTCAGGGATTCTTTGAATTTTTCTGTGGGGTTATTGTTATTGTTATTGGAATTTGGATTGGTTGAAATTGAAGATGAGAATCACTCCTCGTTCTCTTCGTCAATTGAGGCATGTTTTTCAGAGACAAACATGTGTTTTGATTAATAATCTTGTTGCACAAAAACCATGTTCCTTTGAAAAATGTTGTCAAATTCATAGTTCATCTTATAGATTTATTATTGATCAAGCTGAGTCCAATTTATTGAAGAATCGTCCATTTATTACGATATCCACGAGATCTGTATCAACTGATGCTGTCAAACTCACAAATGAAGGTTCCATAATTTCTCTCTCTCTTTTTTTTTTTGTTGTCAAATGAAGGGTTTGGAATTTTTTAATTTTTTTTTAATTTTATTTGTATTGGAATTTGTTGAATCTGTTGCAGAAATTAACAGAAGGGGACCTCTTATCGAGTATGAACGACGAATTGCCAATGGTGAATTGGTGGATGGAGATAGTTGCCAGGTAGAGTGTTTGCATTTCGTTGATACATAATTGAATAGATGAAATGACTTTTCATATTCAGTTTATTGGACGTTGTTGTATGCTATGCAACACTGACATCTCTGAAAAAAGGTTTGTCTGTGTCAGCTTTGGTGCTGAAACCGACAATGACACTTGTGATCATGTTTAATTTATTCATTTTTCAAATTATTACTGGTGTCAACGTGGAAGTGTCATGTTTTGAGTGTCTGTGCTTCATAGATTGTATGTATGCATTTGCTCATGGCATTTTATTAGCAATTAGTAATAACTTAATTTGGTATTTTTTTCCTTTCTTTTGTTGAGGTAGGTAGAGACACTAACTGAACTTCAGAGACTCTATGATGAACTTGTTGAGTCTGCTGATGAATGCCAATTGGATCGCAATTCGGAAAAACCTGTAAGGTATGCCCTAAATTATCTTATCTTGCTTCATGCTGATATGTCTGTTCAAATTTTGAAGGTTATGGTTTTCTTTTTACACATCACTCGTTCGAGCCCTTGGATTTATTTAATTTTATTACAGACACGGATGGCTGTGGTCTCGACTCTTGTCACATCCTTCTCATTCACCTGTAAAAGGCTTATATCTTTATGGCGGAGTTGGCACTGGTAAAACTATGCTGATGGACTTGTTTTATGATCAATTGTAAGTTTCACATGAATTTCTTCTTTGTCTATTTTTTTATCTTGTATTATATGCCATTCATTTGTTATTTTAGAGGGAATATATTGAGGCATTTTCAGAATGTTTTATGCAAGTGTGCTTTTACGAGGAGGGTCCAACCTTGTATCTGATCAGCTGTATTGTATGCTTGATTTTTTCGTCTTCTTCAGGCCCTCTAATTGGAGGAAAAAGAGGATTCATTTTCACGACTTCATGTTGAATGTGCACAGCCTATTACAAGTAAGTTTACGAAATTGTTAAGTAACTCTCAATTGTATTATTTTTCTATTCTGTACTCGACATAGAGAAGAATTCCAATATTGGACTAAAAAGTTGTTCAAGATTCTGTATTCAACATAGAATGATGTTATCTTTGTATGCATGATTGACAAACAGAAGCACAAAGGGCTGTCTGATCCCCTGGATGTTGTAGCAGAAGAGATTTCTGAGGAAGCGGTTTTATTATGTCTTGATGAATTCATGGTAAGATTTAAGTATAATATTTATTTCTTTTTGCAATAGATCATAGATACTTTGTTATCATAGCTTGATATTTGTTGGTCTTCTCTGTAGGTAACAGATGTTGCCGATGCATTGATTCTAAATCGCTTGTTCGGACATTTATTCAGCAAAGGCATTGTAAGTAATATAACTTTGTTGCCGCCTCTATTCAACATGATTTTATGGAATCGTTACATGATTAATTTAAAAACTCCATTTCTTCTATGTGTTTGTACACAAGTGTAGATTTTAGTGTCCACTTCAAATCGTGCTCCCGATAGTCTATATGAGGGTGGACTACAGAGGGATCTCTTTCTACCCTTCATTGCGACATTGAAGGTTCATTCAAATATTTTCATAGTTGGAAGTGATGTCAGATAGGCTATTGTTTTCGAAATAATTTCTTAATACGTGTATATTGGTGTAGGAAAGATGCGTAGCACATGAGATTGGTTCATCAACTGACTATCGCAAAATGACTTCGGTATGACATATGTACTCTTATACAAGTAAATGCATCTAATAGTTTTTTTCTTTTGTGATCTAATATTATTTGTTTTTCAATTATCGTTTTCGGCTAATTTGAACTGCAGGGTGGGCAAGGATTCTATTTAGTTGGCAGAGATTCGTCTAGCTTTCTTAAGAAAAAGTTTCAAGAGCTGATTGGAGAAGACACGGCTACTCCCCAAGAAGTCGAAGTAGTAATGGGAAGGACACTGCAGGTATATGCTAAATTTAATATCCTAGAGACATATATAGAGCACGCATCACGATCATTACTATTATTATTAAGCTTTAACTATTTTGTTTCTTTTTCTTGATTAGGTTCCATTGGGAGCTAATGGATGTGCCTATTTTCCATTCGAGGAACTTTGCGACAAACCTCTTGGGGCTGCAGACTATTTTGGATTATTCAGTAAGACATATATGTTTCAATGAATTCTGTCGTAAATATTTGCTGTCCTTATAAGTCACAATCTCTTGTTTTTGTTCTTGTCAGAAAAATTTCATACTTTAGCGCTGGATGGCATCCCAATTTTCGGGCTTAGCAATAAATCAGCTGCGCATAGGTTTGTCACTTTGGTTGATGTAAGTCCATTTCAATGTCTTAAACTTTGTCCGCTGTTAGTTAAGAATTCTTATGAATCAAAGTTGTATACCAGAAATTGTAATTTTAAATATATTCGAAGAATGTGAAGTTTATTCTACTTTGATAAGTAATCATTTGGATGGATAATCCCATGCGTGATTGTTCGTTTGTGGTTACAACAGGTGATATACGAGAACAAGGCCAGATTATTGTGTTCAGCTGAAGGGAGCTCTCTAGATCTCTTTCAAAAAGTAGTAACTGTATCTGACGCTAAATACATAGCACCCAGGACCTCTTCGAGATCAAGGAAAAATGATGAGGCTGACCTTTGCGTTGACAATGAACTTGGGTTTGCAAAAGACCGTACCATTAGTCGGTATGTAATAATATCTTTATTTAAAATATACTTAATTTCAGTTCCGATAAAGTGTCTGAGATCACAAACAAACCGCGTGTATTTGTTGCGATTACTGATAATGTGAAACAAATTGAATGCAGACTGACAGAGATTAACAGCAGAGAATACTTGGAGCAACATGCTGAGATGTTAGCAGAAAAGAAATAAAGAGATTGATTTCTACCAGTGTTGTTGTAGCATATACCCGGATTGAAAGACAAACATTAATTTGAAATAAAAAAGAGGAAGTTAAAGTGATTGACACACAGAATAATTTGAAATAAAAAGAGGTTCATTTGCAGAACTTATAGATTTGACACTTGCAGAATGAGTGAAAAGTGTGTTAGTGTAGTTAGTATGAGAATAATGTACAATTGAGTGATGTATAAAAATTCAATTCAATTCAAATACTTAATGTGCAAGCAAGTGGGGGTGATTCCTGACTAGGCCAGCACATATGATCTTTAGTCGCAATATGGGTTAAGTTAAGTGTAATTTGACAAATAATTCCATTGATTATATCCTACGTGGCTTGCTAGAAAGTCCATAGAATATGTGTTAATGTGTGCATTGTTATACTAATTGTATGTTTGTTAATAATTTATATTAATAATATTTGATATTTTGATGGACAGAATGATTTGATGGAAATGAACCTTAACAAAGATTTTTAAATTAATAAATTTGAGCGTATTAACATCTGGCAAACAATGTTCTGAAATCTTAATTTACAGAGAGAAATAATAGCCTAAAATATTACGGATGACAATGGCAAAAGTTTATGGATATATTAATATTCATACTCGTATCTGTTTATTTGCACTCGTAATAAAATTAAATAAATTAATTATAAAATATTATATAATTTAAATTTTTTTTCAACAATATTAAAAAAAGTTATTGTCGAGTTAAAAAACAATTAAACATTTTTATTAAAATATGTAATGATTAAATAACAATATTTTTTTTAAAGTTGATAAAGATGTATTTTTATATAATAATATAAATGATATTATATAAATATATAGTGCGGATATGAAATAAGATGAATAGTAAGATATCCGTGTCCGTATCTATACTCATTTTGTGAATTTTTACCTTACCTATTGTGGAAATTTTTTATAAATACCTATAGGGTACGAGGGGAATTGTTATCCCTGCTTTATATATAGGTTGATATGCTACCTAAGAAATAGTTAATGTCATTATGCATCTTTCTATTCACGGTTATAACTAATAATATTTATTTATTTATTAAATAATCGATGTATTTGATATAATAATGACCATATATATCAATTATTCAATAAATTATTTTTTATTATTTATAATAGTGACTGAAAAGTGTATATTACAATAATATGTGAATAAAATAAGGAAAAAGCTAATATATGCCATGAGACACGTGTTAAAAGAGTTATTTGTAGAAATATTTTCTTAGAACGCGTATAATTAATGTTTTGAAACTTTAAATATGACTTTATTACATTTAATTATATTTAATTTTTTTAAATTATATTGTCCTTAACAAATGCTTTAAGGACACATGTTAACATAACTCATAAAATAAAAGCTGATTTGACTATAGAAAATTGATGATAACTTGAGTATTTATAATTGAACAATATCGTTGACAATACATATCGAAAATAAGTCTTCATGACGTGTGTGCCTAGAGTATACTTCAATAGATGCATTATCAAGATACTTTAATGTTCAATGTTAAAATAAAATCTTTCATATTCATCTATTACATTAAACTAGATTTGACTATAGAAAATAAAAGCTGATTTGACTATAGAAAATTGATGATAACTTGAGTATTTATGATCGAACAATATCGTTGACAATACATATCGAAAATAAGTCTTCATGAAGTGTGTGCCTAGAGTATACTTCAATAGATGCATTATCAAGATACTTTAATGTTCAATGTTAAAATAAAATCTTTCATATTCATCTATTACATTAAACTAGTAAGAAATCCGTGCAACATCCGAGTTCACATTATTCGTCTATTAGACTATTATTTATAAAATATCAATTCATTTTTTAATTGATTGACATTCACATAGTTACAAATATAGGCTAATGATATGCACTTGTTTTTTAAGCATTGTACTTATAATAAATCGTATAATCGATTTTCTAACTTCAATTATATTAAACAATAGCAAAGAAAGATTTAAAAGATGGACATTAAAATTCACCGTCTACAATTAGTATCGCATAGATACGTTCACATCTACCCGTGACTGATAAGTTAACGAATCCCAGTTGAATCCATATAAGTTAATTCTAAAAATTTATTAAACATATTTTAGATATTAGTCCATTTTCCAAATTTAAAAGGTATGACATCTCCACGTTAAATTTCAGTTTTAAAATTTTCTTATTATATCATATTTATATTTTTTTACAACCTACGATGTATGTCAGTTCCCGTTAAATTACAAATCTAAAACCTTCTTATTAGATCGTATTTACATTTTTTTTTACAAACATGAAATGTATGATAACACTCCATTAAAATATAATAAACTTTATAAAATATGCTCATGCAAATTCAACATGGAGATTAAAATCAAACCTATAATCTAATCTTCAATAACAATCTTCAAAATAATTTAAAAAAAATTAATCATATATAAATTTATTGTAAAATTTTATAAAAATAAATATAAGTTAAAAAACAAAAAAAATATTATCAATTTTTTATTAAAAATATGAGAGCAGACCAAAACTTTTTAAATTTAAAATAGACAAATTACTTTCGTGAATCAAATAAAATTAAAAATTAAAATTATAATATAACTTTTTATATTCTAGATAAACTAAGTATTTTGGCAAAAAAAATTATTAAACCTGTTTTAAATATTTTTTGGTATAACTTTTTATTATATTTAATTATATTTTATTATTTTTGAATGTAATGTCATTATTTTTTAAATTATCTTAATTAATAAGTATGATTAGAGAAATGTGTAATATTAGTTTTTTTAAATTATCTTCATTCAAAATTTAATTAAATTATCAAAAAAAGTAATGTTATTTTAAAAAATGTAATATAAGCAATCCAATTCAATCTTAACCAGCAAATGTTGTTTGTTTTGGAGTGTTTATTTTATGAACTATTAATTTATATTTACCATTGAAATGGAAAATAAATATTATTTATTAGTGATAAATATTAAATTTATTATTTTAATATCTATTTAATTTGATGTCTAGTAAAATAAATATTTTAACTAGTTAAAATAAATATTATATAGCAAAAAGACAAACTTAAAAATTTTATTTTTTATTATATTTTACAATTTTATGGATAAAAAGATAATTTATTTTTAATTATATTATAAAGATAGAAATAAAATTTTATTTTTTATTATAATAAAATTTTATAATAATTATAAGTGAATTTATTTTAATTTGTTGTCGAGTAAAATAAATATTATATAGAAAAAAACTTAAATTTTTATTTTTTTTATTATTTTATAAAATTTTATGGATAGAAATAAAATTTTATTTTTTATTATATTATAAGGTTAGAAATAAATTATCATTTTTCATTAAAATAAAATGTTATAAGAATTATAAGTGAATTTACTAATTAATTAAAAATATATAAATAAGATAATAAATTGATTTTAATTACTATATATAATATGTAACAGTAAAGTTGATATATATATATATATATATATATATATATATATATATATATATATATATATATATATATATATATATATATATATATATAAAGTATTTTAAGTATTTTAAATTTAAACAATAAACTGCACTGTTGATTCTCGGCTTGTGCAAACTTTTTTCCATTTTTTTCATTTTCATTGCAAATCAGTCTCCGTGTTCCACTATTCTATTATATAAAAGTTGTGATAAACATATTTAATACTTAAATAGAAAAAACTGAAACTTTATCATAACCTAATAAAGGTTAAACTTCAACCGTATCACAAACATCTAGGGGTGGCAAAACGGACCCGATCTGTTGTGCATGCCTGTTTTGCCTAAATTTTAGTGCGGAGCAGGCCAAAGTTTTAGGCCTTCACTCTCTAATGTGACTGCCCCGTCCCGCTCTGTCCCGTTTTTGATACGGGCTTTTGCGGGCATATGCATTTTCATAATTTTTATGTTTTTAGGTTTAAAAGGTGCAATGTGTGCGGGATTTTCCCGCCCCGTCCTTACTTTTTTTGCAGAGCAGGGCTAAGTTTTAGGTCCACGTCTTCAACTATGCCCGCCCCGCTCTGCCCTATTTTCCTGCGGGCCTAAACGGAATGGGCATGCCCGTTTGCCACCCATACAAATATCTAATATCCAATAAATTGTTCCACAAGAACATACATTATATTGTCTAATTATTAACAAAAGGATATTAATCAATGCAAATACATTAACAAAAGAATATTAATCAATGAAAATATATCATAATTATCAATGATTACACCATCTCTAGAAACTTCATACGCTTCCCTTTTCCTTGTTTTCTTCATGCCAGCAGTGAAATAAACCTTTGGTCCCTCAGATGAAATAGCTATTACTTTCACCCACACCAACACTTTGGTCTTCATACCCTTTATCTCTGTTAGTTTTCCTTTCTCCAGGTAACCAGACACACTTGTAGTGAGACACAAGACCGATGATTTTGTGCTACCAAATCGCTCCACCCTTCAGATTTCGATCAAACCGCGACTGATTCCCTCCAGCAGTAGAAAATAAAACGTTGTAATTTTGGAAAAGGATGCTTTGGGTTGAAAATAATGAAACGTGTTTGCAATATCAATGTATCTACTGACTGCTCATATTTCACAGCTAGTATTAATGTTGATGGATTTTTATCATGATAATAACTATAATCAAGATTTAGTGGGAAAATTGTGTAATTAAAATAATATAAAATCCAACAAAAATTAGGGTTGTGCCACATCAGCGACATTTAATGCCAAATAAATATAAAACTAGCAATATTCAAAAAGTCAATTTTAATCTTTGTAATTAGATTAGTTAATGCTTTTAATCAGAAGGGTTGGTGTGTAATTAACATGTACTTTTATGTTTATATATTTATAATAGAGGATGATTTGTAGAGCTTACTTATTCTTACACAAGGATATATTACCTTGAATATACTACAAATATAACAAGTGTTATACAATAAAATTATTCTCTTACACTATGTAATCATCAAAACTAAATCAAAGAGCAATGTTCTTAAAACTATATTTGGTTCAACGAATAATTGAAATAGGGATATTAAAATTATGAGTGCTCCCATATAGTTTCTCCAATTATGCTTTTGTCTCTAATTTCATGTGTTTTTTCTAAAATGACTTTAATTATAATAAGATTTTAGCTAATTGGAGAATTTGTGGGAGTCGTTAGTGCCTTAACACACACACAACCCCATTAAACATGATTGTGTCCTCATAGTGGTTGGAATATTGTCTTTGATTCCACATGCACTAGTTAGTCATAATGTTGTTCACATGGTGGCTATCAAGAAATGATATATCTATTTTTTTAGTGTCTTATTTCTTATCATCTGATTTTCGTCTGTCTAAATTATATATTTTTTAGAGAAAAAAAAACTACGAAGATTAATATGAAGGGCAAGGAAGAAGAGGATAAAGATGAAAACCTTTGAACAAAAAGAAGAATTTAATGTTTAACAAAATTCATCTTGGAGAGCCTTATGATTTTAAGACGCAAATCGCTTCCAACGAACATGTAGTTGATGTAGCTATATCATCGATTGAGTAATAACAAAGATCAAAGGTATATATGACATTATAATGGTTTCAGTTATCTAAGACATTAAGAGATGTTAGCATCCTATCACAATATAAAATCATAAAGAATTAGATGCATCATTTACCTCTCGTATATATAAAACATTTCCTTAATTTGTAGTTGTTGTGAGACTTAACCACTCACAATTAAAATTTAGTAATATAATGTTGGATTCAAATGTTAGTGGTTAAGTGCCACACTGCATATGAATAATTAGAATGCTAAGTTTATAACATAAGTGACTCATATACCTAATGCCTTAAGTTCATGGATCATTTGGCCCTTTGTTGCTCTCGACTTCCCCGAAATCCCTAACAAGTGGTAAGCAAGTCCCATATTCGACTTGGTGATTGAGCAGGAGCTAGATCATGTGTTGGATCCTGTTATAGAATATGTGAAATCACACTTGTGGGGGTTAGATTTTTAGGTTCACGTGTGAGAGGTTCAAGTGTGATTGTTGTGAAAAACGATGTCGAAATAACAAAGTATAACTGGTCTCTTGATCAGCAAGAAACCCACAGAGGTAGGAAATAGGGAAGCAAAAATAACACAGTGAAATTGGTTATAAAACGTTATTCTTTATTTTCTATTTGAAACAAGATTACAAGTGTTACATAATAACAAATAACCTCTATCATCCTAATTAGGATTTGTAGTGATGCAATGATGAGAGACTGGTATACTATTTATAAGAAAACTAACACACTAAAATAATGGACTTTTACACACATGTCCATTACACAAGCTAACTTAGGGTACAAGCTAACTTAGGATACAAGCTAAATTAAATGATTGGGCTTAATAAACAAGCTCATTTCGACATGCTAACAATCCTAGCATTTCGACTACTACATACTTGAGCATACTTCGACTATAATATTGCAGGGCTTCGACTACAACATGTGAGCAGACTTTGACGATATGCTAAGATCCTGTCAAATTGTCAAACCAAGAAGCTACCCTTAGACCATACTAAAGTTAACTCCAATATATCACAAATTTCCACCTTGGAATAAACTCTATAATATCAAAGAATACACTAGCTTTCTTCATGCAACTTTATCAACTACATACAATGGAAAAACTTGCAACTTGGCATTTTTTTAGTGATCATATCAGCAGCATTGTGATCTATCGAAACCTCCAACACTTGACTTCTCCATGCTCAATTACCCCTATGGAAAAATGCATCCTCATATTGACGTGCTTGGTACACTCATGATAGGTTGGATTCTTCAACAGGTGTATAACACTTTGACTATCACATTTAACAGTGATAACTCGACCTTGAAGTTCAGCTCCTTAGAAAAACCTTCAAGCCACTATGCTTCTTTCATATCTTCAGTGAGGGCGATATATTCCACTCCAGTAGTTTATAAGGAAATAACCTTCTGAAGTGTCACTTTCTACCCGATTGTTGTGCCAAACATAGGGAACACATATCCAGACATGAATGTAACTCCCAGATCCTTCATGTTGAACTTTTTATTGAGTTCAACCTTCACCTTCATTACACCCTCAACATTGTTACTTGCTATGATAATATCATTCAAATAAAGCAACAAAATAACAAATGAATTTCTAGATCGAAATATGAAGTAAACACAATGATCGAACTGGCTTCTAATGAAACCTATATGTGCCATGAACTTGTCGAATCTCTTATTTCATTGTTGAAGAGATTGTTTCAGTTCATATAAAGATCTATTTAGCTTGCACACATAATGTTCCTTTCCCTTTTCTGCATACCCTTCAGGTTGCCTCATCCACTACGCCAAAAGTGATTTTTAACAGCGCACATTAGACAGTGCTTTTGTACAAAAGCGCTACTATAAGTGAATTAAAAAAAACACTGAAACTGTATAAAATAATTAGTAAAAGCGCTGCTAAACATATGATCTTAGACAACGCTTTTAAAAAGCGCTGCTAAAGGATTGCTTTAGAAAGCGCTTTATCATAAGCGCTGGTAAAGGTCCACTTTAGACAACGCTTTAAGAAAGCGCTGTCTAAAGCCATACAAAATTTAAAAAAAATATTAGAAAAGCGCTGCTAAAGGACACTATTAGCCAACGCTTTTCAAAAGCGCTGCTATAAGTCCATATTAGCCCGCACTTTTAGAAAGCGCTGTCTAAACCCTTATAAGTGAAAATTAAAAAAATAGAATATGTGTATTCATAGATTCACGAATACAGAAGCGAAACCCTTTCCCTCCTTCAACAGTAAGAGTAACCCATTTCCTCCTCCGTCGCAAATCCTTCGCCATCGTACCAGCCCCCCTCCGTCCTCCACCGTCTCTCTCAGTTTTCCTCCATCCACACCAGCCGGTTATTAAGGTATTTTCTTTATTGAAAATGTCTTTATATCCATTGATGTCCAAACTGAGTTATCCTCCTTGATAATGTACTATGCTAGCATCTAAGACATTATCTTCCTATTGATGTCTAAACTGGCTTATATGTATGCATTTTAATTTTTGAATTCTTGGTAGGACTTGATATATAACAGCAACACTTTTAGCATTTAGCATTATTGTATTTTCTTTTGGTTCTATGTTTTGGAATAAAAAAGATGATATATATGATGGTTTTTTTATTATTTTAATTGGTTTCTGAATTGTTTATCATGTTTATATTTTCCATGAACTAGTATTTTGTTACTAGTATTTTGAACCTATATATATATATATATATATATATATATATATATATATATATATATATATATATATATATATATATATATATATATATATATACAACTTGTTTTTGATGATCCCTTTGTATTGGTGTAGTTAGTCAAAGACCACCACCGATTCAAAGAACATCAAAGCCGCATCATCCGTCGTCGACACCAATAACCCCTTTTCTTTCTTTGGTAAGTCAAGTTCAAGTTCTATCTGTATCGATCAATTAAAAAACACAATTATTTTTATATAGATATATTTATTTTTAGTCCATGTTATTAACTCTAGAAATAAATTTCTAGAAATAATTCGTTTAATTCAAACAAAAAGAGAATAATCCGTTTATAGTGTTTTTGTTTACTTGAATAAGTAGAAAAAATGGATAAAAAATGGATGTTTTCGGATCGATTGTCACAAGAGTATGAGAATGGGGTATTGGAATTCGTTAAGTTTGTTGTTGAACACGCCAAAGACCCCAGTCGAATGAAGTGTCCTTGCTTGGGTTGTTGTTATGTGGGTCGGGTTAACGCAGATGGATTGAAATTGCATTTACTAATGCATGGAATTGATAGAAGTTATACGTGTTGGATATTTCACGGTGAAAAAAGTAACGACAATGTTGAACCGGGGGAGAAAAGTAGTACGAACTATGCTTCAGACGACAAGGACACAGATACATACGATTTTGATCGAGTCGAAGAGATTGCAAATGCACTTGAAGAAGATCTTCAGGATTGTCCCAAAATGTTTGAGAGATTGGTAAGTGATGCACAAAAACTGTTGTATAAAGGGTGCACTAAATTCATAAGATTGTCTACGGTATTAAAGTTGTACAACTTAAAGGCGGGCAATGGATGGTCAGATAAAAGTTTCACATAGTTATTAGCCCTTATGAGAGATATGCTTCCGGAGGATAATGTTCTTCCTAGTCAAACCTATGAGGCCAAAAAAATTTTGTGCTCTATTGGCATGAGATATGATAAGACACATGCTTGTCCAAACGATTGCGTTTTGTTTCAAAATAAATATGCATCGTTAAATGAGTGCCCTAAATGCGGTTTATCTCGATATAAGAAAAAATTGTCTCCAGCAAAAGTCTTATGGTATTTTCCTATAATTCTGAGATTTAGGCGAATGTTTCATAGTGAAACCAATGCAAGACACCTTACTTGGCATGCAGATGAAATAATTATTGATGGAAAGTATTGACATCCGGCAGATTCACCACAGTGGTCGAAAATTGGTAATGATTATCCTAATTTTGGAGAAGAAGCAAGAAACCTTCGGTTGGCTTTATCTACTGATGGAATGAACCCGCATGGTCTTCAAAGTATCTTACATACCACATGGCTTGTGATCCTTATGATTTTTAACCTACCTCCATGGCTATGTATGAAGCGTAAGTACATGATGTTATCTATGTTAATATCCGGGCCTAAACAACCAGGGAATGACATAGACGTATACTTGACACCTTTGATCGAAGATTTAAAGATTTTATGGGAGAACAGGGTGGAGGTTTATGATGGATATAGGAAACAAAGTTTCAATTTGAGGGCGATGTTGTTTAGCACAATTAATGATTTTCCAGCATACGGGAATCTATCTGGGTATAGCATTAAAGGTCAACGTGCGTGTCCTGTTTGTGAAGATGGAACCGATACGACGCGTTTGGAACTTTGTCAAAAGAATGTGTTTCTCGGTCATCATAGATTCTTACATTCTAAACATCACTACCATGCATGGAGAAAAGCATTCAATGGAGACATCGAACAACGTAAAGCTCCACCTGCATTGTCAAGTGACCAAATTTTTGAAAAGGTGAAAGATGTGTATACTCAGTTTGGTAAGCCTTTTCTGCATACGGTTGTCAAAGGTGGGTGGAAGAAGAGATCGATTTTTTTTTAATTGCCATATTGGAAGTCTCTGTATGTGAGACATTTTCTCGATGTTATGCATATTGAAAAAAATGTATTTGAAAGTGTTATTGGTACGTTACTCAATATTAAAGGAAAGTCTAAGGATGACCTTAAAGCAAGGGAGGACATGTTAAAGATGGGAATACGAACTGAACTAGGACCCGTGAAGAAAAGAAGTCAAACATATCTACCACCTGCTGCTTTTACTCTACCTAGAAAGGAGAAAAAGATATTGTGTAAGTTTCTAAGTGAAGTTGAAGTTCCAGAAGGATACTCTTCAGATATTAGAAGACTTGTGTCTATGAAAGACCTCAAGTTAAAGAGTTTAAAGACACATGATTGTCATGTTATAATGGAGCATTTTCTACCAATAGGTATACGTTCTATTTTTCCAGATAAAGTAAGGAGTGTGATAACTAAGTTGTGTTTTTTCTTTAGGTCAATTTGTAGTAAGGTGATTGATCTTGAGATCTTACCAATATTGCAAAAAGAAATTGTTATTACTTTGTGTGAGCTTGAAATTTATTTTCCTCCCTCATTTTTTGACATAATGGTACATCTAGTTGTTCATCTTGTGAAAGAGACACAGTTGTGCGGCCCAGCTTATATGAGATGGATGTACCCTGCTGAATGTTATATGAAAGTATTAAAAGGGTACGTGAAAAACCGAATTCGCCCAGAGGGTTGTATTGTTGAGCGATACATTGTTGAAGAAGCAGTTGAGTTTTGTACTAAATATTTGTCTAAAGTTCAATCCATTGGACTCCCCAAAAGTCATATTTTTGAAAAAAAGGAAGGTAAAAGATTAATTGGAAATAAAATTGTGACAATATCAAAATATGAACGAGATCAAGTGCATCTATATGTTCTGCACAATGACAGTGAGGTTGAGCCATATGTTGAAATGTACAAGGATATACTATGAGGGTTAAATCAGAATAGAAATGAAAATTGGATAGTACGGAAGCACAATCAAAGTTTTATACCATGGTTTAAGGATCATATTTTTTCAAAGCTTCATTCAGACCCCGCTTCAATAACAGAAAGGTTGAGATGTTTGGCATATGGTCCAGGTTTGCATGTGTTTTCCTATAGCGCATACGCAATTAATGGATACACATTTTATACCAAAGAATAAGATGATAAAAGTACTATGAAAAATAGTGGTGTCACCATGCTTGCTGAAGCAATGCACATTTCTAGTATGAAGGACCTAAACCCCAAATATGCAAATCTATCATATTTTGGAGTTATCGAGCATATTTGGGTGTTTGATTACGAGAAGTTTCAGATTCCTATCTTTGGTTGCAAGTGGGTAAGTAGTGGTGGCATACAAATGGATATGTCAGTATTTTTGCAAGTGGATCTTAATAGAGAGGGGTACAAAGAAGAGCCTTTTATTCTAGCCTCTCAAGCTAAACAAGTGTTCTATGTCACTGATCCGGCGAGTACAAAATGGTCTATAGTGCTTTTTTCTAACAAAGTGGTTCATGATAACGGTGTAGACCAAGGTGGTATTGATGATGAGAATGAGTCATGTATTAGACAAAATGAGTCGTATATTATAAATGATCAAGATGAGAATATTATAGCAGATGAATCATATATCAGAAATGATCATAATGAGAGAATTTGGATAAATCCATCCGTCCGCATTGTTAAGAAACAAGCAATTCATGTTCCAACCAAGAAAAGAAAGAGATGTTACTGAAAGAGGTAGGATATTAAAATGTTTATGTTTATGTTTGTGTTTACGTTTAAGTTTATATTTATGTTAATTTTTGGCATTGTCATTTTATATATATTTAAATGACTATGGAATTTTATATTAGGTTTATGTTTATGTTTATTACAGGTTAGATGGCTACTAACGATGATCACCCACATGATGATTCTGTGCATGATGGAGATAAGGCCGTTAGTAAAATGGAAATGGAATATAGAAGAGGAATAACAATAATGAAAGGAATAATTCGGGATAGAGACCAAGGCATAAAGTATGATGTGCATTGGAGCCAAAAAGGCCAACTCATTGAGCCTAACGGTTCAACATTGACGAGTTATCTCGGTTCGGTGGTAAGAAGAGAAATTCCAATCACATGTGAAGATTGGAGAGCAAGAGTGTTGGACGATGCTAAAGATAAAATATGGAGTGAGATACAGGTACCATATGTGATGTTAATTATTTTTAATGATGATTATGTCTCTAAATTACTTATACTAACGCACTTTATGTATGATTTTCGTAGAGGTCGTTCACCATTGAGGATACCAGGAGAGATTATATTCTTAAATTGGCGGGGAAACTACATAGAGGGTTTAGAGCTTTCTTGTCAAACAAGTTTATAAGGGTTGCAGATAAATTTTTTGTTGATGCAGAGCTTCCAAAGAAATATGTTGATTTGATTACAACTGAAGAATGGGAAACTTTTAAATCGAAAATAAATACCAAAAAATTTGAGAGTTTAAGTGTCGTAAATCGACAACGAGCATCAAGTCCAGCATATCCATACAGAAAAGGCCGTATGGTATATGCACGCTTACAACAATCTATTGTAAGTATCTATAAATTGCAAAGTATCTATAATATATACACGCTTATATTTGATCATGTTTTTTGGCTTAATGTGTAGCTAACAAAAGAGAATAGTTCTGAAACATCTCTTCCGGAACACATTTTGTGGAAGGAAGCCCGTGTGTGTAAGGATGGAGCTGTTGAAAAAAAAGTTCAACAAATTTTCGAGAGATGTGTAAGTATAACATTATTTATTTAATTACATCATACTTTTATTTATTTAATTACATCATTCTTTTATTAACACATCATTCTTTAATTACAATATTTATATGAATTTCAGGAGAGTCTTTCCCAGTCTATACCTCCAGATGAAGATAATGATTGCAGGAGAATACTCTCACGAGCATTAGATATTTGTGAGTATTCTGGTCGGGTGAGGGGTAAGGGATTTGGGATCACTCCAACATCCTTGAAAAAAAATCAAAGACAAAAGCTCCAAGCAATAAAGAACTTCAGGAGAAGTTAGAAAATTTACAACTAGAAGTATATGAGCTGAGAAAGGAAAATGAAATCGATCAAGCTACAGGCTTTAAAGATACTAGTGACAAAGGTAATATCAATGGTAACTTTGGACAAAATATTCCCGAGGTAATTATATACCATCTTTATAAATTATAAAACCATTTTTATTAATTATATAACCATGTTTATTAATTATATAACCATATTTATTAAATTATAGGGCATTTCCCGGTGTTAACTCTATTTGTCGGCACCGACTTATTGGATGGTTGGCAAAGGAAAAGTGTATAATACTTCGGGAAAAATGCTTCACCATAGACCACTTCCAGATGGATGTTTGAAAGTATCGGTCGATGTCGTTTTAGAGGGGGTGCGTTGTTACCACTACCTGACGATGTGGCGGATGCAACATTGGTGGCAGATGCAGTAGGATCGTTTGTTGCATGGCCGTCAAGCCTCGTTTGTGTAGATAATGAGGTATGCTTAAAATCATTTACTATTCAAATTTTTTATGGCAATTATACTTAAATTTTGTTTACACGGTGATATTAGACTCTAACAAAATCCATTCTAAAAGATAAGGGGATTAGGCGGGAGACCGAGTCAATTGCATCATTTGAGGTAACACAATTATATGACATTTATGCTATGAGAAATGCTAATTTGTGATTTTATATTTCCCCTAACTAATTATATGACAACTAGATTCATGCTAAAGAGACTGCACAAGTCAGTAGGGGTAAGGCGCTTGAAATTAGCAATATTTCCACACAAAAAAGAATATTGCTAAGAAGACTGTGGCTAGCAAAAAAACTACTGCTCAGTTCAGGTCGTGCCTTCGGACATATTTAGGAATTACAGATATTCCGGATGGTGGTACCCGCCTTATACCTATGAGTGCAGACATATTTGGTTTTGAATATCTTGAAGCAATTGGTAGAGAGGATATGGAGCAAGTTTTTAGGCATTTGGAATTAGGCCTCAGTGTTATCGGTATATACATCAGGTATACTCCGATCAACTTTATTTAATTAAATGAACAATTTAATCCCTCATTTCAATGAATATATTATAATGTTAATGATGTTTTAATTTAAGGTTTATATATGACAACATTGTGCACCCACGTGGATTAGAAACAAGATTTGGCTTCTTAGCTCCCAACATTGTCAATTCAGGGTTAATTGTAATGAGAACAGATGATGTCATAGCATATGTACTAGGTTTATTCGTGGCCAGTAAAGATACTGAGAAATTGTTATTTTTGCCATATAATACTAGCAACGGGTTAGATTTTCATCCTAACTTGATCTATTATAATTTTTCATTTTTGGCCATTGTTTAATCTTTGTTTAATCTTACAGTGGACACTGGTTATTGGTTGCGATTAATCCTATGAGAGAAACTATGTATTATCTGGACTCGTTATACAATGATTGGTCAAGATATCCAGATTTTAAACAGATGATTGACACGTAAGTGTTTCGCTCCCAAAGAGATATTCAAGTTTATGTTTATGTTTATGTTTATGTTTATGTTTATGTTTATGTTTATGTTTATGTTTATGGTCAACATATCTGGATTTGTGTTTATGTTTATGTTTCTATGTGAGATTGTTCTAAACAGTCATTTATATTTTATTATAGCGTTCTACTTGCTTTTCACTCCCAAAGAGATATTCAAGTACCAAAAAGTAGAGCCAACAACGTTACATGGATCAGAGTGGAGGTATATTTTCACAAAGAGATATTCAATTTTGATTACATTAGTGATGATACTTGATAAAACAATTTAAGGGGTATATCCTGATATATATTCGTATTTTCTTTCCATGTGTAGTATCCTCGCCAGCGTAACGGTATAGATTGTGGCTATTTTATGTTGAGGTTTATGAAAGAAACTATTATTTTGGATCGATTAGAGATTCCATCCACGGTATGAATTTCTAACTTAGGAATTACATACTATTTTCATATTTTGTGTTTCTCATAAAATGACATATTGTTTTAACTAAATCACATACTATGTTATATTATTATATATGTAGTACTTTGAGGAATTCAATTGTGCACATTACTCAAAAGATCAATTGGATTAACTTATGGAGGAATGATGTCAATTCATTATCGGGTTGGGAATTTTATAAGCTAAGGTATATTGTCTTATTTCTTTTGATGAGAATTTTTGAATTTTGAGTATAAATTAAATTCGAATAAAGTGCAACGTTAATATTATCATGTTATGAATTTTGATCATTTGTTTTTTTCCCAGGTTTATAGGTACATGTGTAGAAGATAGAGCTAAGATATTCATATTGTTTTTGTTTCATGAGAATTCTCGAAGATAGAAAGATGTATAGATGTAAATTTAATTTAGAATTTTAGGCATTTTAACTTGTAGAATTTTAACTTGTATCATAAATTTTGTAATTGTTGTTGTATATATATATATATATATATATATATATATATATATATATATATATATATATATATATATATATATATATATATATATATATATATATATATATATATATATATATATATATATATATATATATATATATATATATATATATATATATATATATATATATATATATATATATATATATATATATGTATATGTGTGTGTGTGTGTGTGTGTGTGTATGTGTGTGTAATTTTTATATATGTATATTTTATTGGAATGAAGCTACCAAATATGGTGCATAATATGGTGAAAACCTGGATCAAATATGGTTAAAATTTAGATTAAAATGCATTATATATATTGTACAACACTTTTGTAAGTCATAATAGATAATTTATTTAAAAAAATTTGTGAACAATAGACAGCGCTTTAGGAGAAAAACGCTGTAAAGTGGGGAAATAGACAACGCTTTCAAAGGAAAACGCTGTCTAAAGCCTAACTTAAAAAAATAACAAAGCGCTGTCTAAAGCAAAAGCGCTGTTAAAGGGGTATATAAAAAAGCGCTGTCTATTCTAAAAGCACTGTCTAAAGTTGGCATAAGACAACGCTTTGACATTGAAAAAAAAGCACTGTCTTTTCTTTTAGCAGCGCTGTTAAAAACCAAAAAAGAGCTGTCTTTTCCCTTTTTTATAATAGTGATCGGGATTGTTTCATCTAGATCTCCATACAATAAAGCAGTCTTCACATTCATTTGTTTCAGTTTTAGGTCGAATTGTGCCACCATGGCAAGTAACATTCGAATGGATATGTGCTTCACAACCAGAGAGAACACATCATTGAAGTCGACACCTTCTTTCTGAGTGAAATCCCTCGCGACCAACCTTGCCTTGTATCTTTTTGATGTTACTCCTTTGATTCTTTCCTTAACTTTAAAAATCCACTTACAACTAACTGACCTGGCTCTATCAGGTTTCTTGATCAATTCCCAAGTATGGTTACCATGAGGAGATTTCATCTCATCATCCATGTCCTTCAGCCATTCAATCTTATTTTCGACTCTTCATAACTTCCTTATAGTCTCTAGGTTCTTAATCTAGACCCTCACTTGTAGAGATTAAGATATAATCTATGAGATCTGCATACCCAAGTCTATGAGGTGGCTTGATGACTATTTTTGGCCAATCTCTTGCCAATAGGTAGTCATTGAAAATTTCCTCAACTTCCTCAGTATCTTTAACATTTTGTGCTTCTTCTTTGACTTGTTTTGGGATACATAATTCACCATCGACATGCTCCACTTCAACATGAATATCTTCTTGTTCTAACTCTTTTTCAGATATCTTTACACTTCGACCTACGTCACCAGTTTTCTTGAAAGCCATCTCAGCTTCATTGAAAACTACATCTCAACTGGTAATACACCTTTTGTGACCTGGCTCTAGGAACCATAGCCTATAAGCTTTGACTCTTTCGGGATATCCCATGAACATGCATCTCATAGCTTTAGGTTCGACCTTGTCATACCTAATGTGAGCATAGGCTACACAACCAAATAATCTAAGTTTATCGAGATCTGGTGGATGTCCCGACCAACCTTTTTCAGGTGTCTTCATATCTAACACAGTCGAAGGACATCTGTTTATCAGATATGTTGTTGTCGAAACAACCTTTGCTCAAAACACCTTCTTTAACCCAACACTAGCCAACATGCATCTAACTCTTTCAAAAATGGTTCGATTAAACCTTTCATCCAAACCAATTTGTTAGGAGTGGTCTTATATGGAAGATTACATGACTTGGTTCTATAGTGTTTCACACCCTATCGTGACATCAGACGCTGTTGGTCGTCCACCTAGGCCTGCTCATTAGGAGATCCTGGAGAATGAGTAGGTCAGAGATGACCATGCCATTGATGTGTTGTGGATATGTCAAAATATTATGCGGATTACATATGAAGGCATAAAGTCTGGGCTGTTTGAGAGAGGTGGCGATGATGTGTTAGCCCTTGCACGTACCATTCTTAGCGAGTCAGAGAATGCCTTGGGTTACCAGCGACAAAGAAGGAACCAAGGGGTTAGGATTAGACATACACAATAGATTATGCATTTTTTAAATATATTTTGGGATGTCTTAATATTATTTTCTATACTTTAAAAACAATGTTTGTAATATTATGGGATATATTTTTAATTAATGCATTCCCTTTTTCTATAATGTGTGTTTATTAATATTTGAATCAAATTATGTCATTGTCAGTCGAATTAAAATGACTTTGGATTAAAAAAAAATACAAATTTAGGGCAATGTTTCTGCCCAAAATGCATATATGGAAGTTTTCAAAAATGCATATCCGAAATAAAGTTGTTTAAATAGTTTAAAATATATTCAATGGTGTTTTCGAAAATGCATCTTCAAATACACTATATAAAATTTTCGCTGATATATCTCCAGACGATTTTTTGTTAAAAAGAAGTGACTACTTGACTTACGAAAAATAAAATTATTTAAAATAAATTCAGAGGTGTAAGCCACACCCCAAAAACGAGAAAAAAAATTCCCCATAAAAAAATAGACCATATGACTTATCTATTATATTCGAATGATTGAATTTATAGAAAATAACTTTTATAAACATTCTAATAAGTCATTTTTTTAGATGTATCTATATATGAATTAGATACATTGATGACTCAATCAATTTATTTTGTCTGTTATTAAAAAAAGAGTGATAACATTAGAAAAACAATTCTTGAAAGATTTAAAAACTAATTTTAAAGTATTTAAGGAAATAAAATTTATTTAACCCATTATTTAAAAATAGTATTAAAAGTGTATTTAAAATAATTTATTTGACTTTATCTACTAACATTATAAATTTTGAAACATCATTTATAAAATTTGATCAAAAACAGTTTATGATTTTCAACAGAACGTACCCCATGGCCACCGCACCATCGTCATCGGTTGTCACCGCCGATACAAACACCACTCAACCGCCTTCTTCTTCGGTAGTTCCCGAGGCTTCTCCTTCTCCTGTCTCCGCCATCGATTTCTTCTCTCTCTGTCACCAGCTCAAGGTACCTCCTTAGTTTCTCATAAAGACTGAATCAGTTCAAGAAACCAAGCATAATAGTTTTATCTGCAATACTGAATGTTGCATTGCATCGATGATCATTTAATTTTGCATACTAAAATTGTTATCTCATGTTAAACTATGCGTCGTTGTTCTTTAACTTGTTTGAATACTGCATGCGTTTGGTATGAAATAGACAAGAAAGAGAACAAGATGGCTGAGAAGTGGCATTAAGAATCCTGAATCTATGGCTGATCATATGTATCGAATGAGTTTGATGGCGCTGATTGCACCAGATGTTCCTGGTTTAGACCGAAACAAGTTAATCCACTTTACATTTTTTTCTCAGTTTATTATTGATAACAGCCAAATGTGACATTAGGTTTTTCTGAAATTGGTTTGTCTGTTCATTGTCAGGTGCATCAAAATGGCTATGATTCACGACATTGCAGAAGGTATGCTGTTTTACTCTGCAAATTTTGTGTATGTATGGGGAAAATATTTGAGACAAGTTTAAATGAAGTCCTTCGAGGAAGTAATATTTTGGTGGATTGTAAATCTATGAACTCTGGAAGAGACCGAGTGAATACTATTACTAGGGATAATTTTATGTTGTAGTTTGTATCTGGTAACTTTGACAGCAAGAGATTCTTACTATGTAATTGACATAGTGTTGAGTATGATTCATAGTTACTGAAACTGAAACTGTCGTGTCCATTATTTGCAATTTGTGTTTCTATTTTCCCTTTTGTTACTGGTTGTTGTTCTAACACATAGAGAGTAGTAACCAGCATACTCTCGTTCCTCCTAGGCATTTTGTTGTTTCTCTGTTACTTTTGGTTAGAAATTTACAAATGCCTACCAGACTAGAAGTCCACATGAAAAGATTTGAATAACAATGATAACGAAAAGCATACATAATGCAGAGTCTTCTAGATGCTGATAGTTCTGATTAACCAACAGTAACAGAAATTGACTGAAACTTAGCTACTAACCATTGGTTATGCCTAGCTTGCCTAACTTACAGTGGCTAATACAGAAGGATCTAGAACTATATAGTGTCCAGTATTAAGCGAGAAAGACCAGGGAAGGTAAATTTACACACTCCTCCTATCAACATAATGTTGAGCGTTGATTTGATGCGTTCAATATTACAATGATCTTGTTATCCCTATTTTGCTTTTTGCTAAAAATACAATTTTCTGGCTTTCAAATTGGCAGAAGATTTAACGGGAGAGTATCGTGTTACTATCATATTTCTCATCCATGTTTCCTTCTTGGAGCTATAAATTGATTTGCTTTCTTTGGTGCTTTTTAATAGCAATGATTTTGGACACAACCCCCCTTGATGAAATTTCAAAAGAAATAAAACATCAACGAGGACAAGCAGCGGTTGATTATATGTGCCGAATACTCGGAGTAGAAGGATCGAGAGGTGCTTCCTTGTCACTTTGTCGATGAGTTTATTAATGAGAGTTGAGAAAACTCACACCTCTTGGTTTTAATTGAATTTTCATACTGAAGGAAAGGAAGTTACTGAGTTGTGGATGGACTACGAAGCAAATTCCTCTCCAGAAGCAAAATTTGTCAAGGACCTTGACAAGGTTTGTGGCTTTTTGCCTATTCTGTCTTTCAGTGGTTCACTTCTGGGATTTACATTTTGGGGGGTGGGTGGTTTGGATAGAAGATTTTGGAGGAAAATAAAAGGAAAGTGAAAATTTTCATTTGTTGAAGAGAGTTACACCTATAAAAAAGATCAATGGATTAAACAATTAACTTTAGATTATAAATTAATATATCATTTTTTTCTTTCCTCATAAATTTATTAAATTTGAGAAATTAATCCTCCATTCAAACATGCTCTAAGGGATTTCAACTGAAGGGCCTTGGGAGATGGAGGGTGGACAGGATGTCTTATCAAGGGGCGTTTAATTGGTAACATGCAAACAAATACCTTAACCAAGTGTGCTAGGATCATCCAGCCATTTGGCTTTTGTAACCTCATGTCATTTTCTTTAGCTTTGTCAAGAGATTTGTGCAGGTTAATGTTTCTGATTCATAAGGCTAGATGATATCTTAATAAAAAGGGGGAAGATGGTAGAATACACAGTGATGATGCTTGATCCAACATTGTTTTTCCTTTTCTCTATCCTATGGTATTTAATTCATATGATAACGTGAAACACTTTTCCTACCCTCAAGAGGATTAAATAGGGGTGACAAATGGGCATGCCCCGTATGCCTGCAAAAAACGAGGCAGGGCGGACCCTGCACACCTAAAGCCTAAAAGTGGCAAAAATCCATGTCTGCGCCATGTTAATGCCTGAGTCTGCCAAAGCCTGAAAAAAAGGGGATTGGGCGGGCATAAAAGTAACAAGTAGCTACTTTATTGTCAATATTCTTCCATAGATTATTTTAATTTGTTTGATAATGATTATACAACATTTTGGTTTGGAGTTAAAGTACCTTGAGTTCTTGCCATGTAAACCGTTAGTTACTCTGGTTCTAAGACAATTTTTGTTCCATACAGGTAGAAATGATACTTCAAGCTCTGGATTATGAAGAAGATGGTGAGAGGATTCTTTAATTTAATTTTTTTTCTTTCATCTTTTCACTTTATTACAATAGAATACTATATAGGCCTTGTCAAACCATTTGAATTGTTTGTCAATCTTTGAACATTAATCATCTTCAATACTAATTTATATTTTAGTTAGAAACTTGTGCAAATGATTTTGAAGACATTTTAAACTTTTGGCAGTTATAACTAATATTTTGAATACCTTAGTTTCCTTGTTTGTTTTCTATAGGATACCATTACTTATAAATCATATTGCAATAGTGACAACGACGATGATGATTAACGGCTTTCAGTTTAATTTTGCATATAGATATATTTTTGTGTTTTAGAACTGTTTTATAGGTAGTTTGGTGTCATGTTATGCCATTTGATAAAACTACTTTGTCTTCCCTTATCTTCTAAGCATTGATAAAACCTAATTAGAACATTTATAATGCTTTTCATTCTGGTACATAATGCATGCATATATTGATGATTTATATTTGTATGATACTTCCTCCGGTCTCAATTATATGCAAAACTACCTAATTTCACATTGAATAAGGGTTTTCATTAACTGCAATAAATTTATAATATAAAAAATAAACAAAAGTAGTGTTATTCTTTAAACAACCAACCCTTCCCGGGAACCTGTTCCATAGGAATAAAACAGATTTTGATAAAGAAAATCTATATTATTTGAAGAGTGTTTTAGAAATGACATCATTAGATAATGTGAAATTACTTGATATTTTCTTACATTTTAAACTACCAAATATGAGTTCTTTTTTGTTTATACTCAAGACTGAAAAGAGTACAAACATTGGAATGAATGGGTATGTTGATTATTTCCATCTTCATTTATAGATTTATTTCTATGCGATTTCTATTTGGTTTAGATCCATATGTTGTGAAATATGTTCTCTCATGTCTTTGTGCAGAGCAAGGGAAGGATTTGGATGAATTTTTCCGCTCGACTGCTGGTATGATTTTCAACACTGACTTTTATTCTTTTGGTATCTTAGAGCTGTTTATGGATCCGACTACTTTAACCTATAAACATTGTTCAAAAAGTCATTGGTTGAGTTGAGTTTCACTAACTTATAGTTTATCATACACATGTTTGTGTATTTTATGCTTAGTACCTGTTATATTTTTATTCTTTGGTTATTGTTGCACTTTATCCTCTAAAGTGCACCAATCCGTTTGCACATTTCTTTATTGGTTAGGAACACACTTGATATCTATGGGGCAAGTATAAGTAGTACTACTGAAGCATAATTAACTATCTCACTATAGGGAGCCTGATACAACCGTGTTTTAGTAGATAGTGCAAATCAGCCCTTGGAAGTATGATTCACTTGTTAATGATCTGAAGCTGAGAAGTGGAACCTAGGGTAACATACGGTGGCGTTTGTTATCAAAGTAGAAATTCCATTTTAATGATTTTTTTCAACTAGCTGGAATATTTATGTGGGAGTTAATTATGCCTTAGTAGCACCTACTATCTGCTCCGTATGGTGAGATGGAGTGTCATTTGACATCTGAATAACTTGGTTTGGCTATCTATTCACTTAAAATCATATACAGTTAAATGCATTTTTTTATTCCCCTATTTTACCTGAAACAAGATTTTAGTCCCTCATTTCAAAATACAGCATTATGCTTCTGAGTTTCACATATTATTACAATTTTGGTTCTTATACACATTTTTATACATGCACATAAAAGCATATAAAAGTACTTACTGGGGGATGTTTTTGACGTTTTGCAGGGAAGTTCCAAACTGAAATCGGCAAAGCTTGGGCATCAGAAATTGTTTCAAGAAGGAATAATACCCAACTTGGAAGTTAATGAGTTCTCTTGAGAGGAAAGTGGAAGGGTGAGGCAATTCCTTTAAAAGTTTGTATCTCAATTGGCTGTTGTAGCATGGTGTAGGTATCTTAACAGTGTACAGATAACCAATATAGCAGGTGTGAATGAAGCAACATTTAGTAGATGATTTAGCTGGATTATCTTGTACTAATATACTTTTAACCTTGTCTCATATTCATTAGACTTCATTGATTTGGAATGACTGAAAATTTTGAACTTTAAACCGATTAATATCATGGGTTGCATCTAGTTTGTTCTACTTCCCAAAGAAGTAGGTTTTCATAACTGCAGATCTTTTTGGTAGTATTTTGACCTTAAACTTCAAAACGATGAATTTCATGAATTGCATGTAGTTTTATTTTACTTCCAAAGTAGGTTTTGATATCTTTTGTTGTGCATGTGGATATTCTTGATCCTATTTTGACCTTGAGTATTCAATCAACAGTAATGCAATTTTATTTAAAAGGCCCCTTACTTCGGTGGAGCCAAGTCCAATTACAAAAGAACCTATTCAGCCGCTAAGTTGAAAAAGTCGCTAATTATGTCACTAAATTGTAAAAACTGTCACTAAGTTATATCAGAGACAAAAGTGTGTGAAAGAAATTTATAGAAGAATTATTTTTTGAAGGAAATTTTCTGAGAGATTAAAAATGAAATATGTAATATTTAGAGGAACACAAACATATTTATCTCAAAATTTAATAATATAATTTTTTCTTCTTCATTTTTCTTCGGCATTATTCTTTAGAATAATGTATTTGTCGATATCAAGTAACATAATCTAACATGGTATTAGTAGATAATCATACATGTTTCTTGCCTATACATTTTCTAGATTTCATTAGATACTTTCCCTTATTACACAACTTTAGTTACCGTCTTTCTCATTTCTCAGCTTTCTTTCTCTCTCTTGGCTTCCATCTTTTTCATAAGGAAATCTAATCCCTGCGATCGAAACATTTCGACACCATCGTGTTACTAGAAACCACTCACACTTCAACAACACACATCATCATCTCCTTTACACCATATCACCACCACTACCGTCACTCAAACAACCATCATTTAAAACTTATGTAGTACTGACATTTCTGAAAAGAGACGTATATGTGTCGGTGTAGAATATTTGTATCGACACTTGTGATTACATTTAATTTATTTATTAATTTAAATAATTATCAGTTTGGCTTTGTGTTAGCCAGCAATTTTCGACCAAGGAAAGTGATTATAAGTTAAGGTTCATCACCAACAAGAAAGTATTTTCGACACAATCTATGGAGAGATAAGAGGCATCGACAGGTTATCAAGGGAAATGTCCCGTTGAGATTGAACGAAATTCAAAGTTTTTGAAATTGGGTCGACGTAATGTTTAAAGTGAGTCGATTGGGAGCCAAATCGATGAAGGGTTTGAAAGCCAAAACAAATACGTAAAGTGTGTAACATTGAAGCAGTTTTCATCGACAATTATAAATAGAACATGTGAAGGTTCAAAAAGGAAATTTCATCACGAATTTCAAACGTGGTTATAATAACCGTCAAACGTGTAGGATAACAGTTACTTTTATTTGTTAATTAAATTTTTTTAATTCATGTTGGAAGTTGTATTTTGTAACATTGTAAGAAAGAATTCAAAGTACCCGCACCTAGAGAGAAACGAGTCAATTCTGAGAAATGTATGATTGCGACCACATTTAAATTCAAAGCACTTTATATCATGTTATGTCTTGTTTATCATTTTTTACCTTGCAATTTATTTGTTTTTGTCTTTGTTTTTACCCTTTTCATACTTTATCCATTTCAAGTACCAAAACACTATCAAACTTAACACCAAAGTCTAGGATTCTTGTAGTCGGTTCTGCAAGTAACCTTTAAGTAAGAGGCTAGAGATTGTTCGCGAGAAACGCATGCGAATAAATTCACACACCTGATGGGACACATTTGGGTTAAGTTCATTTTAATCTGTGCATGAGATTGAGGAGTGGTAAAAAACGGTAGATCCTAGAAATCCAGACGAGGAACAACCCCCAGGAGGAAATACCAGTGTTGCATCGAGTGTGAGTTCAAGCTCAGTGGTTGTGTCTTCGATGACCCCAAGCATACCAATCACGACGACTGAACCGGTAACTTCAAGACCAAGTGTGGTCAATACTTCAGGACATATGTGCCTAGTTTCGCAATGCCTACGCAAGGTGGGGAACGAGTGTATGGAATGCCAATAACAATGATGACAGGCTTGCATAACAGCGTTTTGATGTTTAGTGAAAACTCAGCGTCAGCGTTTTCCCCATCACCCATCATGGCCTATGGGAAGTCAGTTTGGCAGTTCGACTGTGTTGAGTTTTTCACACCAAGTAATACCCACTTTCACTCCAAGTTCAGTTGCAGTTATGAGGAAACAGATGGATGAAAGCAATCACGAAATGATCAACATGTTTACTCATCAGATCAGTATCATATTGAGACCATTAATCGAGAGTTTGATGCAGAGTTACTAAACCTTGGCAACTTAAATGATTCACATTGGTGACTTTCTTGGTGCCCTTAGAGCACCAGTTCGACATGCTGCACCATCTCTGCCGAAAGAACTAGTGCAGTATGAAGAAATGGTCGATAAAACAATCGACCAAGATTGAGAAATTCCTCAGCGCGTCGATCCTATACCTAGGGTTATTGAATAACCCCTAATGGTGATAGTAAATCGAAACCAACATGTTGACCAAGTTGTCAGGCAAGTCCAACGAGACGTAATGGCTGGAGAACAAAACTTAGAAGCTATTTTTGAACGAGTCATGGTTCGAAACTGAATGAATACTAGCTCATAGAGGCCTACGTACTCTTCCTCGTTACCGAATTTTGTCTTGCAAACAGAATTACCTAGGGGTTAGAAAGTCCCTGAATTCACAAAGTTTGTTGGACATACAGAGGAGTCCACTGTTAAGCATGTTGCTAGGTATCAAACCGAAGCTGGCGACATAGCCAACAATGAGGATCTGAAACTGAAATTGTTCTGGACTGGGCCTTCCCGTGGCCCAATCACTAGTGAGGCCTAATCCAGGCTTTACAATATATCATGCTGAGCATTAGATCCTCCGAGCACACCCGATCATGGGTGACTGGTTGAATACGACCACGCCCTCCGGTGCTCACGAAGAATGTCCCCGACGAGGGACGCCCCAGACGAGGAACATCCCAATCCAAGTCCTGCTCGAGTACCCTCCTCGTAGGGCAGACTTTCAACCTCTCTGGATGTCTCGGAGTCCTCAGGGTCCATGGAAGATCGCGTCTTCACCCTCCCTATTATGCGGAGAGCATCATCCAGGTAAGGGACCACGTGTAGGTCCCCACTACTCACGTAGAACCTGGCAGTCCTTTTGTTGAGCCTGTTTGGTCAGCCCAATAAAGAGACATTGGCCCAACGCTGGGGGCTATAAATACCCTCTATTTCAAGAGGGTCAGGTATTCATTCATTCACACTTATATACTTACTTGCCTGCTCATTCCGTCTCTCACTTTGTCATCAGAGTGTCTTGCAGGTACCCTCCATCTCCTTCGAACATTTCAAAGCCAGCTGTGACGGTCCAACTCTGATCAGGTACGATCAGTGGCACCGTCTGTGGAAATCTAAGCTTCCTCGTCTTATTCACTTACAAAGACCAAAGCTAAAACCATCCTCGACTGTCATGGCTGACCAGACTCAAGACAACCAGAACATCCGCGTCATCGAAGCTAATAACAACCTCGTCGACAACAATGCCGACCCCGATAATGCCGACGTCACCGGCCATATCACTGCCCCCGGTGGCAACATTCTCGGGCCTGCCAACTACCGAGACGGAGTCACGGCCTCGTCTTTATCAATCCCTCCTTGGCTTGAAGAAGATAATCCAGTTCCTTCGAACTATCCAGCCGTCCAATTCCACGAGGTTCCTGTCCCCGCCGGGGCAGATGCCATGACCAGGGCATTGTTTGCGGAAATTAACCAGACCAACTATCTCATCTTTGTCCAGGGGGAAAGACTGAGATCACTTGAAGACGACCGAAGGCCCCCTAGAAGACATAAGTGGCCTCAATCCCCTCTTCCTCGACGAACGGAGGAACATCCCTGATCTCCCCCGTAGAGACAGGATCAGGACATCTCTCGAAGCCCGTCGCCCCGACCAGTCGGGTGGCGAACCCCCTTGGAGAGAGAACAACTCATCAAAATCGGAAGGCGCGACCACGGACCTTCACGACAAGAACGAAGAACTCCCGGGAACAGACACGAAGGAATCTATCAACGGTCACATCGCTCGAGGAACGTCCAGCACGACCAGGGCCATCGTGACCGACAATACATCATATCCTCGTCCCACTCCCCAGAACGGAGTGATGAGGACGACCCCCGCGGTCCCTTGTCACAAGCTATCATGGAGGCGCCCATTCCCCCAGGCATGGTGAAGCCTTCACACTTAAAGGAATATGATGACATCGCCGACCCGGTCGACCACATAGACGGGTTCGAGGCCATGTTGCAGTACCATAACATCGGGGGACCAATCAAATGCCGGTTGTTCCCCACGACCCTGAGGAAAGCAACTATGGACTAGTACAAGGGTCTCGCCCCGGGGTCAATTACCTCGTGGCGAAACTTGAAGAACCAGTTCATCAGCTCGTTCACTGCGTCGCGGTGACATCCGAAGACCGAAGCGGCGCTCGAGGCCATCGTCTAGAAGCACGATGAGACCTTGAGGGAATTCATTAACCGCTTCAACCAGGAAGCCATCCAGGTCCATTGTACGGACCATATGAAGAGATACCTGCTGGAGAGGGGGCTCCTCCCCGGCACCGAATTCCGGAAAGCTGTGGGCATCGAACCACCCCGAACGTTCGATGCCATCCTCGAGAAGGCTAGAGCCTACGTGGACTACGGGGAGAGGGAAGCGGCCAACAGAGCCTGAGACCCTAAGAATCGTGGATCCAGCAGCAATCTGCGACAAGATACCACCCCTCCTCGACGAACCGAGGAAAAGAGAAAAGACGATAAACCTTGGGACGCCTGGGAGCAAAGAGGGCCCTCGGGACGGTTCATAGAATACACTCTGCTCACGGTTTCCCGCGAGCGCATCTTAGCGGAGTGTGCGAGTACGGACTTTAAAGATGGCGGCGTCAAATGCCCCCGACCAGCTCCTGCCAAACCCGAGGTGGACCAGAGAAAATATTGTCAGTACCACCAGAGCCACGAGCATTTGACCGAAGACTGCATCCACCTCAAAGACGCCATCGAGACCCTCATAAAAGGGGGTAGACTCGCGCAGTATCGGCAAAACGAAGCTCCTCGTCGTGACGCCCGCGAGACGAGGGAAGCAGAAGAGGATGCCCGACCATCTGATGAGTCGGTTCCCATGCAAACCACGTTCTCCATCACAAGACCCGAGGACTTCTACATCCTCGATCACCTACAAGAACTGCTGTCGACGCACAGCAGGTGGGAATAATTCCCCTCTACCATGGTCATCAATGGTGGATGGTTCAACGATCTGACCATAAATTCAGATAAGAGGAAGCTGAACGAGTTGGTCGACATGGCCCCCCTTAAACGGTGACCTTTGAAAAAGTGAGAGGCAGGTCGGAGCCAATCACTTTCTATCTCGAGGAGCTCCCCGGTGGGCCCCCCAATTCGGTCATCCCTCTGCTGATAAGAGCGAGAATGGCCAACTTCGACGTACACCTCGTTCTCGTCGACGAAGGAAGTTCCGTCGACGTGATGTATAACCAACTGTTCCGAACTCTACAGCTCGACGACTCTCACCTCTCGCCATTCGTGGGGTCGGACCTGCAGGGCTTTAACGGCTCAACTTCCAAGCCTTGGGGATACGTCGAGCTCATGGTCACATTCGGAGAGGATACGACAACAAGACAAGTCAAGGTGCGCTTCCTCGTCATTGATTGCCCGTCCCTTTACAACTGCATTCTGGAAAGGCCGACATTGGCGGAGCTGACCGCAATACCCTCCACCGTTCATCTAAAAATGAAGTTTTACACCAAGAGGGCACGGGTCACCACCATCCAAGGGGACCTAGCAGCTTCCCAAAGGTGTTTTAACGCGGCATCCAAGGGATGCGATACGGTCGACACCAGCACAAGGCCCGCCAAGAGAGATGCAACAACACGACCAAAACCTCAGAGGTCAGAGCCCGTCAAAGCGGAAGAGCAGAGAGCCCCTCCAGAGGTCGACTCAATATCCCTAGACACCCGCTTCGACCAAGATGATCCTCCTAGCGACAAACAAGTCCCCCTTCGAACAATTACAGACGGGGACTTCAAACTCATCCCCCTCAGTGAAGACCCAAGCAGAGGAGTGAAGATTGGCACCAGACTCCCCGAATTGGCAAGGAAGCAAATCAAAGCTTGCTTGCACGAGAATGCAGACCTGTTCGCATGGAGTGCTGCGGAGATGCCCGGACTCGACCCTGAGGTTTCCTGTCACCAACTCGCCATCGATCCAACCGCTAGGGCAGTAGTGCAACATAGACGTAGGCAGTCTCCGGAGAAAACAGAGGCCGTTGAAAAAGATGTAAAAGACCTCTTAGAGGAAAATTTTATTTCTGAAGCCCGATATTCAACCTGGCTGTCAAAATGTTGTACTTGTCAAGAAAAATAATGGAAAATGGCGAATGTGCATTGATTATACCGATCTTAACCGGGCATGCCTGAAGGATGCATTTCCTTTACCTAACATAGATATACTGATCGATAACTCGACCGATTATAAAATACTATCGTTTATGGACAGACGCCTATTCAGGATATAATCAAATCCCAATGGCAGTAAGTGACAAGCATTGCACCGCTTTCATGACCAGCTCGGGCAACTATTACTACAACGTAATGCCGGTCTAAAAAATGCAGGAGCAACGTATCAACGGATGATGAACAAAGTATTCCACAACCAAATCGGGGATATGCTCGAGGTATACATGGACGACATGATTGTCAAGTCTCGAGCATACACCGACCACGCCGCTCACCTCAGGGAAGTCTTTGCTTAAGCGAGGCAATGCAAAATGAGATTTAACCCCGAAAAGTGCACCTTCGGGGTCAAGGCGGGTAAATTCCTAGGCTTCTACTTGACAGAACAAGGAATCAAAGCCAACCCCGACAAATGCAAAGCTTTCTCCGACCTCCCCACACCCACATCGAAGAAATCCATACAAGTCCTGAATGGCATGCTCACCTCGTTATCCCGTTTCGTTGCAAAATCCGCTCAACACGCCCTCCCTTTCTTCAAGCTTCTTTGCAAGGAAGCAACCTTCGAATGGACCGAGGAATGCGAGTAGGCGCTGCTCCATTTTAAACAAAGTCTATCTCAACCGCCTGTGTTATCACGACCAGTTGACGGGGAACCTTTGTTCCTGTACCTGGCCGTCTCGGTCGAAGCCGTCAGCGCAACCCTCATTCGCGAGATGCCCGACGGACAAAAACCCGTCTATTTCACGAGCAAAGCGCTTCAAGGACCCGAGTTTAGATACCAACAGATAGAGAAGGTAGATCTGGCCCTTGTCAATGCAGCGAGAAGGCTCATACACTATTTTCTCATGCACATGATCGTAGTACGAACAGACCAGCCCGTAAAACAGCTCTTGGGTCGCCCAGACATGGCAGGTCGAATGCTGAAATGGTCCTTGGAACTTTATGAGTTTGACATCCAATACGAGAGCAGGAAAGCCCTAAAGGAATAAGCTTTGGTCGATTTTGTCGCAGAGATGACCGCTCACAATCCCCCTTCAGGAAAAGAGCACAAGTAGATCATCTTCGTCGATGGAGCATCCAGCCCGTTCGGGAGCGGCGCCGGGATCCTCCTAGAGAACGAGGAAGGTGTGGTGGTCGAGCATTCACTCACCCTCTCCTTTCCGACTTCGAACAACCAAGCGGAATACGAGGCCCTACTCACGGGCCTAAGACTAGCCGAAGACCTAAGTGCCTATGAGGTAAAAATATTCACCGACTCTTAACTCGCCGCTTCCCAAGTCCAAGGAGGATACCAGGATAAAAACAACAGCCTCATCGAATACCTGAACTTAGTCAAAGAGTACATGAAAAAGTTTGACCGAGCAAAAATTTCGCACGTACCGCGCGAGCAAAACACAAGGGCCGATATACTTTCGAAGCTCGCAAGCACGAGAAAGAAAGGCGGAAACAAATCCGTCATACAAGAGTCCCTATCTCGCCCGAGCATCAAAAAAACCTTGACTCCACCCGAGGTAAACGCCATCGGAGACAGCTCGTGCTGGATGAGCCCGGTGTTCAACTTCCTAACAAGGAGAGAACTCCCCCCAGACCGAACGAAAGCAGCTGCGACCAAACGACGAGCATGCTCCTACGTGGTGATCAATCACAAACTATATCGCAGGGGATTTTCCATCCCACTCTTGAAGTGCATCGACGAATCCACAGTCCCTGAGGTATTACAGGAAATACATGAAGGTATTAACGCCCAACACATGGGCGGCAAATCCCTATCAAGGAAGGATATATGAGCGGGGTACTACTGGCCGAAAATGCAACAAGATGCCAAAGACCACGTCAAGAGATGCGACAAATGCCAAAGGCACGCCGACATGCATCTCGCCCTCCCACACGAGCTGAATATATTGTCATCCCCGGGGACATTTACCTGGTGGGGGATGGACATCCTCAGACCATTCGTGCAAGGAACGTACCAAAACAAGTTCCTCATTATGGCCGTGGATTACTTTACAAAGTGGACAGAGGCCGAGGCCCTTGCAAAAATCACCTCCCATAACATCCTTCGCTTTTACAAACGAAACGTCCTCGCCCGATTTGGAATCCCGCAGGTGCTAGTCATAGATAATGGTACCCAATTCACCGACCAAGGCTTCTGAATCTTTGTCACTAAACTCAGCACCAAACAACATTTCACCTTAGTCGAGCATCCCCAAACCAACGGGAAAGCCGAGGCCGCCAACAGGGTCATCCTATGAGGACTTAAGCGCATATTGGGTGAAGCAAAAAGGGGGTGGGTCGAGGAAATACATAGCATTCTGTGGGCTTACCGCATCACGCCCCATTCGACGAAGGGTGAGACTCCATTTCTACTAACCTATGGCACCGAGGCGGTCATCCCCGTGGAGATCATGGAGCCATCCAGGCGAACAGAAATACCTCTTGACGAGGAAATGAACGACGAGGCTCTGAGGGATGAGCTCGACCTGGTCGAGGAAATCCGATCGGAATCAGCCCTGCGCGAGGCCACTTTGAAACAACGAGTAGCCTTACGCCACGACAACAAGGTCATCAGACGCGAATTCCAGGTCGACAGCCTAGTCTTGCAAAGAAACCAGAAAGATTCCCGCGAAGGAAAATTGGCTGCAAACTGGGAGGGACGTTATCGCGTCCATGGCGCTACAGGCACCAGAGCATATTATCTCGAGAAATTAAACGGAGAACCATTACCACGACCTTGGAATGCTGCAAAGCTGAAACAATACTATAGCTAAAGCCCTCACCAACTGTGGACTTTTACCGTCGAGTATTCACCTTTAGTCGACAAAGGGAAAAATCTCGACCACGTAGGCGAGTCGAGGTACGGACCTGACCTAACAACCAATGAGGGCATACTGTCGTTCACTCTGATGAACCGAACGTACATGCCCGACAGGGAAACCTTGATCGAGCTCCACTGTCGAAGTACCCACATGGCAGAACACCCAGCTCGCGATGGGCAGTTCACACCGCAGGCGTAGGACCCCAATCGTGATCATACGCCCGACATGCAGATTCCACTCTGCATATTCGACACATTTCGAAGTGCATTGAACCGTCACGGGGGTCGAACGAATATCTCCACTCGAACACAAACTTCGCAAAGAATTCATTATCAAAATAACAGTAGAGCATATACCTAAATACTATCAGATAATTGCAAACAAAGCATCCGTCGAACAGGCAATCATAAACAAGGATTAATAATGTACCGACCACAAGGTCCGGAGATATTCGAAATTACAGTCCAGGCACGACGGCAAAAAAAAAACTAAGAATAATACGGGCACGCAGACCCCAAAAACAAATACGGGCACGCAGGCCCAAAAAAATAATAAACGGGCGTGCAGACCCAAACACCAACAAAGTATCAATCAGTCCCCAGAGTGCTGACGTCAACATCAAGAGAGTCAGGGGGAGGCATAACCTGGCCATCGACGATCTAGGATAGAACTCCAGCCCCTTTGGTGTTCAAACCCGAATTTAGCACAGATAGATGGCTCACCGCAGCCTCAAACCCATCGGCCAAAGCGCCAATGCAGTCCGACTCTAGGAGTTGAATGCAAGCAATAAAGTCAAAGCGCGTACGTAAGTCAGCCATCCCCTATGGCTCGTCCTCGGCGGGCAGCATAACGGCTCTCAGGTCCTCGACCTCTCTCGATAGCCGCTGGTTGTCGCTCTCCAACCGTTCCATATCAAGATGAAGGCAATCTCTTTCCTCAAGAGCCCTGTTGGCCCTTTCCTTCTCCCCCGACAACACATCAGACTGCTCGTGAAACATTTCCTCAGAGCGTTCGAGGGCAGCCTTCAATTTGAGGGACTTGGCCGCAAGAGCCGCCTTCTCCGACTCCAACTCTCTGACCCGATCCGTGGAGTCCGATCCTTCCCCCGCGAGGACAACCTCCATCTCGACCATTTTTACCACACCAACCATACTGGAAGCAAGGTGCTTCCTCTGACCTTCCTTGTCAAGCCGCCTGATGATGTCGGCCTCGTCGTCGGATACGGACAAGGGAAACCCCTCGAAGAAGTCCTTCTCCACGAAGCAGGATGGCATGCCGAAGGCCCGGGCACCCGCATCTCCGTCGGTCACTTCGACCCCATCATCTGGTCGACTCCGCTTCTTGCTGATCAAAGCAGATTGGCGCTCGGCATCCGGGGAACCCGAGGACCCACTGGATCCTTCCCTGCCCGAGTCAGGAGGTAGGCCCATCCGCGTGGCTTGTTGCGGCCTCACCAATCTCTTGCTGATTTTCTTGTCCTGGGTTAACTTCAGCAACCTTTCGCGATGCTCCGCCATGTGACCTACAAAGGAAGTGTACTGGGGGTTAGCTACGTACATTAAAGAAAGCAATTAAAGAGGAATGTCAATAGAGAAAAGCAAGAAACCTAAGAGGTCTACGGCTTGCCCGTAAGATTGGAACTCAACGAGCGCCTTGGTATTGATCGGGCGCACCTCAAACGTCAGATAGCCATCCTCATCAAGAATGTCGTCCCCTTCCCTTGTAACCCACCGAGCAGGAAAGAAGCCATCGACAAACTTGTTCAGGACGCCATGAGCTTCCTCTTCCTCAACACTCATACCCCTAGCAGGAGTGTGGTAGTATCCAGGACCATGGTCGTAATGGCCCGAACACCAGTGAATGGGAAACCTAGAGACTCACCCGATATCAGGATTACCCTCAGCGTCCAAACATGGTTCCCCATCCTCGTCCACCACAGTGGCCGGTTCGAACAACGAATCTACGGCCGTTTGGGTAGACAGTTGCAAAATATACCACTTGTCCTTAAAATCTCACAGGGAATCCATATACATCCTAAACAGTCTCTTCGACTGCTTAAGGGACACCCAGCTGTGCTTCCCTCCTTGGGACTGCCGTTGTAAGTGAAAAACCCTGAAGAACAGGGGAATCATCGCCCCAATCCTCAGGAAACGACAAGTGAGCTCGAATGCCTGGAGAAAGGCAATCGCATTAGGATAGAGTTGGGAGGGGGCCAAGTTCAGATGGTTGAATACTCTGACCTGGAAGTCATTGAAGGGCAACCAGAGCTCGAGATCTCTAAATACAATCTTGTACATGGGAAATGCATCCTGTGTAAACTCCGAACAGATATGGGCATCCCTCGTCGGCCTCATAATCTTGAAGTTCCTTCGAAATCCCTCTTGACCGCCGCCATACTCGACGATAGTATAAGCTTGTCTACTAGGAAGGCTATAGACCGAAGCTATTCCTCGGGGTTCAGCACCGACCCAATCCAGAGTGGGCTCATTGACGGTGTAGACCAGGGTAATAGTTTCCTCCGCTGTGCTTGTTTGCTCGACGTCATTATGCCCTAAGGACTCGGGAATGTCAGCCATTTACCTGCAAAGTAAAGGAAACCGGTGAATTTGACAGCAAATCCGCTTGTCCGCCACAAAGACGGAGAGAAGTAAGCAACACTCAGACCGAGTCTACGACCATTCACACGAAAAACAGGGAACAAGTGGACCTTGACCAAACACCGACCCCAGCGGCGGACGCGTATTAATCATGAACGACACAAGCATAGCATGAATATCTCGAGCGAAGGATGAACCCCGCGAACAAGTTCATAATGTTGTTGGCCCGGTACAAGAATACCACGGGGAAAACTAGCCTACATACTAATGAAAGGATGAATCTCCCAACCAGGTTCATGAATCTACTAGCCAAACACATGAGTATCGCGGGCACGATCATGAACCATATGCCTAAACTTATGAATATCTCGGGCACAATCATGAATCAGGCGCCTAGCACGCTTAAATTTATCGGGCACAATCCCCAGACAAAAGATTCTACCACTAAAACGCCATCAAATCTATCTACAACACGAGAAATCAAAGGGAGAAAACACTTACTTAGAAGAAGATTTAAAGAGAGACGACGGTGGAAGTAATCAGACAGAAAACGGCGCGGTGGTCTCAACGATGCTAGGAAGACTCACGAGATTAAAAGCAGAGAAAATATGAGAAGCGTGAAGAGGTGAAAACGAACTATGGGCCCTGGAGCCCTATTTATAGAGATGACGTGGAATATGAAACATCGTGCCGGGGAACCACAAACCGCCCCCGTCCTCGACATCTACTCGCATAGACAATGATGGCCCTATTCCTTAGGGCGACATTATGGTTTCTAAGATCTGCACCACGTGTCTAACTGAAGCGTCCCCACAAGCACTCCTCGAACACTCCTCAATTGCTGCACGGGGAAAATCACAAATTGGGCGATGTCTCTTCTCCCCGGCTGAAAATCCCTGCATCGCGCAAGTGAGTCTCACGAAAGAGAAAACTGGAATCAAGTCATAACTCATATACCAGGAGCAATGACTTGGGGGGCTCATGTTCTGGACTGGGCCTGCCCGTGGCCCAATCACCAGTGAGGCCCAATCCAGGCTTTACAACATATCATGCTGAGCATTAGATCCTCCGAGCACACCCGATCATGGGTGAATGGTCGAATACAACCGCGCCCACTGATGCCCGCGAAGAACACCCCCGACGAGGGATGCCCCAGACGAGGAACATCCCAATCCAAGTCCTGCTCGAGTACCCTCTTCGTAGGGCAGACTTTCAACCTCTCCGGATGTCTCGGAGTCCTCAGAGTCCCGGGAAGATCGCGTCTTCACCCTCCTTATTCTACAGAGAGCATCATCCAGGTAGGGGGACCACATGCAGGTCCCCACTACTCACGTAGAACCTGGAAGTCCCTTTGTTGGGCCTGTTTGGTCAGCCCAATAAAGAGACCTTAGCCCAACGCTGGGGGCTATAAATACCCTCTATTTCAAGAGGGTCAAGTATTCATTCATTCACACCTATATACTTACTTTCCTGCTCATTCTGTCTCTCACTTTGTCATCAGAGTGTCTTGCAGGTACCCCTCCTATCTCCTTCAAATCCATTTCAAAGCCAACTCTGACGGTCCAACTCTGATCAGGTACGATCAGAAATATTTTCCAAGATCCTTGTCAAAAAATGCGTTTACCAGGTTTACAACACAACCTCCCCATTCGTCCACACGTGGACCCAATTGGAGAAGTTGTTCCATGAACAACTTTACTTGGGACAATAAAAAAATCAGTCTAACAGAACTTGTTGGTGTCAAACGATAAGCTACTGAGTCAATCGACCAGTATTTGAAGATGTTCAGACTTTTGAAAGTAAGATGCTCAAGTCAAGTCCCTGAGCATAAATTAGTCGAAATGGTTGCGAATGGCCTAGACTATGCAATTAGGAAAAAGTTGGATACTCAATATTTGAGGGATATGGCGCAATTGGCTATTAGGGTTCGACAAATTGAACGTTTGAAAGTTGAGAAAGCCAAAGTCAACAAGTATCAAAAGAAAGGGAATGTTGCTTATGTAGCCACTGAAGAATATTCTTCTGACAACGATGAGTGAGCGAAGAAACCAGGGTTAATATGGCTGAACTTCATCCTGGGCCTCCTTGTGCTTGTAAACCATTGAGGCCATCAAACGGTAAAAATCCCGTCGAAATCAAGAAAAGTGGCAAGGCCATCACAAAAACTTACACTTTTGATATAACTAAGTGTGAAGAAATATTTGATTTGTTAGTAACTGATGGTCAGATTATTGTGCCTTAGGGCCTAAAGAATCCCCCACTAGAATAAAAGAAGAAAAGGGGATTATGCAAATTTCATAATTTTCTGTCATAAAACATCTCAATATGTTATTTTCATGGATTTGGTGCAGAAAGCTCTGAAAGAAGACAAGCTTCAATTTGGCGAGAAGCTAAAGATGCAGGTGGACACTTATTCGTTGAAAGTCGAAGAGGCTTTGTATGTAGAGCCTTTTGAGTGCATGATGGTCGAAGCTATTGAGGGTGTCAACATGAAAGGTCTGATGGTCGAAGCTACTGAAGGCTTTAACGTGAATATGGAAGCAGTTTATCCTTAACCTGAGGAAAGTTTGGCAAATTTTCAGGAAAAATGCTAAGTGAATGGATCAAAAGCCAAATTGTGCCCAAGGTGCAATGATGTATATGATGAAAAAGCGACTGAAAGATACAAAGCTGCAACAAAATATTCTCTCAAAGAAGAGAAGCCTACCGTGCCAAGATTTGTGTTCAACAAAGAGGGAATCCCTCGACGCAATGAAGAATATAGGAGGTTATTTCAGAAACCTCGGTTGAAAACCTTTCGTCCTCTGTCAGACATCCCACAAGAAAAATGGGTGGAACCGATGAGTCAAAAAGGAGTGAAAAGGCCAAAGTGGAGAGTGGTGGTCCAAGAAACTAAGACTCAAGAGAAGAAGGGGTGTCAAGTGTCTCCTAACTATAAGGGAAAAAACCCGATGACCAGAACACAGTGGAGGCGTTATCAGAGAAATAAGAAAGCTGCAAAGAAAGCCTCGACATCTCAAATGAAGCTTGTTGAAATTCTAAAGGACGGGGAAACTATAAGGCTTGTTGAAAGTCTAAAGCTAGTGGGAGCTAAAAAACCTGTCGAAGCACCAGTTCAAAAAATAAGCTACACAAAATAGAGGTTGAGTGTAAAAGCAAATATCATTGCGAATCAGAGATTGGCGATGAGAATAACACCTTTAGGAAATAAGGAGGTGGTAGCAACACAATGTGAAGAATACACTCCCATGACTGAAGATGAAAAGAAGGAGGAATATGAGCCTCTTCCTGAAGACGAGGAGGATGATTATGATCCTCTTGAAGATGATATGGTCAACAATGTCTATGGCAAAGATTTCATAATTAAATGTGGCATTGTGTTTGTTTTGCCTGCAGAGTTTGACAGATTGTCGAAGGTGTCGGAAAATGAAGACGACTATGTGCCAGATAATGATGCTGATGGAAAACCATTATGCTACTACGTTTTGTATAGTGGTGTGGTGGAGGATCAAAATGATGTGTTTGAGAAACCAAGTCCAGGCATGTTGTACCACCTCAAGCCTTTGTTCATAAGGGTAAAAGTGGATGGTAATGCCGATAAACAAAGTATTTGTCGATGGGGGGGAGCTGTGAACTTAATGCCTTAGGCCTTCTTCAAGGAAATGGGAAAGTGAGGTACTGATATTCGATCATAAAAAATGGTTTTATCCAATTACAAAGGGAAAATTAGTAGTATATTAGGAGTTTTCCTAGTCAAATTGGTAATCGACACAACCACTAGGTCGACGCTCTTCATGGTAATAAACTCCAAAGCCAATTTTAATCTATTATTGGGACGTGAATGGATCCACGAGATAGGGGTGGTGCCATCAACCCTGCACCAAAGGATATCCATTTGGAGAAAAGATGGTGTCGTCGAAAATATAGAGGCTGATCAGAGCTATTACAAGATCGATGAGAGCAAAGGTGAAAATAAATATTTCGACCAACATTTGGAAAATGTGGCGCCTTGTGATAATGATGTTCATGCTCCTGAAGAAAACGCAAATCGTTTTCTAAGTTTGGATCCAAATCATGGATTCATTTGGGACATTGAAGAAGAGGTGATGCCCAGGGAGTCGAATCCACCTACGGGGTGAGGAGTTGTCGAAGAAGATGACCAGTGAGTCAAAAAGTCTGGCTCGAATTTCAGCCTATGTGGCTGAAAATAACATAAAACCGACTTTAGAGGCTGAAAAGTTGCAAAATTTGGCTGTCAAAGCTAAAGCAAAAAATCTAGAAGGCCGTTATGGCCAAGCATCAGCTCCAGAAAGCCGGAAGCTAGATTGTATCTATGATAATGAGCCTTTGAGGTTTGAAAAAGACCCATAGAATTCAGTGTAGAAAATGCAAGCTCATGATCCTTTAGAGGAAGTGTGTAATACGGTGGGAGAACTGACTTGGGATGTTTTGCGTTTGATTGCAATTGTTGCGGTTAGCAAGAGGCGCCACCGACTTTTTTTTATCCAATAAGGAAAGGCTGAAAAGAACAGGAAAGATCTTTGAGATTATTTATTGAGTTCGGGGGGTAGATTATGAAAAGGGAAGGTATTAGCACCCTTTTCATTCATAGTTATCTATGGGCTCTTAGTTGCTTGCTAGATCACTTGCTTTGTTTGAAAATGTGCTTTGTGGTGGTTTTTGAAAGTAATTTGAAAAGGCGCATTCGTTTAGGCGAACTTTGTAATGGTTCTCGTTTCGTAAGAACATATACAAAGTGTTGGACTTTTGAAAATATTTCATGGTGTTTTGTTTTGAAAGTGTGTGTTTGTTTTGAAAGTGAGTGCTTGTTTTGAAAGTGAGTGTTTGTTTTGAAAGTGAGCAAGCAACTAAGAACGTTTTTACCTACTCAAAAGTCTTTTGTTTATTTCTCTCATTTCCTTTGATATTGCTATCTTACCATTGATTGGTAAGAAGCCTTATCTTTGGATGTAAAAGGGACGGGCGTGGGTCATCGTATAGTCATGATAGCAATGTTGTGAGACATCTTAGCATTTCTCTTTGAGGGACTAAGATCATTTGAAAGGCCACATTTGAAGCGTCATCGAGGGACTATGATCTTATATTTTGATTGTTTTTTGCTAAGACCTCCCACGTGCATAACATGACTATTTTTAGGCAACAAGTGGAGTTACCCTAAGGTTGCATGTGTGAGTGGTGTGTTTGATTTGCATGCATTTAGTCTTTGATTATGGGTTATCTAATTGTTGTTTTTATCTTCCCATACAAATCCTAATTACTAGTATTTATATGAAAATGATATATTACGGAAAGTAAATATTCTACGCTATTACATCATTAGGGGGATGGAGTGTACAAGTTTACAAATGGGGATTGAAAGAAATTAAAGTCCTAATTATCTATTACAACCATATTGAAATAATATACAAGAAATGTAAAATGGATTTGTTTTGTTTTTGTTAAGAGAAGAAATGAATTATCTTAAGAAAAATAGTCTAGTCTTTTAGTTTTAAAAGAAATAAAGCAAAGTGTATGAATATAAAAATATTTTTTGGTGTTTTTATTAATGAAAATAAAACTATGAGAAAAATAATAAGGGAAAATAATCAGAATCAGCGCATTGCTGAAGTAAGAAGCTCTGACTCTGGTGCGCTGCAAAACAGAAGGAAAATGTTAGCAGAAAAGGGGATGGTCAGAAGTTCTGGGTCCGGGTACACTAAAGTTATGGGGTTACTTGGATTAAGGGGAATCCTAGAAGTTCTGATGCCACTGCCAGCCTAGAAGTTCTAATGTTACTGGAAGGTCAGAAGTTTTGGTTATTGAGAGAGTGTGAAAGTTTTGATGTAACTGGACACTTAGGAATTCTGATGGTGGGTAAGTGAAGTGTCAATGTTGTTGGCTGGGAATGTTTAGAAGTTCTGGTCCAGGGTCACTATTTTGGCAAACAAATGGGAAGGGTTTTATCCAGAAGTTCTGATCCAACTAATGGTGCTAAAAGTGTCAGGAAATAAACGTAAAAAAGGGGTGTTTCTGAGGTTAGAACTCAGGACCCTTAACACTAATGTCTTATGCACACACTCTCTACCACTGGGGTGGCTATACATCCAGTATTAGAAGTAAAAACATAAACATATAACACAAAGTAAATTCTGATGATGAGCTTCATCTCCATGCCAGTCAGTGCATCCGCAGCTTAGCCATTTCTCAACTAAACAGAAAATGCACACATAACAGTTATGGCAAGTTTCATCATGGTTTTAGAAATATAAAGTATCAGAACTGTAAATCAGAAGCAAGCATGAATTTTTCTAATCCTAATTATGAATCCTAATTTCCTTAAGAAGTTATGAACTGAAACTTTCTCCACTTAAGTAAAAAAAATACATGAATCTATGAATATGTACAGAATCAGAGCCACAATATCTACATTGTATCTTTGAAAATGCAAGCCTAGCAATGCCTAAGCAATGAGATACAAGTCAGAAGAAACTTACCTTGCTTCTGGAGATTGTTCTGAATTAGAGTCTGGTTCAGGCTGCTGTGATATTCTGGTCAGCTTTCTCACGTGCTCAGAAGGATGGAACAATCTTTAACTTGAGCTAAAGAATGGCTGGAAAATTCTAGAACAACCAAGAATCAAAGTTCTGATTTTTTGAAATGGAAGTTGGTGGAGATGGAATTACAGTCTGTAAACAGAAGTTGGGATTGTTTCTGATTTGGCCAAGAGATATGCAAGAAAATTAGAGTTTGGGCGTGTAAAGAAACAAAGGCTTAGCAGGTTTTTGTGTTTATGCTTTTAGTTTCCAGTTCTTAAAACCGTGAACCAGGCCACGTTACAACCCCTTAAAAGTTCTAATTGAAGCATGGGTTGGTTCGAAAGCATACTATTACGAAAGGTATCGCGACTCCTGTAAGGCTTACTGTAAATCCTGAGTTGAACTCATATTCTTACAAAACTCTTTTATTTGTTAAAACTGCATTTTCAAAAATTCAAGACAAACATAAACTTTACATTGTTTGAATACTGTTGTTTTCATATAGCTAATTGTTTGACAACGGAGAAATTCGCACGAAGAATATCCAATGAACGAAAATTCTCTCAAGAAGAAGAATCACTTCAAATGGGAAGACACTTCCAATGATAAATATCCCATAATAAAGGGGGCATGACAAGTTATAGTCCAACCCATCTGTGGCAGTCAAGTCGAGATTCCAAAAAATCACTCAAGAAGTGCTGAATAACCAGGGGTAGGTTTGCATCTGAATCACTTGGAGCATTAAGCACTAATTCCAGCAAAGGGTCACGTACGGTCAATCACACATTGTCTGGAAACACTGCAACACTTACTACTATGGACAATGACAAATCCCCATAAAGTCTCTTTCATAAGTTGATCCCCGTTGAAGTCTCCAGAGCCACCTCTATAAGGTTATCCCCACAGAATAATCTTCACGGATAAGGGTACAAACCCCACAAGGCCAAGTTCATGGATATCCCCATAAAGTTGGATCCATGCAATCACCAGCCAGAGTTTCAACCTCCGGAAAACCTCTCCCCAGCTGAATTGGTCTTAAGAGGAACCCTTGAGGAATTCTTCCATAAGAAAACACCTCCCCAACAGATTGTCAAATGGGTTTATTTCCCCAACAAACTACGAATCCCTAAGACCAATACAAATCAACAGACAAAACCCTTTAATCCCCGATAGAGTCATTGATATCCCCAACGGAGTTGTTACTATCCCCAAAAGTTACTAAAGCTTGAAACCGACCAGATAGTATTTTAACTTCTTCAATTGCTGAAACCTAGACCCAACCAGATGCCAGTTAACCTCAAGATCAAAATTGTTGAAACCTGGACTTGACCAGATAACCGTTCGAGTTACTATGAAACCTGGATCCAACCAGATAATAGTTTAACTTCTTTAAATCACTAACAAAACTCCTCTTCCCTAGTAGGGTTTGGCACTATCCCCAGTGATTTGTTGTAAAGCCTGGAATTCGACCAGATAACATTTAACTTCTTTATCGCCAGCAAATTGTTGTGAAGCCTAGAATCTGACCAGATAACAACTAAACTTTCTGCCTCTCCAATCAAGAGATAGCTCCCCAATAGAGAAAAAGACAACTAAAACTCCTGAATTCTTTCCCTCAAAGCAGAAATCAACACTCTCCATAGAGTTTCCCTCAAGAAAAATCAATATTCCCTAGCGGAGTTCCCTTCAAACAACAGAATAGGAATCCCCAGCGGAAACATTCTAAAATAAGGTCTGAAGAGGTGCATACTCTTCATCCCCAAGAGCAGTCCGTGACTTAATTTCTCAAGGCTCACCAACATTTATCAAGGATTTATTTTCCTAGACAAAGATACACTTCAATAACATTTCACGTTCATACATCATAGCACATGCATACAAAATGCATGTAGCACAATCTCATTTATTTTAAGAACACCATTACACAGTGCATTTCATACATCATGAAATTGCATACAACTAACTCTTTACCTTTTTAGGAAAGATCAATCAACAGATAATTATCATCAACAATTTTCAACAGGTCCAAGAGTAGTTACTGAAAAAAGCCAGAACAACTACCTAGGTGACCAGATGCAGCTTCACACGGGCTCATCCTGAAGCAATCTTACACGGGTTCCTTCTAATTTCTAGATGCAGCTTCACACGGGCTCATCATGAGGCAATCTTACATGGGTTCCTTCTAATTTCCAGATACAGTTTCACACAGACTCATCCCGAAGCAATCTTACACAGATTCATTCTCATACATTTCCAGATGCAGTTTCACACGGACTCATCCCAAAGCAATCTTACACGGGTTCCTTCTCATACATTTCCAAATGCAGCTTCACACGGGCTCATCATGAAGAAATCTTACACAAGTTCCTTCTCATACATTTCCAGATGAAGTTTTACACGGACTCATCCCGAATCATCCCTACCCAGATTCCTTCTCATACATTTCCATATGCAATTTCACACGGACTCATCCCGAAGCAATCTTACATGGATTCCTTCTCATGCATTTCCAAATGCAGCTTCACACGGGCTCATCATGAAACAATCTTACACGGTTCCTTCTCATACATTTCCTGATGAAGTTTTACACTAACTCATCTCGAAGCAGCCCTACCCAGGCTCCTTCTCATAAATTTCCAGACGCAGTTTCACACGGACTCATCATGAAGCAATCTTACACGGGTCTCTTCTAGTTTCCAGATATAGCTCCACACGGGCTCATCATGAAGCAATCTTACACGAGTTCCTTCTAATTTCTCAGATGCAACCTTACACAGATTCATCATAAAGCAATCTTACACGGATTCATCTTCACACGGGCTCATCATGAAGCAATCTTACACGAGTTTCTTCTAGTTTCCATATACAACTCCACACGGGCTCATCATGAAGCAATCTTATATGGGTTCCTTCTCTTGTATCTCCAGATGCAGTTTCACACGGACTCATCCGAAAGAAATCTTACACGGGTTCCTTCTCATATATTTCCAGATGCTGTTTTACACGAACTCATCCTGAAGCAGCCCTACCCAGGCTCCTTCTCTCATATCTCCAGATGCAGTTTTACACAGACTCATCCTTAAGAATCCCTACCCAGGCTCCTTCTCATGTATTTCCAAATACAGCTTCACACGGGCTCATCACAGATTCTTTCTAATACATTTCCAGACACATCTTAACATGGGTCTGTCCTAGCATATCCTTCAGATTCAATCAACCAAAGATTTATTTTGATATTTCTTCCAATCTCTATCAACAATCACTTTGGATGGCATCTATAAGCCCATCTCCGACGACTCTATATCACTTTTGGATGGCATCTATAAGCCCATCTCCGAAAATATTCCATTATTATCCAAATGGCATCTTTAAGCCTATTCCCGACACAATCAGCTAACACATCGGCGAGTGCAAATTTCTGGGCACTTTAGTGTTCAATCATCTTTCACCTTCAAGTCATGAATGACTGATCCGCCAATCTAACTCTCCAGGTTTAAGAAGATTGAACAGGGGCAGCTGTTGTACCCCAAAATTTTCCCTCTCATTTCTCAAAAAAAAGTTTCTCACAAGATTCTCATTGCACAAGGATTGATCAGCTCAAGATACATCTCTAAACACTGATGACTCAAAACTAGGGTTTGAGTTTACACAAGTACAATTGGACTTTTAATGCCCCATATAGTTTCCATGGATCATATTGGGCTCTCAAGAATTAGGTCAAAGATGGAACTTATGAATCCTTGAAAGGAGGAAGAGGGAACTGTCAAAAGGGCAAAGCAGATAAAAAAGGTGTGTAGTTGTAGATAACCATCTCAAATTCAAAATCTGGTTCAGGCTGTTCGAACCACATGACTGATCAAAAGGAGTGGTTGGAAGATTTTGACAAGTTGAAAAAGATCAAGCTTGCTTCGATCCACAAGCTTTGACTGGGCAATGGCTTCCTTCGAGCAACCTGCTTCGATCCACCTCTAAACCCTTCGACATACATAGTTTCAACACTATGAATTACAATTTAACACACCACCTAATTCATTGTATCTAAACAATCTATATTCATCATGGTTCTTAGTCTTATGAATACTTCGACCTGCACTCCCTCCGTCATGATGTCTACAATCTGATTCTCAGTTTTACAGTGTTCCAAATTCATCTTCACACCTGCTACCTGCTCTCGGAGATAATGGAACCTCATTTTGATGTGCTTGCTTCGACCATATGCTATTGGGTTCTTCGATCCACAAGCTTCGACTGGGCATTGGCTTCCTTCGAGCAACCTGCTTTGATCCAACTCTAAACCCTTTGACACACATGGTTTCGACACTATGAATTACAATTTAACAAAAAACTTGCTGATAATAGTTCATTGCAAGAAGAAGGTACTAGCAACATAGTCTTTCAAATGAGTAATGGAGGAAACGTTATGATTAAAGATGTGCTCTATGTACTTCGAATAAAGTGAAACTTGCTAAGTGTTAGACAACTAGTCGAAAAAAATCTCCTCAGTTGTCATGAAAGATGGAGTTTTGAGATTGTTCGACACCAAGAACAATTTGGTCTTAAAATCTCCATTGTCGAAAAACAGGACATTTAAGATAACGATCAATTCGACAAAAGTTCAATGTTTGAAAACTGTTCGAACACCAGGATAGTTGGTTGTGGCAGGAAAGCAACTGATTACTCAAGATATGTTTACTGGTAGGAAAGCAATCCAGAAATTCTTTCATTTCCACTATGCCAATGAGACCATCTTTCATACTCAAAGTGGTACATTCATATGAATATGGTCCATTCGAAGAACATACAATTGGTGGAAACAAATATTATTTTGTCTGTTGATGAGTTTGGTTGAAGGTTGTGGATCTATGTGATCAAAATGAAAGAACGAAGTAAGTGGTACATTCAGATGAATGTGGTCCATTTGAAGAACATACATTTGGTGGAAACAAATATTGTTTTATCTGTTGATGAGTTTAGTCGAAGGTTGTGGATCTATGGGATCAAAATGAAAGGACAAAGTATTCGAAATATTTAAGAGATTCAAGATGCTTGTCGAAAACCAGAGTAAGAAAAAGATCAAAGTTCTACAGGGATTCAAGATCTTTATAGAAGGAATCAAGTTGAAGGCAGAATTTTAAAGAACATTGATCAAAACCAAACTAGTGCCATGCTACAAACAATGTTGTCCAAACTACTTCTGAATAAAGTCCTATATGCTGCCAAGCTCAAGCTTGTTGTACTGTCCACATAACAACCTGAAACCATGTCAAAAAACAGTCTGCTGTACTGCTATGAAACAACCATGCACCAAGCTGTCACAACACTCCAAAACTGCTGCAAAACAGTCCTGCTATATTACTCCTAAACTAGTCCAAGCCTGCATTATCTCAGTTCCATATTTGCACCAAATTAGCATATAAGAGCTGCACCTCAATGTAATACACCAAATTTGTCCTACCCGTTTGCTTTTATCTGGATTACGCATCCCACATTTTACCTTTCGCACATAACCTCCATTAGGTCATTTAACACATCATGCATCATCGATCAGTAATTTGGCATGGGATCATGGATTTCGAGGAATTATGGTTGTTGTATGCTTCGAGGCTCTCATCTTCGCACAAGCTTGTTTCAGGTATCTTAACTAAAAATGCAAGTGTTAAGGTTGATGTCTCTATACTCAAGGTCATCTGATGAATAAAGGGCTGAATTATGTCAAAAGTTACTCTTCTCAACATTTTGGCTTCATTCAACACATGAAATAGCTTCAAGGTTGTATACAACGCAAGTCACTCACAAGTCACCTAAGGGCCGTAAACTCCAGTATTGAAGGTCATATCCTTGCATTTATCATCTTCACATGAATACGAGTTTATTTTCTCAATCATGTTAACTTCAAGAGGAGTTCCATAAGAGGTTCGTTTATCAGTGAATCTAATCCTGATCTCAAGGAATTCATCCAAAAAGGCCTTGAACTTAGGTAAGGAAGTTCTTGTGCATCATCGTTCAATTGGATAGCTCTTTTCTAGCCATGGGCTTAGACACAGAGTTCCTTCAAGATCATTTTCTCGTGCTTGCAATCATTATCTGAGTTAGGGTTTATTTCCATATTCATGTGGTGGCAAAAAGGCTTTCTTATGAGGTTATATTCATTAGGGAAGAACATGATTCTTTAATGCATTGCTTGGATTACAAGTTATGGCACAAGATTTGATGTATGCATGTTAAATTAGCAAAATCAGGAAGGAAGACGTCATAATTCATTCAAGTTACATGTGAAATTTAAAGGTAATAAGGAGGATGAAAGTTTCTTTATTTCTTGGAAGAAAACCAAGTCATGACAAGGTCTCCACCTTGTAAAGGAAGTCAATTTGAACTTCTGAATTTCATAGTGACTTTTCAATAGTGTTTGGCTGTGGCTATAAAGGCACTTTTAGAGAGGATTCAAATCATGGAAGCTACTTGAAAAGAACATCATTTTCCAAAAGAATTCAAAATTGAACATGCATAGTCAAGATTGATTCTTCAATAGATTTATGGACTTATAACAAGATGTGGAATTTCATTTGAAATTTATAGAATTTACAAAATGTATTCGAGTGCTATCCCATTTTGACTACATTCAAGATTTATAAACTGCCATTCCATTTACACCTTGGAAAAATTACACATAAATTGAAGACTACATCAAAATGTTTTTGAACCTATCAGCACTTTAAGCTCCACAATTACATCTAAGGTACCGTGTGGTATTCGAATTTAATCGTGAAGAAAGTATCACCGTGACCTGTATAATCAAAGAAACGTCAAATACCATGAAGCTATTTCACATAAACAGTCACACTCCAAGATAGGTGCATAAATAAAAATCTAAGAAATCCATTACTGATCATGATTCTGCCTCTCTTCCAAAGTCAAACCAACCTGACACCAAGAAACTAAAAACTAGAAAGGAAATCAAAATCTAAGAAATCCATTACTGATCATGATTCTGCCTCTCTTCCAAAGTCAAAACCAACCTATAACCGATTCCCAACTAAGTCTAACAGAATAAAATTACCCTGAAAACTGTCAATAGAATAACAGAATTACCTTGCAACCCAGACTGAGCCTGCACATTCAAGAGAAAAATCGGTTCCTGCATTAGCAAATTACCCTGCACACCAGAAAAAAAGAGGGAGTTAACACCAGTGATTCATTTCACCAACTAAAACCTATCATACTGACTTCCTAATTCATTAACCTTCAGTTTTAACCACACAACTTACTAACTATTTTCAACCAATCCCTAACAGAATAACCAACTCCTCATAAACCCCTAACTGTTTTCATAACCAAAATAGACTGACATGTAACTAATTCACAAACTTCTAACCATAACCCCTATGCCTCTAACCAACTTCCCAACGGCATGTATAACATAATTTCTAACCAAAACTTAAACAAAAAATAGCAGAATTGTTCAAGCCTCTAACCATTTTCCAAACTGCTAACAAAATTTCTAACCAAAACTAAAACAGAAAAACTTTCCTAACCATACTTTCCTAACAACTCATAACAGTTAACTAACCAATTACAGGAAAAACTAACTCTCACTCTTCTAACAGAAACTAACCTTTCTAACCAACCTCATTCAGCCTCTAGCCATCTTCTAACAACTCTCTAACAAACTTCCAGCAGGGGGAACAGAGATAACATAAAGCAGAAAAAGAAAACCGAAACAGAATTCCAACTAAGCCTAACAGATTCCAAATCTCCTGCCAAACCATAACCGAAATGTTTTCCAACCAATTTCTAACAGAATGGAATCTTCAACAAACTTCCAGCAGGGTATAACAAAAAGAGGAAAGGAGAGAGAGGATTCACGATGCTTTCATAATAGAAACTCACCAGAAAATAACAAGGAGAAAACTCTCTCAAACTCTCTCGACAATCTTCAGCTTCAACCTTCTGCTTCCACCTTCACCTCTGCAAAACCTCCATCATCTTCTTCACCATGCATACTCCTTCTCTTCGCATCAACGAACAACATCATCATCATCACATTGATGGTAACTGCACCTTCACCATTTGAACCAAGAGCGAAGTTTAAGAACGCAAGAAAGGTAGAAGAAGAAGATCGGAGTCAAAAGTTTCATCATAATCATACCTGGTTGAAATCTTAGCTCTGATTTTCTGTGTTAGCATCAAGATCCAAGGGTCGCCGGAGCTACTCCAGTCGGTAAGACGTTGTGCTTTTTCTTTTTCGCGTCTTCTTGTTGCTATGATTGTACTTAGGAGTATTTTAGTCATGGTTTTCAAATCTAAGTCGTCGTCAGAATTAGATCAATAGTGTTGCAATCAGAATCTAAGGACCGCGACCGGAGCCATGAATAACGAGACATAAAGAAGACGAGGTAAAGCGATAGTGAGACGAAGAAAAATGAAAGTGAATTGGAGAGGAGTCTGAGAGTGAAACCATAGTGTGATTGATGATTGAGTTTTTACGGAGAGGATTAGAAAATCCATGAGTAGAAGTGAACATGACGGTGACGAGACCGAATTGATCAGAGAAGAAGGAAGCTCAAGGCATTTGCAGCGGAAGAGCGAAGAAGCTTTGTGTTTTCACATGGAAACTGAATCGAAACTCTTTTGAACCCTATTTATCCCACAAAAACGTCGCGTTTCTACTTCCATCTCTATTTTCTTTTTTTATTATTTATTTTTCTTTTAATTTATAATAATCATAATAATAATTGAATTTGGATAAGGGATTGTTTCTGGATCAAATTCGCTGGGCCCTGAAGCACTTCACTTTTTGCACCTCCTAGAGAGGCCCATACTATGCACCATTTTTGGAGCTTGTGGCATTGCAAACAAAAAAGATCTCTTGGACCTCATTCTGATGGGCCTAGCACCATGCTCCTGCATCACCTCTTGACTTCAATTCTCACCCCATGAGTCCTTTATGATTTTTCTTTTAATTTCACTAATTGTTTCTATGTGTTCGATTTTTCTCCACATGGTAAAAAAATATAAAAACACAAAAATAATATAAAACCGTTAATAAAAAATAGTAGAATATAATATATTTTTTAGGAATTAATTCTTTAGTTTTTCTCACGTAAAAAAAAACTAATAAAAATACTTCTTTTTCTTTTAGTTTTTGTTCATATTTTACATTGTTTTGCCTTGTTATTTTCGACGCGTTTGTTCATTGTGCAAGGAACTTCTGATTATGCATTGCATTTGCAATACGCGTTTGCCTTTATCTTAATTGGACATTGTTTCTGACTTTGTTTGTTTCCTGGTGAAGCTTGCTCGACGCATACTCCCTGCTTTTTCAGTACTTTCGTCTGCTCTTGACGACTTGCTTGCTTTGGTAGCCTCCGTTACTAACCTTGTATTCCTTCACACTTTATTGCATTCCGTTATCGCTTTCTAGATATCATGTGTAGTAGGAAATAAAGAGCATGCGCTCGAAGTCACTATTTAAAGACCTGTAGCAGGCATTCCGCACTTCATTTGCTATATGTGTTATGCTTGCGTTTGTTTACTTTCTTGTTGATTGATGAGTCACTCAATTTAGAAATTGAGATCACGACTTCGCTCTCAGTGCATTCTCCCCATAGGATTTTATCGCTTTCCTTTATTTCTTGTCGATCGATGAGTCACTCAATTTAGAAATTGAGATCACGACTTCGCTCTTATTGCATGTTCCCTATAGGATAGTTTTGTTAAACTTTCTTCGATATGCTAACCTAGGCAGGATCTCTTTAGGTGTGCTCTCTTGAGCTTATTAGCTTGCTTGCTTTATCCTTGTACATACCATGTTCCCTTAGGACGTGCTTTCTCTGTTCGAACACAAGTTAGACCTTAGGTTGCTAACCATGCATGCTAACATTAGGTAGACGTTTCCCTTTTGTTAATCCTTGACTTAGGGCTACCATTGTATGATAACACTAGGTTAGAAATAGGCTAGTCTCCCTTAGACTCTTTTCTTCCCCTCTTTGCATCCTCGCATTCAAAACAAAAACTTCTTTTCTGAGCAAATCAAAAACATGCTAAGCATACTTAAACCCTTTTTCAAGGTAATAAAACACAAAACCAATTCAAATATTTTTGTGCGCTCGAGCACCTTTATCTAAAACCCTTTTCAGGTAAGGACATGATTAGTTTACTTCTGTGCCAACACATAAGTCTCCAAAGGTCGAGCTGCGGTAGAAGGCGGAATTAACTTCGTCCATAAAAAACATAAACAAACAAAAACATAAGAGCCGAACTACGGTAGCTCTGATTCCTCAAAACGGATACGTAGGCATTGGGGTAGGGCCCAAGCGAGCACAATTTTATTTTCCCTACATTCTTTTCTCATTTCTTTTGCATGAATTCTCCCTCCAGCAGTAGTATAGTAGAAAATAAGCATAAATTAAACACACCCATAAGATAGATAACAAGAGTGGATACCGTAGAGTACTACGAGCGTGTGGGGTGCTAATACCTTCCCCTCGCGTAACAGACTCCCTTACCCAATCTCTCAGTCGCAAGACCGTGACTTCTCCCTTCTCAGGTTTTCTCGATGTTTACCTTTCCCTACATGTGGGATAAAAGACGTTCGATGGCGACTTCATTGTTTGATTATTTTCAGCCGGTTGTTTCACTCAAAAGCTATGAAAAGAGCATACCCAAACAGTTCAAATTGTATTTTTTTTCCCCTCTAAACCCCAACAAGACTCTTCTATAAATAAGTTGTTTCACAACACACAAAGGGGGGCTTTTGGCAAGGAAAAAGGAGGAAAAAAGAGAGAGAGAGGAGAGAACACGAACGCTGAAGCCTTAAAACACTCTTAAACCCAGAACAAAAAAAACACAACACCTCTATTTTTTTTCGAACTCAAGAACATTCAAGGCAAAAACTCAAGTTCGAAACACAAATTCCAGCTTCAAGGCAAGTCTTCTTGACTTTAAACCCTTCATTTCAAGCATCATTGATGATTCATCTTCGAAGATAACATGTAATAACCATTTCCTTCGAAGCTAACATTTTGTTTGCATTCCTTTCTTATCAATTATATGTTAAGAACTAACCTGTACAGACCATAAAATAATGTTGGAGTGAAAAAATTACAGCATGATTCGACACAAAGCCTTAGGCTTTAACACATACTGCTTTACTGGCCCAAACATAAGGGAAAAAGGGTGTGATTCGATACATAACATTATGCTTCGAATCATACTGAGTTGATTTGGAATTACAGGGTCGAAAGAAGGATATATGCCTATAAGCATGCTTTGACACATGCTTCGACACATGATGTCGAAAGATTTTTCTCTCTCTCTTTTGTGCTATTTTTTTTACATATTTCATATATTTACTTCATAGCTATTCAACATGGTTTTTAATAGAAAATTAGGTTTAATTTCTTGCAATCCACATTTGTACATTTGTATCACCCATCCCCTAAATGATGTAATAGCGTTGAACATTTATTTTCCGCAATTTTATCGCTTTCATAAATGTTAGTAATTAGGGTGTGTATGGCAAGATAAAAAATTAACCTTATAAAATCCTAATCCAAGACAAGACAATTCATGAAAATAAACACTTGCACACTTACACCTCTAGGGTTAACTCCACTTGTTGCCTTGAGAAAAATAGTCATAATGTGCATGTGAGCCATCTTAGCAAAAATAATCAAAATACAAGATCATAGTCCCTCGATGACGCTACAAATGTTGCTTTATAAATGATCTTAGTCCCTTAAGAGAAATGATAAGATATCTCACAATATTGCCATTCATGACTATACGATGACCCACACATGTCCATTCACATCCAACGATAGGGCTTCTTACCAAATCAATGGTAAGATAGCAACATCTAAAGGAGGGGGGAAAAGAACATAGACCTTTTGAGTAGGTATGACGCTCATAGTTGCTTGCTCACAAACTAAAACCATTTCCACACTTACACTTTCAAAACATCTTCAAAAACAAACATCTCTTTGAACTATTTTCAAAACCAACACTTTGTATAAATTCTTATAGAGACGAGAATCATTACAAAGTTTGCCAAAACAAAGGCGTTTACAAAATATTTTCAAACTTGCACCCACCACAAACACATTTCAAACAAAGCAATTTCAAAAGTGATCTAGCAAGAAAATAAGAGCCCGTAGATAACTACGGATGAAAAGGGTGCTAACACCTTCCCTTTTCATAACCTACCCCCCGAACTCAAGAAAAATCTCGAAAGGTCTTTCCTGTTCTTTTCACCCTTTCCTTTATTGGATAAAAGAAAAGTCGGTGGTGACTCTTGCTATCCGTAAGAATTGTGATAAAAACGCAAAATAACCAAGTCAGTTCTCCCACCGTATCACAATCATGCTAGTAACTGATTGTGAAAATCCTGGACCGTATGACGGACCTGAACAAGGATCCCGGTGGACTATGGTTTTTGATGGAGCTTCCAATGCTTTAGGTAACAAAATTGGTGCTATAATTATTTCCCCCAAAGGTGGCCATACGCCTTTCACTGCCAGACTATGCTTCGACTGTACAAACAACATGGCCGAGTATGAAGCGTGCATCTTGGGTCTTAAGGCTGCCATTGACCTAAGAATCAAATTCTCAAGGGTATACGGGGACTCAACTCTAGTAATCAGTCAAGTTAAAGGAGAATAGGATACAAAACATCCAAATCTGATCCCTTACAAGGATCTTGTGTCAACCTTGATCCCTTACTTTGAAGAGGTCACTGTTGTAACCCAAAATTTTCCCTCTCATATTATCAAGATTTTCCTCACAAGACTCCTAGACTCAAGACAGGATTAGGGTTTGCTCAACTCAAGACCTCCTCTTGCACTGATGACCTGAAATTAGGGTTTGAGTTTGCACAAGGATTTTTGGACCATCAATGCTTCATGTGACTTCCATATACCATCTTGGACTCCTAAGATTGCTCATACCAATTTTCAAGCCTTGAATCACATTTTTGCCCAATCAATTGGACAATTGACCTAAAAATCAGATGTATTGGGGAAAAAGTCAACCATGGCCAATTTACAGTCAAACTTCATAATTTTTGATCCAAAATAATATTATAGGCTCCTATGTACCATTTGATAAAGTTTGGATCACAACTCCTCAAGAAATTTGATCAAATCATCAAAAGGGCAAAATGGTCAAAATTAGGGTTTTGACTGAGAAAGGTCAATTTCTGATTTTTAACCTAGCCAATGACCAATTGGGTTCAAGCATGATTTCAAGGAATCAATAGCATCATATTGACCTAATCACATAGTTCAAAAGATCTCAAATGCATAGGATTGACAAATGAATTTTGCAGTCAACTGATCAAAAGTCAACTGTACACTGAAAAGTCAAACTTTGACTTTTTGGTCAAAATCAAGTGCCAAGGGTCATAATTCATCAAGATATGTCAAAATGTGAAACTTGGTGATCAAGAAACCTAAAATTGCAAATTAGGGTTTTTATTTGAAATGTTTCATAACCTAGAATTTTTCTAAGTTATGGAAATTTCTTATTTTTTCCCAACTTTCCACAACTTTTTCACCATGATGCAATTGAATTCAAAGAAAACTTCCAACATGAAAGTTGTATTCATCCATGAAATATACAACTTTTATTCACAAAGTTTTCCCAAAAGATGCTTGTATCTCAAGTTATGATTTTGTGAATAGGGGTCCATAAACTTTTTAACTTAGTGAAAATTTGCCCTAATTTAGGCAGGTTTTTGACCTAACTTCATGGGCATTTTCACCTAGTTCCAAGAGGTATCTCAAAATGCATTTCAAAGATGTATTGTAGATAATGTTACAAGCTTTCCAAAATGTCAAAGAACTCTCCAAGATCATTTATGGTTAGGGAGAATCGAAGAAGGGAAAATGGTAATTTATCACTTTTGTTCAAGGCATTTTCACAATGGTTCAAGTTGTAAATATGCCCTAGCATGCTTGTAATTGGCATTACAAGTCCTAATACTTTCTACACTACATAATTGAATGCTAATTCAGTGGACAATGGCTTCATTTTGATCTTTGGAGCATTGTACATTGAATTAATCCAAAAATGGCATAAAGTTCACAATACTACTTTGATAAAGCATGCTTTTTGCAACTTTGCAAATATTGAGCCATGGACCTGATCTTTTGTTACAAATAAGATCCACAAACATCAGGCAAAGTACACCAACCCTATGCAGCTAGCAAGCAAGCCTATGCAGGCCCTTGGCATTGTCACCTCAAACTTTCTTCAAAAGCAAGAAAACTTGCAAAAGTCAAGTAAGTTTGTGCATCTGATAAAGAGAAGACTTAACATCATTTGAAACAACTTCAGAACTTTGTCACAAGCTAGTACACGAATACACAACATCCCAAACACTCTCAAACATCAAAATCCCATTTTTCTGCCCAAACAGGGCATCTTGTCTTGCAACGGTGTGCCCTGTTTCACACTTCACCATTTTCATTTTGCAAAGTTGCAGGTTGACTCATGCAAGGAGTTTCAGCCATCTACAAGACCAGCTAAGCATTGGAAAAGGTTAAGGGAACTTCAAGGAAGCTCACAAGATCTTCAGGCCTCACTCAAAGTCCCCACATTGCCATATCCAAACTCAACTGAACAAGGTATTTTTCAAGTTTCTATCTCTCTATTTAGGCATCCTTAAGCTTAGATTTGTGAAGCAAAAATGTAGTCCTTAACTTGCTGAAGCTGTACATATGCATAGTTTCCATTTATATTAACTGAGCTAAGAGTATTTGGTTGTTGAACATGCTGAAAAAACTAGGTCAGAAATTAGGGCCATTAAAATTCTCCCTGATCTTTGAGAGTTAGGTCATGAATTTTATATCATTGGAATCGTGAGTTCATGAGCTACATTTTTCATGTTACAAGTTTTTGATTTTATGCAGAGAGTAGCAAGATATAGGTTTGGCTCAGAAACGTGCGCAGAAGAGAGAAGCCAAGGACAAGGATGAAGTGTCAGGGCCTGGCGCGTCAGGGCCTTGTTTTTCTGACTTTTCACCCCCCCCCAGTTTACCATTTGCACCCCCTTTGCATATTTTGATATTTTTCATATTTTCTTTTTATTTTTTTGTTTATTGACTTTATTATTTTTTTCTGAACATTAAAAAATCCCAAAAATATTTTCTTAATTTTTTGTATTTTATTTTATTATTTTTATTATTTTTTTGGCATAAAAATAGTTTATTAGGTTTAATAGAATTTATTTTCTTGAATAAACTTGTAAATAATAATAAAATACTTAATATTTTATTTCAAATTTTATATACATTAAGTATTTATTTTTTCATACATATTTAAATTTTTAATATTTATACATAATATTATTATTATTCTTGAACAAAAATGAATAATAGAATATTAGAAAACATATATTTTCTTTTATCAAAAAAATTAGGATTTCCCCTTTCAAAAATAATAACATCATTTTTTCTTATTTTTAGGACTTAGATGATTTTATTTTCTCATACATAAAACAATTATAAAACTTTTTTTTGCATATTTACATTTTATTGCATATTTAAATTATTGATTATTTATTTATTATACAATAAATTCAATTGGGTTGTAATAGTAAATTAGGGTTTTATTTTGTGCAAATATCCCCATTCAAAACTTGTATCCCCCTCCCATAATATTGTTGTAATAGTTTAGATTTACTTTACGCAATTTATCGCATTATATACATGTTTAGTAAATTAGGGTTTGTATGATAAGACAAAAATCAAACAAATAGCATGACCTAACACAAGACAAAAATGCATGAAAAATGACTACACCTTGCACACAAGCACCTATAGGGTTTCACCCACTTGGTTGCCTTACAAAATGGCCATGGTATGCATGCTAGGTATCTTGGTAAAACAAAACAAAACAAAAGATCATAGTCCCTCGATGACGCTATCAAAAGGTTTCCTAAACAAAGATGATCTTAGTCCCTCAAACAAGCTAAGATACTTGGCAACATTGCTATCATGGTCATACGATGACCCACGCCCATCCCGTTTAACATCCAAAGATAGGGTTGTCTACTAAAACAATAGTAGGTCAACAATGTCAAAGGAATAAAAATGTGTAGGAAAGACTTTTGAGTAGGTAGATATCTTCTAGTTACTTGATCATTTCATAAACAATCCTTGCTATTTTCAAACACACACACATTTCCAAAACAATTTCCAAACAAACTTTCAAACATTGAAACATTTTTCAAAAGACAAACATCTTTCTATACATTCTTACAAACAAGAATCATTACAAAGATTGCCTAAACAAAGGCCTCTTTTCAAAATACTTTCAAAACCACACAAAACACCATTTCAAACAATTGAAAAAGCAAAGCAAGTGATCTAAAACAAGTAACTAAGAGCCCATGGAAAACCATGGATGAAAAGGGTGCTAGCACCTTCCCTTTTCATAATATACCCCCCAAACCCAAAAACAATCTCAAAGGTCTTTCCTGTGCTTTTTTACCTTCCTTTTGGAAAAAATAAAAGTCGGTGGCGACTCTTACTAACCGCAACATTTGTAAACACAAACGCAAAACCTCAAGTCAGTTCTCCCACCGCATCACAGAACTGGCGACTCTGCTAGGGAATAATATAAAAGTGGGGTTACCTTAGGGTTTTAGATCACCTTTACATGCTTATCTTTCTTGACTTGTTTGCTTTACACTTTGGTTCTATTGTTTGGGTTTGAATCCTCTACCCGGATTTGGGAAACATTCATAGGTAAATAGCAATACATTGTGGAAACTGTGTGGGGTATACCGACATTGTCTAAGAAATAGCTATATTAGTGCGACATATTTGTGGATACCGGTAGCCTTTGAGTTAATCAAAGAGAATACGGGGCCGCTGAGTGATGTCATGAAGCACTAATGGACTTTTAGAACCTTTACTTGACTAACTTGGCCTTTTAGGATGTAGTGAGATGACCAGCTTTGGTGTAGTCCGAAGTTGGTAGATACTCAGTACTACACTCATTGAGGGTTGGTTCCTTGGAATATTTCGTTCGCCAGTAAAGAGGCTGAATTGAAACAATGAACAAGGAAACAATCCATTGATATTGAGCTCCTTAGAACCCGATTACTATTTCTAGGACTGGTTGAGCCAACTAAACTTCAAGAGGGTACTTACCTATGAAACCCCATGCAAGCCTAAACTAGGAACTTGTGCGATTTATTTGTACATATATACTTGTGCATAGCATCATGGACATCATGAAGCATCATATGCACCCACTAACCATTTCAAGGATTTGGAGATTCATCTTTGTTCCTATTTTGTAGGTTATGGATTCACTTCGCAGGAAAACTATCCAAGTCAACCTTGTAAGAATTCCTCCACAACTCAAGGAGATAGCTTGAAGGATTCATGAGAATTCTCCATTCACCGAGATGCATGGTCGTCTACTCAACTTAGTCACTGCCAACATTGAGGAGGATATGCTGAAAGTTCTCTTCCAGTTCTTTGACCCTTTGCATCATTGCTTCACATTTCTTGACTACCAACTTGTGCCTACTTTGGAGGAATTTTCTTAACTTTTGAGGATTCCTATTCTTAATCAACTACCCTTCAACGGTACGAAAAGAGATCCAAATCCAGAAGAGATTGCTCAAGCTTTACACTTGCACTCATCTGATGTCACAACACATTGGGAAACTAGAAGTGGTGTCAAAAGCTTCTTGTCAAGGTTTCTGTTCGAGAAGGCCCAAAGCTGCTGGAATTCTTTGGACTTACAAGCTTTTGAGGAGATTGTAGCTCTTCTCTTCTATGGGATGGTCTTGTTCCCCAATCCTGACCAGCTTATAGATGTGAGTGCTGTCAAAATCTTCATGACTCGTAACCCAGTGCCTACATTGCTTGGGGATATCCTCCACTCTTTTCACACTCTCACAATGAGGAAAAGAGGTGTTCTCATGTGTTGCACTCCTCTCCTAGCAAGATGGTTTATTTCTCATCTTCCCCAATCAGTTTTGAAGAATGAGCAAGGTTTGGGGTGGTCACAACGGTTAATGACCCTCACACATTCAGATATTCATTGGTTTTCTCGATCAAAAGAGAATGTTATCATCATTGACCATTATGGGAATTCCCTAATGTCCCTATACTTGGCATTAGGGGAGGCATCACCTACAACCCTTGTTTGGCTCTGAGACAGTTTGGTTATGCCCGAAGGGATGGCCCACATGATATGATGATTCAAGGTTTGGTTTTCGACTTCGACAACGATGATCAAGGACTCCGAAAAAGGTTCATCCGAGCTTGGAGAATGCTCAACAAGGTAGATAGCAAGACTCCGGGACACAAGAATTCCATCCCTCTTGAGCCTTACCTCAAGTGGGTACAAACCCGCGCCCAAAGTCTTATGATGCCTTACCCCTACATTCTCCCTGTGATTATAGAGCTTGTTACGGAAGGAGAGGTTCCATACACCCTCCTACATCCTGACATGCCAACATCACTAGAAGATCTACAAAGGAGTTGGATAAAACTCAAGGGAGAGCGCGATACTTTTGAAGCCCAATTCTATGCAAGCAAGAAGAAGGTTTTGGAACTCACTCGTCAACTTCACGAAGAGCAGACTCTCAACACCTATATTGCACCAAAGAGGATGCACAATGTCTTTTTACCTTAGAATTTTGTATTATTTTGCCGAAGGGGCATTAATGTACTAACAAATTCTATCTTATTAATATGACGTGTGTTTCTTTTTTGTTTAAAACAAATTTGAATTTCTGAATCGTTGAAAGCATTACATGAATACATATCATTCATCATATGCATAAACATGTCTTCACACCAAGTTTCCTCATCTCTCTGCTGTTTATTTCAGCAAGATGGATATTGAACAAACAGTCAAATATTTGCAAGCTCAGAATTCACAATTTCAACAGCTACTCTTGACCTTGGCTAAGGGGCAGGAGGAGCTCAAGACTCTACTAGAGAAAGAGAAAGATAAAAAGAAAAAGAAGCGAGCCGGTGTGGTTATCATGGGCAGAAGGTTTGAAGGACAAGCCAGACGGACCTTGGAATTCCCATCAACATCTGATGAAGGGGTAAGAAAGGGAAAAGAAACGGCAGTACCATCTGATTTTGAGGAAGAAGAAGAAGAAGAAGATGAGGACTATTCTGAACAGCAATACCCTCCGGCCGATGACAAATACAAAAACCTGGAAGAACGTCTAGCTGCTATGGAGATACAGAGAGTACCGGGGTTGGACTTTGAGGAATTAGGGCTGGTGTCTGGAATTGTAATCCCTCCTAAGTTTAAAGTGTCGCTGTTTGCTAAGTATGATGGGGTGTCTTGCCCTAAGATGCACCTACGATCTTATGTCATGAAAATTCAACCACATTCTTCTGACAAAGACCTGTGGGTCCACTTTTTCCAGGACATTCTTTCGGGAACGCAACTTGATTGGTTCTACCAGTTGGAGAGAGCAGATGTCCATAATTGGGAGGATTTGGCAGCCGCATTCTATAAACAGTATCAATACAATGCCGACTTGGCGCCAACCCGTACTTAGCTACAGAGTATGGCTATGGCTACCAATGAGGGTTTTAAAGACTACGCCCAAAACTGGAGGGATTTGGCTGGAAGGGTGCAACCACCTTTATCTGAAAGAGAGCTAGTGGACATGTTCTTGGGGACTCTGTCATGTCCTTTCTTTAATCACCTGATTGGAAGCTCCTCTGCAGGTTTCACTGAGTTGATTTTAACTGGCGAAAGGTTGGAAGCCAGTATTAGAAGCGGGAAAATTCAGAAAGACGCGTCTGCCTCAACTGTTGCAAGAAAGCCCTTCACTGGAAAGAAGGAAGTCTCTGCTGTCTATGCCCAAAGGACTTAGGGAAGAATTGAAAGACGACCAACAGTGGGGGCCGTTATGATTCAGAAGTCTGCATCAGAGCAACCGAGAAATAACCATCCGAGAAACGATCAGCCAAGAAATAACCAACAAAGGGTGGAAAGGCCTGTAAGGCAATTCAACAAGATAAACATGACTCCTGCTCAAGTCTTACCCCATATCTTGAAGTTGAACCTGGCCATGCTAAAGGAGGCCCCTAAAAATCCTAACACTGCTTCTCCACACTACCATCCCAACGGCATATGTGCGTACCACTCAGAAAGTCCAGGGCACGACACCAACAACTGTTGGGCCCCGAAGAATAAGATTCAAGATCTGATTGACGCTAAGGAAGTTGAATTTGAAGCTCCTGAAAAGCCGAATGTTATCTCCTCTCCAATGCCAATGCATGATGTCAATGCACTAGAGGACAATGAAGAAGATGGCAACTTAGAAGACTGGATTTTCCCTACTGTTGACGGAGGACTGTGCAACTGGGAAGTTTTGTACCCCAAAATTTGACCTCCCATATTTCTCAAGACATGTCAAGAATAATCTCCAAGTGACTCAAGTTGGCTCAAGAATTGGACAATCAAATCATCTCCTAAGGCAGTCAATTCAAAATTAGGGTTTTGTGTTGCATCAAGGTCCTTGCATCCAAATGGCCTCAAGTTCTCCCCAATGTCCTAATATGTTCTTAAGATCATCCATGTCAAATTTCAAGCCTTGCAGAGAAAGTTTGGTCAGTCAATAGCTCAAGAGGCCCAAAAATCGACTATGTTAGGGCAAAAGTCAACTGTGACCTACAAATAGTCAAACTTCAAGATTTTTTGTCAACATTCTCATTTTGAAGGATAATTCATCATTTTATCAAGGGTTGATCATGATTCATCAAGGATTGCTCAAGATTCATCAAGATTCAAAAGTTGCTAAATTAGGGTTTTGTAGGAAAAGTCAACTCAAATTTGACCAAGCATAACTTTCTCATACTTTATGAGAAATGACCCATCCAAAGCTAATTGTGAATAGGATGCAATTTCCCACAATACATATTCACACACCAAGGTCAAGAAATGCTCTCACAAAAAGTTACAAATTTGGACATTATAGGTCATTTTTGAAAGTCAACAAAAACACCTTTTTTTCCAAAGCTTATAACTTGAGCATGGAACATAAAAATGAGACGAGACCAAAAGCGTTGGTTATAGGACATCTCAAGGTTTCTAAAAAGTCCAAGAAAACCTCCAAAAGTTCAAAATTGAGGAAGTTATGCATTGTTGAAGTTGGGCATTTTTCCAAAATTGCCAAAAGTCAACTATCCCAGAAACTCCAATTTTTGACAAAAGGGCCCACTTTTTTCCACTTGATCTGATCTTGTCACACCACACACGTGTCCTATATTAAATTTCATGTCCATTCATTATTTTTTCTATTTTATTTGATTTTTCTTGAATTAATTCATTTTAAATCAATATTAATTCAAATAAAATCCAAAAATTGATGGAATAGAATCTTTTTGATTGATATAGGCTTCAAGTATCATCATGGACCAAATCAAATCCGAATCATGCCATGTTATGTACAAAATATTTGATTTGAGACAAATATGGAAGCTTTGTTAATGGTGATCAAATCATATCTTGAATCTTCAATGCACAAGGATTGGAGGCCCAAAGTTTAACCTAATTGCTTCTAATATACACACACAAGCCAAAGGCATCAAGAACACGACCAAAAAGTGACAGAAACGGCCAGACAAAACTTTGAAAAAAGCTTGAAAACCTTGAAACTGAAATCATACTTAGAGCTCGATTCAATCCAAAAACTCAACACTATCTCCTTGCCTGAGGTCCACTGAAGCGATAGGCATCAAAACCAAGCCCTCTCGTCACCTGAATTACGCTGTAAGTGTCCACGAACACAGCCCTATACATGGAATCGTGAATCCATTTTCTTGCATCCTTTTGCCAAATTTTTTGTATAATCATGCTTGCCATCCAATTTCTAAACATTCTGCAATATTTGATTTCGTTTTCATGGCCTCTAACGTGATACCCGAACCTAGGGTTTCCATTCTTTATTTTTAGGCATTTTTGATACAGGCAAAATCAAGGCAAACGATGACCATGGTTGTGTTCAGGGAGGAGAGACGAACACGTTGGTAGTCTTAGTTGGTATTTACATGGCCTAGGATGAATTTTGGAAGCAAGCCACGAATCTTCCCGCGGATAAAAATCCGCAGGTAAGAAAACCAGGGATTTGTGAAGAAGACGACTACGCGTCCTCTTCCCATTGGCCAGTTTCAAATCAGCGCGCTTTTTTTAATTTTTTCCAGGCATAGTGGTTTGTTTTAAACATAATATTTGTTTTGTATTCCAATAATAAATGAGCAGGTTAGTTGAGTTGGCAAGCGCGTTGGTGGAAAGCCCCATGGGACCTGGGTTCGAATCCCAGGTCCCCCAAAACATTTGTTTAATTTTTCTTCAGGTGATTCTATGTGATATCCAAAGTGTGATCCACCATACGCTTGCAAATATCAACGTGCCAGATGGCCTTCAGGCCAAATCTGGTGGCCAGGAGTGAAGGACCATCATGTTCCCTGGTCAAAGGCGCGCGCTGGATTGGAGAAGTCAACAAGGCTTGCTCATAATTGGGCCTGGAGATTTGCTGATCTCACCTCCTTTCTAGGCCCAAACCCCCCCATTTGGTCAATTTCTTTTCTTTTTATATTTCTTTCTTTATTTAATTGTTTTTAATTATTATTATTATTTACACTAACCAATTTATTTTTCTTAATAAAACCAAAAAACATAAAAAATATTATTTTTATTATTAATTTCATTATTTTATTTTTTTGTAAATAAATATTAATTAATTAACTTAGTTTTAAATAGGTTTAAACATTTAATATTTTTGCAATAAATTAAAACTAATGTAGAATTAGGTTTTTAATATTTTTAGTCAATTTTATTTTATTTCCTAAAAAAACTCAAAAAATCTAAATAATATTTTCATTATTTAAATTAATTTAATTGTTCATTTAATTTAATCCCATTTAATTCAAAAATGAGCAAAAATCTTTTCTTTAATAAAAAAAGGGTCAAAACCCTAAAAATGCGCCGATTTAATTTCTTGCACGCGATCCATATTTCCAATATTGTAATTGCTCCCGGTATGTAATAGCTTTTAACTAGGACTTTAATTATTTACCGCTTTATTTTACTTTCCGTAATTTAAATTTTAAGGGTTTGTTTTTGGCGATGTAAATACCTGACGCCTTGTAATAGCTTAGATTTAATTTCCGCAAATTTAATTTCCGCAACTATAAACTTTTAGATGTTTGATAATAGGGAATGCATGACAAGATCCAATGTATGAACTTAAAATCAACAATAGCTCACCCATGACATGTACAAAGATAAATTAACCGAACTAACACACTCGCACATGCCACTCTTAGGGTACACCTCACTTGGTTTCCTCGAACGTGGTCATTGAGTATAAGAAGTTTTAGAGGTCGTCCTCTTGTCCAAAGATCATAGGTTGCCTCAAAACAGTTGCCTCAGATAAAATGATCTAAGACATTAGGGTTACCGCTAAGGCGTCCTAACATTGCTTTAATGGCCACACGTCCCTGTTTACAGTGATTTTTGGTAAACAACCGCTAGTCCTCCAAACTATCAAATAATCTTAATGACTGTTATTTAATCTCTCTGGTAACTTGCAGGATCGACTAGATTGATCCTATGGGGTATTGGTCGTTTGGATAACTCTAATTGTAAAACTGATGTTCATAGTTAGGATTTGTATTTAGAATGTTTTATAGACGTTCAACTCACTTCGATTACCATGTTAAAAGAATCTAATGATATGATCAAGTAAAGAAATATGAAACTGAATTGAATGAATAAATATTCGATTGCAAAGAAATGTTTAAATGCAGAAAAAAGTAAATGACTTTGAATGTAAAGGCTTTAATGTAAAAAGCATAAATATAAAAGCATGAAATGTAAAAGAGTTTCTAAAATGTAAAGGATTCGAATAGAAGAAAATGTTTAAATGCAAGAAATCAGTAAATGACTTTGAATGAAAAAGTATTGGAATGACATTGACATGAAGATAGAAGATAAACTAGAAAAGATAAAGAGTTTTACTGAATTATAAATGTTTGGTGTTATCATACGTACATTGTTCGAGCATTCGTTTCCCTAGCCATGTGGTATTTTGAATGTTTACTGAATTTTGTACAATAGATATGACACACGAAATCCTAATACTAAGACTTCTATTTATACTACTTCGACCATAACGGTCTTGCCTATAAGATTCTGCCACGTTCAGAACATGCAGAGCACTGCTCCTCTCTAGCTTCCACGCGTCTTCGAACGCTCCAGCGCATATATATTCGAATTCCAACATCCCGCTCGCGTTTGAATTTCAAATGCCTTGGCAATCTTTGCTTCGAACTCATTCACAGACACAGTCTCGATACCACTTCGAGGCTTCCTTTAAATATATCTTCACAACTGTCACTCGAAGATCCGAGCTTTGACATGTCCATTTGAAGAACCGCTTCTACCATTCCGAACTGTAACATTTTGCTTTATTCCAACGAAACATCCATATTGCTTCATTTCGAACTGCATCATCAAAATCTTCAGCCAACAAAATGCCCCTTTAAAATATGTATTTCGATCCTTTGAGAAACACTTATTTTAAATATATTTGCAAGATTTTGATGTGACTTTTGAGTAATCATAACATTTATTGCGTATGACTCCAATCACGTCAATCACGACGCCTCTTGGATTTCTTAACCGTCTTGAATCAGTATTTCACAGCATGGTGCAGTTATAAAACAATGATTATTATTAATCACGCTTATTACCAATATCATCTTTTACGCCACCTCCTCCTCAATCCAACCCACGACTCCCACGTATCCTAGTCTCACTTAGTGGATGTTTAAGCTTCCACACTATAAAAACTAATCAACTTAGTCTTTTATTCCTTTTCCACATTCTGAAACTTTTTCTTCCTCTCCTCTTACTAAAACCCTAAAACTTCCAACAATCTTCAACAATGTCTTCAACAACATCATCCCAACTGAAGAAAGCTTCCAAGAAGAAAAGCAAGAACACAAGAACAATTATGGAAAGCAAGGTTGGTACTTATAAAGGTCAATCTGTGCTTATCCCTCAAATGATCTCTAAGGAAAAGGAAATGCTCTACGCTTCTCAGGTATTGATTCCAACTAACGCTGCTGGAAAGAGGTTTGCTCTAATGGGTCCTCTTACAGTTTTTGAAATCTTGAAAGATACTAGAAAAACCTTCCCTGTCTGTTACCACTTTAAACCCTTGTTTAATAAGATGGATATCCCTAAGATAGGCGAGTCTTCTGATTCGACAACCATAGAAACTCCAACCGTTCCCCCAAAATATCCTTTTGTGTTAGACTACGTGAAGAGCAACTTTAAACCATTCCGATCCTGCCCTACTTCTGACATAGCCTACCAAAACTGGCTCACCAAAGTGGAAGCCAAGAAATCCTAGCAATGGGAGGAATTAGGAATCTATAATCTGATTAAGTTATCGAAACCAGGCTTCACCTATAGTCATCCACTGTTATTTGCATCCTTATATTTCTGGGACAGCACCTACAACACCTTTCATCTCCCTGGGGGAATGATAACACCCACATTTTTCGATATAGCAGCCATCAATGGTTTGTCACCAGTTGGAGAAACCTACATCCCTGATAATGAGGAACACTCCAGCATTATCGACTTCGATGTCAAATTAGCCAGTTTTTCCAAATTCATTAGCCATTACCACACTGAAGGAGATAGCGTGTCAGATGTGGAACATATTGCTTTTCTCACTTTATGGTTATCAAGATACGTATTCTGTAGCAGGTCCTTACAGGTAGAAAGCAGGTTCATCCCTCTAGCTAGAGACTTACATGAGAATAGGAGGGTATGTTTGAGCGAACTGTTACTTGTTGATCTTTACGAAAGCTTAAGATCAGCCGTTTCGAGTTTGAAATCCCATACTCCCAAAAACATCCTTCTAGCTGGCCCCTTCTGGTTACTCCAATTATGGCTTAATGCATGTTTGAACCCTCACTATCAATTGCTGACACCGTTGTTGAACAAGATCCGGAGATAGCGGATAGAATTATTGAAGGTACAAGGCTGCGAGAACTCACCCCGAATGATGACAAAGATGACTTCAAGATCCTTTTCTCAAACTACATCATGAATTTTTCCAAGAGACACAAATTTGAAGAGACCATGGCACCCTTTACTTCAAGGACTCATGGACCATCATGGTTCACCATGTCTCTTTCAGAAGCAATTAAAAGTAAAGAAATTCAAGATATTTGGAAAGCCTTTTTGCTTCCTAGATTAATTTCCTCACGAATCACTCCTTCCAAGAATCAAATCTTCCTCTTTGCCTATCAACCTAACTTTGTTTCCAGACAATTTGGCCTGTGCCAATTAATCCCTGAACCTCTGTTCCAAACAGAGAGTGCCATCACTTCTGGTCGAACTTTTAAAGCACGAGAAGCCAAACTGCAACAAGAACAATATCAAGACTTCGCTCAATTCGAACTACTACCTTTTGAACCCACACACTTCACAGCGAATGGTTTTTTGGAATGGTGGACCAAGTTCTACCAATCTTATATGTTCGATACCCTCTCCATTAAAAAGAAACTAACTGATGCGTTCGATGTGCAGGTACACTCCAAGAAAGGTATGTTCACTCACGCCAAAGAGATTAGGGCTTTTCAAAATTATTTTGAAACCACTTATGATCCCACACACTTGGGAACCACTGTGCATCAAGCGGCTGCGACCTTGAAGGAAAAATTTAAAGAAAAAATTTCTAAGCTCAAACTTCCTTCAGGGTTGTCACCTGAGGACAGGTATAGGTTGGCACTCGAAATGCATCCACCTAAATTCCCTAGGTTGCCTACCTCAGAACTGGCTCTGGCTTGGTTTCCTCCATACCCTTGGTGGTTCACTTGCAAAGAAATGTTCAAATACCTTCAAAAGAAACCAAAGCCATCTGAGACTGTGACATGGGCTCGTCATTGGCTCCATGATTTCCCAGGACATCTTCGCTATGACCTTTCTGCCATGTCGATTATATCTAATCAAGGCGCAGGTGCGAATGTTTGGGAAAATCCCAAATGTTTCTTACTTTCTTCATTTTTAACTTTGACCTTAATTGTTTCGATTTTCAGCCATCAGGATAAAGACCGTTGCTTCGAAGTCTAAAGAAGGAAGTACCTCCCAACAATCTGTCGAAACCACTGATGATGTGACCTTAGCCATACCAACAACAACTACTGCAACAACAACAACACCAGTAATAACAACTGTTCCAACTCCACAGGTAATCAATTAGCCCTTATGTTTCAAATAAGCTGAAATTCATGATTTAGATCTAACTCATGTTTAAATCTTTTCAGACTAACAAACTCCCACCAACCACTCCGAAGAAAAGGAAAACAAGCACTACTGGGAAGAATCCCAATGCTGGAGTGAATTCACCAACCGCTTCGAAGAAGAAGCAGAAGAAAGAAGCTTCCAAAGGCGCTGAACCAACTGGCATTTCTGAACTCGATTCCAGAGATGCTGCTCCCTCAACAAAATCCAAAAATCCACCTTCGACCTCCAACGTAATGTTGGAACATATAGATAGTAACCTTTCCTCTGAGAATCCACAGGTAAATTTAACTCGAATCTTTAACAAAAATAGTTATTCATTACCTTGGTGCATGCTCTTAATATTCTTTGTCTCTGTAGGACATTTCGAACCCAACTCTTACTACTTCGACTTCTCCATCAAAGACTGTTGCTCCCATCAACTCTTCTCCTCATGGGGACTCCAGTAACCTGGTGCAAAACAAAGGATCCTCCAACATGGCGGTTCCGACTGGGGCTTCAGAGCAGCAAGATGACCAAAGCACTTCTCCTCCTTTGAAAGAAACGAACGAAGCAACGCTTCATGAATCTGCAGAGATTTTACCAGAAACTTCTCTTCCAAAGTCTCCTCTCGAAACCCTTCAAGAGAACCCAAAGGGCATTCATGCTGAAGAGGAGAAGGCTGATTCTGATCAAGAGAACGAAGAATCTGCAGAGGAAGGATCCGAGGAAGAAGATGCCCAGAATGGTTCGACTACTGGAACAGAGTCAGATGCCGATAGCAGTGAGAAAAATGATATCGAAGTGGTGGATCTGGTCAATGATGAAGAAGGCAATGAGCAAGAAAAAAGTGAAGGTGATGGTGACCAGACCAATGAGCCTACGGAAGTCGAGATGGATGTGACTCCCTTGCGCATGGAACTTCCTCAATCGTCTCAATCTCAAATGACTGAAGAGGAGCTAGCTCTCCTAAGACGAAATGACCCAATTGGGTATATGAAGGCTAAACTAGCTCAAAGGGACATTCCTCTTGCTAGGGCTGGTACTAGTTCGAATAACAATCCATTGCCCTTAGATGATAGAGTTGTACTCCTTAACAAAATTAGGAGAACAATCCTTGATGTGGACTTGTTTGAAGTTCTCAAACAGAATAGTACAACTTGCTATACCATGAAGGAGCTACTTACGCAAGTTAACCTCGCCACCTACTCTTTTCCAGTCAGCACCATATTATTCGATCTTCAAGATTTGTTAGATAACGTGACTGGGTGTCTTCTTCAAGACGAATTTGCTACTAAAAAGGTCCAGGAGAAACGAACTGCCATGGACGCTGCTTATGAGCATGCTTCGAAGCTCTCTAAAGAAGCTGAAGACCAAGCCATGCATATAAAGCAAGCCAAAACTGACTATGAAGCTCGAGCTCAGTCTATTCTTCTCTGGGAAAAGCAAATTCAAGAGCTCCAACAAAAGGTTAAGGAGGCTCAACAACAACAATTGGCATATGAAACCAATACTGCTGGCAATCAGTTTGAAGAGCTCCTCAACAAAGGACTTGCTGAAATGGAAGCAGCATAGCAACTTAAAGGAGAAGTAGCTACCCTAGAAGGAGCAAGGCGTTTCACTCAACAAAGGCTTGAGTCCTTTTGGAGTACTTTTAATAGATTGAGGAACAATGCCTATTTTTAAATCTCAGTTTATTTAATTAGTTTTGAATCTTGGCTGAATTTTGGTCTGTAATATCCAAACAACGCCATTTTGGCAATCTACATTACCATTTTGGCATTCCTTTATGATGTTTCGATTATGTTGTTATTATTCGAATCTCCTGCAGGCGTGGCTTATATTTCTTTAAATATTTCCCATTAACCTTTAGGATTCGCTTATCATCAGCCAACTCTTCGATTTCATATGCATTGTTTGAAAATATCTTTACTATTCGAAAAGGTCCTTCTCAATGAGGTGACCATTTACCTAATGTTTTATTTTTCTTGTCCATGGGCAATATGACTTTCCAGACTAAGTCATTAATAGTGAATGCTTTTCCTTTCACCCTTTTGTTATATGCCCTGGCTACCCTTTCCTTTTGCCTCATTAGGATTTCCAATGCATGCAATCTAACTTCATCTAACTCAACTAACTCATTCATCATCATCTCCCAATATAATGCAGATGGGATCTCGTTTTGTCTTTGAATTCGAACTGATTGTAGATGAATTTCTACTGGTAGAACTGCATCATAACCAAATGTTAGTTGGAAAGGCGTGGTGTTAGTTGCTTCTTTAAGAGATGTTCTATAGGTCCATAGTATTTGGTCCAAAGTCTTGTGCCAGTTCCTTGGCTTTTTACCAACATGTTTCTTAATTAACCCTATTATCACTTTATTGGCTGCTTCGACCTGACCATTTGCTTGAGCATAATATGGTGTTGATGTTAGTAATCTAAACCCCATCTCTTGAGCAAAGTCTTGCATCTTCCTACCAGTAAACACAGAACCTTGGTCTGTGGTTATGCTCTCTTGAAATCCGAACCTATAGATAATTTGTATTTGTATGAACTCAATAATAGCCTCTTGATCAGCAACTATTAATGGTATTGCTTTTATCCACTTGGTAAAATAATCTATTCCTACCAATATATATTTCTGTCCTTTAGACGAAGCAGGATTAATTTCTCCTATTAAATCTAATGCCCATCCTCTAAAGGGCCATGGTTTAATGATCGAATGTAACTCACTCGCAAGAGCATGTTGAATACCTGCATGTTTCTGGCATTCTTCACACCCTTTAGCAAAGTCTATACAATCTTTGAGCATGCTGGGCCAATACATGCCATATCAAAATAACAACCATTTCATTTTATGACCTGCTTGATGTGCCCCACATGCCCCATTGTGGACTTCTGACAATGCTAAGTATGCCTTACTTTCTCCTAGGCATTTCAGTAATACGCCTTCCTGGGTCTTTTTGAACAATTCATTTCCCATGAGGACATATGATAATGCTCTATATTTTATCTTCCTATCAACATTCAATTTTGGATTTGTTAAATAACTCACTAGTGGACTTCGCCAATCTGCATCTGATAAGGTGTCTATGGCTAGTGTGATCGATGGATCTGGAACTGACTGTTTTTAGCTGGTTGGCGAAATGTCGTGGAAGCAAGAGTCGCCACCGTCTTTTATTTTCTCCAACATGAACAGGACAAAAGCACAGCAAAATTCCTTATGAGATAGTTTCTCGGTTCGGGAGGTAGATTTATAGAAAGGGAAGGTGTTAGCACCCTTTCTATCCATGGTTATCCATGGGCTCTTAGATACTTGCTCATTTGTGTTTTCAAAAGTGTTTGCTTTTCAATCGTGAGTGGGTTTGAAAAAGTTTCTTTGAAAGTTTCAGAATAACTCTTGTATCAGTCCTCAAGAGTGTTTGAAAAATTGTTTTGAAAGCTTTTTGAAAAGTGTCGGTGTGAAAAGAGTTTTTTGATTTGTTTTTGAATAGAGCAAGTATCTATGAGTCATCTACCTACCCTATGGAATTAGGCTGTGTAAGAGTCCTTTAGATAGTGCTATCCCACCATTGAGAGGTAGGTAGCACCACCGTTGGAGGTGTTCGGGTCAATTCGATTGTTAGGGACAGTGTGGTCACCAGAGCAACAGTAGGACACCTTAGAAGCTACCCTTATGCCATTGATCATGGACATAAGGACTTACTAAAACATCCTATACCCGACGACCACGTTTCGAAGGCAACGGGTGAGGCGTACCCTAAGAGTGGTGTGTGAATTTGTGTGTTATTTTCATGTTATGTTTTATCTTGTACATGCATCACGGTGATCTACGCTTGTTTTTAATTTAGGCCATACATTCTTTCATGCAATTAGAATTTAAAAGTGCGGAAATTTAAATGCGGAAAGTAAAATCCTACGCTATTACAAGGCGCAAGTCTATACATCGCCAAATTAACAAAGACCCGTTTTAATAAAAAATGCGGAAAATAAATAAATTCCTAATTACTATTACATGGCTTGAACAGTTACATAATATTCACAAAGAAAAAACTAAGAATAAATGCGCGAAAGAATTAAAGATAGAACGTTCGAGGGCGTTGGACCCTTTTGAAATTAAAAGTTAATTAATTATTTAATAAAAGAAAAGAAGTGTTTTTTTTAGATTTTTGTATTTATGAAAATAAAGAAAATTGAAAATCAAGAGAAACCCTAATTCTAAGTTGTTTTTAATTGTTAATGAAAAAAATATTAAAGTTTAACCTAATTTACTAAATAATTTATGTACATGTTTATTTACAAAATAAATTAGTAATTAATAATAATAATAATGATGAGAAAATTATTTATTAAAAAAAATGAAAAGGTAAAAAAACCCTAATTTCTACATATTTAAATTTATTAAAAAAAAGTGTTGAAATTGAAACCTTAAATTAAACTAAATTAATTATTAAAGCTTATTTACAAAATAAATTAATAGTGAAATTAAATATTAATTAAACATATTTTTAGTTTTTGATTTTCTGGTTTTATTATGAAAAGAAAATTATTTGAAGTGAATTAAATAAAAATGATTAAAAGAACTAGAAAAAGAAAAGGAAAGAAAATTAAAAATATACAAACATTGGGGGGTGTCTGGCCCATTTAGGAGGTTTTTTGGAAGCAATTTGGCCCACTGAAATCAAAGCCTTGTTGACTTTTCCAGTTTGAATGCATGTGGTTGACTGAGTGTGTATCATGGAATTCACGTTATGGCCATTGGATTGATCATCAGAGACACTTGGCAAGCCTAAGCGCTGGGATGCATGGTGGAATATTTGAAGGACACTGCATGGGAACGTGTTAATGCAAAAATCATGAATAATATGGGGGGACCTGGGAATCGAACCCAGGTCCCAATGCCTGCAGGACAGCTCATTCACCAACCAAGCCAACGCGTTTCTTTGTATACATAATGGATGATGATTATTATAAGAGAAAAACAAGCGTTAGTGGTGTAAAGCAAAAAAGCGCGCTGAATATTTGAATTATCCAACCACATGAAGCCACGCATGCGTCTTCTTCCTTTTTGTACCTGTAATATAACCAAATAGCGGGGGTTTTAAACCCCCACTAAACGAGACCTGTAAAAATAGCGAATAGCACATGGACAAATATAAAAAGGGCGCGAGTAGTCAGTTTGCTTCGTCTGGATGTCACGAATTCAATGGCATAGGTTTGATGGTCTAATTTTTCCATATGAGGAAATCCCTAATTCGAAGCTTCTGAAACCCTAGGTTTCAACAATGGTGGATTCGTATTTAGGCAGCCATAGTTCAATTGAATGGTACCAACAGCTTCAGAATATCATTGTTAGTAAGAATCAACAATTAAAACTCATGAATAATGCATGTAAATTAAAAAACAATAATGGACATGTTTGTGAAAAGTGTGATTCGGTTCTACCAATTCTTGAGGTCTGGAGACTGGTTCTTGATTGCAACACGTTCCTAGCAATGTCAGGAACGTAATGGACAAGCTTTTAGACCTTGAATCGCCTTGTGACTATGATTTCAGTGTTCAAGTTTTTAGTGAAAAATTGCAAATTGGTTCTCTCTTTTCTGAGCAGCTTTCGTGTCCAATGGAATAGGGTTATGTTATGCCTTTGTAGGTGAATGGAATTAAGTCAAGAAACAAGCCCATAATCCATTGAATTAATGATTCCAATCTTTGATTTTCTTCACATCTTTTTTCAATCTTTTTCATGTCAATCCTTGCCAATTGTGGAAGATATTGCCTTGTTAATTGATGCACGAAATATTTAGCTCATAATGAGTGAACTTGCTGCACAAAAAGATTTGATAAGTGTTATTTGATATTTTTTCATATTTAAATTTAATTAAATGAATTAATAATAATAAAAATTCAAATAATTAATCAAAAATAAGAAAATAAATCCCTTTGAGGTCAATGGGTCGTGCATAGCCTTTGGGTAATGATTCATGAAATAAATTGAGGCCCATTAGCATTTTGAACCCTTTTGTGCAAAGTTGACTTTTCAAAATTCCCAAAAATTTCCCAACTTCTCCAAGGCATATCTTGCTCAATTTTTAAGCTTTGATCATGTTCTTGGACATTTTGGAAAGGTCTTGAAGTCCTCTAACCAATGCTTTTGGTCCCATGTCATTTTGATTTACCAATCTAAAGTTATGGTCTTTGACTTAAAATGCCTTTTTGTTGACTTTTGAAAATGACCTATAATCTTGAAATTGATAACTTTTTGTGAGAGCATTTCTTGGACTTGGAGTGTGAAGATGAGTTGTAGGAAATGTCATTCTCTTCAAAATGAGCTTTGGATGGGGTTTTTCTGATAAACCATGAGGAAGTTATGCCCTGGTCAATTTGCAGTTGATTTTTTCAGCTGTCCAAAAATAGAAACTTTTGCATCTTGAGACTTTTTGAGCCATGCTTTGAGAATCATGATCAAGAATTGATCAAATGATGTTTGTGGCTTCAAAATAATATGTTGACCAAAATTTTTGACTTTTGACTGTCAAATGAACATTTTGCCCCTGCAGTTGGCTGTGAAGCAACTAGGGTTTTTGACTGTGCAATTTGATGCTGTGAGTCTTGAAACTTGGCCTATGGATGCTTGACAATGTATATGAGCATGTGGGACTTGATTGGACCCTTGACAACTTCAATTTCTTTGCAAGAACCAAAACCCTAATTTTGACTGTGTTAGGAGGCAATTGGACTGTGCAACCCTTGAGAGATTTTGAAGCTTGATCTTGCCAAATCTTGAAGAATATGGGAGGGAAAATTTTGGGGTACAACAGTTGACCCTGTTCAATCTTCTTAGATCTGAGGATGTAGATTGGCTGGCGTGCCTTTCGTAATCCAAAGGTTGAAGATGATTGAACACTAGAGTGCCCAGAAATTTGCACTCACATAGTAGAGTATCAACAGTGTGATAGCGGGAATGGGATTACAGATGCCATTTGGAGACTGATGGATAGGAGGATGGGCTTCTAGATGCCATTTGGAAGTGTGACAGTACCTTGTCGGGAATGGGCTTATAGATGCCATTTGGAGACTGTCGGTATGTGGATGGGCTTATAGATGCCATCTAGGTGTCGATCGCGTAAGAGATTCCTTAGCGAGAACTTGCGTACCTGAGAAAGAAAGATAATTACCTGGCCTGTTACAGGAGTTGATCTTCAAACTCTTTATGTAGATGTGCCCTGGACGGATACAAGTATCGAATCTTTAAACCCTTTATTTAGATGTGCCCTGGCCGGATACATGAATCAAGTCTAAAATCGGCTACTTACAGATGTGCCCTGGATAGATACAGGAATCGAATCTAGAATTAGTCGTCAACAGATACACCCTGGATGGATACAGGAATCGGATCTTCAAACTCTTCAGACGTACCCTGGCTGGTTACAGGAATCGAGTCCGGAATATAGTCGTCAACAGATACACCCTGGCTGGATACAGGAATCGGATCCTCAAACTCTTCAGACGTACCCTGGCTGGTTAGAGGAATCGAGTCTGGTAATGTAGTCGTCAACAGATACACCCTGGCGAGATACAGGAACCGTATCCTCAAACTCTTCAGACGTACCCTGGCTGGTTACAGGAATCGAGTCTGGTAATGTAGTCGTCAACAGATACACCCTGGCGAGATACAGAAATCGGATCCTCAAACTCTTCAGACGTACCCTGGCTGGTTACAGGAATCGAGTCTGGTAATGTAGTCGTCAACAGATACACCCTGGTTAGATACAGGAATCAGATCCTCAAACTCTTCAGACGTACCCTGGCTGGTTACAGGAATCGAGTCTGGTAATGTAGTCGTCAACAGATACACCCTGGCTAGATACAGGAATCGGATCCTCAAACTCTTCAGACGTACCCTGGCTGGTTACAGGAATCGATTCTGGAATTAGTCGTCAACAGATACACCCTGGCGAGATACAGGAATCAGATCTTCGAACTCTTCAGACATACCCTGGCTGGTTACAGGAATCGAGTCTGGTAATGTTAGTCGTCAACAGATACACCCTGGCAAGATACAGGAATTGGATCTTCGAACTCTTCAGACGTGCCCTGGCCGGATACAGGAATCGAGTCTGGTAATGTTAGTCGTCAACAGATACACCCTGGCTGGATACAGGAATCGAATCCTCAAACTCTTCAGACGTACCCTGGCTAGATACAGGAATCGAGTCTGGTAATGTTAGTCATCAACAGATACACCCTGGCTGGATACAGGAATCGGATCCTCAAACTCTTCAGACGTACCCTGGCTGGTTACAGGAATCGAGTCCGGAATTGTTAGTCGTCAACAGATACACCCTGGCTGGATACAGAAATCAGATCTTCAAACTCTTCAGACGTACCCTGGCTGGTTACAGGAATCGAGTCCGGAATATAGTCGTCAACAGATACACCCTGGCTGGATACAGGGATCGGATCTTCAAACTCTTCAGACGTACCCTGGCTGGTTACAGGAATCGAGTCTGGTAATGTAGTCGTCAACAGATACACCCTGGCTAGATACAGGAATCGGATCTTTAGTTGCGACCATTGATGGTAATCATCTTTGTATTGATCTTTTGTCCTGAAAAGACAAGACGTTAGTTGTACGCGATGTCATGATGTATGAGATGCGTGATGTTCTCAGAATAAGTGAGATTGTAGGTTCATGATGTGGGTATGAATGCTATAATGTATGAAGATGTGATGAATGTATGTGTTTTTTGTCCAGGAAAGTAAATCCTTGACGAATGCCGGGAGTTTGTTGAATCCTGGGCTGATGTTGAAGAGTAGAGCTCTATTTCCGCTGGGGATGATGGTTGCAAGAATAAACCGATAGGAGAAGATGACTCCGTTGGTGAATAAACTTGGCGAATAGATTACTCTGTAGGGAGTGAACTCTGTGGGGAAAGAGAAGTACTTTGCTGAGATGTTTGATGATAACTCCGCTGGGGATACCGTTGATGTGTTATGTTTTAATAGACTCCGCTGGGGATAGGAAGACTTCGCCGAGGACGACCTTTCCATGGCTTTTGGCTGAGGATAACCCAGTTATATCTTGGTAGGGAAATAACCTTTGAATAAAAAGTCCGGGAGACGCGTTCGTACTCTACAGGGGATAAGCTTCCAGAATCTACTTGGGATAAGCTTCCTGCTGGGGAGATGTATTGGACTCTTCTGGGGAAGCTTTTCACATTGCACTAGGGAAGTGGCTCCACTGGATGTCTGGTATTCCTCCGGGGAATGTTGAGATCTGCGGGGGATAATCCAACTACCTTATGGCTGACAGTACACTAACTCTGCTTGGGGAGAGTAAATTACTGATTTGCTGGAGATACTGTGCCTCGTAGGGCTGATGGGCGACCAACTACTTGAGGAGAATTGTTGAATCTTGGTGACTTCACTGGGGAATGAAGGTATCTGGGTTACATTCTTCAGCCGAACTTACCTTGGTACCTTGGTGGACGGAGCAACTAGATCGCTTAGACCACTCATTATTGCCCCTGTTTCTAATGTTACCTGTAATTAATCCTTTGTTTCGCATGCAAATATTTATGAGTTAGCAATTATTGTCAAATGCATATATCAAAAATTGAACATTTGACGTTCTTCGCAAGACAAAATAGGAAAAGGAAAAAAACAGTTGGCAATTTAGCTGAAAAGTGAATTTGTATTGATTTTTGAATTTGCCTGTAAATAGGCGTTTATGTACAAGAGGTTGACGTCCTAGTAAGAGAACGCCGCCGAACAAAAGAGTTTATACAATTTGTAAAGAAACCAAAACAGCTGTGTGAAAAGAATAATCCCACTGGGTTTCAACTCTGCTATCGCCTTTATATCTTCGAGCGTCTCATCACTTTACTCGGTTGAAGATGAAGCTGACTGATCGATGCCGTCTGAACTTGATGTAGATACCGGATTCTGGATGCAAGGTGATCCAATGAGACATAGTATTACGCTTTAATCCCTAACTTTTGCCTGGACCGCCCTTTCGGGTTTTCAGTCCACCGGGATACCCATTTTTGCCCAAGCCGCCTTTTCAGGTTTTCGACTTGCCGAGTGTACAGATTTTTTTCATTTCATCCCTCATTTTGCCCGAACCCTTTTGGTTCGCCGGGAAGCCCTAATTTTTGCCTAGGTATGTCAACCTAGCGGGTCTTTTATCATGCGTAGTATCTTTTTACTATGTCTGCATTGGCGGGGTGAGGAAGGTCGTCACCATCCATGGTGGTTAGAATCATGGCTCCTCTTGAGAACACATGTTTAACCACAAATGGCCCTTCGTACGTAGGGGTCCATTTTCCCCTAGGATCACTTTGAGGAAGGATGATGCGTTTGATTACCAGGTCCCCAACTTGATACTCTTGTGGTCTGACTTTTTTGTTAAATGCCCTGATCATCCGCTTTTGGTATGTTTGACCATGACAAATAGCAGTGAGTCTCTTTTCGTCAATTAGGTTTAGCTGATCAAGTCGAGTCTGGATCCAGTCATCTTCGCTCAGATCTGCATCCTTCATTATCCGGAGAGAGGGTATCTGGACTTCAATCGGCAAGACTGCCTCCATGCCATAGACCAAGGAAAAAGGAGTTGCCCCGGTTGATGTTCTTGCTGAGGTACAGTACCCATGAAGAGCGAACGGCAACATCTCGTGCCAATCTTTATAAGTCACTGTCATCTTCTGCACAATCTTCTTGATATTCTTATTAGCTGCTTCGACAGCCCCATTCATCTTCGGTCGGTAAGGAGAAGAGTTGTGGTGCTGTATCTTGAATTGTTCGCAGAGCTTAGTGATCATCTTGTTATTAAGGTTGGTACTGTTGTCCGTAATGATCCTTTCAGGGACTCCGTATCGACAGATCAGGTTATGACGAATGAACCGTGCCACGACGTTCTTGGTTACAGTAGCATAGGAAGCTGCCTCAACCCACTATGTGAAGTAATCAATCGCTACCAGGATGAAGCGATGCCCGTTGGATGCTGTAGGTTTAATCTCGCCGATCATATCAATGCCCCACATTGCAAAAGGCCAAGGTGCAGTCAAGACATTCAGAGGAACTGGAGGAACGTGCACCTTATCTGCATAAATCTGGCACTTATGACATGTCCGAGAATGTTAGTAACAATCAGCTTCCATTGTGGACCAGAAATATCCTTCCCGAAGGATTTTCTTTGCCATGGTATGTCCACTGGAATGTGTTCCGAAGGTACCTTCATGCAGCTCCGCCATGATCCTTTCTGCTTCAGTCTTATCCACACAACGCAGTAGGGTTGAATCATGGTTTCGCTTGTAGAGAATGCCGTTACTGAGGAAGAACTTTGCCGCGAACCTTCTCAAAAACTTCTTGTCATTGATAGATGCACCTTCAGGGTATTCTTGAGCTTCCAAGTATCTCTTCACTTCATGATACCAGGGTTTTTCAGTTACCGTCTCAGCCTCAAGATCACAACAGTATGCAGGTTCGTCCAGTTTCCAGATAATGATCCAGGGAGCCTCATTGTCCCACTTGACTTTGAACATGGAAGACATCGTAGCTAACGCGTCTGCCAACTGATTCTCCTCTCTTGGGAAGTGTTCAAAAGTTATCTCTGTAAAATGAGGGATCAATGTCAACACACACTCTTTATAAGGAATAAGATTCAGATGTTTCGTATCCCACTCGCCTTTGATCTGATTGATCACGAGAGCGGAATCTCCGAAGACACTCAGAAACTTGATCCTTAAGTCAATCGCAGCTTGAAGACCCATAATGCATGCCTCATACTCCGCCATGTTGTTGGTACAGTTGAAACATAGCCGGGCAGTGAGTGGAGTATGAGTGCCTTGAGGGGATATGATCATAGCGCTGATACCGTTACCTAAAGCGTTCGAGGCTCCGTCAAAGTGCATAGACCATCGGGATCCTTCCTCAGGTCCTTCATCCGGTCCAGGTACTTCACAATCAGTTACTATCATGATGTTCTCGTCAGGAAATTCAAAGTTCATTGACTGATAGTCGTCTACTGCCTGGTGTGCCAAATGGTCTGCCAATACACTTCCCTTGATTGCCTTCTGAGTCGTGTACTGGATGTCGTATTCTGTCAAGATCATCTGCCATCTCGCTATTCTTCCAGACAGAGCAGGCTTTTCGAATATGTACTTTATTGGATCCATTTTTGAAATCAATAGAGTAGTGTGAGTCAACATATACTGTCTCAGCCGGCGAGCAGCCCATACCAAAGCGCAGCAAGTTTTCTCGAGCAGTGAGTATCGGGTCTCACAGTCGGTAAACTTTTTGCTAAGGTAATAAATGGCGTGCTCTTTTCGGCCAGACTCGTCATGCTGCCCCAGCACACACCCCATCGAGCTGTCAAGTACCGTCAAGTATAATATTAGAGGTCTCCCTTCAACCGGTGGCATAAGAATGGGTGGTTCTTGGAGATACTCTTTGATTCTTTCGAAAGCGGCCTGACATTCATCATTCCAACGTACTTGTTGATCTTTCTTCAGCAGCTTGAAGATTGGTTCACAGGTAGCAGTTAGATGCGAGATGAATCGAGCAATGTAATTCAGACGTCCTAGAAAGCCTCTGACTTCTTTCTCTGTCATGGGGACTGGCACCTCTTGTATGGCTTTAACCTTGGCAGGGTCCACTTGAATACCTTTGTCACTTACGACGAAGCCTAGCAACTTTCCAGATCTTACCCCAAAGGTGCACTTGTTCGGGTTCAACCTCAACTTGTACAACTTCAGACGGTCAAACAACTTCTGTAAATGGTCAAGGTGTTCCTCCTCAGTTTGGGACCTTGCAATCATATCATCGACGTATACTTCTATCTCATGATGGATCATGTCATGAAATAAAGCAACCATGGCACGTTGGTAGGTTGCCCCAGCGTTTTTCAGTCCAAAAGGCACGACCTTGTAGCAGAAGGTGCCCCACTGAGTAACAAAGGTAGTCTTTTCCATGTCTTCAGGAGCCATCTTGATCTGATTGTAACCTGAAAAACCATCCATGAAGGAGAACACCTTGTGCTGAGCAGTATTGTCAACCAGAACGTCAATGTGAGGTAGGGGAAGTCATCCTTGGGGCTTGCCCTGTTCAGATCCCTGTAGTCGACACACATTCTAACCTTACCATCTTTCTTTGGTACCGGCACCACATTGGCAACCCACTGAGGGTAAGAAGTCACTGCTAGAAACCCGACATCAAATTGCTTCATAACCTCAGCTTTGATCTTCTCGGACATCTCTGGACGCATACGGCGGATCTTTTGTTTAACCGGAGGACAGTCTTCCTTGGTAGGCAGATGATGGACCACAATATCGGTATCCAACCCAGGCATGTCTTCGTAGGACCAGGCGAAGATCTCCACATAATCATGCAACATCTGAATCAACCGTTGTTTCACGCTGAGCTCTAGATTAGCACCAATCTTGACTTCCTTTCTATTTGTCTCAGTACCCAGATTCACAGTTTCCACTGGCTCTTCATGTGGCTGAATGGCCCTCTCTTCCTGGAGTAACAGTCTTGCAAGCTCGCCAGGCACTTCGCAATCATCTTCACCTTCGTCTTCGGCTAAGTTGATCGGATTTTCGAAGTCATAACTGGTAGTAGCAGAGTCGTTACCAGTGAGATCCAGAGTGGATTGAAACCTGTATGAGTGAGTGTGTGTAAATACAGCTATTTTGCAATATATAAAGAAAGGAAAGAAAGAAAGGGAGCACAAGATTTGAAATGCGAAAAAATGTCCAATGTCTTTATTCATGATATATGGAAATGACAGTTAGTAAGCCCTCACAAATGAAGCCACGGTGCCCCGGGTAAGACACCGGGCCATAAAGTTTCAATTTATTATTCATTACAAATAAAAACAAAGGAATTCATTACTGCGTAACAAAGGTAACAGGTATGTGATCTTTAGCAGTCCAATTGTTCAGTCCATCGTCGGTCGTCGAGTAGATCCAGCTATCGAACTCTGATTCCTCCACATCGCTTTCTATAGCATTCACTCCCGGGTTGGTGATGAACACGGGAGGTCTTCCGATCCTAGCTTTGAGCACAACCCTCTGAGCCTCTGCAGTAAAACCCAGCCCAAACTTGTCAGTTTTAGGAGTAAAATCAGGGAGCCTGCCCCAGTTAGCACATTCACCTTTCTCAATTACAGCCCGAGCGTCCTTTAAGGAGGCCATCTTCAAAGGCGAACCCTCTTCAGCTACTGCTTTTGCTGCTGCCAATGTTTGTGGCACCTCCTCAAAATGTTGAAAGGGGGTTTCTATAAACTCCCCGTCCATCTCAATATACCGGAAGGAATTCAGATGACTAACCATGTATTCTTCCTCCCCCTGCACAGTAACAATCTTCCCTCTGACAGGGTACTTGAGCTTCTGGTGTAGAGTGGAGGTCACAGCCCCAGCTTTGTGAATCCAAGGTCGACCCAGCAAACAGGAATAAGATGGACGAATGTCCATCACATAGAAAGTTGAGTCAAAGACTTGGGAACCAACACGAATCAGAATATCCACCTCGCCATGAACCATCCTCTTTGATCCGTCAAAGGCTCGGACCACGATGTTGCTAGGTTTCAATTCCAGACCCTCACAATCCAACCTATCCAAGGCCTTCTTGGGCAATACATTCAGGGAAGAACCGGTGTCCACCAACACGTGTGCAAGAGTAGTGCCCCTGCATTCAATGGAGACATGCAGGGCATCATTGTGGTTCTTTCCCTTGGAGGTAAGATCAGCATCCGAGAAACCCAAACCGTTGTCGGCGGTCAGATTGGCCACACAGTCGGTAAATTGATCTGCAGATGTCTCCTGTGGCACATGAGCCGTCTTCAGAAATGAAATCAGGGCCTTGGCATGGGCCTCTGAGCACAGCAGCAATGATAGCATAAAGATCTTGGAGGGTGTATGCCCCAGCTGTTCAACGATGTTGAAGTCACTCTTCTTAATGATCTTGAGGATTTCCTCCATCTCTTGCTGGGAGGCTTCAACATTCACGGTCTTCGTTGCCTCCATCCGGGCAGGCTCATCATCAATCCCTTTTCCCCGAGTATTAGATGACTCGGCAGCAGGGGTAGAAATTGGATCAAAAGTGGAAACAGGCGCACTTGCAGGCGTAATTATAAGAGGTCTTCGGATAACTGGTGGCACAATGTTAGGCAAGAAGAGCCTGCCACTGCGAGTAACTTTGGCAGGACCAGTGATATTGCTGATACTGGTACCGGTGTTGAACTCCTGCTTCACTCCAAGCACATACACATCTGCCCCATAGTGCCATGGGACAGCCTTATCAGACTTGTAGGGGATTGGCCCCGGAACAGTAATGGTTATAGGTGCAACAGACAAGATTTTGACTGGCTTCCTCGGGGGAGCCTTGGTAGGATTATTGAAGATGGTGACAACAAATACTTCTTCAACAGGAACAAAAGGAACAACGGTCTTCTTGAACAAAATCTCTTTGCTGTCCATCAGGCTTTGGATACCTGATTTCAGCAACGGACAACCAATAGGGAAAACAGCACACGGAAGGCAACCCTTGCTACAACCCAGAAATAAACCGGCCAGCAACAGGTTCCTCTTAACAGTCAGTAGAGGGGTAGCAACATCATCCACAGAAACTGCATACAAGTCTTCCTCGATAGCATTTACTCCATGCTGGGGCATAGGAGCAGTCACAACATTTGGCTTCTCGGGCGCTTCGAATTGTATCTCCTTCGCATCGATAAGGTTTTGCACCTTATTCCTTAGGGCCCAGCAATCATCAGTAGAATGCCCCGGGCTATCAGAGTGATAAGCACAACGGACATTTGGATTATATTTGGGGGAGGTTGTGTTCACCACCTTTGGAGCCTCTCTGACGGTTACCAAGTTGGTCGATAGCAGTTGCGGCAAGATCTGTGACAATGTCATACTCAGCCGAGTGAATTCTCTTCTGGGTCTCTCAACCCTTGGTTGGTTGAGTTGCCGAGGAGCGGCAACAGGCTTAGCAATTACCACCGCGTTGACAGCTTGGCGGCGTTCTGGTTTATTCTGCCTTCTAGGCCCATACACAGCACTGGCCTCCTTCTTGAAAGGATTTTTCTCAGAACTTGAGGACGCACCTTTCTGAATCTTTCCTGATTTCATGCCAGCCTCTATCCTTTCCCCAGTCAGAATGAGGTCTGTGAACCCTGCAGATGAATTACCGATGAGATGATTGAAGAACGGCCCGGATAGGGTCCCCAAGAACATGTCTACTAATTCACGGTCGGTTAATGGTGGCTGCACCCTGCCAGCCAGGTCCCTCCATTTCTGCGCATACTCTTTAAAACCTTCTCCTGATCCTAGCGACATACCCTGGAGTTGGGTACGTGTAGGAGCGAGGTCGGCATTATATTGATACTGCTTGTAAAAAGAAGTATCCAAATCCTCCCAGTTACGAACCTTGGTCCCATCCAGCTGATAGAACCATTCGAGATGAGTCCCTGAAAGACTCTCTGGAAGAAATGGATCCACAAGTTCTTGTCCACAGTATACGGCTGAATCTTCCGCACATAAGATCTGAGATGTAGCTTAGGGCAGGACGCCCCGTCATACTTTGCGAAAGATGGTGCTTTGAACTTGTGTGGGATCACCACACCAGAAGATAAACCCAAGTCTCCGAAATCCAAACCAGGCACTTGTTGAATTTCCATGGCATTCAGACGGTCTTCCAACTGCTTGTACTTGTCTTCAACTGGAGGGTACTGCTCCTCATTAAAATCAGTCTCGTTGTCAGAGACCACCGGACTAGGAACTCCTCCCCCTTGGGGACTGCCTTTTCCTACAGAAGAACCAGTTTGATCAACCTCATTCTGCAGTGTGTTACCCAACCTCCGGCCAGTGTTGAATAGTACATTTCTCTTCTTTTTCTTCTTCTTAACCAGCAGAGCCTTCAACTCCTCTTGACCTTGGGCCAAACTCATGATCAGCTCTTGGAATTGGGCGTTCTGAGCCTGAAGGGCCTTGATGGACTGCTCGGTAGATGATTCAGGGTTCATGATGCTGAAATAAACAGCGAAGAACATTAAGCAACCTGAAAAGAAGAGTACCTGCTATGCACATGATGCATGATATGTGTTTATGCAATGCATTCAAGGGTTCGAAAGTTCAAGTTCGTTGTAGACAAAAAGGAACACACGTTATCATTAAGAAATAATTGTTCAGTACATCAAGGCCTCGTGGGAAAAATATTACAAAAGCAAATCAATCCCAGAAGACACTACGCATCCTCTTTGGAGCAATGTAAGTGTTGAGAGTCTTTTCCTCGTGCAGTAGGCGGGTGAGCTCCAAGACCTTCTTTTCACTAGCATGTAGACTGGACTCAAGAGAATTCCGCTCTTCCTTAAGCTGGATCCAGCTCTTCTGCATTTCTTCCCAGGATGTAGGCATATCAGGATGTTGAATGGTGTAGGACACCTCTCCTTCCAAAACTGGCTCTTTGATCACAGGGAGAACATGAGGATAAGGCATCACTAACTTCTGGGAGCGGGCTCGTACCCACTTGAGATAAGGCTCCAACGGGATGGAGTTCCTGTGCCCCAGTGTCTTGCTGTCTATCTTGTCGGGCATCCTCCAAGCTCTGATAAATCTCTGGCGAAGTTCTTGCGCATCGTTGTCGAAGTCAAAAACTATGTCAGGAATTAACATGTCATGAGGGCCGTCCCTCCGAGCATAACCAAACTGTCTCCAAGCCAGACACGGGTTGTAAGTAATACCTCCTCTGATTCCAAGTAAAGGAACATTAGGAAACTCCCCTCAACGATCAATGATAGTGACATCCTCTCTGGATCGAGAGCACCAATGTATATCTGCATGTGTAAGAGTCATCAATCGTTGTGACCATCTCAAACCCCGCTCATTCTTCAAAATTAATTGTGGAAGGTGCGAAATAAACCACCTTCCCAGGAGAGGAGTGCAACACATAAGAACACCTCTTTTTCTCATGGTTCGAGTGTAACATGAGTGAAGGATGTCCCCAAGCAACGTAGGTATAAGATTCCTGGACATGAAGATCTTGACGGCATTGATATCTATAAGCTGATCTGGATTTGGGAACAACACTAATCCATAGACAAGGAGGGCCACAACTTCTTCAAAGGCTTGTAGGTCAAGGGAGTTCCAACATTCCTGGGCCTTCTCAAACAGAAACCTGGCCAAGAACCCTTTGATGCCACTTTTAACTTCCCAATGTCCCTTGATGTCAGAGGGTTGTAGGTGTAAGGCCTTAGCAATCTCTTCAAGCTTTGGTTCCCTTTCCGTACCGTTGTAGGGTAGTTGACTAAGAATAGGGATCTTCAGAAGCCGGGAGAACTCTTCCAATGTAGGCACCAACTGATAATCCAGGAAAGTAAAACAGTGGTGCAGAGGGTCAAAGAACTGGAAGAGGACCTTTATCATATCTTCTTCAATGTTGGTGTTGACCAAGCTGATGAGTCTTCCATGCCTCTCACTGAAAGAAGAGCTCTCGGGAATCCTGGATATAAGCTCCTTAAGTTGAGGAGGGATCCTTACAAGGCTGATCTGAATTGTCTTTTTGCGAACAGTTTCCATGTCCTACAAAACAAGAACAAAGATGAAGATTCGAACCCCTGAAATGGTTAGTGAATGCATATGATGCTGTATGATGTTATGATGCTATGATTAAACACACCACAGATTTTCACAAGAAGCAAACATGGTAAAGCACACAAGTCACACCACAACCCTTAGAGTTTAGGCCAGCATGGGGTCTGGGTATTACCCTCTTGAAGTTGGTGGGCTCAACCTGTCCTATCAGAAGTAACCGGGTTCTAAGGGTCCCAATATCATTGGATTGCTTTCATTGTTCATCGTTTCGATTTAGCCACTTAACTGGCGACCGAAATATTCCAAGAAAACAACCCTCAATTGAGTGTAGTATCGAGTATCAACCAACCTCGGACTGCACCAAAGTCAGTTATCTCACTACCCTAAAGAGGCCAAGATGGTTCAATTAAGGTTCCTAAGGTCAGTTGATGCTTCACGACACCACGCGGCGACCCCGTACTCTCCTTGACTGAACTCAAGGGTTACCGGTACACACTAAAGTGCCACATCAATGTAGCAGACTGCTTCAACCATGTCGGTGTACCCCGTACAGTTCCCTCACAACCTTGTTGCTACTTTCTAAGAAGGTATCCCCAGATCCGGGTTAGGATCTATAGAACTCCCAAGACAGTACCCATAATAATAAAGCAAGCAAAACATTCAATTGAAAACACAAGTGATCTTAGTCCTAAGGTACACCTCACTTAAAAGAATCCCCAACAGAGTCGCCAGTTCTGTGATCGGTGGATCTGGAACTGACTGTTTTTAGCTGGTTGGCGAAATGTCGCGGAAGCAAGAGTCGCCACCGTCTTTTATTTTCTCCAACATGGACAGGACAAAAGCACAACAAAATTCCTTATGAGATAGTTTATCGGTTCGGGAGGTAGATTTATAGAAAGGGAAGGTGTTAGCACCCTTTCTATCCATGGTTATCCATGGGCTCTTAGATACTTGCTCATTTATGTTTTCAAAAGTGTTTGCTTTTCAATCGTGAGTGGGTTTGAAAAAGTTTCTTTGAAAGTTTCAGAATAACTCTTGTATCAGTCCTCAAGAGTGTTTGAAAAATTGTTTTGAAAGCTTTTTGAAAAGTGTCAGTGTGAAAAGAGTTTTTTTATTTGTTTTTGAATAGAGCAAGTATCTATGAGTCATCTACCTACCCTAAGGAATTAGGCTGTGTAAGAGTCCTTTAGATAGTGCTATCCCACCATTGAGAGGTAGGTAGCACCACCGTTGGAGGTGTTCGGGTCAATTCGATTGTTAGGGACAATGTGGTCACCAGAGCAACAGTAGGACACCTTAGAAGCTACCCTTATGCCATTGATCATGGACATAAGGACTTACTGAAACATCCTATACTCGACGACCACGTTTTGAAGGCAACGGGTGAGGCGTACCCTAAGAGTGGTGTGTGAATTTGTGTGTTGTTTTCATGTTATGTTTTATCTTGTACATGCATCACGGTGATCTACGCTTGTTTTTAATTTAGGCCATACATTCTTTCATGCAATTAGAATTTAAAAGTGCGGAAATTTAAATGCGGAAAGTAAAATCCTACGCTATTACAAGGCGCGGGTCTATACATCGCCAAATTAACAAAGACCCGTTTTAATAAAAAATGCGGAAAATAAATAAATTCCTAATTACTATTACATGGCTTGAACAGTTACATAATATTCACAAAGAAAAAACTAAGAATAAATGCGCGAAAGAATTAAAGATAGAACGTTCGAGGGCGTTGGACCCTTTTGAAATTAAAAGTTAATTAATTATTTAATAAAAGAAAAGAAGTGTTTTTTTTTAGATTTTTGTATTTATGAAAATAAAGAAAATTGAAAATCAAGAGAAACCCTAATTCTAAGTTGTTTTTAATTGTTAATGAAAAAATATTAAAGTTTAACCTAATTTACTAAATAATTTATGTACATGTTTATTTACAAAATAAATTAGTAATTAATAATAATAATAATGATGAGAAAATTATTTATTAAAAAAAATGAAAAGGTAAAAAAACCCTAATTTCTACATATTTAAATTTATTAAAAAAAAGTGTTGAAATTGAAACCTTAAATTAAACTAAATTAATTATTAAAGCTTATTTACAAAATAAATTAATAGTGAAATTAAATATTAATTAAACATATTTTTAGTTTTTTATTTTCTGGTTTTATTATGAAAAGAAAATTATTTGAAGTGAATTAAATAAAAATGATTAAAAGAACTAGAAAAAGAAAAGGAAAGAAAATTAAAAATATACAAACATTGGGGGGTGTCTGGCCCATTTAGGAGGTTTTTTGGAAGCAATTTGGCCCACTGAAATCAAAGCCTTGTTGACTTTTCCAGTTTGAATGCATGTGGTTGACTGAGTGTGTATCATGGAATTCACGTTATGGCCATTGGATTGATCATCAGAGACACTTGGCAAGCCTAAGCGTTGGGATGCATGGTGGAATATTTGAAGGACACTGCATGGGAACGTGTTAATGCAAAAATCATGAATAATATAGGGGGACCTGGGAATCGAACCCAGGTCCCAATGCCTGCAGGACAGCTCATTCACCAACCAAGCCAACGCGTTTCTTTGTATACATAATGGATGATGATTATTATAAGAGAAAAACAAGCGTTAGTGGTGTAAAGCAAAAAAGCGCGCTGAATATTTGAATTATCCAACCACATGAAGCCACACATGCGTCTTCTTCCTTTTTGTACCTGTAATATAACCAAATAGCGGGGGTTTTAAACCCCCACTAAACGAGACCTGCAAAAATAGCGAATAGCACATGGACAAATATAAAAAGGGCGCGAGTAGTCAGTTTGCTTCGTCTGGATGTCACGAATTCAATGGCATAGGTTTGATGGTCTAATTTTTCCATATGAGGAAATCCCTAATTCGAAGCTTTTGAAACCCTAGGTTTCAACAATGGTGGATTCGTATTTAGGCAGCCATAGTTCAATTGAATGGTACCAACAGCTTCAAAATATCATTGTTAGTAATAATCAACAATTAAAACTCATGAATAATGCATGTAAATTAAAAAACGACAATGGACATGTTTGTGAAAAGTGTGATTCGGTTCTACCAATTCTTGAGGTCTGGAGACTGGTTCTTGATTGCAACACGTTCCTAGCAATGTCAGGAACGTAATGGACAAGCTTTTAGACCTTGAATCGCCTTGTGACTATGATTTCAGTGTTCAAGTTTTTAGTGAAAAATTGCAAATTGGTTCTCTCTTTTCTGAGCAGCTTTCGTGTCCAATGGAATAGGGTTATGTTATGCCTTTGTAGGTGAATGGAATTAGGTCAAGAAACAAGCCCATAATCCATTGAATTAATGATTCCAATCTTTGATTTTTTTCACATCTTTTTTCAATCTTTTTCATGCCAATCCTTGCCAATTGTGGAATATATTGCCTTGTTAATTGATGCACGAAATATTTAGCTCATAATGAGTGAACTTGCTGCACAAAAAGATTTGATAAGTGTTATTTGATATTTTTTCATATTTAAATTTAATTAAATGAATTAATAGTAATAAAAATTCAAATAATTAATCAAAAATAAGAAAATAAACCCCTTTGAGGTCAATGGGTCGTGCATAGCCTTTGGGTAATGATTCATGAAAGAAATTGAGGCCCATTAGCATTTTGAACCCTTTTGTGCAAAGTTGACTTTTCAAAATTCCCAAAAATTTCCCAACTTCTCCAAGGCATATCTTACTCAATTTTTAATCTTTGATCATGTTCTTTGACATTTTGGAAAGGTCTTGAAGTCCTCTAACCAATGCCTTTGGTTCCATGTCATTTTGATTTACCAATCTCAAGTTATGGTCTTTGACTTAAAATGCCTTTTTGTTGACTTTTGAAAATGACCTATAATGTTGAAATTGATAACTTTTTGTGAGAGCATTTCTTAGACTTGGAGTGTGAAGGTGAGTTGTAGGAAATTTCATTCTCTTAAAAATTAGCTTTGGATGGGGTTTTTCTAATAAAACATGAGGAAGTTATGCCGTGGTCAATTTGCAGTTGATTTTTTCAACTGTCCAAAAATAGAAACTTTTGCATCTTGAGACTTTTTGAGCCATGCTTTGAGAATCATGATCAAGAATTGATCAAATGATGTTTGTGGCTTCAAAATAAGATGTTGACCAAATTTTTTGACTTTTGACTGTCAAATGACCATTTTGCCCCTGCAGTTGGCTGTGATGCAACTAGGGTTTTTGACTGTGTAATTTGATGCTGTGAGTCTTGAAACTTGGCCTATGGATGCTTGACAATGTATATGAGCATGTGGGACTTGATTGGACCCTTGACAACTTCAATTTCTTTGCAAGAACCAAAACCCTAATTTTGACTGTGTTAGGAGGCAATTGGACTGTGCAACCCTTGAGAGATTTTGAAGCTTGATCTTGCCAAATCTTGAAGAATATGGGAGGGAAAATTTTGGGGTACAACAGCTAGCACTTCGAATCCCTATTTATCAGCACAACCTAATTTTATACTCTCTAGATCTGATGGTATAAGTCTAGTAGCCATAACCCTACCTCTTAATTCGACCGAATCCTCAAATTTTTTGGTAGAAACTTTATAACCTGAAGCCAACTGTGCCAAGTCATTTGCTTCTTGGTTTTCTATTCTTGGTATATGTTGAATATCCATGTATTCGAATTTTCTAAGTAGCCTGTTAACTATGACGAAGTATGTCATCAGATATTTCTCTATGCATTTGTACTCCTTTGTTATTTGCTTGACCACTAACTCTGAGTCTCCTTTAATTTCGACTCTAGTTGCCCCCAATTCCAACAAAGCTTCAAGTCCAACAATAAGCGCTTCGTACTCAGCTTCGTTGTTCGAGCAACGAGGACCATCTAACTTATACTTGAATTTTATTGGAATTCCTTCAGGAGAAATTATAAGAACTCCAACACCACTACCATTCCTATGGGTCTAACCATCAAAGTATAATTTCCAAGGTTGCATTTCAACGTAACCCATGACATTCTTTTCGACCAGTGAATGGTCTACAATGAAATCAGAAATTACTTGACCTTTCACAGCTCTTAAAGGCATGAAAGTCAAAGAATATTCTGTTAAGGCTAAAGCCCATTTACCAACTCTGCTATGCATTATTGGTTTCGAAAGCATGTATTTGATAACATCGAAATGAGATGAAACATAAACATCAACATGTTTTATATAATACTTAAGTTTCATACAAGAAAAGTACAAACAGAGACATAGCTTTTCTATATTGCTATATCTAGTCTCTACATCATTCAATACCCTACTTAAATAGTATATGGCTCTTTCGATGCCATTGCTATCTTCTTGTGCTAGAATACTACCTATACTAACTTCAGAGGCGGATATGTACAATCTCATGGGATTTCCCCATGAAGGTGGAGACAAGATGGGAGGCTGAGAGAGATATCTTTTTATCTTGTCAAATGCCTCTTGATGGGCTTCGTTCCACTTGAAGGCTTGGCCTTGCTTCAAACGAAGCAACAGAGAGAAAGCTTGGGTTCTTCCACTTAGATTCGAAATGAACCTTCTGAGAAAGTTAATCTTCCCTAGCAAAGACTGCAGCTCCCTTTTTGATGTAGGTGCTTTCGTCTCCATTATGGCTTTGGTCTTATTTTGGTTGATCTCGATTCCTTTTTTATGAACCACAAAGCCAAGGAAATCTCCAGCCTGCACAAAAAATGCACACTTGAGGGGGTTCATTTTTAAGCCATGTTTTCTCATTCGTTCGAATGATTGGCTCAAATGATGAAAATGGGTTTCTGCAGATATAGATTTGATGACTATATCATCAATATACACCTGCATAAAGGTTTCAATGAAATCATGGAAAATCGAATTCATTGCCCTTTGATAAGCTGCCCCAGCATTTTTTAAACCAAAAGGCATCACTACCCATTCGTAGGTGCCTAAGGCTCCTGGGCAACGAAATGCTGTCTTGGCAACATCTTCTTCAGCAATAAAAATCTGATTGTACCCAGAGTATCCATCTAACATACTTAAATATTCGAATCCTGCAGCAGAGTCTACTAACATTTCTGCCACAGGCATGGAGTACTCATCTTTAGGGGTTGCAGTATTTAAATCCCTAAAATCTATGCAAATTCTCAGAGAGCCATTTTTCTTAATAACAGACACTATATTTGCTAACCATTCGACATACCTTGTGGTTCTGATGAATCTGCAGCGCAATAACCTTTCGATCTCAGCTTTGATCTTTGCGAGAACCGCTGGTGCGAATCTTCTAGGAGTTTGCTTGATGGGCTTCTTGCCATCCTTGATTGGAAGTCTATGCTCCACTAACTCCCTCTTTAAACCAGGCATTTCATCATAGTCCCACACGAAGCAATCTTTGTTTCTCTTGAGGACTTCGATCACTTCTTGCTTGAGGCCTGGATTAAGTTTTGCGCTTATGTAGGTTATTCTTTTCGTGTTCTCATCCCCCAAATTCACTTCTTCGAGTGGATCCTGCGCCAACATTTTGGCACCTGAGTCTATGGGGTCCCTCTCGAAGCCTAAGGGTTCTTTATCATAGATGGCATCTAGCCTTTGATCTATTTCATGTTCTTCAAAGGGTGAGCCTTTCGAACCATCCCCATTTATTTCGTTCACTTCTATAGCCAATTTATCTATTTCAGCCTCTAAGGACGCTTTCCATTCGTTCTCAGCCATATAGGCCGAAATCCTTTCGAAGAAGGAGGACTCAATCATGAGCAAGGTTGTCGAACTCCCAGCCTGCTGGCCGTCTTTGCATAGTACCTTCGACTCCTTCATCTTCACTGACTATTCTTCTATCCCAATACATGCCATCATGGCGAAGGGTCATATAATAGTGTGCGTTCCTAGTTTCGTTGATTTCGTCATTAGGGACACAAGGAGCAATCTTGGCCAAATGTTTGCCATAATTTCTCTTGTCAACTAAGTTGACTGCTGTCATGAAGTAACTCTAGTCCGCTTCAATGTTCTCCACAATCCCATCTTCTCTCCATAAAACCAACCTCTGATGCATTGACGAAGGAACTGCTCTTACACCATGGATCCACTCTCTTCCCAATAACAAGTTGTAGTTGGCTTTGGCTTCGATCACCATGAACATGGTGGGCCTGTAGCTCGATCCTACCGTCAAGTCCAGTTGAACTACCCCCAATGTTTGACCTACTTTCCCTTCATAGTTGGATAGGACCATGTTGTGTGGTTTGATGTCACCCTCGTGTATTCCTAACTTTTTCAACATGAAATGGGGTATTAAGTTAACTGCAGCGCCTCCATCCACTAAGACCTTATTTACGCCATAGGTACCAACCTTTGCTCGAATGAATAATGGCTTCAGATGATTTTTCATAGCTGGCTCTGGGCGCTCGAAGAAAGCATTCTGCTCTTCGACAGCTCCGTTATCCATTACGTAGTAACACACTGGCCTATGCTTCATCAGATCTATTGTATCCTCCTCCTCATGCTCTTCGATTTCAGTTTCCTATCCGAACTCACAAGGTAGTACAAATACCACGTTGCAATTGATATTGAGTGAAGACTCCCCCTCTGATTCGAAGTTGTCCGTTAGCATATCCTCGTCTTCTTCTGGACCTGGTGTGTACTCCTTCAATTCATTTGGTTGTGTTTCAGAGAAGAGTCTCCTACTAACTGGGGGTTTGTCCTCAGGTTGATTATTTGGTGTAGGTTTGTTGGTACTTGATTCTCCTTGGTTTTTGATCGAAGTTGCTCCTTTATCTTCCATAGCTTCCCTTTCAGCCTTTCGAATTCTCTGCTGCCTTCGCCATTGTGATCTTGACATGGGGTTTCTTCCTTTGTAGTTTTCTAACCTCACTTCTTCCCTCTTCGCCATGTTGAACTGCCTCCTATATGTCATGGCGTGGCGTGCATTTCGTTCATTGTTTCTCCATTTGTCTTTGCCCTTGTCAGTTTTGACTTGCAGCCATTTGTCTGTTGGTATTTCAGCAGGAATTTTGAACGTCACCCTTCGAGCGCCTTTGGGATGAGGACTATCAGGCCTTCGTTGAGTGTAGTTTCTCTCAAAACGTTGGCTCATCTGACCAGTTTCTTTGTGGTTCCAGCATGGGGCGAAAGGAATCGCTTCGAAGGCTCCGGCCATATTTTGATCGTACACTGCAGAACACCTTGGGCATACTAGGCATTTGGTTGCCCCTTTGTGACAGCGAACCAAAAACTCCAACAAACTTTCTCCAGCTTTAGGGTAACATCTGAATAACTGGTTATCCTGGCGCCAGTTGATGCCAGTTCGTGCCCTTTGTTTCCTCTCGAAGTTTGCAACAATTCTCTGGTTGCAGATGATGCTGCATCTAGGGCATAGTATCATTTCGGCATCTCCTTTGTGGCACAACATGAGGTAGTCTTTAAAATTAGCATCCCTAGTATAAATATCCTCCATTTTGTATTTTTCTTTTTCTAAGTATCTTTCCATCTCTTCTATTTCAGAATGAGGTCTCTCCATATCCACCATGTTGACATCTACATCTTCCCCCTTTATGTCATCATCTCCCCATCCTGTAGGTTTGACATCTTCGATTTGGATTTTTGAACTTTCTGGGGCAGAATACTTCACCAAGTAGTCAAACTTTCCACTGGGCTCTCCCAAAGTATCCCATATTTCTTTCTGAGGGGAGGCTGGCTTTGTGATCTGGACTTTCTCCAATTTTAGCCTCAGGCCTTCAGTAACCTGTGTCAACTCTTGCTTTTGATTTTCCTGGCCTTCAGTAGCCTGGATCTCTTTTGAAACAGCCAAAGGTACTTGTGATCGGTGGATCTGGAACTGACTGTTTAACGCTGGTTCGCGAAATGTCACGGAAGCAAGAGTCGCCACCGTCTTTTATTTTCTCCAAATGGAAAGGACAAAAGCACAGAAAAATTCCTTATAGAGATTGCTCTCGGTTCGGGAGGTAGATTTATAGAAAGGGAAGGTGTTAGCACCCTTTCTATCCATGGTTATCCATGGGCTCTTAGATACTTGCTCATTGTGTTTTCAAAATGTTTGCTTTTCAATTGTGAGTGGGTTTGAAAAAGTTTCGTTTAAAGTTTTCTGAATAACTCTTGTATCAGTCCTCAAGAGTGTTTGAAAAATTGTTTTGAAAGCTTTTTTTGAAGGTGTCAGTGTGAAAAGAGTTTTGATTTGTTTTTTAATAGATCAAGTATCTATGAGTCATCTACCTACCCTAAGGAATTAGGCTGTGTAAATGTCCTTAAGGTAGTGCCATCCCACCATTGAGAGGTAGGTAGCACCACCGTTGGAGGTGTTCGGGTCAATTCGAAGGTTTGGGACATGTTGATCACCGGAGCAATAGGAAGACACCTTAGAAGCTACCCTCATGCCAGGTTCCCGGATCATGAGGACTTACTAAAACATCCTCTACTCGACGATCACCTTTCGAGGGGCAAGGCAACAGTGAGGCGTACCCTAGGGGTGGTGTGTGATTTGTGTGTCATGTTCATTTATTTTTGTCTTATCATGTATTGGCGATCTACGCGTTATTTTTATTTTGACATTCACTCTTGCATGTAAATTTATTAACAGTTAAAAAAGTGCGGAATTTAAAAGTTCTACGCTATTACAAAGGCGCGGGTCCACATCGCCAAATTAAATCCAGGACCCGATTTGAAAATAAAATAAAGAGTGCGAGAAATATAAAATGTCTAATTTACACGGCTTTGGGAGAATTACATGAATATTATAAGAAAGGAAATAAATGCGCGACATAGAATTACAATCGAATGCGAGGGCGTTGGACCCCTTTTTATTAAATTAAATTATAATTAATAAATTAATCAAATTAAATGAGAGAAAGAATCTATTTTTGAGTTTTTGTGTTTATGGATTTTTAATGAGAATTAATGGAATTTAAAACCTAATTCTAGTTATTTTTAATTTATTAAGAAAATTATGTTAAAATTGAATCTAAAATTAACCTAATTAATTAATACAATTTTATTTACAAAAATATAATAATTAATAATTAATGATGATAAAAGAAAAGAAAAAGATAAAAAGTGATTAACACCTAATTCTACAAATTTTAAGTTTATTGAGAAAATGTTAAAATTAATCCTAGAATAAAAACTAATTAATTAATAAGACCTTTTTTACAAAAAATAGGTTTAAATGAAATATATTTATATTTTTGGGACTTTCTGATTTTTTTTATTATTTTTATATTATGAAAATATTGATTTAAAGAATTAAATTAAAACTAATTAAAACAAATAAAAATAGAAAAAATATAAAAAAGAATGGAAAAGCAAACCAATGGGGGGTTCTGTCCCCAAACTGGAGGTGTGATCCAGTAATTCTGGCCCAATAGACCCTTGGCCTTGTTGACTTTCATGCTGGCGTGTGGCTTCGTTGACTGAGACATATCATAGGCTTTGAACCCTGGCCACTGGATGGATGCAATGGGACATGTGGCATGGCAGATCATGAGGCTGCATGGTATACCTCAGGGAACGAGCTACATAGAAACATGTTTAGAAGAAAAATATGGAAATAAGAAGGGGGACCTGGGGTTCGAACCCAGGTCCCAAAGCTTTCCAGCATGACATTCCACCAACTGTGGTGCGTTGTTACTTTGTATATGGAATAGAAGATAAATAATATAAAAGAAAATTGGTTAGTGGCATGGAAGCAAAAAAAGACGCGCGCTGAATTCAAATTGCCCAATCATATCACACCACATAATCTTCTTCTCCACTCGTTTGCACTTTTACCTGAAAAACAAGCTAAATAGCGGGGGTTTTAAACCCCCACAATCTGAGATGCAGAAAAATAGCGAATAGGAATTAACAAAACATAAAAAGGGCGCGATGGATGTTCTAGATCCCTTGGAACGTCACGAATTCAATGGTGCAAGTCTCGTGTTCTAATTTTACCATAAGCCAAAGTCCCCAATTCAAGGTTTCTGAAACCCTAGGCATCGTTCATGGCAACTCTTCATATATGCAATTATTCTTCAATTAAATCATACTACTAGCTTCAGAATCAACACATTAGTATAAATCAACAATAAAAATGCATGGATATGGCGTGTAGATTTGAATACGATTAAAGAAAAAATCAGGTACAGGGTAACTGCGTTCTACCGTTTCTTTGCGTTAGAGATGATGGTTTTGATCCAGAAACCTTCCTTGAAGCCTCAGGAATGCAATGGGATCAATGTTTTGCCTTGAAACTCCTTGAAATCGTGTTTTCAGTTTTGGAATTTTCTTGAAAAAGTGCAAAGTTGTTTATGGCTTTTGGGCGCAGCTTCGAGGTTTTTGTGCATTAGGTTTGCATTAGTATATGTAAGGAATGAATTAGGGTTGAGTTTTTGGATCCAAATCCCTTTGCATTGATGGAATGAATATTTGATTTTCATGCATATTTTTTCAAATCTTTTTCACATGTTTTTGATTCCAATCATAGCCAATCTTCCCAATTTGAGTTGTGCACGAATCTTGAGTGAATCATGAGTGATTATACTGCATAAAAAGATTTGATCACATTGGTTTAGTATTTTTCCATATTTTATTTAATTTAAATGAATTAATTGTAATAAAAAATTCAAATAAATAAATAAAAATGATGAATAAATCCCCTTTGGGCCAAATGGTCGTGCATATGCTTTGTATGATTAATCTTGGAAGAAAATGAGGCCCATTAGCAATTTTAAGGCATTTGAAGCAAAGTTGACATTTCAAAATACCCAAAAATTTCCCAACTTCCACAAGGCATATCTTGCTCAATTTTTAAGCTTTGATCATGCTCTTGGACATTTTGGAAAGGTCATGAAGTCATATAATCAATGCCTTTGGTCCCATGTCATTTTGATTTACCAATCTCAAGTTATGGCCTTTGACTTAAAGTCCCTTTTTGTTGACTTTTAAAAATGACCTATAATGTTGAGGTTGATAACTTTTTGTGAGAGCATTTATTGGACTTGAAGTGTGAAGAGGAGTTGTAGGAAATGTATTTCTCTTCAAAATGAGCTTTGGATGGAATTTTTCTGATAAACCATGTGGAAGTTATGCCTTGGTCAAGTTATAGTTGACTTTTTCAACTGTCCAAATATGGAAACTTTTGCATCTTGAGACTTTTTGAGCCATGCCTTGAAAATCATGATCAAGAATTGATCAAATGATGTTTGTGGCTTCAAAATGAGATGTTGACCAAAAATTTGAACTTTTGACTGTCAAATGACCATTTTGCCCCTACAGTTGACTGTAGTGCAATTAGGGTTTTTGACTGTGCAATTTTGTACTGTAAGTCTTGAAACTTGGTATGAGGATGCTTGACCATGTTTGTAAGCATGTGGGACTTGATTGGACCCTTGGAAACTTCATTTTCTTTGTCAGAACCAAAACCCTAGTTTTTAACTGTCAGGAGGCCCTTGAACTGTGCAACCCTTGAGGAGATTTGAAGCATGCTCTTTGCAATTCTTGAAGAATATGGGAGGGCAAATTTTGGGGTACAACAGTACTGCTTCGATCGAAGCCTCTAGTGGCTTGTGGACGTCCTCAGTGACCCCCTTATTGACTTCGACTAACACCCAGTTTTCATTCTCAGTGCTTTTTTCTCCTAATGGAGTGTCATCTTGATCTGCTTCCACCATATTGATTTCTCCAATGCATGCAGGCTCAGAGTAATTGGTGTCTGCAACATCCAAAGGGTCTTCATCTACTTTCATTTTTGGTTTGTCAGCGAATTTCAATCTGCCATCCTTAATTGCATTTTGAATCAGATCCCTGAAAAGAAAACACTGTGAGGTTTTGTGGCCTAGGAAACTATGATACTTACAAAATCCTCTTTTATTTCTTTGATCTAAAGGAGGTATTTTGACATTCGATGGCACAATTAATTGGCCATCTTTGACAAGCAAATCAAAAATCTCTGCACACTTTGTCACATCGAAAGTATACACCTTCTTTGGGAATTTGTCACTTTTCTCATTTTCAACAATTTCTTTCCCCTTTGTGGGAACTAATAATTTACAAGAGTAAGGTGGGGCCTGTTTCAATTCAGCGAGATCAATTTCGGCCTCTTCGAATTCAGGGTAATCTTATGCTTCCTCAGCTCCAACATAGGAGACCCTTTCTTTCTTGTTATTTTTAAAAACTCTGGCCTTTTCGGCCTTTAGCCTTTCGACTTGTCGAACCCTATCGGCTAGTTGAGCCATGTCCCTCAAGTATTGTGTGTCTAATTTCTTTCGAATAGAGTAATCTAGGCCGCCAGCAGCCATTTCGACTAACTCATGTTCAGGAACTACTGTGAAGCATCTAGATTTCAAGAGTCTGAACCTATTCAGATAATCATCTATGGGTTCAGTAAATTTCCTCTTAACACTGGCTAGTTCCTTCAAACTTATTTTAGATTGTCCCATGTAGAACTGTTCATGGAATAATCTCTCTAAGAGGGTCCAAGTATCTATGGATCCAGGAGGCAATGTGGTGAACCATGTAAAAGCGTTCTTAGTGAGGGAACTTGGGAAATATTTAATCCTAAGGTTCTCATTATTTGCTATGTCTCTTGCTTCGGTCAGATACCTGGCTATGTGTTCGACTGTTAATTCATTGGTATCTCCAGCAAACTTTGTAAACTTAGGGACCTTATATCCCCTTGGTAAATCAGTATGCATTATGTAATCTAATATAGGAGAGGCATAATTTGGCCTTATAATTCCTGTATTGAGGATATTTTGGGCCATAATCCTCTCTATCATGGTGGTTAAATTATTTTCTGCCAAGATGTTATCGTTTTGAATTCTGTGAACGACTGCATCAACATCTTGATTTCGACCCACCATGACAACTCCTCTAGGTTGTTCTTCTCGAAACTCTAGGACTTCTAACCTTTCGACCCTTGTCCCTGGTTCTATAATTTCCCTTTGTGGGTCTTGAATCACTGGGGCTTCTAACCTTTGTGCTCTTGCCCCCAAATTAACCCCCACTCTGACTGGTCTATAGGGTGGGTCATTAGCAATTTGTTCTATGATAGGTATGTTTGCTCGAACCACTGCCTGGTTCTGTCTACGCCTTTCTGGCGGAGCGAAGAAATCCGCTATTCGACTCATGTTATCCGTGTTTTCTCTGTTTGTCACAGTTACATTTTGTACTATTGGGGCAAAGATCTCTTGCATAGTTTACGCTAACACTCCTATCATATTATGGTTACTATCATCCATTAATTGCCTAAAGGCCAACTGATTTTCTGTGGTTAAGATAGGCATTGCACTATAACCTACTGACCCTTGGTTATTTGTCATAAATTGATTTGCCCCAGACCCAGACCCTAATTGTGGTGACGTATTCGATGTCGAAGTGTGCAGACCCTCCATAAAAGATGTTGGCATCCCATAAGAGGGATTTCTGTGTCTGTTACCATCGAAACCGGGTGGTCTCTTTAGTGGGGTGGCGAAATGGGTTTGTGTCCCTGATGGTGGGACGATTCCCCCAGGATAACCAGTGGTTCCTGTATTTCCTAGGATTGAACTGTTAGTCGACATGCCACTTGTTCCATTCGTGGCTACACTACTGGTAGAAGATGCAACAGACTGTGCGTTCGAAGGGATCACATTAGACGTTCCCGTCGAAGCGGACATATTAGTGCCTGTTCCATGTGGGATATTTTGTTCCCCTTGTTGATTGTCTGGATTAGACATCTTGTTATTACGTTTTCTTCTGGGTAAGGGTTGGTTGCTATTGGTTATTCTACCACTTCTAAGGTTCATATAACAACGAACTTATCACTCAGAAAGAGCTTTTACAATGATTATATCCTAACAATCTTTCCTTTGTTATAAATTTCGTAACGACCAAGGATCGTCCCACCAGGTGTGCCAATTTGTTTACAGTGATTTCTGGTAAACAACCGCTAGTCCTCCAAACTATCAAATAATCTTAATGACTGTTATTTAATCTCTCTGGTAACTTGCAGGATCGACTAGATTGATCCTATGGGGTATTGGTCGTTTGGATAACTCTAATTGTAAAACTGATATTCATAGTTAGGATTTGTATTTAGAATGTTTTATAGACGTTCAACTCACTTCGATTACCATGTTAAAAGAATCTAATGACATGATCAAGTAAAGAAATATGAAACTGAATTGAATGAATAAATATTCGATTGCAAAGAAATGTTTAAATGCAGAAAAAAGTAAATGACTTTGAATGTAAAGGCTTTAATGTAAAAAGCATAAATATAAAAGCATGAAATGTAAAAGAGTTTCTGAAATGTAAAGGATTCGAATAGAAGAAAACGTTTAAATGCATGAAATCAGTAAATGACTTTGAATGAAAAAGTATTGGAATGACATTGACATGAAGATAGAAGATAAACTGGAAAAGATAAAGAGTTTTACTGAATTATAAATGTTTGGTGTTATCATACGTACATTGTTCGAGCATTCGTTTCCCTAGCCATGTGGTATTTTGAATGTTTACTGAATTTTGTACAATAGATATGACACATGAAATCCTAATACTAAGACTTCTATTTATACTACTTCGACCATAACGGTCTTGCCTATAAGATTCTGCCACGTTCAGAACATGCAGAGCACTGCTCCTCTCTAGCTTCCACGCGTCTTCGAACGCTCCAGCGCATATATATTCGAATTCCAACATCCCGCTCGCGTTTGAATTTCAAATGCCTTGGCAATCTTTGCTTCGAACTCATTCACAGACACAGTCTCGATACCACTTCGAGGCTTCCTTTAAATATATCTTCACAATTGTCACTCGAAGCTCCAAGCTTTGACATGTGCGTTTGAAGAACCGCTTCTACCATTCCGAACTGTAACATTTTTCTTTATTCCAACGAAACATCCATATTGCTTCATTTCGAACTGCATCATCAAAATCTTCAGCCAATAGTCCCTTAATCGAATTGACCCGAAAACTCCAACGACGACGCTTCCTACTCCTCAATAGTGGGATAGCATTGTCTAAAGGACATTAGCACAATTTAATTCCCTTTTTGAGTAGGTAGATGGTTCTTAAGTACTTTCTCCTTTTAAAACAAAACAAAACTTTTCGCACTTACACTCTCTTCAAAACAAAAACTCTTTTCAAACCCACAAACACAAAGAAAAAGAAAATTTTGAAAACACAATGAGCAAGTACCTAAGAGCCCGTGGATAACCATAGATAGAAAGGGTGCTAACACCTTCCCTTTCTATAATCTACCTCCCGAACTCGAGAAACATCTCGAAAAAGGAATATTTCTGTGCTTTTGTCCTTTCCTTGTTGGATAAAATAAAATACGGTGGCGACTCTTGCTTACCGCGACATTTTGCGAAAACAAACGCAAAACGCGAACCAGCATTCCAAAACAGTCAGTTCTCTTCCCATCGATCACAGAACTGGGGACTCTGCTGGGGACTATTAATAAGTGAGGTGTACCTTAGGATTAGATCATTGTGTTTTCAATTGTATGCTTTGTATGTTTTAATTTTATGGGCTTGTATTAGAGTTTCTATAGATCCTAATCCGGATCTGGGGGCACCCTTTAGGTAAGTAGCAATAAACTGTGAGGGAATTGTCCGGTGTAGACCGACACGATTGAAGCAGTAGCTACGTTGGTGTGGAACTTTAGTCTGTACCGATATCCCTTGTGTTGGAACGAGGAGAATATGGGTCTTCTAAGGGGTCATTAAGCACCAACTGACCTTAGAACCTTAAATTGACCAACTTGGCCATAGAACAGTAGCAGTATGCTACACTCATCGAGACTAAACTCTCGCGATGATTCCGGCCGCAAGAAAAGGTTGCTAAACTGGAATTATGACCGATTGAGGGTAGTCAGTGATATTGAGATCCTCTAGAACCCGATTACTATTTTTAGGACAGGTTTAAACCAACTGAACTGAAAGAGGGTAGTACCTGAGCTCCATGCCAGCCTAAAATCTAAGGGCTCTCAATGTGACTTGTGTGCCTTTGCCATGTTTTCTTTTTGTGGATACTTGTGGTGTGCCTTTATCATGACATCATGACATCATAACATTGCATACATCTTGCATTGGACTAACCTATTTCAAAGACAGGAGGGTTTCATCTTTGCTCTATTTTGTAGGTCATCATGATGCCTATGCGTAAGAATACCATCCGGATCAACTTTGTCCAAGTCCCTACCTTGCTTAAAGAGTTGGTTACCAAGATGCCTGACACTACTTCCTTCATCAAGAGGCATGGTTCTCTTCTCAGTTTGGTCACCTCCAAATTGGACGAGCAAATGATGAGTGTCCTGGTTCAGTTCTATGATCCGCTGTACCATTGTTTTACTTTCCAGGACTTCCAGCTGGTTCCTACCCTAGAAGAGTTCTCTGAGCTGCTCGGTATCTCTATTCTGGAGCAGACCCCGTTTATTGGTTGGGAGAAGACCCTTAGGCCCAAAGAGATTGCTGCAGCCCTTCATTTGACTAAAGAGGAGGTAATGGCTAATTGGGAGACTAGGAGTGGAGCAAAAGGATTTCTGACTAAATTCTTGGTTGGCAAGGCTAACTACTTCTGGGATAGCCTAGACTTTAAGGCCTTCGAGGATATTCTGGCTCTTCTGATTTATGGCTTGGTATTGTTTCCGAATCTTGACACTTTTGTTGATGTGAATGCGATAAAGATCTTCATCTCTCAGAATCCTGTACCCACTCTCTTGGGTGACATTCTTCATCAGCTCTATGCTCGTACGGCCCAAAAGTGGGGAACCTTGATGTGCTGTGCTCCTTTATTGGCAAGGTGGTTTATTTTGCACCTTCCCAAGTCAGTGCTGAAGAACAAAGAAGGAATGGGCTGGGCTTATAGGGTTATGTCTCTTTCTCATAATGACATTATCAGGACTCTCAAGGGTATGGATGAGGTGACTATCATCGATCGCTGTGGGGAGTATCCCAATGTTCCACTGTTAGGAACCCATGGAGGAATTTCTTACAACCCATGCTTAGCTCTCCGTCAGTTTGGAAGAGCCATAAGAGAAGGACCTCATGAAATGCTAATGCCTCATATCATCTTTGATTTTCAAGGGGATAGCGACGAGCAGCGTCGCAGATTCATAAGGGCTTGGGATAGAGTTCACCAATCTGATCCACATGAGCTGGGCCCAAAGACTTCTCTGCCAATGGAGCCATATCTTAGATGGGTCCACATCCGTGCCCAGAAGCTAGGTATGCCATATGAAGCTGTCCGGCCTGTCACTCCTGAAGTTGCTAATGAAGAAGGGGTTCTTCCAACCATTCTCCATCCTTATATGCCCACTGACATTGGGGCACTGAAGAGATCTTGGATGCAATTGAGGGAGGAACGAGATTCTTACCGAGAGAAGTTCAATGAACAAGAGCAGGAGATGCAGAGGTTGACTAGGCAGTTAGAGAAGGAGCAGATTCTCAACGATTATGTCCGCATTGATAAGAAGAGACCATGGGAGCATTGATGGACCTTTGATGATTTCCTTTCCAGTTTTTGTTTACATTTTCAGTATTTCCATTCTTGTAACGCCTTAAGGGCAATTTGTTGAACAATTTGAATTACCAAGTTTATCTAATAAAGTGTGTTTCCTTTCTTGTTTACAAATTTGAATCCCGATTGTCTTTGAAATCATAAATCATACGCATTTCATCCCATGCACTTCATAAACAGGTACCCTTTTACAGGTCTCTTATCTTCTTCGCTGTTTATTTCAGTGCTCATCGTGTCTACTGAACCTTCAACTGAGAAAGCTATCAAGGCCCTCCAGGCCCAGAATGCCCAATTTCAAGAGCTGTTCATGAATCTAGCCAAGGGTCAGCAGGACCTGAAGACTTTGATTCTAAAAGAGAAGAAGAAGAAGAAGAAGAGGGCCATCCTGTTTAACACAGGACACAGGTTTGGAAACAGGTTACAAAATGAAGTTTATCTGACCACCTTATCTGGAGGGAAGGATAGTCCACAAGAAAGGAGGGCTCCTAGCCCTGTGGTCTCCGACAACGAGACAAACTACGATGAAGAACAGTATCCTCCGGCTGAGGATAGATACAAGCAACTAGAGGACCGATTGAGCGTTATGGAGGTTCAAAAGGTACCTGGTCTGGACTTCGGAGATCTAGTCTATCATCTGGGGTAGTGATTCCCCATAAATTCAAGGCACCAGCCTTTGCTAAGTATGATGGAGTTTCTTGTCCGAAGCTGCACCTCCGGTCATATGTGAGGAAGATCCAGCCTTACACTGCTGATAAGAACCTATGGATCCATTTCTTTCAAGACAGTCTCTCAGGGACTCAACTTGAGTGGTTCTATCAGTTAGACGGGGCCAGTATCCGCAGCTGGGAAGATTTGGCTACTGCATTCTACAGGCAGTATCAGTACAACTCCGACCTCGCTCCTACGCGTACCCAACTCCAGGGTATGTCAATGGGAACGGGTGAAGGATTCAAAGATTATGCTCAAAAGTGGAGAGACCTCGCCGGAAGGGTGCAACCACCTTTGGCTGATCGTGAGCTTGTTGACATGTTTCTGGGGACCCTGTCTGGTCCATTTTTCAACCACTTAATTGGAAGCTCTTCATCTGGATTTACAGATCTTATTTTGACCGGTGAAAGGATTGAAGCTGGTATTAAGGCTGGGAAGATACAGAAGGGTGCCTCATCAAACACCGAGAAGAAGCCGTTTAAGAAAGAGTCCAGTGCTGTCTACAGTTCAAGAAGACAAAATAGACCTGAACACCGCCAAGCTGTCAATGCGGTTGTTATTTCAAAACCTGCTGGTGCTCCTCAGCACAACAATCAACAGAAGGACGAGAGACCTTGAAGGCAATTCACTCGTCTCAGCATGACTTTGTCTCAGATTCTGCCACAGTTGCTGAAGACTAATCTGGTGGTTCTAAAGGAAGCCCCGAAGAGTCCAAATACCACATCACCGAGGTATAACCCTAATGCCCGCTGTGCTTTTCACTCTGATAGCCCGGGGCATAATACAGACGATTGTTGGGTTTTGAAGAACAGGGTACAAGACCTAATTGATGCAAAGGAGATTGAGTTTGAGGCGCCCGAGAGGCCTAATGTTGTAACTGCCCCCATGCCCAAGCATGAAGTAAATGCTCTAGAAGAAGACTTGTTTGTAGTTTCCGTGGATGATATTGTTACCCCTTTGATGACTGTAAAGAAGAACCTTTTGCTAGACGGTTTATTTCCGGGCTGTGACGAAGGTTGCCATATGTGTTCTATTTCACCTACCGGTTGCCCATTCTTGAAGTCAGGTATCCAAAACCTGATGGATAGTAAAGAGATCCTATTTGAGAAGACTGTTGTTCCCTCAGTTCATTCTGAAGAAGTTTCCATTATTACCATTTTCGACAATTCTTCCAAGGCTCCCTCGAGGAAGCCCGTTAGAATTACATCTGTTCCGAAAATCACACCTGTGATCATCACTGTTCCGGGGACCATCCCCTACACCTATGATAAAGCTGTCCCTTGGCACTATGGGGATGATGTTTATTTTCATGGAGTTAAGCAAGAGTTGGATGCTGGTACTGACATCGGCAACATTACTGGACCTGCTAAAGTCACCCGCAGCGAAAGACTTTTCTCACCTGATATTTCTCCACCAACTGTCTGAAGACCTGTTATCATTACACCTGCAAGTGAACCTGCCACTATTATTGATCAAGTTCCTATTCTTACCCCTGTCACCGAGTCATCTGACACTCGGGGCAAAGGGATCACCACAGATGAGCCTGCCTAGACGGAGGCACCGAAGACAATTACTGTTGAAGCTTCCAAACAAGAGATGGAAGAAATTCTGAAAATTATTAAAAAGAGTGACTACAACGTAGTTGAGCAGCTGGGGCAAACCCCATCCAAGATTTCTATGTTATCATTGTTATTGTGCTCAGAGGCCCATGCCAAGGCTCTGATTACCTTTTTGAAAACTGCCCACGTGCCACAAGAGACATCAGCTGATCAGTTTACAGATTGTGTGGCCAATTTGACTGCTGATAATGGGTTGGGTTTCTCGGACACCGACTTGATGGCTAAGGGGAAGAATCATAACGATGCCCTGCATGTCTCCATTGAATGCAAGGGCACTACTCTTGCACATGTATTGGTTGATACTGGTTCCTCATTGAACGTCTTGCCCAAGAAAGCTCTAGACCGGTTGGATTGTGAAGGGTTGGAGCTGAAACCAAGTAATATTATTGTCAGGGCCTTTGATGGGTCTAAAAGGATGGTGCATGGAGAGGTTGATATCCCGATCAAGGTTGGTTCTCAGATCTTCAACTCTACGTTCTATGTGATGGACATTCGGCCATCTTATTCTTGTTTGCTGGGTCGTCCATGGATCCACAAAGCCGGGGTTGTAACCTCAACGCTCCACCAGAAGTTGAAATACCCGGTCAAAGGGAAGATTATGACAGTACAAGGGGAGGAAGAGTATATGGTCAGCCACCTCAACTTGTTCCGATATGTAGAAATGGATGGGGAATTCATCGAGACCCCGTTCCAGCATTTTGAAGAGGTTCCCCAGACACTAGCATCAGCTGAGACTGTGGTTGAAGATGCTCCTATGAAAATGGCTTCCTTAAAAGATGCCCGGGCTGTTATCGAGAAGGGTGAGTGTGCAAATTGGGGCCGACTCCCTGATTTTACACAGAAGACTAACAAGTTTAGTTTGGGTTTCACTGCAGAAGCTCAAAGGACTGTTCGAAGTGCAAGAATCGGAAGACCTCCTGTGTTCATCAGCAACTCGGGAGTGAATGCCATTGAAGATGATGTAGAAGAGTCTGAATTCGACAGCTGGATCTATCCTACGACCGACGGTGGACCAAGCAACTGGAAAGCAAAGCACTTCATCCCTATTACTTTTGTTACCCAGTAATGAAACTTTTGTTTTAAATTTGCAACAAACAATGTTTTAAACTTTATGGCCCGGTGTCTTACCCGGGGCACTGTGGCTTCATTTGTGAGGGCTTTTGTGTGTCATTTTCATATATCATTAATAAAAGCAATGGACGTTCTTGCATTTCAAATTTTGCGCTCCTTGTCTTTCTTTATTATATATTGCAAAACAACTATTTTACACACACTCACATATACAGGTCCACATCCACTCTGGATCTCACTGGTAACGACTCTGCTACTGCCAGTTATGACTTCGAAAATCCAATCAACTTAGCCGAAGACGAAGGTGAAGATGATTGAGAAGTGCCTGGTGAACTTGCAAGACTGCTACTCCAGGAAGAGAGGGCTATTCAGCCACATGAAGAGCCGGTAGAATCAGTGAATCTGGGTACAGAGACAGATAAGAAGGAAGTCAAGATCGATGCCAATATGGAGCTTAGTCTGAAGCAACGGTTGATTCAGATGCTGCGTGACTATGTTGAGATCTTCGCCTGGTTTTACAAAGATATGCCGGGGTTGGATACCGACATTGTGGTTCATCGCCTGCCTACCAAGGAAGACTGCCCTCTAGTAAAACAAAAGGTTTGCCGTATGCGCCCAGAGATGTCTGAGAAAATCAAGGCCGAAGTTATGAAACAGTTTGACACTGGTTTTCTAGCAGTTACTTCTTACCCTCAGTGAATGGCCAATGTGGTTCCTGTGCCGAAGAAGGATGGTAAGGTCCGAATGTGTGTTGATTATAGGAATCTGAACAGGGCAAGCCCCAAGGATGACTTCCCTCTACCTCACATCGACGTTCTGGTTGACAACACCGCTCAGCATAAGGTATTTTCCTTTATGGATGGTTTCTCCGGTTATAATCAAATAAAAATGGCTCCCGAAGACATGGAGAAGACGACCTTTGTTACTCAGTGGGGCACCTTTTGCTACAAGGTCATGCCTTTTGGACTGAAGAACGCTGGGGCAACATATCAGCGTGCCATGGTTGCTTTATTTCATGACATGATCCATCATGAGATTGAAGTATACGTCGATGATATGATTGCAAGGTTCCAGACTGAAGAAGAACATCTTGACCATCTACAGAAGCTGTTGAAGTTGTACAAGCTGAGGTTAAACCCGAACAAGTGCACCTTCGGGGTAAGGTCTGGTAAGCTGTTGGGTTTCATCGTAAGCGACAAAGGTATTCAAGTGGATCCGGCAAAGGTGAAGGCTATAGAGGAGATGCCTGCTCCCAAAACAGAGAAAGAAGTCATAGGCTTTCTAGGACGACTGAATTACATTGCCCGATTCATCTCACACCTAACTGCTACTTGTGAGCCAATCTTCAAGTTACTGAAGAAAGATCAGGTAGTATGTTGGAACGATGAATTCCATGCCGCTTTCGAAAGGATCAAAGAGTATCTCCAAGAGCCACCTATTCTAATGCCACCAATTGAAGGGAGACCTTTGATCTTATACTTGACCGTGCTCGATAACTCAATGGGGTGTGTGCTGGGGCAGCATGACGAGTCTGGCCGAAAAGAGCATGCAATTTACTACCTTAGCAAAAAGTTTACCGACTGTGAGACCCGATACTCACTGCTCGAGAAAACTTGCTGCGCTTTGGCATGGGCTGATCACCGGCTGAGACAGTATATGTTGACTCACACTACTCCGTTGATTTCAAAGATGGATCCAATCAAATATATCTTTGAGAAGCCCGCCTTGTCCGAAAGAATAGCAAGATGGTAGATGATCTTGACTGAGTATGACATCCAGTACATGACTCAAAAAGCAATCAAGGGAAGTGTATTGGCAGACCATTTGGCACAACAGGAAGTGGATGATTACCAGTCTATGAACTTTGAATTTCCGGACGAGAATATCATGTTGGTAACTGATTGTGAGACACCTGGACCAGATGAAGGACCTGAGGAAGGATCCCGATGGTCTATGTACTTTGATGGAGCTTCGAACGCTTTGGGTAATGGCATTGGCGCCGTGATCATATCTCCTAAAGGCTCTCATACTCCATTCACCGTCCGACTATGCTTCAACTGCACCAACAATATGGAGGAGTATGAGGCATGCATTATGGGTCTTCGAGCAGCAATTGACCTAAGGATTAAGTTTCTAAGTGTCTTCGGAGATTCCTCTCTCGTGATCAGTCAAATCAAAGGCGAGTGGGATACGAAACACCCTAACCTTATTCCTTACAAGGAGTATGTATTGACATTGCTTCCCCATTTTGAGGAGATAACCTTTGAGCACTTCCCTAGAGAGGAGAATCAGTTGGCGGACGCGCTGGCTACGATGTCTTCTATGTTCAAAGTCAATTGGGACAATGAAGCTCCCCGGATTATCATTGAAAGGTTGGACGAACCTGCACATTGCTGTGATATTGAGACTGAAGAGGTAGCAGATAAACCCTGGTATCATGAGGTGAAAAGGTATCTTGAAGCTCAGGAGTACCCCGAGGGTGCATCTGTTAATGACAAGAAGTTTCTGAGGAGGTTCGCGGCGAAGTTCTTCATCAGCAATGATATTCTTTACAAGCGTAACCATGATTCGACCTTAGTGCGTTGTGTGGATAAGACTGAAGCAGAAAGGATCATGGCAGATCTACATGAAGGTACTTTCGGAACTCATTCCAGTGGACACACCATGGCAAAGAAGATCCTTCGGGCAGGATATTATTGGTCTACAATGGAAGCCGACTGTTATCAGCATTCTCGGACATGTCACAAGTTCCAAGTCTATGCTGAGAAGGTGCACATACCTCCAGTTCCTCTGAACGTCTTGACGACACCTTGGCCTTTTGCAATGTGGGGCATTGATATGATCGGCGAGATCAGACCTACGACATCCAACGGGCATTGTTTCATCCTGGTAGCAATTGATTATTTTACGAAGTGGGTTAAAGCAGCTTCCTTTGCTACTGTAACCAAGAATGTCATGGCACGGTTCATTTGACACAACATGATCTGTCGGTATGGCGTATCAGAGAGGATAATTACGGACAATGGTACCAATCTCAATAACAAAATGATCACTGAGCTCTGCGAGCAATTCAAGATACAACATCACAATTCTTCTCCCTACCGGCCGAAGATGAATGGGGCTGTCGAAGCGGCTAGTAAGAACATTAAGAAGATCGTGCAGAAGATGACAGTGACATATAAAGACTGGCACGAGATGTTGCCATTTGCTCTTCATGGGTACCGTACCTCAGCACAGACGTCAACAGGGGCAACACCCTACTCCTTGGTTTATGGCATGGAGGAAGTCTTGCCTATTGAAGTTCAGATACCCTCTCTTCGAATCATGAAGGATGCAGGTTTGAGTGAAGATGACTGGATTCAGACCCGGCTTGATCAGCTAAACCTAATCGACGAAAAGAGACTTACTGCTGTTTGTCATGGTCAGACGTACCAAAAACAGATGATCAAGGCATTTAGCAAGAAAGTCAGGCGACAAGAGTATCAATTTGGGGACCTGGTAATCAAGCGCATTATCTTACCTCAAGGTGATCCCAGGGGCAAATGGACCCCTACTTACGAAGGGCCATTCGTGGTTAAGAACATTTTCTCAGGAGGAGCAATGATTCTAACCACCATGGATGGTGACGACCTTCCTCACCCCGTCACTGCGGACATAGTGAAAAAATACTACGCATAAACAAAGACCCGCTAGGTTGACTGGCCTAGGCAAAAATAAGGGCTTCCCGGCGAACTAAAAAGGTTCGGGCAAAAATAAGGGATGAAAATAAAAAAACCTGTACACCCGGCAAGTCGAAAACCTGGAAAGGCGGCTTGGGCAAAAATGGGTATCCCGGTGGACTGAAAACCCGAAAGGGCGGTCCAGGCAAAAGTTAGGGATTAAAGCGTAACACTATGTCTCACTAGATCACCTTGCATCCAGACTTCAGTATCAACTATCAAGCTCGGACGACACTAATCAATCTGATCTACCTTCAACCAGTAGCAAAGTGATGAGATGCTCGAAGACATAAAGGCAATAGAAGAGTTGGAACCCACTGGGATTATTCACATAGCTGTTTTGTTTTCTTTCTAAAAATTGTATAAATTCTATTTATTCGGCGGCGTTCTCTTACTAGGACGTCAGCCTCTTGTACAAAAACGCCTATTTACAGGCCAAACTTCAAAATTAATACAAATTCATTTCAGACAAATTTCAAATTGTTTTTCCTTTATCTATTTTGTTTCTCAAAGAACGTCCATTGTTCATTTTTGATATATGCATTTGACATTAATTACTACTCATAAATATTTACATGCGAAACGAAAGATGAATTACTGGTAATAGTAGAAACAGGGGCAAGTAAGAATTGTCCGAACTGTACAAGTTGCTCTGTCCACCAGGTACCAAGATAGATTCAGCTGAAGAATATGACCAAGATATCTTCACGCCCCGCAGATTAAGGAAGTAATGGTAGCTCTCCCAGCTGAGACTTGCAGTTATGTACAAATCAGCAATACTCTCCCCAAGCAGAGTCAATCTACGATCAGCCCTAAAAAGGCTTGGTATCCCCAGAATATCTTAATATTCCCCAATGGAGTATAAAGAATATTCCTCAGCAAGTATAAGAGTATCCCTGGCAATCTTAGTGTTCCTCAACAAAGTATAGGAATGTTCCCCGGCAGAATATAAGATACCCCAGTGGAGCCATTTCCCCAGCACGGTCTGAAAAAAAAAAGCTTCCCCAACAGAATCGAATCATCATCCCCAGTAGATTCTGGAAGCTTATCCCCTGCAGTACAAAATAAATCTCCCCAGCCAGATTCAGAGGAGTATCCCTACAAGAGTCTAACAGGGTTATCCCTAGCATGTCGCGACTGAAAGATCATCCCCAGTGAAGTTCTTTCTTTCCCCGAACAGGAGTTCAATCCTCAACAAATTCAATATCACCAGCAACGGTAATTCATCCCCAGCAGAGTTCATCATTAAATTCCCTAACAGATCTTATCAACGGAACCCCCAACAGAGTTTATCGTTAAAATCTTCAGCAGAATATCTCTCCCCACAGAGTAATTCCCCTCGGAGTAATCTCTTCATCAGTTTATTCCCCAACGAAGTTACCTCCCCTACAAGTTTATCATCTTCGTTCATCATCCCCAATGGAAACGAAGAACTCAACTCTATTCTCCAGCAGCCCCGAGATTTATTTTCCCCAGCTTAAACATTATATTCCCATACATCATGATACATGCATATACGCATCATACGAATACAATCTCATTTATATTGAGAACATCATTGCATGATCCATATCATGCATTGCATATGACTGACCTTTACCTTTCAGGAAAGATACAGTTAAAGTTCTCAGCTATGTCAAAGACCTGATCGGTTCTTAAATCTCAATTGAATTATCCTCAGTTGAATTTCATATAAGATTCTCAATCTCGACAGTTTCCCTACGTCATAGTGTGGACGAGTACTATAACCTCAACGGTATACTACTTTGAGCACTAGTCACTTCCTAGATCTTGATGTTTTCCTCCGTCATAGTGTGGACAAGTTCTCTAACCTCAACGGTATACTACGTTGAGCACCAGACAGTTCCTAGATCTTGATGAAGATGTTTCCCTACGTCATAGTATGGACGAGTACTATAATCTCAACGGTATACTACGTTGAGCACTAGTCAGTTCCTAGATCTTGATGTTTTCCTCCGTCATAGTGTGGACAAGTTCTCCAACCTCAACGGTATACTACGTTGAGCACCAGACAGTTCCTAGATCTTGATGAAGATGTTTCCCTACGTCATAGTGTGGACGAGTACTATAACCTCAACGGTATACTACGTTGAGCACTAGTAAGTTCCTAGATCTTGATGTTTTCCTCCGTCATAGTGTGGACAAGTTCTCTAACCTCAACGGTATACTACGTTGAGCACCAGACAGTTCCTAGATCTTGATGAAGATGTTTCCCTATGTCATAGTATGGACGAGTTCTATAACCTCAACGGCATACTATGTTAAGCACTAGTCAATTCCTAGATCTTGATGTTTTCCTCCGTCATAGTGTGGACAAGTTCTGTAACCTCAACGGTATACTACGTTGAGCACCAGGCAGTTCCTAGATCTTGATGAAGATGTTTCCCTATGTCATAGTGTGGACGAGTACTATAACTTCAATGGTATACTATGTTGAGCACTAGTAAGTTCCTAGATCTTGATGTTTTCCTCCGTCATAGTGTGGACAAGTTCTCTAACCTCAACGGTATACTATGTTGAGCACCAGACAGTTCCTAGATCTTGATGAAGATGTTTCCCTATGTCATAGTGTGGACGAGTACTATAACCTCAATGGTATACTACGTTAAGCACTAGTCAGTTCCTAGATCTTGATGTTTTCTTCCGTCATAGTGTGGACAAGTTCTGTAACCTCAACGTTATACTACGTTGAGCACCAGGCAGTTCCTAGATCTTGATGAAGATGTTTCCCTACGTCATAGTGTGGACGAGTACTATAACCTCAATGGTATACTACGTTGAGCACTAGTCAGTTCCTAGATCTTGATGTTTTCCTCCGTCATAGTTTGGACAAGTTCTCTAACCTCAACGGTATACTACGTTGATCACCAGACAGTTCCTAGATCTTGATGAAGATGTTTCCCTATGTCATGGTGTGGACGAGTACTATAACCTCAATGGTATACTACGTTGAGCACTAGTCAGTTCCTATATCTTGATGTTTTCCTCCGTCATAGTGTGGACAAGTTCTCTAACCTCAACGGTATACTATGTTGAGCACCATACAGTTCCTAGATCTTGATGAAGATGTTTCCTTACGTCATAGTGTGGACGAGTGCTATAACCTCAACGGTATACTATGTTGAGCACTAGTTAGTTCCTAGATCTTGATGTTTTCCTCCGTCATAGTGTGGAAAAGTTCTCTAACCTCAACGGTATACTATGTTGAGCACCAGACAGTTCCTAGATCATGATGAAGATGTTTCCCTACATCATAGTGGGGACGGGTACTATAACCTCAACGGTATACTATGTTGAGCACTAGTCAGTTCCTAGATATTGATGTTTTCCTCCGTCATAGTGTGGAAAAGTTCTCTAACCTCAACGGTATACTACGTTGAGCACCAGACAATTCCTAGATCTTGATGAAGATGTTTCCCTACGTCATAGTGTGGACGAGTGCTACAACCTCAACGGTATACTATGTTGAGCGCTAGTCAGTTCCTAAATCTTGATGTTTTCCTCCGTCACAGTGTGGACGAGTTCTCTAACCTCAACGGTATGCTACGTTGAGCACCAGACAGTTCCTAGATCTTGATGAAGAGGTTCCCCCCCCCCAATTGAATTATGGACAGGTTCTTAATACTCAGCCGAGGCATTTTCTCAGTTGAAGTACATGCAAGTCCCTAAATCTCAACAAAAGTTAGGTTTCCCCGACGGAATCTTCTACAACAACAGGTATGCAAGTTCTCGCTAAGGAATCTCTTATGCGATCGACACTCCTGCAGATGGCATCTGTAAGCCCATCCTCCTATCAACAATCTCCAAATGGCATCTGCAAGCCCATTCCCGACATTACAATGCTGATACTACACCATGCGAGTGCAAATTTCTAGGCACTCTAGTGTTCAATTATCTTCCACCTTCGGATCACGAAAGGCTCGAAAGCCAATCTATATCCTCAGGTTTAAGAGAATTGAACAGGGGAAACTGTTGTACCCCAAAATTTGCCCTCCTATATTTCTCAAGACATGTCAAGAATAATCTCCAAGTGACTCAAGTTGGCTCAAGAATTGGACAATCAAATCATCTCCTAAGGCAGTCAATTCAAAATTATGGTTTTGTGTTGCATCAAGGTCCTTGCATCCAAATGGCCTCAAGGTCTCCCCAATGTCCTAATATGTTCTTAAGATCATCCATGTCAAATTTCAAGCCTTGTAGAGAAAGTTTGGTTAGTCAATTGCTCAAGAGGCCCAAAAATCGACTGTGCTAGGGCAAAAGTCAACTGTGACCTACAAATAGTCAAACTTCAAGATTTTTTGTCAACATTCTCATTTTTAAGGATAATTCATCATTTGATCAAGGGTTGATAATGATTAATCAAGGATTGCTCAAGATTCATCAAGATTCAAAAGTTGCTAAATTAGGGTTTTATAGGAAAAGTCAACTCAACTTTGACCAAGCATAAATTTCTCATACTTTATGAGAAATGACCCTTCCAAAGCTCATTTTGAATAGGATTAAACTTCCTACAATCCATATTCACACCCCAAGGTCAAGAAATGCTCTCACAAAAAGTTACAAATTTAGACATTATAGGTCATTTTTGAAAGTCAACAAAAACACCTTTTTTGCCAAAGCTTATAACTTAAGCATGGAATATAAAAATGATATTATACCAAAAGGGTTGGTTATAGGACATCTCAAGGTTTCTAAAAAGTCCAAGAACACCTCCAAAAGATCAAAATTGAGGAAGTTATGCATTGTTGAAGTTGGGCATTTTTCTAAAATTGCCAAAAGTCAACTATCCTCAAAACTCCAATTTTTGACAAAAGGGCCCACTTTTTCCACTTGATCTGATCTTGTCACACCACACACGTGTCCTATCTTCAATTTCATGTCCATTCATTATTTTTTCTATTTTATTTGATTTTTCTTGAATTAATTCATTTTAAATCAATATCAATTCAAATAAAATCCAAAAATTGATGGAATAGAATCTTTTTGATTGATATAGGCTTCAAGTATCATCATGGACCAAATCAAATCCGAATCATGCCATGTTATGTACAAAATATTTGATTTGTGACAAATATGGAAGCTTTGTTAATGGTGATCAAATCATATCTTGAATCTTCAATGCACAAGGATTGGAGGCCCAAAGTTTAACCTAATTGCTTCTAATATACACACACAAGCCAAAGGCATCAAGAACACGACCAGAAAGTGACAGAAACGGCCAGACAAAACTTTGAAAAAAGCTTGAAAACCTTGAAACTGAAATCATACTTAGAGCTCGATTCAATCCAAAAACTCAACACTATCTCCTTGCCTGAGGTCCACTGAAGCGATATGCATCAAAACCAAGCCCTCTCGTCACCTGAATTACGTTGTAAGTGTCCACGAACACAACCCTGTACATGGAATCGTGAATCCATTTTCTTGCATCCTTTTGCCAAAAATTTTGTATAATCATGCTTGCCATCCAATTTCTAAGCATTCTGCAATATTTGATTTCGTTTTCATGGCCTCTAACGTGATACCCGAACCTAGGGTTTCCATTCTTTGTTTTTAGGCATTTTTGATACAGGCAAAATCAAGGCAAACGATGACCATGGTTGTGTTCAGGGAGGAGAGACGAACACGTTGGTAGTCTTAGTTGGTATTTACATGGCCTAAGATGAATTTTAGAAGCAAGCCACGAATCTTCCCGCAGATGAAAATCCGCAGGTAAGAAAACCAGGGATTTGTGAAGAAGACGACTACGCGTCCTCTTCCCATTGGCCAGTTTCAAATCATCGCGCTTTTTTTTAATTTTTTCCAGGCATAGTGGTTTGTTTTAAACATAATATTTGTTTTGTATTCCAATAACAAATGAGGAGGTTAGTTGAGTTGGCAAGCGCGTTGGTGGAAAGCCCCATGGGACCTGGGTTCGAATCCCAGGTCCCCCAAAACATTTGTTTAATTTTTCTTCAGGTGATTCTATGTGATATCCAAAGTGTGATCCACCATACGCTTGCAAATATCAACGTGCCAGATGGCCTTCAGGCCAAATCTGGTGGCCAGGAGTGAAGGACCATCATGTTCCCTGGTCAAAGGCGCGCGCTGGATTTGAGAAGTCAACAAGGCTTGCTCATAATTGGGCCTGGAGATTTGCTGATCTCACCTCCTTTCTAGGCCCAAAACCCCCCCATTTGGTCAATTTCTTTTCTTTTTATATTTCTTTCTTTATTTAATTGTTTTTAATTATTATTATCATTTACACTAACCAATTTATTTTTCTTAATAAAACCAAAAAACATAAAAAATATTATTTTTATTATTAATTTCATTATTTTATTTTTTTGTAAATAAATATTAATTAATTAACTTAGTTTTAAATAGGTTTAAACATTTAATATTTTTGCAATAAATTAAAACTAATGTAGAATTAGGTTTTTTATATTTTTAGTCAATTTTATTTTATTTCCTAAAAAAACTCAAAAAATCCAAATAATATTTTCATTATTTAAATTAATTTAATTGTTCACTTAATTTAATCCCATTTAATTCAAAAATGAGCAAAAATCTTTTCTTTAATAAAAAAAGGGTCAAAACCCTAAAAATGCGTCGATTTAATTTCTTGCACGCGACCCATATTTCCAATATTGTAATTGCTCCCGGTATGTAATAGCTTTTAATTAGGACTTTAATTATTTACCGCTTTATTTTACTTTCCGTAATTTAAATTTAAAGGGTTTGTTTTTGGCGATGTAAATACCCGACGCCTTGTAATAGCTTAGATTTAATTTCCGCAAATTTAATTTCCGCAACTATAAACTGTTAGATGTTTGATAATAGGGAATGCATGACAAGATCCAATGTATGAACTTAAAATCAACAATAGCTCACCCATGACATGTACAAAGATAAATTAACCGAACTAACACACTCGCACATGCCACTCTTAGGGTACACCTCACTTGGTTGCCTCGAACGTGGTCATTGAGTATAGGAAGTTTTAGAGGTCGTCCTCTTGTGTAAAGATCATAGGTTGCCTCGAAACGGTTGCCTCGGATAAAATTATCTAAGACATTAGGGTTACCGCTAAGGTGTCCTAACATTGCTTTAATGTCCACACGTCCCTTAATCGAATTGACCCGAAAACTCCAACGACGACGCTTCCTACTCCTCAATAGTGGGATAGCATTGTCTAAAGGACATTAGCACAATTTAATTCCCTTTTCGAGTAGGTAGATGGTTCTTAAGTACTTGCTCCTTTTAAAACAAAACAAAACTTTTCGCACTTACACTCTCTTCAAAACAAAAACTCTTTTCAAACCCACAAACACAAAGAAAAAGCAAATTTTGAAAACACAATGAGCAAGTACCTAAGAGCCCGTGGATAACCACGGATAGAAAGGGTGCTAACACCTTCCCTTTCTATAATCTACCTCCCGAACCCGAGAAACATCTTGAAAAATGAATTTTTCTGTGCTTTTGTCCTTTCCTTGTTGATAAAATAAAAGACGGTGACGACTCTTGCTTACCGCGACATTTTGCGAAAACAAACGCAAAACGCGAACCAACATTCCAAAACAGTCAGTTCTCTTCCCACCGATCACAGGAAGCAAAAGACTTTGTTCCGATTACTTTCTTACCACAGTAATTTATCTTTTCCATTTCTGTTGGACTGTAATAATTTACAAACAATTCGTACTTTTTTAACCATGTGTCTTACCCGAGGCACATATGTCCATTTGTAAGGGTTCTTATTTCATTTTCATATGTCATTTAATGAATCATGGACGCTTTTCATATTTAAACACTTTGTGCTCATTGTCTTTCTTTTACATTTTGTTGTTTTAAGATGGCTATGCCCTTACGCACACCTAGACTCACAAATGCAGGTACCCTTCCATTCCGGAACCCATGGGTAACGATACTGCTATAGCCTTCAGTGACTTTGAAGATCGGATCAACCAAGCCAAATACGAAGGTGAGGAAGATTGTGAGGTGCCAGGGGAATTGGCCAGACTTCTACAACAAGAGGAAAGAGCAATTCAGCCTCATGAAAAGCAGTTGGATACAATCAACTTGGGAACTGAGGATGACAAAAAGGAAATCAAGATAGGTGCCAATCTAGAGACGAGTGTCAAGAGCGCCTAATTCAGTTGTTGCATGATTATGTTGAGATCTTTGCCTGGTCATACAAAGACATGCCAGGACTCGATACAGACATTGTGGTTCATCGTCTCCCTACAAGAGAAGACTGTCCACCAGTTAAAAAAAAGGTCCGCCGCATGAGACCTGACATGTCAGAGAAGATCAAAGTAGAAGTTATGAAGCAGTTCAATGCTGGATTTCTGGATGTTACTTCCTATCCATAATGGGTTGCTAACCATGTGCCCGTGCCTAAAAAAGACGGCAAAGTGAGAATGTGCATGGATTATAGAGGCTTAAACAGGGCCAGCCCTAAAGATGACTTTCCACTTCCGCACATCGACATCCTGGTCGACAACACAGCTCAACATAAAATATTTTCTTTCATTGACGGATTCTCAGGCTATAACCAGATTAAAATGGCACATGAGGACATGGAGAAAACTACTTTTGTTACACAGTGGGGTACGTTCTGCTACAAAGTGATGCCATTCGGACTGAAGAATGCCGGGGCAACCTATCAATGCGCCATGGTAGCTTTGTTTCATGATATGATACATCATGAGATAGAGGTCTATGTAGATGACATGATAGCCCGATCATAAACTGAAGAAGAACACCTTGATCACTTGCAAAAGCTGTTTGTCAGGTTGAAGGAGTACAAGCTCAGAATGAATCCAAACAAGTGTACATTCGGAGTCCGGTCCGGTAAATTCTTAGGTTTCATTGTCAGCAACAAAAGCATTGAGGTTGATCCTGCCAAAGTCAAAGCTATACAAGAAATGCCTGCTCCTCGCACTGAGAAGGAGGTCAGAGGTTTCTTGGGACACCTAAACTACATTGCTAGGTTCATTTCTCACCTAACATCTACTTGTGAACCAATCTTCAAGCTGTTGAAGAAAGATCAGGTAGTCAGATGGAATGATGACTGTCAAATTGCTTCCGATAAAATCAAGGAGTATTTGCTAGAACCTCCTATCTTGATGCCACCCATCGAAGGAATACCGCTAATCATGTATCTGACCGTCCTAGAGAATTCAATGGGGTGCGTACTGGGCCAACATGACGAGTCTGGCCGAAAAGAGCATGCCATTTATACCTTAGCAAAAAGTTTACCGACTGTGAGACCCGATACTCACTGCTCGAGAAAACTTGCTGCACTTTGGTATGGGCTGCTCGCCGGCTAAGGCAGTATATGTTGACTCATACCACTCTACTGATATCTAAGATGGATCCGATCAAGTACATCTTTGAGAATCCTGCTTTGTTTGGAAGAATAGCTAGATGGAAGATGATTCTGACGGAATACAATATACAGTACACGACCCAAAAAGCTATAAAGGGGAGTGTGCTGGACGACCATCTGGCTCATCAAGCTGTCGAAGATTATCAATCCATGAAGTTCGACTTCCCCGACGAAGACATCATGACATTGGACAACATTGAAGATATCAGACCATATGACGGACCTGAACAAGGATCCCGATGGACCCTGTACTTTGATGGGGCCTCCTATGCACTTGGCAACAGTATCAGCGCAGTACTCATCTCCCCAGAAGGTTGCCATACTCCTTTCATCGCCAGACTTTGTTTCAACTGTACGAACAACATGGTAGAGTATGAAGCTTGCATCTTTGGACTCAAGGCTGCCATAGACTTGGGAATCAAATCTTTGATTGTGTTTGGGGACTCAGCTTTGGTCATCAGTCAGATCAAAGGAGAGTGGGATACTAAACATCTGAACCTCATCCCTTACAAAGAACATGTCTTGACATTATTACCACATTTCGAGCAGATTACCTTCGAGCACTTCCCGTGAGAAGAAAATCAGCTAGCAGATGCTCTAGCTACAATGTCATCCATGTTTAAACTTAACTGGGATAATGAGGCTCCCCAAATCACCATTGAACGGATGGACGAATCGGCACATTGTCACGAGATTAACACCGAAGAAGTAGTGGACCAGCCGTGGTTTCATGAAGTCAAAAGGTATCTCGAGGCTCAGGAATACCCTGAAGGAGCTTCAGTCAATGACAAAAAGTTCTTAAGGAGATTCTCGGAAAAGTTCTTCTTGAGTAATGGTATCCTGTACAAGCACAATCATGATTCTATTCTACTCCGTTGTGTGGACAAAGTTGAAGCTGAAAGCATTATGGATGAATTGCATGAAGGTACCTTCGACACTCATTCTAGCGGGCATACGATGGCTAAGAAGATTCTAAGGGAAGGCTATTACTGGTCTACCATGGAAGCTGACTGCTATCAACATTCCCGAACATGCCATAAATGTCAAATCTATGCGGATAAGGTGCACATGCCTCCTGTTCCTCTAAATGTCTTAACAACTCCTTGGCCATTCTCTATGTGGGGAATCGACATGATTGGAGAGATCAAGCCTACAACATTTAATGGGAACTGCTTCATTCTGGTGGCCATTGACTATTTCACCAAGTGGGTCGAAGCAGCTTCCTTCGCATCCGTTAATAAGAGTGTTGTTGCCCGCTTCATCAAGCAGAACCTTATTTTCCAGTACGGTATCCCTGAAAGGATCATCACTGACAACGGTACAAACCTTAACAATACTATGATCACCGCTTTGTGCGAGCAGTTTAAAATTCAACATCACAATTCATCTCCCTATCGGCCAAAGATGAATGGTACAGTCGAAGCTGCTAACAAAAATATCTAGAAGATCATACAAAAGATGACAGTCACTTACAAGGACTGGCATGAAATGCTACCGTTTTCTCTTCACGGGTACCGTACCACGACACACACATCAACTGGGGCAACACCCTATTCCTTGGTATATGGCATGGAAGCTGTTTTACCTATCGAGGTTCGGATTCCCTCTTTGAGAATCATGAAGGATGCTGGTTTGAGTGAAGACGATTGGATCCAGACCTGACTTGATCAGTTGAACTTAATTGACGAAAAGAGACTTACTGCTGTTTGCCACGGTCAGACGTATCAAAAGCGGATGATCAAGGCTTTTAATAAGAAAGTCAGGCGCCAGGTATATCAAGTCGGGGATCTGGTAATCAAGCGTATCATCTTGCCACAAAGTGATCCCAGGGGAAAATAGACTCCTACCTATGAAGGACCATTTGTAATCAAGAACATCTTTTCTGGTGGGGCAATGATCTTAACCACCATGGACGGCGACGATCTGCCGCACCCTGCAAATGCAGACATAGTCAAAAGATACTACACATAAAGGACCCGTTAGGTTGACACACCTAGGCAAAACAAGGGCATTCCGATGAATCGAAAACCCGAAAGGGCGGTTCAGGAAAAAATTAGGGATAAATAAAAAATCTGTACACCCGACAAGTTGAAAACCCGAAAGGGCTTGGGCAAAAAAGGGTTTCCCGGTGGACTGAAAACCCGAAAGGGAGGTCTAGGCAAAAGTTAGGGAATTAAAGCGTATGACTATGTCTCGTCGGATCACTTTAAGAACAATCTCTTCACAGACAAACCTGGAGCTTCTGATCAATCCAATCATCTTCGGATGAAGCAGCGGATGGACAAGATATTCAGAGTTACGAAGGCTATAGCGGAATGGGAACCCTATGGGATTTTTACACACATAGCTATCTTTCTTTGTATAAAATTTTCTTACTTTTATGACACCATCCTCTTACTAGGATGTCTGTCTCCTTTGTACAAAACACTTACTCAAAGTAAATACAAAGATGTATCTTTCAAAGTACAGAAAACCATTTGCCTTTTTCTTTTACACTTGTGTTTTTATTTGCAAAAACGTCCAATGATTCATTGATGAACATATGCATTTGAACATAATTACTGTTTACAAATAAACAGGATGGAAGAGAACGATTACTGACAAACTGAAAGGATAGGAAAACATCTTTAGACTATTCCAGGAGCAATCCCTACAGTACATCATCCAGATCCCCAATGGAGCTAAAACCTTGAAATACATATCCCCAGCGGAGCTAAATTTCAAACCCTTAATTCCCATCAGAGTTAATACTTCAAACTCCCAATCCCCAACGGAGAAAAAAATTTGAGTTATAGATCCCCAGCGGAGCTGAAACCCTCTTCCCCGGTCGAGTCAAGACTTCTAACTATCAATCCCCGACGGAAACCTTTCAGTCCATCCAATTTCCCCAGCAAGTTATCTTGAAGCCCGGAAATCAACCAAATAACAGTTAACTTCTGTCTGATCCCCAACCTAGGATAACTTCCCAGTAGAGTGGCAGACAACCCAAACTCATGAACTTACTCCTCAGCAGTAATCCTTCTTCCCCATAAAGTCTTCATTACTCCCCAGCATGAAGTCGCCAAAGTTTTCATGGCTCCCTAACAGAATGAAGATTCTCATTTTCTCAAGTGAAGTCGCCGAAGTTTTCATTACTCCTCAACATAATGAAGATTCTCATTCTTAATTCCCCGCAGAAATCATCAGAGTCTTCCTTATTCTCCAGCATATCAAGGATTTCCTTTGAGTAACCCCCAATAGAGGTCATAAAAGTTCTCTGGATTCTCCAAGCAGATTTCTCAGGCAGTTTGGCATTGCTCGCAATAGAATTTTTGTCAAATACTCCGACTTCAAGACATGAAGGATCCTCACATCCCCACAGAAGTTGCTAAGGATTTCTTGTCCCCAACAGTCGCCCAGGATTTCTTACTCTCAGCAGTCAAGGATGCATTTTCCCCGATAGCAGTCAAGAGTTTTTATCCCCAACTGTCAAGGATTTATTTTCCTCAGCAATACAGCTAATCAGCTTACATGCGCATACATTATAACCATATATCATAAACATTGATAAAACACATATATTGCATCATGCATTTCATGCAACATAACTTTGTGTTTCAGCTAACATTTTACCCTTTTCAGGATAAGATTAATAAGCTATCATTAACAATGTTCAAAGATTTCAGATATAGTTCAGATACGCTCCAGACACGGAAGCCATTCTATTTCTCATTCAGATTTCAACTATCAGATACAATCCAGATACACTCCAAACACGGAAGTCATTCTGTCACTTATTCATATTCTAGTTCAGATACGCTCCAGACGCGGATGCCATTCTGGCCCTTATTCAGTTTTCCGATTCAGATACAGTACGAATACACTCCAGACACGGAAGTCATTCTGTTGCTTATTCAGATTCAGATCTCAGATACAGATTAGATACGCTCCAGACACGGAAGCCATTATATTTCTCATTCAGACTCAGATCTCAGATACAGTACGGATACGCTCTAGACACGGAAGCCATTCTGTCACTCATTCAGATTCAGACTTCAGATCCAATCCAGATACGCTCCAGACACGGTTTCCATTCTGTCACCTATTCTGATTTTCCCCAGCTCAGAGACGCTCCAGACACGGATGCTATTCTATTTCTTATTCAGATTCAATATTCAGATATAGCTTGGATACACTCCAGATACAGATCCTATTCCTTTGCTCATTCAGATACAGTCCCCAGATACAGTACATATACGTTCCAGACGCGGACACCATTCTGATACTCATTCTTCTGACTTATAACTTACAACTCAACAAACATTCTTGGATGGCATCTTTAAGCCCATATCCAACAAGATTCTATCACATCTCCTAATGGCATCTTTAAGCCCATTTCCTCAACTACACTTTGACGAGTGCAAATTTACGGGCACTCTAGTGTCCAATCATCTTTTACCTTCGTGTCACGAATGAAAAATCTCGCCAATCTAAATCTTCAGGTTCAAGAAGATTGAACAGGGGCAGCTGTTGTACCCCAAAATTTTCCCTCTCATACTATCAAGATTTTCCTCACAAGACTCCTAGACTCAAGACAAGATTAAGGTTTGATCAGCTCAAGACCTCCTATTGCACTGATGACCTGAAATTAGGGTTTGAGTTTGCACAAGGATTTTTGGACCATCAATGCTTCATGTGACTTCCATATACCATCTTGGACTCCTAATATTGCTCATACCAAGTTTCAAGCCTTGAATCATATTTTTTCCTAGTCAATTGGACAGTTGACCTAAAAATCAGTTGTATTGGGGAAAAAGTCAACCATGGCCAATTTACAGTCAAAATTAATAATTTTTGATCCACAATCATATTATAGTCTCCTATGTACCACTTGATCAAGTTTGGATCACAACTCCTCAAGAAATTTGATCAAATCATCAAAAGGGCAAAATGGTCAAAATTAGGGTTTTGACCGAGAAAGGGCAATTTCTGATTTTTAACCTAGCCAATGACCAATTGGGTTCAATAATTATTTCAAGGACTCAATAGTGCCATCTTGACCTAATCACATAGTTCAAAAGATCTCAAATGCATAGGATTGATAGATGAATTTTGCAGTCAACTGATCAAAAGTCAACTGTACACTGAAAAGTCAAACTTTGAATTTTTGGTCAAAATCATGTGCCAAGGGTCATAATTCATCAAGATATGTCAAAATGTGAAACTTGTTGATTAAGAAACCTAAAATTTTAAATTAGGGTTTTTATTTGAAAATTTTCATAACTTCGAATTTTTCTAAGTTATGGAAATTTCTTATTTTCCCCCAACTTTCCACAACTTTTTCACCATGATGTAATTGGATTCAAAGAAAACTTCCAACATGAAAGTTGTATTCCTCCATGAAATATACAACTTTTATTCACAAAGTTTTCCCAAAAGATGCTTGGATCTAAAGTTATGATTTTGTGAATAGGGCCCATAAACTTTTTAACTTAGTGAAAATTTGCCCTAATTTAGGCAGGTTTTTGACCTAACTTCATGGGCATTTTTCACCTAGTTCCAAGAGGTATCTCAAAATTAATTTCAAAGATGGATTGTATAGAATGTTACAAGCTTTACAAAATGTCCAATAACTCTCCAAGATCATTTATGGTTAGGGATAATCGAAGAAGGGAAAATGGCAATTTATCACTTTTGTTCAAGGCATTTTCACAATGGTTCAAGTTACAAATCTGCCCTAGCATGCTTGTACTATGAATTATAGGTCCTAATACTTTCTAAACTCCATAATTGAATGCTAATTCAGTGGACAATGTCTTTATTTTGATCTTTGGAGCATTGTACATTGAATTAATCCAAAAATGGCATAAAGTTCACAATACTACTTTGATAAAGCATGCTTTTTGCAACTTTGCAAATCTTGAGTCATGGCCCCGGTCTTTTGTTGCAAACAAGATCCACAAACATCAGGCAAAGTACACCAACCCTATGCAGCTAGCAAGCAAGCCTGTGTAGGCCCTTGGCATTGTCACCTCAAACTTTCTTCAAAAGCAAGAAAACTTGCAAAAGTCAAGTAAGCTTGTGCATCTGATAAAGAGAAGACTTAGCATCATTTGAAAGAACTTCAGAACTTTGTCACAAGCCAGTACACGAATACACAACATCCCAAACACTCTCAAACACCAAAATCCCATTTTTCTGCCCAAACAGGGCATCTTCTGCAGAACTCAAGCCATTTCAATATTGGCTCATGCGTTTTGCTTTGAATCACTTCAAACACATTACATACATCCTACCTAAACTGTCCAGGCCCTTGTCTTGCAATTGTGTGCCCTGTTTCACACTTCACCATTTTCATTTCTCAAAGTTGCAAGTTGACTCGTGCAAGGAGTTTCAGCCATCTACAAGACCAGCTAAGCATTGGAAAAGGTTAAGGGAACTTCAAGGAAGCTCACAAGATCTTCAGGCCTCACTCAAAGTCCCCATATTGCCATATCCAAACTCAAATGAACAAGGTATTTTTCAAGTTTCTATCTCTCTATTTAGGTATCCTTAAGCTTAGATTTGTGAAGCAAAAATGTAGTCCTTAACTTGCTGAAGCTGTAATATGCATAATTTCCATTTATATTAACTGAGCTAAGAGTATTTGGTTGTTGAACATGCTAAAAAAACTAGGTCAGAAATTAGGGCCATTAAAATTCTCCCTGATCTTTGAGAGTTAGGTCATGAATTTTATATCATTGGAATCGTGAGTTCATGAGCTACATTTTTCATGTTACAAGTTTTTGATTTTATGCAAACAGTAGCAAGATACATGTTTTATCAAAAAAATTAGGATTTCCCCTTTCAAAAATAATAACATCATTTTTTCTTATTTTTAGGACTTAGATAATTTTATTTTCTCATACATAAAACAATTATAAAACATTTTTTTTGCATATTTACATTTTATTGCATATTTAAATTATTGATTATTTATTTATTATACAATAAATTCAATTGGGTTGTAATAGTAAATTAGGGTTTTATTTTGTGCAAATATCCCCATTCAAAACTTGTATCCCCCTCCCATAATATTGTTGTAATAGTTTAGATTTGCTTTACGCAATTTATCGCATTATATACATGTTTAGTAAATTAGTGTTTGTATGATAAGACAAAAATCAAACAAATAGCATGACCTAACACAAGACAAAAATGCATGAAAAATGACTACACCTTACACACAAGCACCTCTAGGGTTTCACCCACTTGGTTGCCTTACAAAATGGCCATGGTATGCATGCTAGGTATCTCGGCAAAACAAAACAAAACAAAAGATCATAGTCCCTCGATGACGCTATCAAAAGGTTGCCTAAACAAAAATGATCTTAGTCCCTCAAACAAGCTAAGATACTTGACAACATTGCTATCATGGTCATACGATGACCCACGCCCGTCCCGTTTAACATCCAAAGATAGGGTTGTCTACTAAAACAATAGTAGGTCAACAATGTCAAAGGAATAAAAATATGTAGGAAAGACTTTTGAGTAGGTAGATAGCTTCTAGTTACTTGATCATTTCAAAAACAATCCTTGCTATTTTCAAACACACACACATTTCCAAAATAATTTCCAAACAAACTTTCAAACATTGAAACATTTTTCAAAAGACAAACATCTTTGTATACATTCTTACAAACAAGAATCATTACAAAGATTTCCTAAACAAAGGCCTCTTTTCAAAATACTTTCAAAACCACACAAAGAACCATTTCAAACAATTGAAAAAGCAAAGCAAGTGATCTAAAACAAGTAACTAAGAGCCCATGGAAAACCATGGATGAAAAGGGTGCTAGCACCTTCCCTTTCCATAATCTACCCCCCCGAACCCAAAAACAATCTCAAAGGTCTTTCCTGTGCTTTTTTACCTTTCCTTTTGGATAAAATAAAAGTCGCTGGCGACTCTTGCTAACCGCAACATTTGCGAACACAAACGCAAAACCTCAAGTCAGTTCTCCCACCGCATCACAGTCACCTTTGAACACTTTCTAAGAGAAGAGAATCAGTTGGCAGATGCTTTAGAAACTATGTCATCTATATTCAAGGTTAATTGGGACAACTAAGCTCCCATAATTACTATCGAAAGATTTGACGAACCAACACACTATTTTGAGATTGACACTGATGAGAAGAAGCCTTGGTACTATGAAGTAAAGAGATATCTTGAAACACAAGAGTACCCTGAAGGAACTTCATTCAATGACAAGAAATTCTTGCAAAGGTTCTCAACCAAATTCTTCCTAAGCAATGGGATCCTGTACAAATGCAAGCATGATTCTACTTTGCCCCATTGTATGGACAAGAAGGAGGAAGAGAAAATCATGGAAGACATGCGTGAAGGTGTCTTTTGAACTCACTCCAGTGGACACACTATGGCTAAGAAGATTCTAAGGGCTGGTGACTATGGAAACTGATTGTCACCATCACTCGAGGACTTTCCATAAGTGTCAAATCTATACCGACAAGGATCATGTGCCTCTAATTCCTTTGAATGTCATGATTTCTCCGTGGCCATTTGAAATGCGGGTGTGATGCGGTGGGAGAACTGACTTAGGATTTCGCGTTTGTGTTTGCAAATGTTTCGGTTTAGCAAGAGTCGCCACTGACTTTTTATTTTATCCAAAGGAAAGGTCAAAAAGAACATGAAAGACCTTTGAGATGTTTTCTTGGATTCGGGGGGTAGATTATGAAAAGGGAAGGTGCAAGCACCCTTTTCATCTATGGTTATCCATGGGCTCTTAGTTACTTGTTTAGATCACTTGCTTTGCTTTTCCAATTGTTTGAAATGGTGCTTTGTGTGTGGTTTTGAAAGATGTTTTGAAAAGAGGCCATCATTGTGGAAACCTTTGTAATGATTCTTGTTTGAATGTATACAAAGGTGTATTTGTCTTTTGAAAAGATGCTTCAATGTTTGATTGTTTGAAAGTTTGTTTTTGGGAAATATTTTGAAATTGTGTTGTGAGGTGTGTTTGAAAATAGCAAGGATGTTTTTGCAAGTTTTGATCAAGTAACTAAGAGTTGTCTACCCTATTTTACTCAAAGATCTTTCCTACACATTTTTAACCCTTTTGACAGTGTTGTTTTACCATTACATTTGGTAAACAACCTTGTATTAGGATATTAAACGGGACAGGCTTGGGTCATCGTATTGACCATGATAACAATATTGCCAAGTATCTTTAGCAAATTTTTGAAGGACTAGATCATTTTTGTATAGGCAACCAAGATAGCGTCATCGAGGGACTATGATCTTTTGTTTTGTTTTTGTTTTTCCAAAGTACTCAACATGCATAACATGGCCATTTTAAAGGCAACAAGTGGATGAAACCCTAGGGGTGTATGTGTGCATTGTGTTGTCAATTTTCATGCTTCTTTGTCTTTGTATTAGTCAAGCTATTTGTTTGATTTTGGATTTTTGCATACAAACCCTAATCTCTAACATGGCATATTTCAAAGCATAAAGTGCGCAAAATAAAAACTAAGCTATTACAACATTGATATGGGGAGGAGGATACAATTTTTGAATGGGGATTATTTTGCAAGAAATTAAAACCCTAATATTTACTATTACATCCAAATTGAATAAATGGTACAAATAAGTAAATAGGCAAGTATTTAAATGGTCAATTGAATAAATATGCAAAATATTATGAATATGCAAAAATGTCTTTGTTTATTTTTATGTATGTAAAAATAAAATATTTAATGTATTTAATAAAGAAATAAAAAGTTATTATTTTTATTAAGGGTAAAAACCCTAATTTTTTTTAAGAAAGTATATATATATATATATATATATATATATATATATATATATATATATATATATATATATATATATATATATATATATATATATATATATATATATATATATATATATATATATATATATATATATATATATATATATATATATATATATATATATATATATTAATTATATACAATAAAATAAAAATAAATGAAATATGTACAAAAATAAAAAAATGAAAATATATTAGAAAAATATTATTTTTAATAAGGGTGGAAACCCTAGTTTTTGTTTTAAGATAATATATACTATATTATTTATTTTATGTACAAGAAAATAAACATAAATGTATACAAAGATATTTATGAAATAAAAAACATGTGGAAAAATATTATTTTTATATGTATAAATAATAAAATAAAAAATATAATATCTCTAAAATATTTGTTTGTTTTTATTAAAGAAAATAAAAGTATATACTAATTAATAATTATTTTCATGTTAGAAAAATAAAATAAAATATAAAAATAAAATGTGAAAATTTATAAAAATATTTTTGGTATTTTTTATGTTTAGAAAATATAAAATAAAATCAGAAATGAAAAATAAATAGAAAAATATAAACAAATAAAGAAATGGGCCAGGGGGTGCAGTCAGCAATGCAGGGGGTGCCAAAAACAAGAAGCAAAGGCCCATCCCAGTTCCAAGCTTCATCTTCAACCTTGGTTCAAAAATACACGCGCCTGTACAAAATGTCCAGATCCTGCATACGTGCTCTAATGCAAAAACCCATAACATCAAAGTTGTAGCATTTTTCAAGACGATTTCAACCATATAAGAAACTTAATCTAACTCTCAAAGACCAGAGAGAATTTCTATGGCCCTAATTTCTAACCTAACTTTTTCAGAAAGTTCATGAATCAAATTCCCTTAACACATTTAACTTAAATGAAAACTGAGCCTATGTACAGCTTCATGACTATGAGTACTACATTTTTTATTCACAAACCTAAGCCTAATGATTCCTAAATAGAGAGATAGGAAGTTGACAAAAACCTGTTTCAGTTGAACTCGTGTATGGCAATGTGGAGCTTTTCAGTTAGGCCTGAGATGTTTGGGAGCTTGCTTGAACTTCCTCTGACCTTCCCCAATGCCTAGTTTGCTTTGAATGTGCTTGAACAAGCTTGTAGAAATTAACCTGCACAAGCTAAAAATAGAAATGGTGAAGCTTGCAAATGGAGTTACAGTTAGTGTCTAATGGTTGGGATAGCTTGGATATGTTATATGGAATGTATTGGAACAAGTTTGGGGCTAAACGCACGAGCAACTTCTGAGATGGAAGTGGAACTGCAGGGAGTGCCCTGTTTTGCAAGAGGAAGGTGATTTTGTGTTTTTGAAGGTTTGAGGGCTCAATGGATTGTGTTTCTGTCTTAAGGGAATACACAAAACTTGTTTCCAATGCTTGCAAGGGTTGGTTCTAACAGATATGCAAGTTGTTGTGTATTTGACAAGTTTCTTGTATTTTAAGCAAAAGTGAGAAATGATGCAAGACAGGCCTGCACAGGCTATCTACCAGCTTGCACTCTTTGCTATTGGCCCCTCAAGTTTGTGGATATTGTTTTCTGCACAAGATTTTGGTTCAAGGCTCAAGAATGCAATTTGACATAAAGCAAATTTGACAAAAATGGCAATGTTTCCTTTTTGCTATTTTTGGATTAATCTCTTGTGCAATCCTCTAATGATCAGAACAAAGCTTCAAAACAATGGATTTGAATTTAATTATTGAGTATGAAAGGGTTTAGGGACCTGTAATCAAGTACAAACAATGCTGGATGGAAGTTACAAGTTGTATCAACATGAAAATGCCATGGATCAAAAGTGAGTTTTTGCCAAATTCAAGCTTTCGATTCTCCCTAACCACAAATGATTTTGGAGAGTTCTTGGAAATTTTGGAAATCTTGTAACATGGTCTACAATCCATCTTTGAAATGCAATTTGATATTCCAAGTGGAACTATGTGAAAAATGGTCATGAAGATAGGTCAAAATCCTGCCAAAACTAGGGCAAAATTTCACTAAGTTAAAAGTTTCATGGACCATTGTTCCAAAAATCATAACTTGAGATCCAAGCTTCTTTTGGGAAAAATTTGTGAATAAAAGTTGTATACTTCGTGGAGGACTACAACTTTCATGTTGGAAGTTTTGTTTGAATCCAATTTCATCATAGTGAAAATGTTGGGCAAAAATAAGAAAATTTCATAACTTAGAAAAATTCTAAGTTATGAAAATTTTCAATTTTAAACCCTAATTTGCAAAATTAGGTTTCTTGATGAACAATTTTCATGTTTTGACACATCTTGATGAAAAATGACCCTTGGCACTTGATTTTGACCAAAAAGTCAAAGTTTGAGTTTTCGGTGTACAGTCAAATTTTGATAAGTTGACTGAAAAATTCATCTACCAATCCAATGCATTTGAGATATTTTGAACCTTGTGAATAGGTCAAGATGATGCCATTGAGTCCTTGAATCCATGCTTGAACCAAATTTTCCATTGTCTAGGTGAAAAATCAGAAACTGCCCTTGTGCAGTCAAAACCCTAAAAATGACCATTTTGCCCTTTTAATGATCTGATCAAATTTCTTGAGGAGTTATGGTCCAAACTTGATCAAATGGTTCATATGAGCCTAAAATGTTGATGTGGATAAAAATTGTGAGGTTTGACTGTAAATTGGCCATAGTTGACTTTTCCCCCAATATAGTTGATTTCTAGGTCAACTATCCAATTGACTGGGCAAAAATTTGATTCAAGGCTTGAAACTTGGTAGAGGAAATATTATAAGTACAACATGAAGTATGAAAGTGACTTTGAGCATTAAAAGTACAAAAATCTCTGTGCAAACTCAAACCCTAATTTAAGTCATCAGTGCAAGGAGATGTCTTGAGCAGAGCAAACCCTAATCCTGTCTGGAGTTCAAAGAGTCTTGTGGGGGGGAAATCTTGATAAAATGAGAGGGAAAATTTTGGGGTACAACAGCAGGGCATTAACATGATTGGAGAGCTCAAGTCCACTAACTCTAATGGACATGATTTCATCCTTGTTTCCATCGACTACTTCACCAAATGGGTCGAAGCTACTTCATTTGCCTCAGTCACTAAGAATGTGGTAGCCCTGTTTATCAAGCATAACCTCATCTGCTGGTACGACATCCCTGAAAGGATCATCACTGATAGAAAAATCAATCTCAACAATGTTATGATTACTAAACTTTGTACACAGTTCAAAATCAAGCATCACAATTCTTCCCCATGCAGACCTAAGATGAATGGCGCAGTGGAAGCTGTCAATAAAAACATAAAGAAGATTGTTCAAAACATGGTAGTAACCTATAAAGACTGGAACGAGATGCTACTGTTTGCTCTTCATGGCTATTTCACTTTGGCCCGAACATCAACTGGGGCAACTCCTTTCTCTTTAGTTTAAGGCATGGAAGTTATCCTGCCTGTGGAAGTTCAGATCCCTTCCTTACGGATTATGAAAGAAGTAGACTTAGGCGAAGATGAATGGATTCAGACTAGATTGGATCAGTTGAACTTAATTGATGAGAAGAGACTGGCTGCTGTTTGTCATGGTCAAATGTATCAAAAGCATATGATCAAGGCTTTCAACTAAAAAATCAAACCTCGAGTGTATCGGGCTGACGATTTGGTAATAAAGTGCATCATTCTTCCACAAGGCGATCCCAGGGGCAAATGGACTCCCACTTATGAAGGGTCATTTATGGTTAAAAAGTATTCTCTGGCAGAGCTATGATGCTAACTACTAAGGACAGCAAAGATTTTCCGCATCTGGGAACGCAAACATAGTTAAAAAATACTACGCATAAAAATGACCAGCTAGGCTGACATACCTAGGAAAAAATAAGGGCATCCTGGCGAACCAAAAGGGTTCGGGCAAAAGTTAGGGATATATACAAGAGATTGTACACCCGGCAAGTTGAAAACCCGAAAGGGAGGCTTGGGCAAAAAAGGGTATCCCGGTGGGCTGAAAACCCAAAAGGGTGGTCCAGGAAAAAGTTAAGGATCAAAGCTATGACTATGTCCCGCGAAATCACTACAGACAGCTTTATTACCAAGGTCCAAGTTCAATGGTATAAGATCAATTCAATTAACTTCTTTCAACGACAAGGGATGATGTTCCAAGACATAGGGGAAATGGCAGAGTTGGAACCCAATGAGATTACTTCCACATGGTTATTATTTTGTTTTCACTTTGTATTCCTTTCTTTCGACGATTTCCACTTACTAGGACTTTTGTCTCCTTGTACAAAAACGTCTATTTATAGGAAAAACATCAATACAAATATACTTCAAAGTGCAAACTTTTTGTTTTTCTGTTTTGAGTGCAAAAATGTCCAATGATTAAAATTGAATGAACATATGCATATGAACATGATTAACTATTAACAAATGTATGTAATAATCATTTCCTTAAGGATTTGAGATATCCCCACAGAGTTTCTTCAATAAGATTATCCCCACAAAGTATAATCTCCTGAAAACCCTCTCCCCAGATGAGTTGGTCTTAACTTGAAAAAGAAACCTTGAGAATTCATCTCCCCAATAAGATCTTAAAAATATTCTCCTCAACAAGGTTTATTTCCCCAACAAACTATAGATTCCCCAACATGAGTCTTTTCTCAGACTATTACAAATCAATGGACAAAACCCTTTTGTCCCCAGCGGAGTCGTTACTATCCCCAGAAAGTTACTACAAAGCCTGGAATTCGACTAGATACTAGTTAACTTTTACTCTCCCCAATCAAATTATAATTCCCCAGTAGAGTAATGGACAACCAAGGCTCCTGAACTCTATCCCTCAAGCATAAATCGAAATTCCCCATAAAATTTTCTCAAAACAATGAGACAGGAATCCCCAGCGGAAGACTCTAAACAAAGTCGAAGATACACATACTCCTCATCTCCAGCGGTAGTCTGGGATTTTGCTTCCCAACATCCCCAACATTTGTCAAGGATTTATTTTCCTAGACAAAGATACTTTTCAATAACATTCATATATTATAGCACATACATGACACATTCATACTGTATAATCTCATTTATTTTGAGAACATCATTATGCCATGCATACATATGCATGCAACTAACCCTCTTCCTTGCAGGAAAAGTCAATCAAAAAAATGACAAACCTCTTCTGGTTAGATTTATTTCTTCCAGTTAAAGACAGGCAAATGACAGACCTCTTCTAGTTAGATTTATTTCTTCCAGTTAAAGACAGGCAAACGAAATACCTCTTCTGGTTAGATTTATTTCTTCCAGTTAAAGACAGGCAAACGACATACCTCTTCTGGTTAGATTTATTTCTTCCAATTAAATACAGGCGAACGACAGACCTCTTCTGGTTAGATTTATTTCTTCCAGTTAAAGACAGGCAAACGGCAAACTTCTTCTAGTTAGATTTTATTTCTTCTAGTTAAAGGCAGGCGAACGACATACCTCTTCTGGTTAGATTTATTTCTTCCAGTTAAAGACAGGCAAACGATAGACCTCTTATGGTTAGATTTATTTCTTCCGGTTAAAGACAGGCGAACGACATACCTCTTCTGGTTAGATTTATTTCTTCTAGTTAAAGACAGACAAACGACATACCTTTTCTGGTTAAATTTATTTCTTCCAGTTAAAGACAGGAAAATGACAGACCTCTTCTGGTTAGATTTATTTCTTCCAGTTAAAGACAGGCAAACGACAGACCTCTTCTGGTTAGATTTTATTTCTTCCAGTTAAAGACAGGCGAACGACAAACCTCTTCTGGTTAGATTTATTTCTTCCAGTTAAAGACAGGCAAACAACATACCTCTTTTGGTTAGATTTATTTCTTCCAGTTAAAGACAGGAAAATGACAGACCTCTTCTGGCTAGATTTATTTCTTCCAGTTAAAGACAGACGAACAATAGACCTCTACTGGTTGGATTTATTTCTTCCAGTTAAAGACAGGCGAACGACAAACCTCTTCTAATTAGATTTATTTCTTCCAGTTAAAGACAGACAAATGACATACATCTTCTGGTTAGATTTATTTCTTCCAGTTAAATACGGGCAAACGACAGACCTCTTCTGGTTAGATTTATTTCTTCCAGTTAAAGACAGGCAAACGACAAACTTCTTCTAGTTAGATTTTATTTCTTCTAGTTAAAGGCATGCGAACGACATACCTCTTTTGGTTATATTTATTTCTTCCAGTTAAAGACAAGAAAACGACATACCTCTTCTGGTTAGATTTATTTCTTCTAGTTAAAGACAGGCAAATGACATACCTCTTCTGGTTAGATTTATTTCTTCCATTTAAAGACATGTGTTATACCCCTAAAATTTCCCTCTCATTTCTCAAAGGATCATCCTGGACCCTCAGGTTTGCTTCTGTCAAGTTTCAAGTCTCAGATTACGAATTTCCAAGAAAGTAATTCACAAGGGAAAAATGGTCAAAAGCACACTGAAAAGTCAAGCTTTGACTTTTGGATCAAAATCAAGTTTCAACAATCATATTTCATCAGGACAGGAAATTGGTTCGTTAAGAAATCAAAAGTCATAAATTACTTTGAAAAAGTAAAATTTCTAAACACTTAGGAAATTTTCTAAGTGTTAGGAAAATATGATAATTTCATAACTTCAGGGCCAGTTTTTAAACAAGTGCAATCAGAATTTGCAAAAATGATCCAGAACATGACTCTTCGATCAGAACATGTGGAAGCTGTATTCTTCGATCAGAACATGACCCTTCAAATCTCATTATTCAGCACATGGAGGCTATGTTCTATTCCTCGATCAAAACATCACCCTTCGAATCTCACTCTGGTCTTTCCACTCTTCGATCAGAACATCACCAAGCCCTAAAACCTTGTTTTGAATAGTCTGCTGCACTACTATGGCACAATCTTGCATCCAACTGCCACAACACTCCAAATTGTTGTTGATCCAGTCCACGCCTGTATTTTTCTCAAACCCAATATTTGCACCAAATTAGCACATAAAGGCTGTATTTAAAAAGCAATGGAACAATATGCCAAAAGTTTTCAAATCCCATTTGTTTTTCGCTAAAAAATCACAGCAAACTCATCTATAAATAAGTTGTTCCACCACACGTCTAAGGGGATGGATTTTGGAAAGAGAGAGTTATCAAATACAAAAAAAGAGAGAAAAGAAAATGTTCAAACATTCTTAAACCCAAAATTCTCAAATCAATACCTTTGTTCTTCCCTTTGAATCAAAGAACATAACATTTCTGTTCCGTTTCTTGCTGACCCCAGAACATTTGAAGGCAGCAGTTTAAGTCCCAAACACACGCTCCAGATTCAAGGTAAGTCATCCTGACTTTGAAATTCATTCAGAACATCATTAAAAATGTAGATATCATAGTGCTGAGACTGTATATATCATTGCCCAAGTAGACATTTTTTGGATAAGAACTTCTTGAAGAGAACTAGGCTCAGAATTAGGAATAAAACTTTTATAAACTGTCGTGCTTTTATTTTTCTGTTTTGCTGCTGTTGAGAACTGAATAAGTTGCATATGCTCTGGCTAATGTAAGGAAGGAGGTGAAGTGTAACACAGAACTTCTAGGATTATTCTCACTGTTGTAACACAACAGACAAAACTTCTAGGTTTTTTCTCACTGTTGTAACACATCACACAGAACTTCTAGGTTTTTCTCACTGTTGTAACACATCACACATAACTTTTGAGTTTTTCTCACCGTTTTAACACAACATAGAACTTCTAGGTTTTTCTCACTGTTGTAGCATAATACAGAACTTCTGAGTTTTTCTCACTGTTTTAACATAACACAGAACTTCTAGGTTTTTCTCACTGTTGTAACACAACACACAAAACTTCTAGGTTTTTTCTCACTGTTGTAGCATAATACAGAACTTCTAGGTTTTTCTCATTGTTGTAACATAGCACACATAACTTCTAGGTTTTTTTCTCACTGTTGTAATCAAAATGCATGCAATCAAACACACTTGCACACTAGCACCTCTAGGGTAATCTCACTTTGTTACCTTTCAAAAAATAGTCATGTCCCTCGAATATGGGCGTTTTAGCAAAGACCCTCGATAAAAGATCGTAGTCCCTTGATGACCCTCAATGTTGCCTTCGGTAAACGATCTAGTCCCTAAACATTGCTAAAACGTCCCATAGGTTGCCTTTTATGACTATACAAAACGTCCCGCACCCGTCCCTTCACATCCAACGATGAGGTTTCTTACCAAAACAATGGTAAGATAACAACATCTAAAGGAGGAGGAAAAGAACATTTAAGACCTTTTGAGTAGGTAGGTTTCCCCTAGTTGCTCGCTTGCTCACAACAAAAAACATTTTTACACACCAACACTCTTGCTTCAAAACATTTTTCAAAATACAAAACACTTTGTACGCGTTCTTATAGAGACGAGAACCATTACAAAGACACTCCTTTTCAAAATGCTTTCAAAAACCACATCACAAACACATTTTCAAACAAAAAGCAAGTGATCTAGCAAGCAACTAAGAGCCCGTAGATAACTACGGATGAAAAAGGGTGCTAACACCTTCCCTTTTCATAACCTACCCCCCGAACTCAAGAAATAATCTCGAAAGGTCTTTCCTGTTCTTTTCAACCTTTCCTTTTGGATAAAATAAAATTTGGTGGCGACTCTTGCTATCCACAACAATTGCGATAAAACGTAAACACACAAGTCAGTTCTCCCACCGTATTATAGAACTGGCAACTCTGCTGGGGATTTTACTTAAAAGTGGGGTTACCTTAGGGCTAGATCACCTTTTATTTGCTTTTCTTTGTTTGACTTGCTTGCTTTACATTATGGTTCCTTGTTTGGGTTTGTTTTGATCCTCTACCCAGATATGGGGGCACCTTTTTAGGTAAGTAGAAACAAGTTGTGGAAACTGTACGGGGTATACCAACGTGGTCTAAGAAATAGCTACGTTAGTGTGACACATTTTTTGGTACCGGTAGCCCTTGAGTAGTCAAGGAGAATATGGGGCCGCTGTGTGGTGTCATGAAGCACTAACTGACTTTAGAACCTTACTTGAACAACTTGGCCATTAGGAAGTAGTGAGGTAGCCGACTTTGGTGCAGTCCAAAGTTGGTTGATACTCGATACTACGCTCATTGAGATCAGACTTTCAGGATATTTCGGTCGCCAATAAAGAGGCTTGCACTGAAACAATGCCCGATGAAGAAATATCAGTGATATTGAGATTCCCTATAACCCGTTACTTTCTAAGACAGGTTGAACCAACTAAACTTCAAGAGGGTACTTACCCATAAACCTCATGCAAGCCTAAACCTAAGGACTTGTTTGATTTAACTTGTGCATATGCTTGTACATAACATCATGACATCATACCATAGCATTTTAGACTAACCATTTTAAGGATTTTGAGATTCATCTTTGTTCTGTTTTGTAGGATATGACTCCCACTCGCAGGAACACAATCGAAGTCAACCTTGTACTAGTACCTTTTTAGCTAAAAGAGTTAGCATCAAGGGTCCCTAAAAATCCTACGTTCAGACATGGACGACTTCTCAACTTGGTTACCTCAAGATTTGATGAAGATATGATGAAGGTGCTTTTTCCAGTTCTTTGACCCTTTGCACCATTGCTTTACCTTCCTCGATTACCAGCTTGTACCAACTATGGAAGAATCCTCTCAACTCTTGGGAATTCCTATTCTCAATCAACTACCTTTCCACGGTACCGAAAGAGACCCAAGCCCTGAAGAGGTTTCCCGAGCTTTATACTTACAACAATTTGACATCACGGCTAATTGGGAAACAAGAAGTGGTGTCAAAGGTTTCTTATCCAAGTTCTTATTGGAAAAAGCTCAAGACTGTTGGAACAATATAGACTTACAAGCTTTCAAAGAAATTTTGGCTCTTCTCATCTATGGGTTGGTACTATTTCCAAATCCTGACCAACTTATAGATGTGAATGCTGTCAAAATATTTTTATCTCACAACCCAGTGCCTACTTTGTTGGGTGATATCTTGCATTCTCTCCATTCTCGCACTATGAAGAGAAGAGGAACCCTCATGTGTTGAACTCTTTTTTTGGATAGATGGTTTGCTTCACATCTCCCCCAATCTGTTGTGAAGAACGAGCAAGGCTTGAGATGAGCCAATAGGATGATGTCACTCAGATATTCAGATATCCACTGGTGTTCTTGATCCTTGGAGGACATTACTATCATCGACCGTTATAAGGAATTCCCTAATGTCCCTCTGCTTGGCATTAGGGGAGGTATCACTTATAACCTTTGCTTAGCTCTACGATAGTTTGGGTATGCACGAAGAGATGGTCCACATGATACGCTCATCCAAGGCGTGGTGTTCGACTACGAGAGAGATGATCAAGGCTACCATCATAGGTTTATACGAGCTTAGAGGATGGTAAACAAGGTGGATAGTAGGACATTAGGACACAAAAATTCCATGCCCCTTGAGCCTTACCTCAGGTGGGTACGAGCTCGTGCTCAGAATCTCGAAATGCCTTACCCCTCCATCCTCCCTGTCATCATAGAGCTTGTGGTTGAAGGAGATATCCCATATACTGTCCTTCATCCCAACATGCCTACCTCCATCGAAGACTTGCAAAAGGATCGGATTCAGCTAAAGGAAGAACGAGACACTTTCGAAGCCCGATTCTACACCAGTGAGAAGAAAGTTCTGGAACTCACCAAGAAGCTTCATGAAGAGCGGAGTTTGAACGCCTACATCGCACCAAAGAGGATGCGTTCAACCTTTTTGTCTTAGAAGTTTTTGTATTTTATTTCTTCCATTGTAAGCCCAAAGAGGCATGATGTACTCGAACTTGGATGTATTAATATAACGCGTGTTTCCTTTTTGTCTAAACAAATTTAAATATATAATTTCCTTGAAATCATTTGCATATGCATTTTCATTCATCATAACACAAACAGGTTTCTTACAACAGGTCTCCTTATCTTTCTACTGTTTATTTCAGTGAGATGGATATTGAACAGACAATAAAGGATCTTCAGGCGCAGAACACTCAATTCCAATAAATGTTCTTGGCTCTGGCTAAAGGACAAGAGGATTTGAAAACTTTGTTGGTCAAAGAGAAGAAAAAGAAAGCTAAGAAACCAGCCGATGTTTTGAATCTGGGAAGAAGGTTCAAAGGACCAGCCAGACGAGCTCTAGATTTCATAACCTCATCGGGTGAAGGAGATAATCAAGAAGGGAAAAACAAGGAATTAAATGACCATCCAGAGTCTGAAGAAGAGGAAGAAGTGGACTACTCTGAAGAATAGTATCCCCCAGCTGACGATAAATACAAGCAGTTGGAGGATTGCCTTAATGCTATAGAGATTCAGAGGGTACTCAGATTGGATTTTGAAGAGCTAGGACTTGTCTCAGGGGTTGTCATCCCTCAGAAATTCAAGGTCCCCACTTTCGCTAAATATGAAGGAGTTTCTTGTCCAAAGCTGCATTTAAGGTCATACGTCAGGAAGATTCAACCCCATACTACCGGTAAGAACATATGGGTACATTTCTTCCAAGAAAGCTTGTCAGGAACGTAGTTGGGTTGGTTCTATCAGTTGGAAGGGACCAATATTCGCAATTGGGAAGATTTGGATGCCGCTTTTTACAAGCAATACCAGTATAATGCTGACTTAGCTCCAACTCGAACACAATTGCAAGGCATGTCTATGGGTGCTGGTAAAGGTTTCAAAACCTATGCTAAAAAATGGAGGGATCTCGCGGGAAGAGTCCAAACCCCTCTATCTGACAGAGAATTGGTGGATATGTTCTTAGGCACGCTATCTGGTCCATTCTTCAACCACCTGATCGGAAGCTCCTCGGTTGGATTTACTAAACTAATCATGACTGGTGAACAGGTAGAATCTGGTATAAAGAGTGGGAAAATTCAAAGAGATGTATCCTCGAGCACGATGAAGAAACCCTTTACCGGAAAGAAGGAGGTTAGTGTTGCATATTGTTGTACCCCAAAATTTTCCCTCTCAATTTTCAAGGCATTTCTTACAAGGATTTTCAAGGTTCAAGCTTGCACAAGTGCATTAGGATTTTCCAGTACCAAGTTAAAAAGAAAATTGTCAAAAAGGAAGAAAACAGATAAAATTGTTTTTTTAGACAAAATTAAAGAAATGGCAAGCCTGCTTTGATTGGAAATTTGCTTCCTGCAAGCCTGGTTCGATTGGGCACATGCTGCCTGCAAGCCTGCTTCAATTGGGCATATGCTGCCTGCAAGCCTGCTTCGATTGGGTATATGCTGCCTGCATGTTTGTTTCGTTTGGACAAGCTTTGATGGGACAAAGTAACCATCTCTATGTATCCTTTGAATCCACTTGCACCAAGGGCCTCTTGCAGACTTTGCCTCTCACAAGCTTCATTTGAGCCAAGAGATATCTTTATACAAGATTTGACTAAGTTCTTGCTTCCCTTTAAAGAACACCCTTCGATTCAAAAGCCGGGAACTTCCCTCATGCTAAACAGACACCAGGAAATGACTCCCTTTATGTTTGTTTCGATCCACATGCTTCGATTGGGCAATATGCTTCCTTTGAACACGAGCTTTCGATTGGGCAATGTGTTTGCTTCGATCCAAGCTTTGACTGGGCATTAGCTTCCTTCGAGTAAGCTTGTTTCGACCACAAGCTTCGACTGAGGCAGATGATTCCTTCGAATAAGTGTGCTTCGATCTCATTCTTGCATTCGACTCAAGACCAAATCACATTTTCCAGGCTATGTTGCTTCTAAATCTTCACATAACTAGAGGTTTACACAAGTTTGTGATACATTACACAAGGATTTGAAGGTTTATCCACTGGATAATACCATTCCTAGAGGAAATGGCAAATGACTGTGTACCCTTTCTTCATAAAAGGTACTTTAGTCACAAAATCAGCTTTCAACCTGATTTTGGTCTGAGCACAAGCAAGGCCAGAAGCATAAGTCACATCTTCTGCACCCCAACTACCAAGAGGCCCCCCACATGTACTTTCACATTACATTATTTTATCATTTCTTTGCAAGGTTGGCTTTGGACAAACATGTCCACTTTTCTCTATAAATAGAGGAATTCTTGCAAAGGCTAGAGAGGATTTTTTGACTAGAGGAACGAAACCTCCAAAATCTTCTCAAACACAAAACTCTCAAGTTCATCAACACTTAAGAAATCAAAAACCCAGAACCATACTCACCTCCTTCGGTTCTGAAGAACTCCCCACTCTTTAGTATCCTTTGAATCCAACTTGGAAAGAAACATAACACTTGTTTGTTTCTTTCTTCAAATCAGCATCTAAGGCCTAGCTTTTGCTCCTTCTCTTCGAATCCAGGGACATTCCAGACAACCACCTAAAGGCCCAACACATGTTCCAGCCTCCAGCAATGTAAGTCACTCTTACCCTTGAACCTTTCGTTTCATGGCATAGCATGTGAGTAACTTTCCTTTTTGTTTGAAACATGTACATAATACTTTGTTCTTTTTGTTTCCACCCTCTTAATATATTTTCAGAACTAACCCCTTTTCGTTTGCTTTTTGTTTACCTGAACGTGCTTTAACTATTAAACTGTTTGCAAGATAAATACTAGCATGGCCTTAGGCCATGTTGCCATTTTATGTTCCAAACAAAGAGATAGGAGGATAAAAACATGAAACGAAGCCTTGGGCTTCCTTGCTGACTTCCAAGGAAGAAAGGCAGAATCAAAAGGCACGCTTGCACTAAGTACAACCAGAATCGAAGGCCATGACTTGCTGCTGACAACCTCAATTAAAGAAGGCAACATGGCAGAAAGGAAGAACCAGAAGGCGCACCCTGCTGACTTCCAAGCCCAATTGAAGGCTATGACTTGCTGCTTCCAGCCTCAATCGAAGAAGGAAACAAGGCAGAAATGCATAACCAGAAGGCGCACCCTGCTGACTTCCAAGCCCAATCGGAGGCCATGACTTGCTGTTGCCAGCCTCAATCGAAGAAGGCAACAAGGCAGAACCAGAAGGCACGCCCAACTGCTGACAAGCCCAATCGAAGGCCATGACCAGCTGCTTCCAAGGCCCAATCGAAGGCCATGGCTTGCTGGATGCTAGCCCCAATCGAAGGAGGCCAACATAAGCTGAATCGAAGGCTGCTTTCCCCCTAATTGAAGGAGCTCTTTTTTTCTTCTTTTTATCTTATTTTTTCCTTTATATTTTTATGCACTTCAATATGGTTGTAATAGTGTAGGATTTATTTTCTGCATTTTTTATTACTTTTGTACAAATACTAGTAATTAGGTGTGTATGGCAAGATAAAACCAACAAGTAGATAACCCAATAATCAAAGACAAAATGCATGCAAATAAAACACACTTTGCACACATGCACCCTTAGGGTAATCTCACTTGTTGCCTCAGAAAATAGTCATGTCCCTCGAACATGGGTGTTTTAGCAAAGACCATCGATAAAAGATCGTAGTCCCTCGATGACCCTTGATGTTTCCTTCAGTAAATGATCTAGTCCCTAAACGACATTGCTAAAAAGTCCCATAGGTTGCCTTCTATGACTATATAAACGTCCCACACCCGTCCCTTCACATCCAACGATGGGACTTCTTACCAAAACAATGGTAAGATAACAACATCTAAAGGAGGAAGAAAAGAACATCTAAGACCTTTTGAGTAGGTAGATTGCTCATAGTTGCTCGCTTGCTCATAACAAAAACATTTTATACACCAACGCTCTCACTTTGAAACATTTTCAAAAGACAAACACTTCGTACTCGTTCTTATAGAAACGAGAACCATTACAAAGACACCTTTTCAAAATCACTTTCAAAAACACATTCCACAAACACCTCTTTGAACTATTTTCCAAACAACACTTCGTACACGTTCTTATAGAAACGAGAGCCATTACAAAGTCACATTTTCAAAATACTTTCAAAACCCACACCACAAGCACATCTTCAAACAAAAGCAAGTGATCTAGCAAGCAACTAAGAGCCCGTAGATAACTACGGATGAAAAGGGTGCTAATACCTTCCCTTTTCATAATCTACCCCCCGAACTCAGAAATAATCTCGAAAGGTCTTTCCTGTTCTTTTCAATCTTCCTTATTGGATAAAAGAAAAGTCAATGGCGACTCTTGCTAACCGCAACATTTGAGATAAAATGCAAAACACCCAAGTCAGTTCTCCCACCGTATCACAGAACTGGCGACTCTGTTGAGGATTATATTGAAAAGTGGGGTTACCTTAGGGCTATATTACCTTTACTTGCTTTCATTGTTTGACTTGTTTGCTTTACATTTTGGTTCCTTATTTGGGCTTGTTCTAATCCTCTACCCGAATTTGGGATACCTTATAGGTAAGTAGCAATACGTTGTGGAAACTGTGCGGGGTATACCGACATGGTCTAAGAAATAGCTACACTAGTGTGACATATTTTTGGGTACCGGTAGCCCTTGAGTAGTCAAGGAGAATACGGGGCCGCTGAGTGATGTCATGAAGCACTAACTAACTTTTAGAACCTTTACTTAACCAACTTGGCCATTAGGATGTAGTGAGATAAACGGATTTGGTGCAGTCGGAAGTTGGTAGATACTCGATACTACACTCATTGAGGTTTGATTTTTGGGATATTTTGGTCGCCGTGAAAGAGGCTTGCGCTGAAACAATGCCCGAGAAGACAAATCACTGATATTGAGATCCCTTAGAACCCGGTTACTATTTCTAGGACATGTTTGAGCCAACTAAACTTCAAGAGGGTACTTACCTATAAACCTCATGCAAGCCTAAACCTAAGGACTTGTCTGCTTTGTGTGCATATGACTATTTGTACATAACAACTTGCTTACTTTGCATATTTGTACATAACATCATAACATCATACCATAGCATTTTCAATAACCATTTCAAGGATCTCAAGGGTCTATGATGCAGGGTCACATTGAACAAGACATCTATCAAAGGGTAAGAAAATTTGTTTTTCTCTAAACAAACATCGTCAAAGATCAAGTACAACAAAAACTTGAGTCAAGGGCTATGACCCACTCGAAACGATGAGATTAATTCTAGTGGAAGGATATCCACCGGTACGAAGTTCTCCAATCAAAGCTGTAAGTGACTACTAACATTTACCCCGCGAGATCCTTGAAAACATGCATCCATATATCATGCATCGTATCATGACAGGTCTCTCCCATACATGTATCCTTATCTTCCTACTATTTTTTCCAGTAAAGATTGCTCTAGAACAGACTATCAAGGACATTCAGACTCAAAACGCTCAACTTCAAGAAATGTTCTTGAACCTGTCCAAGGGACAAGAAGAGTTGAAGATACTGTTTATTGAGAACTTGAACAATGACGATCCTGAAGGCGATAAGGAAAGTCAGATAAGACAATTGCAAGCGGAGGTAGCAACAATGAGAATCCAGATGTTGGTACAAATGGCTCTCATCCAAAACTTAGCTCGGGGACAAGAAGAGATAAGAACCCTCATCAACAAACTTCATCAAAATGGTTGTAACCGTATGAAATAAACAATCAAGATTGGGGATCAAGGCACTACTCAACCTCCCATAAGACAAGAGTTTGACTTGGTGAAGAGTGTACCTTTCCAAATTTCTTCCACATCACGGGCCCAACAATGACCTCGTAAACATCAACGGGAAAATCAACAAAGGTAAAACAAACCCGAGAGACAGTTTACTAACATCAACATGCCATTGTCTCAAGCATTGAAACACATGTTGAGGATGAATCTGATCACGTTTATAGGACCTCATCTAAAACCCAAAACTTCTTCTCCTAACTACAATCCTAATGCCAGGTGTGCCTATCATTCCGATAGTCCCGGGCATGATACAAACGATTATTGGGCACTGAAGTACAATATTCAAAACCTGATCGAAGAAGGAGAGTTGGAGTTCACACAAGACGGTAAACTGGAGCTTTTCTATCACCCCTCAAAGGCTCACCACCTGAAGTGACAAGTTCAGACAAAGAGGCTTTTGTTAATTTGAATTTTCAATTGTAATTTCTTTTTGTTATTCAAACAATTATCTATTAATGTAAAACTTTGTTTCATTAATGCATTTCATATTGTTGTACCCCAAAATTTTCTCTCTCATTTTACTCAATACATGCCCATTGAGATCCTCAATTTGCTCAAGGTTGCCCAAGAGTGGACCAAACAAACTCTCTCCTAAGGCAGTGTATGTCAAATTAGGGTTTCCATTTTCATCAAGATGGGTGAACCAAAAAGGAATCAAATGCTTCCCAAGATCCTAATATGTTCCCAAGATCATCCATGTCAAGTTTCATGCCTTGCATAAGAAGTTTGCTCAGTCAACTGCTTAGAGGTTTGAGAATCGACTGCATTAGGTCAAAAGTCAACTGTGGCCCACATACAGTCAAACTTTAAGATTTTTGGTCAACATAAACATTTTGAAGTTACTTTCATCATTCGATCAAGGATTGATCATGATTCCTAAAGGAATGCTCCAAATTCACCAAAACTCAAAAGTTGCTAAATTAGGGTTTCTTAGTAAAAGTCAACCCAACTTTGACCAAGCATAACTTCTTTATACTTTATCAGAAATTTTCCATCCAAAGCTCATTTTGAATAGTATACAATTACCTATAATTCATCTTCAACTCACAAGTTAAAAATATGCACTCACAAAAAGATATGAATTTTGACATTATGGGTCATTTTGAAAAGTCAACAAAAACACCTTTTGGGTCAAAGCTTCATACATGAACATGGAAGACCCAATTTAAGTGAAACCAAAAGGGTTGGTTAGGGGACATCCTAATATTTCTAAAAAGTCCAAGAATACCCTCCTAGGGTCAAAATTGAGAGAGTTGTGCATTGTCAAAGTTGGCAATTTTTAGAAAATTGTCAAAAGTCAACATTGATCAAATTTGCATTTTTTCCAAAGGGGCCCATGTTTTCTTACTTGAAACATGTTTATAATAGGATACAAGACCCCTGAGCTTTTCCACCTATTATTTTATTACTTTTATCATTTATTTTGATTTTTTATTCATTTAAATCAAAATAAATCAAATTAAATGGTAAAATAATGAAAACAAATCAAATCTTGGGATTTTTATGCACATTTTGAGTCCATATACAGCTAACATGCCAGCCAATTCGTGCAAAGTGGATTTGGATTGAAAAAGATTGGATTGAAGCTTGTTTTAGAAAGATATCATACATGAAGTAAATCAAATCCAATTTTCATAATTCTCAAATATATGATACAATTTTGTTGACCTAATTCAGTCTACTATAAGTGCATAATAATTCCAGATCAAAAACACAAGGATTGGAGGCGTGAAACAGCAAGAAAGAAATCAAATTTTTGCAAGAAAAGTGTGAGACCTATCTTTGTTTACAGGCCAATTCAAGCCAGTCCAAGGTTTCCAATCGATTCTTGGACATCCTAGGAAGCTAACAACATTATTTGCAAGCCTCAAAGCATCCAGAAATCGTCCCCAAAAGCATCACAGTTTTCCCTAAAACTCAAACTCGATTTTAATTTTTCACGCATCATAAACATGTTCTAACCATATATTCTTGTTCATAATCATGTTTGCAAGCTTTTTGTATCATTTAATTGTACTAACAGTGTAGGAATCCATATTCACCATTGTTAGGGTTTTAGAGCACAATTTGGGGATTTCTGATACCGGAAAAATTGGACCATGAATGAGGTACCATGATACTCGTGAGACCAAGACGAGTTGATTGGTACCATCACATTTAATTTATCATGCTTGTACGAGATTTTTGAATTTTTGCAGGGCTGTAGTTACAGCAAACGTCCATAGGTATAAGTCCTTAACCAAAGACGACAGTTGCAGTGAAGAAGGTGATGCGTGGCAGCCCATGACCGGTTGTTTTGAATTTCGTGCATTTTTCTGGGCTTAGTGCGTTTTTTTTGTATTATATTATTTTTCGTTTATATGAATTAACGAAGGAACCAACAACACAGATGGTTGGAAAGCACGCCTTTGATGCATACGTCCTGGGTTCGATCCCAGGCGTGTGCATTTTATTATTTTCCTATTAATTTCAGGCTAATCCAATGCATTTCTCCCTCACACGCCTATCATGTACCATCAACGTCCATCTACTGGATGCCCAACTTGCCAGATCTAACGCCTCTCCTGTGAATGCCCATGGTACACGTGCAAGTCAATGCTACACCAGATCCAAAGGTTGATTGGGTTTGGAAGCTTAATGGGCTAGGAAATTCAGATTCCCACCCCCCAGAATTGCTAACAACACATGCCTATTTGGTTACTTTTACTATTTTCTTTAATTATTTTCTTTTTTAATTAATACAAAAATTATTTTTACTAAATTAACCAATCAAAAATCACAAAAAAAGATTTATTTTCTTAATAAATACTTTTTTAATTAATTAACTTAATTAATTTAGGGCAACTTTAGTTTCTTTCATAATTAAAAAAACAATTAGAATTAGGGTTTGAGATTGTACATAATTTAATTAATTTTTCTCAAAAAAACACACAAAAATTATTTTTCTCATAAAATACTTTTTTAATTTAATTAGTGAATTAGGTTAATTAACTTCTTTCATAATTAAAAACAATTAGAAATTAGGTTTAATTAATTTATAATTTAATTGTTTTCTCAAATAAAAATCCAAAAAAATCTTTTTCTCTCAATTAGGGTTTTAAACTATTTCAATCGTCCTCGCATTTAATTTTCCGCGCGCTTGTTAATTATTTTTGCCATTATTTTGTAATTGCTCAGGGTTTGTAATAGTTAAATTAGGGTTTTATTTCTTGCTTTAAATCCCCGATTTTTGGTTATGTAATTAATCCCCCTCCCTGAAGCCTTGTAATAGTTAGGTTTATTTTTTGCACTTTAATTTCCGCAATCTTTAACGTTCTAGATGTATGGCTAATAGGATTGTATGACAAGAATGTTTGGAAAACTAAAATGGTAGATCACCTAATGAGCAAAGATTAAATAACTAAAACAAATCATATGCACATATTCACTCCTAGGGTCTACCTCACTTCGGTTGCCTTCGGTAAACAATCATTAAGCATAGGATATTTTAGTGGCCACCCTCCAGTCTAAAAGATCAAAATGTTGCCTCGGAAATGTTGCCTCAGAAAGATCTTAAGACTCTAGGGTTATTGCTAAAGTTTTCTAACTATTGCTTTGGTGATTGTATTTGTCCCTTTAGAATGTCCCTTACAACTCCAACGACGGTGCTACCTAATCCTTAATAGTAGGATAGCGCTGCCTAAAGGAAATAGAACGAACAATCTTTTTTCGAGTAGGTAGAATCTTAAGTACTTGCTCGATAAAAACTTTTCACAACAAACACTTTTCAAAACAAATTTTCAAAACAAACTTTGTCACATCCTTGAGGACTGATACAAGGGTTATCGCGAAGTAAAATCATTTTCAAGACAAGCACATACAAGAAATTTGAAAAATGAGCAAGTACCTATGAGCCCGTAGATAACTACGGATAGAAAGGGTGCTAACACCTTCCCTTTCTATAATCTACCCCCCGTACTCAGAATATCTCGAAAAAAGGGTTTTTCTATTCTTTTTCATTTTCCATGATTGGATGAAATAAAATTTGACGGCGACTCTTACTTACCGGGACATTTTGCAAACAAAAAAAAAACGCAAAAACGCAAATCAATATTAAACAGTCGGTTCTGCCACCGTATCACAAAACTGGAGACTCTGTTGGGGATAATTATAAAGTGGGGTTTACCTTAGGATCTAAGTCATTAAAATTGCTTCTTTTGATTGTCTTGATTGCTTTACTTTTGAGGGTTTGTTTGGGGTTACTATAGATCCTACACCCGGATCTGGGGGCACTATTTAGGTAAACATCAATAGATCGTGGAGACTGTACGTCATAGACCGATATGGTTTAATCAATGGTTGTGTTAGTGTGGAACTTTGGTTGGTACCGGTATCCTTTGTGGGGAAACGAGGAGAATACGGGGCCACCGCGTGGTCTCGTGAAGCACTAACAGACCTTAGAACCTTAGTTGAACAACTTGGCCATTAGAAAGTAGTGAGATAGCCGACCTCGGTGTAGAACTAAGAACGGGTTGATACTCGATGCTACACTTATTGAGACCAGACTTTCGGGATATTTTGGCTGCAAGAAAAGATTGAGAGCTGAAACAATGCCCGATAAAGGATGGTCAGTGGTATTGAGAATCTCTAGAACCCGGTTACTTTTTAGGACATGTTTGAACCAACTAAACTTCAAGAGGGTACTACCTTTGCCTCATGCAAGCCTTAAACCTAAGGACTTTGTGTGATTTGACTGTGCTTTCTATACCTGTGTTTGCTATACCTGTTGTTTTATCATGACATCATGCATCATAATATGGCATCCATTCTTATTGCACTAACCATTTCAAAGACTAAGGGAATTTATATTTGTTCTATTTTGCAGATCATGGCTTCCGTTCGTAGAAACACTATCCGAATCAGCTTTGTAAAGATACCTTCCCAAATCAAAAAGTTAGCATCAAGGGTTTCTGAAACTTCTACGTTCACTAAGAGACATGGTCAACTTCTCAACCTGGTTACTTCAAACTTTGATGAAAAGATAATGAGTGTACTCTTTCAACTATGAGGAGGATATTCAAGAGTATCGAAGGAGGTTTATACGAGCTTGGGGCATGGTAAACAGATCGAGCGTCAGGGATTTCGGGCCTAAGACTTCCTTTCCAATGGAACCTTATCTACAATGGGTACGAGCTCGTGCTCAACAGCTTAGGATGCCCTATGAGGCTGTTTTGCCAGTGACTGTGGAGCCCACTACTGAAGAAGGAATTCCTTACACGGTTCTCTATCCTTACATGCCCACTGATCTTGGGGAATTACAGAGGTCTTGGATTCAGTTGATGAAAGAGAGGGATACTTACAGGGATCAATTCCATGCTCAGGAGAGGAAGGTTTTAGAGCTCACAAAGCAACTGCATGAAGAAAAATGGCTCAATGACTATCTTGGCACAAAGAGGAAGCATCCATGGTATTTTTGATGTCTTTTATAGTTTTAGAGTTGTTTATTTTTAATTGTAACGCCTAAAGGGAATTTGAAGTTCAGATTCAGCTAATAAAGTTTTTGTTTATTTTGGTTGGTAAATTTAAATTGCCCGAAGTCTTTGAAATCATTGCATACGCATCCCATTATCATACACATCATTACAGGCACCATTACAGGTTTCTCATCTTCTTTGTTGTTTATTTCAGCATAAATGTCCTTTGAACAAAGCATTAAGGACCTTCAGGCACAAAACGCCCAGTTCCAACAAATGTTTATCAGTCTGGAAAAGGGGTAGGAGGATCTGAAAGCCCTCATTCTGAAAGAGAAAAAGAAAAAGAAGAAGTCTGTTGGCATTCTGAACATGGGCCAAAGGTTTAGAGAGCGGTTGAAGCGACACGTCGACCTAACCTATTCATCTAAGAAAGGGGAGAATCAAGAAGAAGAGAAAGACCCCAATCCTGTAGTGTCTGACAATGATACCGATTACAATGATGAAAAATATCCTCCTGCTGAGGATAGATACAAACAACTAGAAGACCGTCTGAGTGCCATTGAATTTTAGAGGATACCTGGATTGGATTTTGAAGAATTGGGTTTGGTGTCAAGAGTGGTCATCCCGCAGAAGTTCAAAGCTCCAGTTTTTGCTAAGTATGATGGGGTGTCATGCCCAAAACTCCATCTCCGTTCTTATGTCAGGAAGATCCAACCCCATACCGCTGATAGAAATTTGTGGGTGCATTTCTTTCAAGATAGTCTATCAGGGACTCAGCTTGAATGGTTCTACCAGCTGGAGGGAGCCAATGTTCAAAATTGGGAATATCTGGCTGCTGCTTTCTACAAACAGTATCAGTACAATGCCGACCTCACTCCTACTCGTACTCAACTCTAGAGTATGTCCATGGGTGCGAGTGAAGTCTTTAAAGATTATGCACAAAAATGGAGAGACTTGGCTGGGAGAGTTCAACCCCCGTTGTTTGATAGGGAGCTGGTTGATATGTTTCTGGGGACGTTATCTGGCCCATTTTTTGATCATCTGATCGGAAGCTCATCAGCTGGTTTCACTGAGCTGATTTTAACTGGAGAAAGAGTAGAAGCCGGGATTCAAAGCAGAAAAATACAAAAGGATGCCTCGTCAAGTTCAGTAAGGAAGGCTTTTGCTGGTAAGAAGGAAGCCAGTGCTGTCTATAGCCCGAGGGGCCAGAACAGGGCTGAACAACGTCAGACAATAAGTGCCGTGATGATACCTAGACCTGCAGTTGCTCCACAACACAACGATCAACAAATGGTGGAAAGACCACAACGACAATTTACCCGCATCAACATGACATTGGCTGAAGTTCTACCTCGTCTGCTGAGATCCAACTTGGCAACCTTGAGAGAGGCTCCCAAGAATCCAAATACCACATCTCCCCGATATAATCCAAACGCCCGGTGTGCTTATCATTCTGAGAGTCCTGGCCACGATAAAAATGACTGTTGGGCTCTGAGAAACAAAATACAAGACTTGATTGAAGCCAAGGAGATAGATTTTGATGCTCCGGAGAAGCCAAATGTCATGACTGCTCCCATGCCTAAGCACGGCCGTGGAGTCAATGCTATTGATATGGATTTGTTTGTTACCTTTATCGATGAAGTGTCTACTCCTCTCATGACTGTCAAGAAGAATTTGCTGTTGGCCGGTTTATTTCCGGGTTATGGTGAAAATTGTCGCATGTGTTTGCTTCTACCTTCTAGTTACCGTTTTCTGAAGATAGGTGTTCAACGCCTGATAGATAGCAAAGAGATTCTGTTCGAGAAGACTATGATTCCTATTGTTCCAATTAAATACGTTGCCATTATAACCATTTCCGCCAATCCTTCCAAGGTTTCCTCGAGAAGACCTGTTAGGATTACATCTGCTCCAAGAATTGCTCCATTGATAATTACTGTTCCTGGTCCTGTCCCGTATGTCTCGGACAAAGCTGTCTCATGGCATTATGGTGTCGATGTGTACTATCATGGTATCAAACACGATCTGAAAGATGAAGAAGCTGATCCTGATGTTGGTAACATCGTCAGAACCAGTAAAATCACCCGAAGTGGAAGGGTCTTCGCTCCCGAGATTTCCCCTAAGACTGTTAACAAGACTATTGTCATTCCATCTGCTATTCCCGCTAGTACCTCAACTACTGTTCCTGTTCTTACTCCAGTTATTACCACTGTCGGCGAATCGTCTGATACTCGCGACAAAGAGGTTATAGGTGGGCCTACCCAGACGGAGGCGCCTAAGAAAATTGTTGTGGAAGCCTCTAAGCAAGAAATGGAGGAAATACTGAAAATCATTAGGAAGAGAGACTACAATGTGGTCGAGCAGCTGGGGCATACCCCATCCAAGATATCCATGTTGTCTCTGCTGTTGTGTTCTGAAGCCCATGCAAAGGCTTTGATTGCATTTCTCAAGACTGCGCATGTGCCACAGGAAACCTCAACTGATCAATTCCAAGAGTGTGTGGCCAGCCTGACTGCTGATAATGGGCTGGGTTTCTCGGATGTAGATTTGACACCAAAGGGAAGGAAACATAATGATGCTCTGCATGTCTCGATTGAATGCAGGGGCACCACTATGGCTCATGTGCTGGTAGATACTGGGTCTTTACTGAATGTTCTGTCGAAGAAGGCGTTGGACCGTTTATATTGAGAGGGTCTAACTCTAAAGCCTAGTAACATTGTGGTAAGGGAGTTTGACGGATCAAAGAGAACGGTGCACTGGGAGGTGGACATCCCTGTCAAAGTAGGTTCTCAGACTTTTGGGTCCACTTTCTATGTAATGGATATCAGGCCGTCATATTCTTGTTTGCTGGGTCGTCCTTGGATCCACGAGGCTGGGGCAGTTACCTTCACACACCACTAAATGCTGAAGTATCAGGTGAAAGGAAAGATCGTCACAATGCAGGGTGAAGAAGAATATATGGTGAGTCACCTCAACTCCTTCCGCTACGTAGAGATGGACAGGGAATTCATCGAAACTCCTTGTCAGAATTTTGAAGATGTCCCTCTGATCTTGGCATCGACTGAAACTACTAGCAATAAACCTCCTTTGAAGGTGGCTTCTCTCAAAGACGCCAGGGCCGTGGTTGAAGAAGGTGGGTGTGCCAATTGGGGTCAGCTCCCTGATTTCACTCATAAAACTGATAAATTTGGTTTGGGCTTTACTACAGGGGCTGAAAGGGCTGCTAGACACGCTCGGGCTGGAGGACCTCCCCTACGCATCAAAAATCGGGGAATTAATGCCATTGAAGACAATGAAGAGGAATCAGACATTGACAGTTGGATCTACCCAACTACCAACGGTGGACCGAATAAATGGACGACTAGGGACTTCATACCTGTTTATTTTATTCCGCAGTAATTGACTTATTTGTTTTAAGATTTGTAATAAACAATTTGAAACTTCACGGCCCGGTGCCTTTCCCGAGGCACTTTGGCTTTGTTTGTGAGGGCTATTATCTGTCATTCCATAATCATTAATAAAGCATTAGAAGTTTCTTGCATACAAATTTTGCGCTCTCTATTTTTCTTTCCTGCTTTCACTTTATCAAAACAACTATTCTCTTACACACACTCACGTATCATAATGCAGATCCATATCCACTCTGGATCCCATTGATAGCAACTCTGCTATTGCCAGTTATGACTTCAAAAATCCGATCAACCAAGCCGAGGACGAAGGTGAGGATGATTGTGAGGTTCCTGGAGAACTTGCTAGACTACTACAGCAGGAAGAAAGGGCCATACAACCCCATGAAGATCCGGTTGAGACAGTGAATTTGGGTACAGAGGAAGACAGAAAGGAGGTTAAAATAGGTGCAAATCTGGAGCTTAGCGTCAAATAGAGGTTGATACAGATGTTGCACGACTATGTTGAGATCTTCGCCTGGTCCTATGAAGACATGCCTGGTTTGGACACTGATATTGTGGTACATCGCCTGCCAACTAAAGAAGGCTGTCCTCCGGTTAAACAGAAGGTTCGTCGTATGCGCCCCAAAATGTCCGAGAAAATCAAGGCAGAGGTCATGAAACAGTTCGATGCAGGATTCTTAGCTGTCACTTCGTATCCACAGTGGGTTGCTAACGTTGTTCCGGTACCTAAGAAGGACGGTAAGGTACGGATGTGTGTTGACTACATAGATCTGAACAGGGCAAGCCCCAAGGATGACTTCCCACTTCCTCACATTGATGTTTTGGTCGACAACACCGTGAAACACAAAATCTTCTCCTTCATGGACGGTTTCTCTGGCTACAACCAGATCAAGATGGCTCCTGGAGACATGGAAAATACAACATTCGTTACACAGTGGGGCACCTTCTGCTACAAGGTGATGCCTTTTAGGTTGAAGAATGCTGGGGAAACTTATCAGCGCGATATGGTCGCTTTGTTCCACGACATGATTCACCATGAGATCGAAGTTTATGTTGATGATATGATAGCCAGGTCTCAAACTGAGGAAGAGTACCTTGATCATCTCCAGAATTTGTTTGACAGGTTGAAGACATACAAACTAAGATTGAATCCGAACAAGTGTACCTTTGGGGTAAGGTTTGGTAAGATTCTGGGTTTCATTGTCAATGACAAGGGTATTCAAGTAGACCCTGCGAAGGTAAAGGTCATACAAGAGATGCCGGTTCCCCACACAGAGAAAGAGGTTAGAGGTTTCTTGGGACGTCTAAATTATATCGCCAGGTTCATTTCACATCTGACTGCTACTTGTGAGCCAATCTTTAAGCTTCTGAAGAAAGATCAAGTGGTAAAGTGGAATGATGAATGCCATACCGCTTTCGAAAGAATCAAAGAATACCTTCAAGAACCGTCATTTCTGATGCCTCCAGTTGAAGGAAGACCTTTGATATTATACTTGACAGTGCTAGAAAATTAAATGGGGTGCGTGCTGGGGCAGCATGACGAGTCTGGCCGAAAAGAGCACGCCATTTATTACCTTAGCAAAAAGTTTACCGACTGTAAGACCCGATACTCATTGCTCGAGAAAACTTGCTGTGCTTTGGCATGGGCTGCTCGCCAGCTGAGACAGTATATGCTGACTCACACTACCTTGTTGATATCAAAGATGGATCCGATCAAGTATATTTTCGAGAAGCCCGCTCTCTCCGGAAGGATAACAAGGTGGCAAATGATCTTAACTGAGTACATCATACAATATACAACCCAAAAAGCTATAAAGGGGGGGGGGGGTGTATTGGCTGATCATTTGGCTCATCAGGCCGTGGATGGCTACCAGTCCATGAATTTTGAGTTCCCAGATGAGAATATTATGTTGGTAACTGACTACGAAGAACCTGGACCAGATGAAGGACCTGAGGAAGGATCCTGATGGTCTATGTATTTTGATGGAGCCTCAAACGCACTGGGTAACAACATTGGCGCTATAATCATATCTCTCAATGGCTATCATACTCCGTTCACTGCCCGATTATGTTTCAATTGCACCAACAACATGGCGGAGTATGAAGCATGTATCATGGGTCTTTGAGCTGCTATTGACCTGAGAACTAAGTTCTTGAGTGTATTCGGGGATTCCGCTCTGGTGATAAGTCAGATCAAAGGCGAATGGGATACGAAGCACCCAGATCTCATTGCTTACAAAGAGTATGTGTTGACGTTGCTCCCACACTTTGAGGAGGTAACCTTTGAACATTTCCCACGAGAAGAGAACCAGTTGGCGGATGCGCTAGCTACCATGTCTTCTATGTTCAAGGTTAGGTGGGACAATGAAGCTCCACAAATTACCATTGAGAGGTTGGATGAACCAGCACACTACTGTGAGATCGACACCGAAGAAGTGGCAGACAAACCCTGGTTTTACGAAGTCAAAAGGTACCTCGAGGCTCAGGAGTATCCCGAAGGGGAATCTGTCAATGATAAGAAGTTTCTGAGAAGGTTCGCTGCAAAGTTCTTCCTTAGTAATGGGATACTCTATAAACGCAACCATGACTCCACACTACTACGGTGTGTAGACAAGAGCGAAGCAGAGAGGATCATGACAGATCTACATGAAGGCACTTTCGGAACCCATTCAAGTGGACATACCATGGCTAAGAAGATCCTACGGGCAGGATATTACTGGTCCACTATGGAAGCCAATTGTTATCAGCACTCTCGAACCTGTCATAAATGCCAAATCTATGCTGATAAGGTGCATGTGCCTCCAGTTCCTTTGAACATCCTGACAGCTCTTTGGCCCTTTGCAATGTGGGGCATCGACATAATTGGAGAAATCAGGCCCACCGCTTCCAATGGACATTGTTTCATATTAGTAGCCATTGATTACTTTACGAAGTGGGTTGAGGCAGCTTCCTTTGTTAAAGTAACCAAGAACATTGTGGCGCAGTTTATCCAACACAATCTAGTTTATGGAAATGGTGTACCAGAGAGGATTATTACTGACAATGGTACGAATCTCAACAACACAATGATCATCGAGCTCTGTAAACAGTTCAAGATACAACACCATAATTCTTCCCCTTACCGACCGAAGATGAATGGCGCTGTTGAAGTAGCTAACAAGAATATCAAGAAGATTGTACAGAAGATGACGATGACATACAAAGACTGGCATGAGATGTTACGATTCGCTCTTCATGGGTACCGTACCTCAGCACGAACGTCGACAGGGGCAACACCCCACTCTCTGGTATATGGCATGGAGGCAGTCTTACCCATAGAAGTCAAAATACCTTCTCTCAGAATTATGAAGGATGCGAGTTTGAACAAAGACGACTGGATCCAAACCCGACTTGATCAGTTAAACTTAATCGATGAAAAGAGACTTACTGCCATCTGCCATGGTCAGACATATCAAAAGTGAATGATCAAGGCTTTTAACAAGAAAGTCAGGCGTCAAGAATATCAAGTCGGGGATCTGGTGATCAAACGCATCGTACTGCCGCAAGGTGATCCCAGGGGTGAATGGACCCCCGTGTACGAAGGGCCATTTGTGGTTAAGAACATTTTCTCGGGAGGAGCTATGATTCTAACCAACATGGATGGTGACGACCTTCCTCACCCTGTCAATGCAGACATAGTGAAAAGATACTATGCATAATCAATGACCCGCTAGGTTGACTGGCCTAGGTAAAAATAAGGGCTTCCCGGAGAGCCAAAAGGGTTCGGGTAAAAGTAAGGGATGAAAATGAAAAATTTTGTACACCCGGCAAGTCGAAAACCCGAAAGGGAGGCTTGGGCAAAAAAGGGTATCCCGGTGGACTGAAAACACGAAAGGGCAGTCCAGGAAAAAGTTAGGGATTGAAGCATAACACTATGTCTCATTGGATCATCTTACAACCAGACTTCGGTATCGATTATCAAGCTTGGACGACGCCAATCAATTGGATCAACCTTCGGCTAAGTAGCAAAGTGATGAGATGCTTGAAGATATAAAGGCAGTAGAAGAGTTGGAACCCAATGGGGTTGTTTCACATAGCTGTTTTTCTTTCTTTTACACAAATTGTATAATTTTTATCTTTCGGCGGCATTCTCTTACTGGAACATCGGCCTCTTTGTATAAAACGCCTATTACAGGCCGACTTCAAAATCAATACAAGTCATTTTTTACAAAACTTCAATTTGTTTCTTTTTCTTTTTCTGTTTTATTTTGCAAGAACGTCCAATGGTTTATTTTTGATATATGCATTTGAAAATGATGGCTGCTCATAAATATTTACATAAGAAACAAAGACAATTGCTCGTAATTTTAGAAACAGGGAAAATAAGAAGTGCCAAACCTGACGGTTCCTCTGTCCAGCAGGTATCAGGATGGAGTCAACTTGGGAACATTATTATTGGTATACAAACTCGCCACAGAGTAAAAGTATCCAAAAGAATTAATAACAGCTTTCCCGAAATAGGACATAACTATCCCCAGCCGAGGTTCGTAATCGCATGCGAGTCAATAAATTTCATCCCCCAAGTGGAGTCTATTTCTACAGATATAGAAGCTCAATCTCCAACAGAGCTCTTCAGCTCCAATAGCGGAATTTCATCCCCAACTAAGTTTATTCCTCCAGATCAACAGGTCGACCAACAGAGTATCTCTTCCCCAAAGTCTGGCCCCGCAGAGTTATTCTCCAGCATCTCTCCCCGACAGAATATTGGCAAATCTCCAGCAACCGTCAAGGATTTATTTTCCCAGACACGAGCATACCCCGACAACATTTCATGAACATACACCATGATAGACACATACATATCATATATAGCATAATCTCATTTATTTTGAGAACATCATCTCGCCCTGCATTTCATGCATCACATATAACTAACCCTGATATTTTTCAGGAAAAGACGATTAGCTTCAATGAATCCAACAGTTATACATATCACATCTATAGACAACTAATGGGAACTCAGTTCCCGAAATCAAACGGGTTAACTAATCTACATTATCAGATCAAAGTAACCTTACCCCAGTTCTTCCTGAAGTTTTACACAAACTTATCTCAAAGTAACCTTACCCCGATTCATTCTGAAGTTTTACACGAACTTATCACAAAGTAACCTTACCCAGGTTCCTCCTGAAGTTTTACACGAACTTATCACAAAGTAACCTTACCCAGGTTCCTTCTGAAGTTTTACACGAACTTATCACAAAGTAACCTTACCCTGGTTCCTCCTGAAGTTTTACACGAACTTATCACAAAGTAACCTTACCCCAGTTCCTCCTGAAGTTTTACACAAACTTATCTCAAAGTATCCTTACCCCGATTCATTCTGAAGTTTTACACAAACTTATCACAAAGTAACCTTACCCAGGTTCCTCTTGAAGTTTTACATGAACTTATATCGAAGTAACCCTACTACCCAGGTTCCTTCTCACAACCCTACTATCTAGGATTTTCATATCGAAGTAATCCTACTACCCAGGTTCCTTCTCACAACCCTACTACACAGGTTCCTTCTCACAACCCTACTATCCAGGCTTTTCGTATCGAAGTAACCCTACTATCCAAGCTTTTCATATCGAAGTAATCCTACTATCCAGGTTCCTTCTCACAGCCCTACTATCCAGGCTTTCATATCGAAGTAACCTTACTATCCAGGCTCCTTTTCTCTTATTTCCAGACAGCAGTCCACAACACTGTAAGACCTGGACCTAACCAAACCCGATTGGTTTTGCATTTCCCCAGTAAGTCGCGGTGCAACTTGTACACTGACCAAATATGTAGTTCACCTCCGGAGTTAATTCCCCAGTAGAGTAACGGAGAACTGAAGCTCCTAAAATTCTATATCTCCCGAGACAGATACCAACATTCCTCAGCAGATTCCTCCTCAACAACAGCAACAGGGACTCTCGTCAAAGGAATATCTCAGGAAATCCACAATATCTAGATGGCATCTTTAAGCCCATCTCAGAAAATTCTTCGTCACATCCAGGATGGCATCTTTAAGCTCGTCTCTGACAAATCTTCTATCATCAACCTCCAAATGGCATCTGTAAGCCCATTCCCGATGTCATAAGTTGAGTGCCACTTCATGCGAGTGCAAATTTCTGGACACTCTAGTGTTCAATCATCTTCCACATTCAGATCACGAAAGGCAGACGAGCCAATCTACATCCTCAGGTTTAAGAAGATTGAACAGGGGCAGATGTTGTACCCCAAAATTTTCCCTCTCATTTTACTCAATACATGCCCATTGAGATCCTCAATTTGCTCAAGGTTGCCCAAGAGTGGATCGGACAAACTCTCTCCTAAGGCAGTGTACCTCAAATTAGGGTTTCAATTTTCATCAAGATGGGTGAGCCACAAAGGCCTCAAATGCTTCCCAAGATCCTAATATGCTCCCAAGATCATCCATGTCAAGTTTCATGCCTTGCATAAGAAGTTTGCTCAGTCAACTGCTCAGAGGTTTGAGAATCGACTGTATTAGGTCAAAAGTCAATTGTGGCCCACCTACAGTCAAACTTCAAGATTTTTTGGTCAACATCAACATTTTGAAGTGAATTTCATCATTTGATCAAGAGTTGATCATGATTCCTCAAGGAATGCTCCAAATTCATCAAAACCCAAAAGTTGCTAAATTAGGGTTTCTCAATAAAAGTCAACCCAACTTTGACCAAGCATAACTTCATCATAATTTATCATAAATTTTCCATCCAAATCTAATTTTGAAGAGGATACAATTCCCTACAATTCATCTTCATCTCAAAAGTTCAAAATATGCACTCACAAAAAGATATGAATTTTGACATTATGGGTCATTTTGAAAAGTCAACAAAAACACCTTTTGGGTCAAAGCTTCATACATGAACATGGAAGACCCAATTGAAATGAAACTAAAAGGGTTGGTTAGGGGACATCCTAAGATTTCTAAAAAGTCAAAGAACACCCTCCTAGGGTCAAAATTGAGAGAGTTGTGCATTGTCAAAGTTGACAATTTTTGGAAAATTGTCAAAAGTCAATATTGATCAAATTTGCATTTTTTCCAAAGGGGCCCATGTTTTCTTGCTTGAAACATGTTTCTAATAGGACCCACGACCCCTGAGCTTTTCCACCTATTATTTTATTACTTTTATCATTTATTTTGATTTTTATTCATTTAAATCAAAATAAATCAAATTAAATGGTAAAATAATGAAAACAAATCAAATCTTGGGATTTTTGTGCATATTTTGAGTCCATATACAGCTAACATGCCAGCCAATTCGTGCAAAGTGGATTTGGATTGAAAAAGATTAGATTGAAGCTTGTTTTAGAAAGATATCATACATGAAGCAAATCAAATCCAATTTTCATGATTCTCAAAGATATGATACAATTTTGTTGACCTAATTCAGTCTACTATAAGTGCATAATAATTCCAGATCAAAAACACAAGGATTGGAGGCGTGAAACAGCAAGAAAGAAATCAAATTTTTGCAAGAAAAGTGTGAGACCTATCTTTGTTTAGATGCCAATTCAAGCCAGTCCAAGGTTTCCAATCGATTCTTGGACATCCTAGGAAGCTAACAACATCATTTGCAAGCCTCAAAGCATCCAGAAATCATCCCCAAAAGCATCACGGTTTGCCCTAAAACTCAAACTCGATTTTAATGTTTCACGCATCATAAACATGTTCTTACCATATATTATTGTTCATAATCATGTTTGCAAGCTTTCTGTATCATTTAATTGTACTAACAGTGCAGGAATCCATATTCACCATTGTTAGGGTTTTAGAGCACGATTTGGGGATTTCCGATACCAGAAAAATTGGACCATGGATGAGGTACCATGATACTCGTGAGACCAAGACGAGTTGATTGGTACCATCACATTTAATTTATCATGCTTGTACGAGATTTTTGAATTTTTGCAAGGCTGTAGTTATAGCAAACGTCCGTAGATATAAGTCCTTAACCAAAGACGACGGTTGCAGTGAAGAAGGTGATGTGTGGCAGCCCATGACCGGTTGGTTTGAATTTCACGCATTTTTCTGGGCTTAGTGCATTTTTTTGTATTATATTATTTTTCGTTTATATGAATTAACAAAGGAACCAACAACGCAGATGGTTGGAAAGCACGCCTTTGATGCATACGTCCTGGGTTCGATCCCAGGCGTGTGCATTTTATTATTTTCCTATTAATTTCAGGCCAATCCAATGCATTGCTCCCTCACACGCCTATCATGTACCATCAACGTCCATCCACTGGATGCCCAACTGGCCAGATCTAACGCCTCTCCTGTGAATGCCCATGGTACACGTGCAAGTCAATGCTACACCAAATCCAAAGGTTGACTGGACTTGGAAGCTTAATGGGTTGGGAAATTCAGATTCCCACCCCCCAGAATTGCTAACAGTACAGGCCCATTTGGTTATTTTTACTATTTTCTTTAATTTCTTTTCTTTAATTATTTTCTTTTTTAATTAATACAAAAATTATTTTTATTCAATTAACCAATCTAAAATCACAAAAAAGATTTATTTTCTTAATAATTTTTTTTAATTAATTAGCTTAATTAATTTAGGGCACATTTAGTTTCTTTCATAATTAAAAAAACAATTAGAATTAGGGTTTGAGATTGTATATAATTTAATTAATTTTTCTCAAAAAAAAACACAAAAATTATTTTTCTCATAAAATACTTTTTAAATTTAATTAGTGAATTAGGTTAATTAACTTCTTTCATAATTAAAAACAATTAGAAATTAGGTTTAATTAATTTTTAATTTAATTGTTTTCTCAAATAAAAATCCAAAAAAATCTTTTTCTCTCAAATTAGGGTTTTAAACTATTTCAATCGTCCTCGCATTTAATTTGCCTTGCGCTTGTTAATTATTTTTGCCATTATTTTGTAACTGCTCATGGTTTGTAATAGTTAAATTAGGGTTTTATTTCTTGCTTTAAATCCCCGATTTTTGGTTATGTTATTAATCCCCCTCCCCGAAGCCCTGTAATAGTTAGGTTTATTTTTCGCACTTTAATTTCCGCAATCTTTAACTGTCTAGATGTATGGCTAATAGGATTGTATGGAAATAATGTCTGAAAACTAAAAGGTAGATCACCTAATGTGCAAAGATTAAATAACTGAAACAAAACATATGCACATATTTACTCATAGGGTCTACCTCACATCGGTTGCCTTCGGTAAATAATCATTAAGCATAAGAGATTTTAGTGGTCGCCCTCCAGTCTAAAAGATCAAAATGTTGCCTCGGAAATGTTGCCTCGGAAAGATCTTAAGACTCTAGGGTTATTACTAAAGTTTTCTAACTATTTCTTTGGTGATTGTATTTGTCCCTTTCGAATGTCCCTTACAAATCCAACGATGGTGCTACCTACTCCTTAATAGTAGGATAGCGCTGTCTAAAGAAAATAGAACGAACAATCTTTTTTCGAGTAGGTAGAATCTTAAGTACTTGCTCAATAAAAACTTTTCACAACAAACACTTTTCAAAACAAATTTTCAAAACAAACTTCGTCACATCCTTGAGGACTGATACAAGGGTTATCGGGAAGTAAAAGCATTTTCAAGACAAGCACACACAAGCAATTTGAAAAATGAGCAAGTACCTAAGAGCCCGTTAACTACGGATAGAAAGGGTGCTAACACCTCCCCTTTTCTATAATCTACCCCCCGTACTCAGAATATCTCGAAAAAAGGTTTTTTCTGTTCTTTTTCCTTTTCCATGATTGGATGAAATAAAAGTCGGTGACGACTCTTGCTTACCGCGACATTTTGTGAACAAAAAAAAAACGCAAAATCACAAACCAGTATTAAATAGTCGGTTCTGCCACCGTATCACACATATGCTTGTCTTGAATTGATCCATTCGTTTTCATTACATTTAAACTATGCTTTTTTTTACTCTCCTTATGACATTCAACTCTTGCTAAAAGTTGCAAGCCTTTAGAGGGAGGATGAAGAAAACAATGTCATAATCTCAAACAATATGCTTTTGGACAGACCTTGCTGATGATATACAAGTGTTCTTTTAAATCCTAAACACTATGGTTATAAGGAAGATAATCCCTAGTCAACCCCTTCGAGCCAAAGAAGTAGGAATTTTCTTTTTCACACAAAATGAAACCTTCAATCAAAACCTGGGGCAGGGTAGTCTCTCAGTTAATTCAAATGCGCGTTCAGTCGCAAACTTTCACTTTGTATACAATGAGTGATATCAAAAACATTCCTCTGGAATCAAGATAAAAGCCCACTAAGTCAAAACCTACAAAGGAGACTTAAGGAAAACTGGGGCATCTCGCTGACTGTAATCTCAAAACAAGAACGGTCAGGCAAAATCAGGGATGATAAATCAAAAAGAGGTCACTACAAATCCTCAACAACATGGAAAATATGGAAAAAATGACTTCCTTCCAACAAATAAACTTCCAAATTTTTGAACCATCACCAAAACGTCATTCCAGACTCAATTGGAGTTTAAAAGCATAATTAACTGAGTTTAGGACTGAAGAACATCACAAAGAACGGGCGGGTACAAATATACTTTGAGCCTTATCCTTTGTTTCTTAAACCATGAACTAGACCACGATACAACCTTTCAAAGTCCAAATTGAAGCACAGGTTAGTTCGAAAGAATACTGTTACAAAAGGTATCCTGACTCCTGTAAGGCTTTACTCTAAATCTTAAGTTGAATTTTTCTTACAAAACTTCTTTACTTGCTAAAACGCATTTTCAAAAATTCAAGACAAGCATAAACTTTGCATTATTTGAATATCGTTGTTTGCATTTGGCTATTTGTTTGACAGTAGAGAAATTCACACGACGAATATTCAGCGAATGAAATCTCTCTCAGTGAACAAAACCACTTCAAGTGGGATGACACTTCCAATGACAAATCTCCTATCAACAAGGGGAATGACATGTCACTATCCAGCACACCTGGGGAAGTCCAATCAAGATTCCAAGAAATCTCTCAAGAAGTGCAGAATAACCAGGGGCAGGTCTCCATCTAAATCACTTGGGGAATTGAACACAAATCCCAACAAATGGTTACGTACAATCAATTAGTTCCTGGCAGTGCCACAAACACTTGCTACTAGGGGAAGTGACAAATCTCCCCAAAATCCTTCTCATAGGATGACTCCCAACCATAGTTTAATCTCTGAAAACTTTTTCCCCAACTGAGTCAACCTCAAGAATCCTCGAAGATTTCCCCCAGTGAAGTCGCCACCTCTCCAACAGACCACCAACAAGGTTTATTTCCCCAACAAACAACAGGATTCCCCAGCTTGAGTTTGCCTCTCCGACTACTACAAATCAGAGGACCACAACTCCTCTTCCCCAGTAGACTACTCTACAATCCCCAACAAGTTAATGTGAAGCCTGGACCCGATCAGACATCAGTTCAACTTCGACTACCCAGTAGAGCAACGGGCAACCGAGACTCCTGAACTCTTTTCCCCAAACAGGAATCAACACTCTCCACAGAGTTTTCAACATTCCCCAGCGGAGCTCTCCTCAAACAACAAAACATGAATCCTTGGTGGAAACATTCTAAGCAAAGTTTGAAGACACACCTACTCTTCAAAGGCAGTCCATAATTTAATGATTCCCCAACATTTGTCAAAGATTTATTTTCCCAGATAAAGATACACTTCAATAACATTTCACATTTCATGCATCATATTTACATACATAATAAACGCATATAGCATAATCTCATTTTGAGAACATCATTACATGATGCATCTCATCCATCATGACGCTGCATATAACTTTGCCTTTAACTTTGCAGGAAAAGGTCAACAAATAAAGGTCATCATATTTTTGGAGTAGCAATCGGCTCAGATTCCTTCATCGTCCTGCTGAGGTAGTAATCATCCAAGATTCCTTCATTATCCTGCTAAGGTAGTAATCGTCCAAGATTCCTTCATTATCCTGCCGAGGTAGTAATCGTCCAAGATTCCTTCATCATCCTACTGAGGTAGTAATCGTCCAAGATTCCTTCATCATCCTGCTGAGGTAGTAATCGTCTAAGATTCCTTCATCATCATGCTGAGGTAGTAATCATCCAAGATTCCTTCATCATCTTGCTGAGGTAGTAATCGTCCAAGATTCCTTCATCATCATGCTGAGGTGGTAATCGTCCAAGATTCCTTCATCATCCTACTGAGGTAGTAATCGTCCAAGATTCCTTTATCATCCTGCTGAGGTAGTAATCATCCAAGATTCCTTCATCATCCTACTGAGGTAGTAATCGTCCAAGATTCCTTCATCATCTTGCTGAGGTAGTAATCATCCAAGATTCCTTCATCATCCTGCTGAGGTAGTAATAGTCCAAGATTCCTTCTTCATCCTACCGAGATAGTAATCATCCAAGATTCCTTCATCATCCTGTTGAGGTAGTAATCATCCAAGATTCCTTCATCATCCTGCTGAGGTAGTAATCGTCCAAGATTCCTTCATCATCATGCTGAGGTAGTAATCATCCAAGATTCCTTCACCATCCTACTGAGGTAGTAATCGTCCAAGATTCCTTCATCATCCTGCTGAGGTAGTAATCATGCAAGATTCCTTCATCATCCTGCTGAGGTAGTAATCATCCAAGATTCCTTCATCATCCTACTGAGGTAGTAATTGTCCAAGATTCCTTCATCATCTTTTGGGAGTAGCAATCGTCTCAGATTCCTTCATCATCCTGCTGAGGTAGCAATCGTCCAAGATTCCTTCATCATCTTTTTGGTGTAGTAATCATCCAAGATTCCTTCATCATCCTACTTAGGTAGTAATCGTCCAAGATTCCTTAATCATCCTGCTGAGGTACTAATCATCCAAGATTCCTTCATCATCTGGCTGAGGTAGAAATCATCCAAGATTCCTTCATCATCTTTTTGAGGTAGTAACCGTCTAAGATTCCTTTATCACATATCATTATCAAAAACAAAATTTCGTCTGTGAGCAAATTGATTGTAGATCGATCCCCGAAACAGGGAAGGTTGCTTATCTACATGACAAACACTTCCTTCAAGACCTTTGCTGGTTTATCCTAAATTTCTCAATGGTTTATCCTGATTCTTTAAATGTTGCTACCTTACCATTGTTTTAGTAAGTAACCCCATCATTGGATGTGAAGGGACGGGCGTGGGATGTTTGTATAGTTATAGAAGGAAACCTATGGGACGTTTTAGCAATGTTGTTTAGGGACGAGATTATTTACCTAAGGCAACATTGAGGATCATCGAGGGACTACGATCTCTTATCGAGGGTTTTTGCTAAAATGCCCAAATTCGAGGGACATGACTATTTTCCGATAGGCAAAAAAATTTGATTACCCTAAGGGTGCTAGTGTGCAAGTGTGTTTGATTTTCATGCATTTAGTCTTGATTAGGGTTATCTATTTGTTGATTTTATGTCTTACCATACACACCCTAATTACTAGCATTAATGTTTGAAAGCAATAAATTGCAGAAATGTAAAGGTCATATGCTATTACATCATTTAGGGATGGGGGTACAAATTTACAAATGAGGGATTACAAGAATTTAAATCCTAATTAACTATTACAACCATATTGAAATGTACAATGCAAGAAAGAAAAATGACTTGTTTAGAAAGTGGTTTTTTGTCTTAATGAATTAAGAAAAAGAAATAAATAAATTAATAAAAAGAAAATATTTTTATGTCTTTTTTATATTAATAAAAGAGGTATTAATATTGAAAATGATAAAAAAGGGAAATAATGAGAGATAAGATTAGCATGCTGCTGAAATCAAAACAAAGGGGATAAGAAGTTCTGATGCCGGGCGCGCTGTGGTTCAGAAAGAAACATAAGAGGAAATCAAAAGTTCTAGATTGATACACGCCGAGATCCTGTAAGAAACGTTAAAGGGAAAACATAGAAGTTCTGGTTTCTACGTACTGAACTTATGAGTGTTAGAACAGTGAGAAAGTCTTAGAAGTTCTGTCAATTAAAATAGTGAGGAGAACTCAGAAGTTCAGTATATGCTAAGACAACGAGTGAACATCAGAAGTTCAGTGTGTGTTAACAGCGAGTGAAAATTAGAAGTTCTGTGTGTGTTAAAATGGTGAGGAGAACTCAGAAGTTTTGTGTTACATTTCAACTCTTTCCTCATATTAATTAGCACATCAACAATTTATTCAGTCCTTAACAGCAAATCAGAAGGATAAAAGCACAACAGTTTATAGAAGTTCTAATTCTAATTCTGAGCCTAGCTTTATTCAAGAAGTTTTGATCAATAGTTTTTCTACTTATGCAATGATATGGACAACATCAATACTATGGTATTTACATATTTAATGATGTTCTTAATGAAAAGATGCAAAGTCAAAAATACTTACCTTGAATTTGGAGCGTGTGCCTGGAACTTGAGTTGCTGCCTTCAGATGTTCCGGAGTCAGTGAGAGCAACGAAACAAAGGTTATGTTTTTTGATTTAAAGGGAAGAACAAAGGTTTTATTTAGGATTTGAGAAGGTTTTTTACTTTTTCCTTTTCTCTCTTAGATGATTCTCTCTCTCTCTCTCTCTCTCTCTCTCTCTCTCTCTCTCCAAAAGCCAGTCCCTTGAACGTGTGATGGAGCAACTTATCTATAGATGGGTTTGTTGTGGTTTTGGAGGGAAAACAAATGGGATTTTAAACCTTTTTGGAATACTATTCCATTGCTTTTTAAACACAGTTTTCGTATGATAATTTGGTGCAATTATGGGGTTTGAGAAAAATGCAAGCATGGATTGGATCAGCAACACCTTGGAGTGTTGTGGCATCTGGTGGCAGGACTGTGCTATAGCAGTGCATCAGGTTGCTCAAACGAGGTTTTGGGATTTGGTGATGTTCTGATCGTAGAAGACCAGAGTGAGATTTGAAGGGTGAGGCTCTGATCTAAGCATATGTTGAAGAGTCATGTTCTGATTGAAGAATCATGTTATGAACCGTGTTTGCAAATTCCGACTGCACTTGCGTGGAGGCTGGCTCAGAAGTTATGAAGTATCATATTCTCTTAACACTTATCAAAATTTCTAAATGTTTAGAAAATTTGATTTTTTCAAAGAAAATCCTGACTTCTGATTTTTGATGAACCAACTTCATGTCCTGATGAAATATAATTGTTAAAACTTGATTTTTGATCAAAAAGTCAAGGTTTGACTTTTTAGCATGCTTTTGACCATTTTCCCCTTGTGAATGACTTTCTTAGAAAATTGTAATCCAAAAGTTGAAACTTGACAGAAGCAGATCTAAGGGTCCAGGATAATCTTTTCAGAAATGAGAGGGAAAATTTTGGGGTACAACAGCTGCCCCTGTTCAATCTTCTTAAACCTGAAGGGTTAGATTGGCAGATCTGCCATTCGTGACTTGAAGGTGGAAGATGATTGAATACTAGAGTGCCCAGAAATTTGCACTTTAGTGATTTTTGAGATTGATGTGTAAGGAATGGGCTTAAAGATGCCATTTGGAGAAATGATGGAGAGCTGGCAGAGATGGGCTTATAGATGCCATCCAAAAATGATTGTTGACAGAAATTAGACTGAGTATAAGTTTGTCTTCAACTGGGATAAGAATCAGAGTAAACCTTTGGATAGATTTATCTGAACCGAAGAAGATGTCTAACTGGGGAAAGAATCAGGATAAACCGTTGAGAGATTTAAACTGAACCAACAAGGGTCTGGAAAAGAATCAAAATAAATCTTGGAGCGATTTATCTGAACCAGGGAAGATATCTGTGGGAAAGAATCAGGATAAATCGTTGAGAGATTTAAACTGAACCAGCAGGGGTCTGGAAAAGAATCAGAATAAATCTTGGAGCGACTTATCTAAACCAGAGAAAATGTCTGTGGGAAAGAACCAGGATAAACCGTTGAGAGATTTAAACTGAACCAACAGGGGTCTGGAAAAGAATTAGAATAAATCTTGGAGCGACTTATCTGAACCAGAGAAGATGTATGCGGGAAAGAATCAGGATAAACCGTTGAGAGGTTTAAACTGAACAAGCAAGGGTCTGGAAAAGAATCAGAATAAATCTTGGAGCGACTTATCTGAACCAGAGAAGATGTCTGCATGAAAGAATCAGGATAAACTGTTGATAAGTTTAAACTGAACCGGCAAGAATCTAAAGGAAGTAATTGTCATGTAGATATTCACCCCGTCTTGTTTCAGGAATTGATCTACGATTAATTTGTTCATAGATATTTGCCTTGTCTTGTTGAAAATTTGATGGTGATTTTCTGTTGACTGATTTTTCCTGAAAAGGTAAAGAGTTAGTTGTATGTAATGCCATGATGCATGAAATGCATAGTGCAATGAGATGGAAATATATACATTTGTGTCATTGATGTCTATGATGTATGGATGCAATGTATGCGCATGTAAGTTGTTCTACTGCAGTGTTAGGGAAAATAAATCCCTGACTGCTACTGGGGATCTAGAGTGTAAGTCTTCATATTGAAGTTGAAGTGTTGATGGATGGGTTTCCATAATTAGAGAAATAAACTTTGTTGGGGAAGGGAAACTCCGTGCATTTCTTGTGGACTTCGTGAAATCCTGCTTGGGAATCCTGAGAAACTGCGCGACTTTCACTAGGGAATCTTTGGAACGATAACTAGAAGTTTTGCTCCGTCAGGAATGTGAGAGCACCTGATACCCTTAGGCTGCATACTGGAGATATGTTAGTGATCCTGTAGTAGGATGTCCTTGCTTCCGCTCTTGCTGGAAAAAGTACTTGCGGGGATTTTATGGAATGGCCTATAAATATTATCCTATCTCTTAAAGCCATTAGTAATTTCCTTTCTGTTTTCTGTTCCCCTTTTTTTTTGCGCTCGTTTGTAAACAGTAATTAAGTTCAAATGCACATGTTCAAAAATAATCACTGGACGTTTTTGCAAACAAATTAGGAAATAAAAAAACTGATAGTTTTGCACTTTTAAAGGAATATCTTTGTATTAACTTGAATGAGTATTTTTGTACAAAGAGACGAACATCCTAGTAAGGGAATGTCGTCATAAAAATGAAAATTGATACAAAGAAAAGATAGCTATGTGAAATAATCCCATGGGGTTCCCACTCTGCTATAGCCTTCATGTCTCTGGGCATCTCATCCACTTGCTGCTTTGTCCAAAGCTGATTGGATTGATTAGAACCGTTTGAGTTTGTAAGGTGATCAACGGGACATAGTCATATGCTTTCAATCCCTAACTTTTGCTTGGACCACCCTTTCGGGTTTTCAGTCCACCGAGATAACCTTTTTTTTCCCAAGCCGCCCTTTCAGGTTTTCAACTTGCTGGGTGTATGGATTTTTTTTTGTATTTTATCCCTAATTTTTGCCCGAACCCTTTTGGTTTGCCGGGATGCCATAATTTTTGCCTAGGCCAGTCGACCTAGCGGGTCTTTATTCATGCGTAGTATCTTTTGACTATGTCCGTATTTACAAGGTGCGGAAGGTCATCGCCATCCGTATTGGTTAAGATCATTGCTCCACCAGAGAATATGTTTTTGATCACAAATGGTCCTTCGTATGTAGGAGTCCATTTTCCACTGGGATCACTTTGTGGCAATATGATACACTTGATTACCAAGTCACCAACCCGATATACCTGACATTTGACCTTCTTGTTAAAAGCTTTGATCACGCGTTTTTGGTACATCTGACCATGACAGACAGCTGTAAGCCTCTTCTCATCAATCAAGTTTAGCTGGTCAAGTCGAGTTTGAATCCATTCATCTTCATTCAGCACTGCATCTTTTATGATTCTTAAAGAAGGTATTTGGACTTCAATTGGTAGGACAACTTCCATACCGTATACCAAATAGAAAGGAGTTGCCCCTGTTGACATGCACGTCGTGGTACGGTAACCATGGAGAGCAAATTGTAACATCTCATTCTAGTCCTTGTAGGTCATTGTCATTTTTTGTATGATCTTCTTGATGTTTTTATTTTTGGCTTCTACAACGCCATTCATCTTCGGCCGGTAAGGAGAAGAGTTGTGGTGCTGGATCTTAAATTGCGCGCATAATGTGGTAATCATAGTATTGTTGAGATTGGTACCATTATCCGTGATGATTCTCGCCGAGATACCGTACCGACATATGAGATTCTGTTTGATGAATTGGTCCACAACATTCTTGGTAACAGAAGCGAATAAAGCTGTCTCGACCTACTTCATGAAGTAATCAATGGCAACCAAGATGAAGCGGTGTCCATTAGAAGCTGTGGGTTTGATCTCTCCAATCATGTCAATGCCCCACATTGAGAAGGGCCAAGGAGCAGTCAGGAAGTTTAGGGGAACCAGAGGCACATGTACTTTGTCAGCATAGATCTGGAACTTGTGACAAGTTCGTGAATGTTGATAACAATCCGCTTCCATGATGGACCAATAGTATCCTGGCCGTAGGATCTTTTTAGCCATCGTGTGTCCACTAGAATGAGTGCCAAAGGTACCTTCATGTAAATCAGCCATGATCTTTTCTGCCTCACTCTGGTCTACACAATGAAGCAAAGTAGATTCGTGGTTACATTTATAGAGGATTCCATTACTGAGGAAGAATTTAGCAGAAAATCTTCTCAAGAACTTCTTATCATTGATTGAAGCTCCCTCTGGATACTCTTGGGCCTCGAGATACCTCTTAACTTCATGGAACCAAGGCTTGTCCACTACTTCTTCAGTATCGATCTCATGACAGTAAGTTGGTTCATCCATCCGCTTAATGGTGATCTGGGGAGCCTCGTTATCCCACCTGATTTTAAACATGGATGACATAGTGGCTAGTGCGTCCGCTAGTTGATTTTCCTCTCGTGGAAAATGCTCAAAGGTAATTTCCTCAAAATGTTGGATTAATGTCAACACATGTTCTTTGTAAGGGAAGAGATTAGGATGCTTCGTGTCCCATTCTCCTTTGATCTGACTGATGACTAAGGCTGAATCTCCAAATACACTTAAGGACTTGATTCCCAAATCTATGGCAACATTGAGACCCATGATACACGCTTCATATTTCGCCATATTATTGGTACAGTTGAAACAAAGTCTTGCAGTGAAGGGAGTATGAAATCCTTCAGGGGATATGATCACAGTGCCTATGTCGTTGCCGAGTGCGTTGGAAGCTCCCTCAAAAACCAAGGTCCATCGAGATCCTTGTTCAGGTCCATCATATGGTCTGAGTTCTTCATAACTGTTTACCATCATGATGTCTTCATCTGGGAACTCGAATTTCATGGACTGATAGTCATCCACAACCTGATGAGCAAGGTGATTGGCTATCACACTGCCCTTTATTGCCTTTTGGGTAGTGTATTGAATGTCGTATTCAGTCAAGATCATATGCCATCTTGCTATTCTTCCAGAGAGGGAGGACTTCTCGAATATGTATTTAATTGGATCCATCTTGGATATCAACAAGGTAGTATGGGTCAACATATACTGTCTTAGCCGGCGAGCAGCCCATGCCAGAGCGTAGCAAGTTTTCTCGAGAAGTGAATATCTGGTTTTACAGTCGGTAAACTTTTTGCTCAGGTAGTATATTGCATGCTATTTTCGGCCAGACTCATCATGTTGCCCCAACACACACCCCATTGAATTTTCTAAGACAGTTAGATACATGATCAAAGGTCTTCCCTCGAATGGCGGCATCAAAACAGGAGGCTCTTAAAGGTACTCTTTGATCCTATCAAAGGAAGCCTGGCAGTCGTTGTTCCAATCCAACACTTGATCTTTCTTCAGTAATTTGAAGATTGGTTCACAAGTAACGGTTAGGTGAGAAATGAATCTGGCGATGTAGTTTAGCCGTCCTAAGAATCCTCTGACTTCCTTCTCGGTGCGAGGAGCAGGAATTTCTTGTATTGCTTTTACCTTTGGGGGTTCACTTTGATACCTTTACCGCTGACGATGAAGCCTATGAGTTTACCGGACCTCACTCCAAATGTGCATTTACTTGGGTTCAACCTTAGCTTGTATTTCTTTAGCCTTTCAAACAGTTTCTGCAAATGGTCAAGATGTTCCTCTTCAGTTTGAGATCTGGCTATCATGTCATCCACGTAGACCTCTATCTCGTGATGGATCATATTATGAAACAGAGCTACCATGGCGCACTGATAAGTTGCCCCAGCATTTTTCAACCCGAATGGCATAACTCTGTAACTGAACGTGCCCCACTGTGTGACGAAGGTCGTTTTCTCCATGTCCTCAGGTGCCATTTTTATTTGATGATACCCGGAGAAACCATCCATGAAGGAGAATACTTTATGCTGTGCGGTATTGTCTACCAGAATATCGATATGGGGAAGCGGGAAATCATCCTTAGGGCTTGCCCCATTCAAATCTCTGTAATCCACACACATGCGTACTTTATCGTCCTTTTTAGGCACTGGAGCAACATTGGCGACCCATTATGGATAGGAGGTGATGGCTAAGAATCTGGCATTGAACTGTTTCATGACTTCAGTCTTGATCTTCTCTGACATTTCTGGCCGCATGCGACGGACTTTCTGTTTTACCGGAGGGCAGTCTTCTTTTGTCGGTAGACGATGGACCACGATAACAGCGTCAAGTCCTAGCATGTATTCGTATGACCAAAAAAACCTCAACATTGTCATGTAGTAACTGAGTTAAGCGCTTCTTGACACTAGGTTCTAGATTGGCACCTACCTTGACTTCTTTCTTGTCCTTTTCGGTACCTAAGTTAACTGTGTCAACCGGTTCTTCATAGGGCTTTATGGTCCTTTCTTCCTATTGTAGTAACCTGGCTAGTTCACCTGGTACCTCACAATCTTCCTCACCTTCGTCTTCGGCTTAGTAGATCGGATTTTCCAAGTGACAATAGGCCATAGCAAAATCGTTACCCATGGGATCCTGAGTTGATGTGGATCTGCATTTTGATATGTGAGTGTGTGTAAGAGCATAGTTATCTTTGAAAAACATAAAAATGTAGAAAAAAGAAGAACAAAGAGCATAAAATTTTCATGCAAAAACGTCCATGATTCATTGATGACATATGAAAACAAAGTAACAACCCTCACAAATGGACCATTGTGCCTCGGGTAAGACACAAGGTTTTAAAGTCTAAATTGTTTAATTATTACAAGTCTGACAAAAATTTAAAGACAATTACTGTTGGATAAAAGTAATAGGGACAAATTCTTTGGCTTCCCAGTTGTTGAGTCCTTCGCTGATAGTTGGGAAAATCCATTCTTCCAGGTCACAACTGTCATCACTATCTTCCACTGTGTTGACTCCATGGTTGTTGATCCGCAAAGGTGGTCCCCTGGCACGAGCATGACGAACAACTTTATGGGCTCCTGAAGTAAAAACAAACCATATTTTTCATATTTGTAGGGAATATTCGAAAGTTGGCCCCAAATGTTACACCCACCTTCTTCTACTACTGCCTTGGCATCTTTCAGAGAAGCCATCTTCAGTGAAGGTATGGTAATCTTCGGAACTTTGGAAACAATCTTGGTTGCTGCAACTGTTTGTGGGACTTCCTCGAAATACTGACACGGAGTTTCGATGAGCTCACCATCCATTTCCACATATCTGAAGGAGTTCAAGTGACTGACCATATATTCCTCCTCTCCATGGACAATGATGATTTTTCCCTTGATTGGGTACTTCAACATCTGATGTAATGTAGAGGTGACGACACCAGCGTCATGAATCAAAGGTCTGAATTCCAACTTTGATGGGGATGTCCACCTCCCCATGCACCATTCTCTTTGAACCATCGAAGGCCTTTACCACTATGTTGCTGGGTTTTAAGGTCAAACCTTCACAGTCTAGTCTATCCAGATCCATCTTAGGCAGCACATTCAATGATGAACTAGTATCTACCAGGACATGGGCCAAAGTAGTGCCCCTGCATTCACCAGAGACATGCAACGCCTCATTGTGTTTCCTCCCTCTAGGTGTCATATCAGCATCAAAAAGCCCAAACCATTATCAGCTGTCAAACTAGCCATACAATCTTCGAATTGGTCAGCAGAGGTTTCCTGTGGCACATGGGCAGTTTTAAGAAATTTCACTGAAGCCTTCTGTGATGCGATGGGAGAACTGGCTTGAGGTTTTTCGTTTGTGTTCGCAAATGTTTCAGTTTAGCAAGAGTCGCCACCGACTTTTTATTTATCCAAAGGAAAGGTCAAAAAGCACAGGAAAGACCTTTGAGATGTTTTCTTGGGTTCGGGGGGTAGATTATGAATAGGGAAGGTGCTATAACCCTTTTCATCCATGGTTTTCCATGGGCTCTTAGTTACTTGTTTTAGATCACTTGCTTTTGCTTTTCAATTGTTTGAAATGATGCTTTTGTGTGTGGTTTTGAAAATATTTTGAAAAGAGGCCTTTGTCTAGGCAACCTTTGTAATAATTCTTGTTTGAATGTATACAAAGGTGTTTGTCTTTTGAAAAATGTTTCAAATGTTTGAAAGTTTGTTTTGGGAAAATATTTTGAAATTGTGTTGTGATGTGTGTTTGAAAATAGCAAGGATGTTTGCAAGTTTGATCAAGTAACTAGGAGAATCTACCTACCTACTCAAAAGTCTTTCCTACACATTTTTAACCCTTTGACATTGTTGTTTTACCATTGAATTTGGTAAACAACCTTGTGTTTGGATGTTAAACGGGACAGGCGCGGGTCATCGTATGACCATGATAACAATAGTGCTAAGTATCTTTAGCAAGTTTTTGTTTGAGGGACTAGATCATTTTGTATAGGCAACAAAGATAGCGTCATCGAGGGACTATGATCTTTTTGTTTTGTTTTTGTTTTGCCAAGATACCTAGCATGCATACCATGGCCATTTTTTTAAGGCAACAAGTGGATGAAACCCTAGGGGTGCTAGTGTGCATTGTGTTGTCATTTTCATGCATTTTTGTCTTGTATTAGTCAAGCTATTTTGTTTTGATTTTGGTCTTGCATACAAACCCTAATCTTTCTATCATGGCATATTTGAAAGAAATAAAGTGCGTAAAAGTAAATCTATGACTATTACAACATTGATATGGGGAGGGGGATACAATTTTGAATAAGGGGATATTTGCAAGAAATAAAAGCCCTAAAATTATTACAACCATATTGAATTCATTGTTCAAATAAATAAATAAGACAATATTTAAATATGCAATATATTACTAATATGCAAAAATGTTTTTGTATTATTTTTATGTATGGAAAAATAATATATTTAATGTCTCAAAAAAGGAAAATAATATGATTATTTATTTATGTACATGTAAATAAAGTAAAATATATACAAATGTTTAGAAAATAAAAATATATGATATTTCGTGTATTATTTATGAGTTTATTTTAAGAAAATAAAAGTATATATTATTTAATAACTATTTCCTATGTACAAAAAATAATAAAAATAATAAAATAAAATGTGAAAAATTAAGAAAATGTTTTTGATGTTTTTTTTATATTTATAAAAAATATTAAAAGTCAGAAATGTAAAAGAAATAGAAAAAATATACAAAAATAATTTAAATGGACCAAGGGGGTGCAGAAAGCACAAAGGAGGGTGCAAATAGCCAGGCCCAGCCTAACTCACTTCATCTCTAACCTCTGATCAAACAAAAACGTATGCTTGATGTTCAAACCTGGAAATCCTGTATACGTGCTTAAAAACAAAAACTTGCAACATGAAAGTTATAGAGCATGATCACACGATTCCAACCATGTAAAAAACTTAATCAAACCCTCAAAGACCCGAGAGAATTTATCTGGCCCTAATTTCTAACCTAGTTTTTTCATAAAGTTCATCATTCAAATTCTCCCAGTTCAGTTAACTTAAATGAATTCTATGCATATGTACAGCTCAAGGGCAATGAGTACTATATTTTTTATTCACAAACCTAAGCCTAATGATTCCTAAATAGAGAGATAGAAGTTTGAACTTTACCTGTTTCAGTCAAGCTCGAGTATGGCAATGTAAGGGTTTTCAGTGAGGCCTGAGATACTTGTGAGCTTGCTTGAAGTTCCTTTGACCTTTCCCAATGCTTAGTTTGCTTTGAACTTGCTTGAATCTCTCTATAGAACTCAACCTGCAAAGTCAGAATTTGAAAATTGTGAAGTGAGTAAATGGAGTTACAGTGGCTTAGGAATGGTTGGGATAGTTTAGGTAGGTTGTATGGAGTGTGTTGGAACTGGTTGCAAGTAAAAGACACAAGTGGTTTGTGATTTGGAAATCAAAATGCAGAACCTGCCCTGTTTTGTAAGATTTTGGTGTTTTGATGTACAAGGGTGTTTAAGGACTGACTAGATCGTGTTTCTGACCTTAGGCAATATGAAAAACTTGTTTGAAATGAATACAACCCTTGGTTATATCAGATACAAGAGTTACGTGTTTTTTGCAAGTTGACTTGGTTTTGAAGAAAAGGTGAAATGACAATGCTCAAGAGCCTGTATATGCCTCCTTCCTAGCTGCACAAAGTTGGTGTACCTTTCTCTAAGTTTGTGGAGTTGGTTTGCTGCAAAAGCCTTGTTGCAATGCTCAAGAGAAACAAATTGACATAAATCCAACTTTATCAAAGTGGCAATGTTGCCTTTTTGCCATTTTTAGATTAATCCTTTGTGTAATCTTCCATAGATCAGAACAATGCCTCTAACCAATGTGTTTGCATTCAATTTTTAAGTTTGGAAGGGTTTAAGGACTTGTAAGAAAGTACAAGCAAGGTTGGGCAGAATTTGCAACTTGTAGCAACATGAAAAATGCCATGGATCAAAGTGAGAATTTTCCAAATTCAAACCTTCGATTCTCCCTAACCACAAATGATTTTGGAGAGTTCTTGGACATTTTGGATAGCTTGTAACATGATCTACAATCCATATTTGAAATGAATTTTTAAATTACAATTGGAACTATGTGAAAAATTTCCATGAAGATAGGTCAAAATCCTGCCTAAACTAGGGCAAAATTTCACTAAGTTAGAAAGTTTTTGGACCCTTACTCACAGAATAATAACTTGAGATCCAAGCATTTTTGGGAAAACTTTGTGAATCAAAGTTGTAGATTTTGTGGAGGACTACAACTTTCATGTTGGAAGTTTTCCTTGAATCCAATTTCATCATGGTGAAAAAGTTGGGAAAAGTTGGGAAAAAATAAGAAAATTTCATAACTTAGAAAATTTCTAAGTTATGAAATTTTTCAATCTTAAACCCTAATTTCCAAATTTAGGTTTCTTGGTGAACAAGTTTCATGTTTTGACACATCTTGATGAAAAATGACCCTTGGCATTTGATTTTGACCAAAAAGTCAAAGTTTGACTTTTTAGTGTACAATTGATTTTTGATTAGTTGACTGGAAAATTCATCTGTCAATCCAATGCTTTTGAGATCTTTTGAACCTTGTGATTAGGTCAAGATGATGCCATTGAGTCCTTGAATCCATGCTTGAACCCAATTTGCCATTGGCTAGGTGAAAAATCAGAAATTGCCCTTCTGTAGTCAAAACCCTAAAATGACCATTTTGCCCTTTTGATGATCTGATCAAATTTCTTGAGAAGTTGTGGTCCAAACTTGATCAAATGGTTCATATAAGTCCATAATGTTGATGTGGATAAAAAAAAATGAGTCTTGACTTTAAATTGGCCACAATTGACTTTTTCCCTAATACAACTGATTTCTAGGTCAACTGTCCAATTAACTGGGCAAAAATTTGATTCAAAGCTTGAAACTTGGTGTTGTACCCCAAAATTTGCCCTCCCATATTCTTCAAAATTTGCAAAGAACATGCTTCAAAATCTCTCAAGGGTTGCACAGTTCAAGGGCCTCCTAACAGTCAAAAACTAGGGTTTTGGTTCTGGCAGAGAAATTGAAGTTTCCAAGGGTCCAATCAAGCCCCACATACCTACAAACATGGTCAAGCATCCATATGCCAAGTTTCAAGACTTACAGCACAAAATTGCACAGTCAAATGCCCTAATTGCTCAGCAGTCAACTGTAGGGGTAAAATGGTCATTTGACAGTCAAAAGTTCAAAATTTTGGTAAACATCTTATTTTGAAGCCACAAACATCATTTTATCAATGCTTGATCATGATTCTCAAGGCATAGCTTAAAAAGTCTCAAGATGCAAAAGTTTCCATATTTGGACAGTTAAAAAAGTCAACTGTAACTTGACCAAGGCATAACTTCCACATGGTTCATCATAAAAATTCCATCCAAAGCTCATTTTGAAGAGAAGGACATTTCCTACAACTCCTCTTCACACTTCAAGTCCAAGAAATGCTCTCACAAAAAGTTATCAATTTCAACATTATAGGTCATTTTCAAAAGTCAACAAAAAGGGACTTTAAGTCAAAGACCATAACTTGCGATTGGTAAATCAAAATTACATGGGACCAAAGGCATTCGTTAGAGGACTTCAAGACCTTTCCAAAATGTCCAAGAACATGATCAAAGCTTAAAAATTGAGAAAGATATGCCTTGTGGAAGTTGGGAAATTTTTGGGAATTTTGAAAAGTCAACTTTGCTTCAAATGCCTCAAAATTGCTAATGGGCCACATTTTCTTCCAAGAATCATCATCCAAGAGCTATGCACGACCATTTGACCCAAAGGGGATTTATTTCATCATTTTTTATTATTTATTTGAATTTTTATCACCATTAATTCATTTAATTAAATAAAACATGACAAAAATACTCAAGCATGCATTTTAAATCTTTTTATGCAGCTAATAGGTCTATCATAACTCCAAGATTTCGTGCACACTCAATTTGGAAAGATTTGGCCATGATTGGTATCAAAAAGGCATGAGAAAGATTGAAAAAAGATTCATTGAAAATCAAATATTGGATTCATGAATGCAAAGGCTTTTGACTTGGATTTTTACCCTAAAACATTCCCATACATAAACAGAATGCAACCCTAATGCTGAAAACCTTGGAGCTGCGCCTGAAACCAAATACCAACTTTGCATTTTTTGTCCAAAAATTCAAAACTGAAAACACAGTTCTAGCGCAATTCAAAGCAAAGTATCCATTCCAATAGCTTGCCAAGGCATCAAGGAAGCTTTCTGAATCCTTTTCCAGTCCCTACGCATCAAGAAGTGGTAGAATAAAGTCAAAATTCCTCAAACTCTATGCATAATCGTGTTTGAATTTCTGGACATTTTTCATACATTTTGATTGTTGTTTTATACTAACATGGACCTTCTGAATCTATTGATACTATTTAATTGAATTTTCATCGCCTATATGCAAACTTGCCATTGGAGCTCGTTAGGGTTGCAGAGGTCAAAAATTAGGGCTTCTTTCATAGCGAAAAATTGAACCACAAGACCTATACCATTGAACTCAATGCATCTGGACGATTCAAACTCACTAGTCGCGCCCTATTTATATTTGCATCTGAGCTATTCGCTATTTTCCAGGTTTCAATTTTTGGGGGTTTAAAACCCCCGCTATTTAGTTGTTTTTTACAGGTTTGCAATGAAGAAGACGCTTGCGTGGCATGGCATGGTTGGACCATTCAAGTTTCAGCGCGCTTTTTTTTTTTGTGTTAACAGCATTAGTGAAGTTTTCTTATATATTAATTCTTTTCCATTATAATATCAAAGTGGCTAAACAGCTCAGTTGGTGGAAAGTGGTGTTGGCAAGCCTTGGGACCTGGGTTCGAATCCCAAGTCCCCCTATTTTTCTATGTTTTTCATATTTCCATGCTCAGGTGATCAACGCGCCCAGAAGTCTACCATGCGCTCTCATCAAGGGATTGCCAAGTGGCCATGAAGATCCATCTAGTGGCCAGGATGGACAATACACCATATACCCTCAGTCAACCATATGCATACGAACGTGGAAAGTCAATGGGGCCTGTTTAAAGTGGGCCTGATTGCTACAATGATACCTCCAAAAGGGCCAGATAACCCCCTGTTTGTATATTTCTTTCTAAATCTCTTCTTTTATTTTAATTCCTTTTTTTATTTTGTTTTAACTATTTTAATAAATTCGCAAAAAATAATTTTACAACATAAAAAATAACAAAAAATCAGAAAGACAAAAAATAAAAATCTATTTTATTATTTAATTCACTAATGTTTTTATTTTGTAAATAAATGTAATAATTAATTTAGTTCTAATTCTAGGTTTTAATTTTAATATTTTTTGTAATAAACTAAAAAATGTAGAATTAGGGTTTTATACTTTTATTCCTTTTTTTTCTTTTTCACCATATTTAATTATTAATTATTTTTTGTAAATAATTGCCATTAAATAATTAGGTTAAAACTAGGTCAAACTTAAACATTTTTAATAAATTAAAAATAATTTAGAATTAGGTTTTTTAATTTTAATTTAATTTTCTCATTAAAATTCTATAAATACAAAAACTCCAAAAATAATTTCTTTTTTCCTTATTTAATTTAATTAATTTCATTAATTCCAATTTAATTTCCTTAAAAGGGTCCAACGCCCTCGCGTTCCCGACTTTACTTCTTCTCGCATTTTACTTTTATTTCTTTTTGTGAATATAATGTATTTATCCCAAAGCCTTGTAATAGATTAATTAGGATATTTATTTTTCCGCATTTTTATTTTATTCAAATCGGGTCTTGGATTAATTTGGCGATGTAGACCCGCGCCTTTGTAATAGCGTAGGACTTTTATCTTCTCGCATCTTTTAACTGTTAATAACTTGCATGAAAGAATGAATTCCAAAAATAAAAGCAACGCATAGATCACCAATGCATGACAAGATAAACGTAATTGAAAATGACACACAAATCACATACCACCCCTAGGGTATGCCTCACTGTTGCCTTGCCCCTCGAAAGGTGGTCGTCGAGTAGAGGACGTTTTAGTAAGTCCTCATGTCCATGAACATGGCATGGGGGTAGCTTCTAAGGTGTCTTCCCATTGCTCTGGTGACCACAATGTCCCGAACCCTCGAACTGATCCGAACACCTCCAACGGTGGTGCTACCTACCTCTCAATGGTGGGATGGCACTACTTTAAGGACATTTACACAGACGAATTCCTTAGGGTAGGTAGATGACTCGTAGATACTTGCTCTAATCTCAAAACAAATCAAAAAAACTTCTTTTCACACCGACACCTTTCAAAAAGCTTTCAAAAGCAATTTTTCAAACACTCTTGAGGACTGATACAAGAGTCGAACTGAAATTTTCAAAGAAACTTTTTTAAAACCCACAGTTGAAAAGCAAACAAACAGTTTGAAAACACAAATGAGCAAGTATCTAAGAGCCCATGGATAACCATGGATAGAAAGGGTGCTAACACCTTCCCTTTCTATAAATCTACCTCCCGAACCGAGAGCAATCTCTATAAGGAATTTTTCTGTGCTTTTGTCCTTTCCATTTGGAGAAAATAAAAGACGGTGGTGACTCTTGCTTCCGCGACATTTCGCGAACCAGCGTTAAACATTCAGTTCCAGATCCACCGATCACACTTGGTATGGGAAATTTTATAAGTCCAAAATGAAGTATGAAAGTCACATTGAGCATTGGAAGTCCAAAAATCCCTGTGCAAACTCAAACCCTAATTTCAGGTTAACAGTGCAAGGAGATGTCTTGAGTAGAGCAAACCCTAATCCTGTTTGGAGTCTAAGGAACCTTGTGAGGGGAAATCTTGATAAAATGAGAGGGAAAAATTTGGGGTACAACAGCTTCCCCTGTTCAATCTTCTTGAACCTGAAGAGTTAGATTGGCGAGTTTGCCTTTCGTGACTCGAAGGTAAAAGAGGATTGGACACTAGAGTGCCCGTAAATTTGCACTCGTCAAAATGTGGTTGAGGAAATGGGATTAAAGATGCCATTTGGAGATGTGATAGAATCTTGTTGGAGATGGGCTTAAAGATGCCATCCAAGAAGGTTTGTTGAAAATCAGGAGAATGAACATCAGAATGGTATCCGTATCTGGAACGTATCTGAGTTGTATCTGGAGATTGGGTTTGTATGAGCAAGGGAATGGAGTCTGTGTTTGGAGCGTATTCGAGTTGTAACTGGATTTGATTTTTGAATGAATAACAGAATGATTGCCGTGTCTGGAGTGTATCTGTATTGTATCTGAATCTGAAATCTAAATAAGCGGCATAATGACGTCCGTGTCTGGAGCATCTCTGGGCTGGGGAAAAGGTTGAATGAGTAACAGAATGGCTACCGTGTCTGGTGTGTATCTGGACTTTATCTTGATTTTGAGATCTGTATGAGTAGCAGAATGACTTCCGTGTCTGGAGTGTATCCGTACTGTAACTGGGATCTGAATAAGTGACAGAATGACTTCCTTGTCTGGAGTGTATCTGGACTTGAAACTGATAGTTGAATCTGAGTGAGAAATAGAATGGCTTCCGTGTCTGGAGCGTATCTAATCTGTATCTGATTGATGATGTATGAATGAGTGACAGAATGGCATCCGTATCTGGCGCGTATCCGTACTGTATCTTGACTTTGAATTCTGAATGAGTAATAGAATGACCTCCGTGTCTTGGGTGTATCTGTACTGTAACTGAATCTAAAATCTGGATAAGCGACAAAATGACATCCGTGTCTGGAGCATCTGTGAGCTGGGGATAACCTTTGAATGAGTGACAGAATGGCTTCCGTGTCTAGAGCATATCCGGACTGTATCTGAAGTTGAGATCTGTATGAGTAGCAGAATGACTTTCGTGTCTGAAGTGTATCCGTACTGTATCTGAGATCTTTGAATATTTGTTAAAGATAGATTTTAATCTTATCCTAAAAAGGGTAAAATGTTAGCTAAAACACAAAGTTATGTTGCAGGAAATGTATGATGCAATAAACGTGTTTTATCAATGTTTATGATATGTGAATGTAATGTATGCGCATGTAAGCTGATTAGTTATCTTGCTGTGGAAAATAAATCCTTGATAACTGGAGATAATGAAATATTTGACTGCTGTCGGGGGAAATAAATCCATGTCTGTTGCTGGAGAATCAGAATCTTTGATTGCTGAGGATGAGAAATCCTTGGACCACTGATGGGGATAGAAAATTCTTGGCAACTAGTGGGGATTTAACAAGAACTTTGATAACTTCTGCGGGGATGTGAGGATCCTTCCCGACTTTCCTGGGGATATAGGGATCCTTCAAGTCTGCCTAAGAAACCTGCTTGGGGAATCCATAGATCTTTGATGACTATGGTTGGAGATTACACAAAGGGAATCCTTACTCGGCTGGGGAATAAGGAAATTCTGATGATCTCTACTGGGAATCAGACAAAAGAAAAACCTTGATCTGCTGAAGAAAAAGGAAGAATCTGATGGCTTCTGCGGGGAACTAAGAATGAGAAACATCAATCTTCTGGGGAATTGAAACCTTGGGGGCTTCACTGGAGAGGTGAGAATGAGAATCTTCGATCTGTAGGGGATAAAAAATTCTGGCAAACCCAAGTTGGGGAGTTATGAAGACTCTGGAAACTTCACTGGGGAATCAGGAGTGAGAATCTTCAATCTGCTAGGAGAAATTTGAACCCTTGGGGACTTCAAACTGGGGAGTTAAGAATGAGAATCTTCATTCTGTTGGGGAGTAAAAACTCTATGGGGAGTAGCTATACTGCTGGAGAGTAAGCTATCCTGCTGGAGAGTAAGTTCAAGATTCTGGGGGAAAAGGTTTATTCCTATTTGGAAAAAGTTCAGGAGTTTGGGTTGTATTCCAATCTACTAGGGAATTATCCTTAGTTGGGGATAAAAGTTTAGGTGTTATCTGGTTGACTTCCAGGCTTTAAGACAACTTGTTGGGGAATCTGGGGAAAACTGAATGGTTTCCGCTGTGGATTGGTAGTTAGAAGTTTGACTCCGTTGGGGAAAAAGATTTCATCTTCGCTGGGGATGTATGACCCAAAGTGTTTGCTTCGCAGAGGATTAGGAACTTGAAAACTTTACTCTGAGGGGATTAAGGGTTTGAAAATATGACTCCGTTGGGGATTGGGAGTTTGAAGATTCGACTTTGGCGAGGATTTTGAAATTTAATTCCGTTGGGGGTATGTATTTCAAGGTTGTATCTCTGCTTGGGATCTAGATGATGTACTGCAGGGGATTTTTCCTGGAATAGCCTAAAGACATTTTCCTATCCTTTCAACCTGTCAGTAATTATTCTTTCATATTTCGTTTATTTGTAAACAGTGATCATATTCAAATGCATATGCTCATTTAATAAACCATTGGACGTAAGTATTTTGTACAAAGGAGACATACATCCTAGTAAGAGAATGTTGTCATAAAAATTGAGAAAAATTTATACAAAGAAAGGTGGCTATGTGTAAAAATTCCATGGGGTTCCCATTCTGCTATAGCCTTCGTAACTCTGGATGTCCTGTCCATTCGTTGCTTTGTCCGAAGATGACTGGATTGATCAGAAGCCTGAAGCTTTTCCGTGAAGAGATTGTCCTTAATGTGATCCGACGAGACATAATCATACGCTTTAATTCCCTAACTTTTTCCTGGACCGCCCTTTCGGGTTTTCGATCCACCGGAAAACCCTTTTTTGCCCAAGTCGCCCTTTCGGGTTTTCAACTTGCCGGGTGTACATATTTTTTTATATTTATCCCTAATTTTTGCCTGAACCGCCCTTTCGGGGTTTCGATTCACCAGGATGCCTATTTTTGCCCAAGTCGCCCTTTCGGGTTTTCAACTTGTCGGGTCGTTTATGCCTAGTATCTTTTGACTATGTCTGCGTTCGCAGGGTGCGGCAAGTCGTCACCGTCCATGGCTGTCAAGATCATTGCCCCACAAGAAAAGATGTTTTTGATCACAAATGGTCCTTCGTAGGTAGGAGTCCATTTTCCCCTGGGATCACTTTGCGGAAAGATGATCCGCTTGATTACAAGATCCCCGACTTGATATATCTGGCTCTTGACTTTCTTGTTGAATGCCTTGATCATTCGCTTCTGATACGCCTGACCATGGCAAACAACAGTAAGTCGCTTCTCATCGATCAAGTTAAGTTGATCAATCCGGGTCTGAATCCAATCGTCTTCACTCAAACCAGCATCCTTCATGATTCTCAAGGAGGAAATCTGAACCTCGATAGGTAAACCAACTTCCATGCCGTATACCAAAGAATAGGGTGTTGCCCCAATTGATGTTTGTGTCGTGGTACGGTAACCGTGCAGAGCAAATGGTAGCATCTCGTGCCAGTCCTTGTAGGTGACTGTCATCTTTTGTATGATCTTCTTGATATTTTTTTTCGCAGCTTCGACAACACCATTCATCTTCGGCCGATAGGGAGATGAATTGTGATGTTTAATCTGGAACGGCTCGCACAGAGCGGTGATCAAAGTGTTGTTCAGGTTTGTACCGTTGTCAGTGATGATCCTGTCAGGGATACCATACCGGCAAATGAGATTCTACTTGATGAAGCGGGCAACCACATTCTTTGTGATGGATGCGAAGGACGCAACTTCGACCCACTTGGTGAAGTAGTCAATGGCCACCAGGATGAAACGGTGTCCATTGGATGCTGTAGGCTTGATCTCTCCAATCATGTCAATTCCCCCCATAGCGAATGGCCAAGGAGCTGTTAAGACATTGAGAGGAACTGGAGGTATGTGTATCTTATCAGCATAGATTTGACATTTATGGCATGTACGGGAATGTTGATGGCAATCATCTTCCATGGTAGACCAATAATAGCTTGCCCGTAGAATCTTCTTAGCCATCGTATATCCGCTAGAGTGAGTGCCAAAGGTACCATTGTGCAGTTCAGCCATGATCTGCTCATCTTCAACCTTATCCACACAACGGAGCAGAATGCAATCATGATTGCGCTTGTATAAGATACCATTGCTCAAGAAGAACTTAGCTGAGAACCTCCTCAGAAACTTTTTGTCATTGCCTGAAGCTCCTTCAGGGTATTCTTGTGCTTCGAGATACCTTTTGACGTCATGAAACCATGGTTGGTCCACTACTTCTTCGGTATTAATTTCATGACAATGTGCAGGTTCGTCCATCCGCTCAATGGTGATTTTGGGAGCCTCATTATCCCAATTAAGTTTAAACATGGAAGACATTGTAGCTAGAGCATCTGCTAGCTGATTTTCTTCTCGTGGGAAGTGCTCGAAGGTAATCTGCTCGAAATGAGGTAGCAATGTCAGGACATGTTCTTTATAAGGGATGAGGTTAGGATGTTTAGTATCCCACTCTCCTTTGATTTGACTGATAACCAAAGATGAGTCCCCAAACACAATCAAGGATTTGATTCCTAAGTCAATAGCAGCCTTGAGACCAAAGATACAAGCTTCATATTCGGCCATGTTGTTGGTGCTGCTGAAGAAGAGTCTGGTGGTGAAAGGTGTATGGCAACCTTCTGGAGAGATAAGTACAGCGCCAATACCCTTTCCAAGTGCGTTGGAGGCACCATCAAAGTACAAGGTCCATCGGGATCCTTGTTCAGGTCCGTCATACGGTCTGTTCTCTTCAATGTTGCTCAAAGTCATGATATCCTCGTCGGGGAAGTCGAACCTCATGGATTGGTAATATTCGACAGCTTGATGGGCCAGATGATCGGCTAGCACACTCCCCTTTATAGCTTTTTGGGTCGTGTATTGTATATCATACTCTGTGAGGATCATATGACATCTAGCGATTCTTCCAGATAAAGCATGATTTTCAAAGATGTACTTGATCAGATCCATCTTAGAGATCAGTAGAGTGGTATAAGTTAACATATACTGCCTTAGCCGGCGAGTATCCCATACCAAAGCACAACAAGTTTTCTCGAGCAGTGAGTAGCGAGCCTAACAGTCGGTAAACTTTTTTCTAAGGTAATAAATGGCATGCTCTTTTCGGCAAGACTCGTCATGTTGGCCCAATACGCACCCCATTGAATTCTCCAGGACAGTCAGATACATGATTAGCGGCCTTCCTTCGACGGGTGGCATCAATATAGGAGGTTCTAGCAAATACTCCTTGATTCTATTGAAATCATTTTGACAGTCATCATTCCATTTAACCACTAGATCTTTCTTCAACAGCTTGAAGATTGGTTCACAGGTAGATGTTAGGTGAGAAATGAACCTTGCAATATAGTTTAGGCGTCCCAAGAAACCTCTGACCTCCTTCTCAGTGCGAGGGGCAGGCATTTCTTGTATAGATTTGACTTTGGCAGGATCAACCTCGATGCCTTTGTTACTGACAATGAAACCCAAGAGTTTACTGGACCTGACTCTGAAAGTGCACTTGTTAGGTTTCAGTCTGATCTTGTATTCTTTCAATCTGACAAACAGCTTTTGCAGATGGTCAAGTTGTTCTTCTTCAGTTTGTGAACGGGCTATCATGTCGTCTACGTAGACCTCTATCTCATGATGGATTATATCATGAAACAAATCCACCATGGCGTGTTGATAGGTTGCCCCGACATTCTTCAGTCTGAATGGCATCACTTTATAGCAGAACGTACCCCACTGTGTAACAAATTTAGTTTTCTCCATGTCTTCAGGGGCCATTTTGATCTGGTTGTACCCTGAAAATCCGTCCATGAAAGAAAATACCTTGTGCTGAGCTGTATTATCAACCAAGATGTCAATGTGCGGAAGTGGAAAGTCATATTTAGGGCTAGCCCTGTTTAAGTCTCTGTAATCCATGCACATTCTGACTTTGCCGTCCTTCTTAGGCACGGGCACAATGTTAGCAACCCATTATGGATAGGAAGTAACAGCAAGAAATGTAGCATTGAACTGCTTCATCACTTCAACTTTGATCTCTTCAGACATATCGGGCCTCATGCGGCAAACTTTCTGTTTAATTGGCGGACAGTCTTATCTTGTAGGGAGACGATGAACCACAATATCTATATCAAGCCCTGGCATATCTTCGTAAGACCAGGCGAAGATGTCAACATATTCATTCAACAGCTAAACTAAGCGCTCTTTGACACTTGGCTCTAGGTTGGCACCCACTGTAACTTCTTTTCTGTCTTCCTCAGTTACCAAGTTGATTGTCTCTAACAACTCCTCATGTGGTAGAATAGCCCTTTCTTCCTATTGTAGCAGTCTAGCCAATTCTCCAAGCACTTCACAGTCTTCATCACCTTCGTATTCGGCATGGTAGACCAGATCTTCAGAGTCACTGAAGACCATAACAGAATTGTTACCCATGGAATCCAGAGTGGAAGGGTACCTGCGTTTGTAAGTGTGGGTTTGTGTAAGGGATAGCCACCTTTGAACAAATAAAATGCAAAAATAAAGAAAATGAACACAAAAGTTTATATGTGAAAACGTCCACGATTCATTAAAATGGCATATGAAGATGAAAAATCAAACCCTTACAAACTGACCTATGTACCTCGGGTAAGGCACAAGGCAAAAAGTGTATGAATTGTTTAGGAATTATTACAAACCAACATAAATGTTCGAAAGATAAATTACTGATTCATGAAAGTAATGGGAATAAAGTCCTTTACCTCCCAATTGCTCAATCCTCCTTCAACGGTAGGGAAAATCCAGTCTTCTAGGTTGCTCTCCTCTTCACCATCCTCCAAAGCACTGACTCTATGATGAGTGATCTTCACTGGTGGTCCTCCAGCCCGGGAGCAATGCACAGCCTTTTGAGTAGAAGCAGTGAAACCCAAGCCGAACTTATCAGACTTAAAAGGAAAATCGAGAAGTTGCCCCCAGATTGTGCTTCCTCCTTCTTCAATCACAGCCTTAGCATCCTTCAAAGAAGACATCCGAGGCGGAGGTCTGGTAATCATGGGTATAGAAGGCACTGTCTTGGTTGCTGCAATCTCTTCAGAAACTTGCTCGAAGTGTTGAAAGGGGGTCTCGATGAACTCACCATCCAATTCCACATAGCGGAAAGAATTAAGATGGCTTATCATGTATTCCTCTTCACCGTGAACAATTACAATTTTCCCCTGTACATGGTACTTGAGCTTTTGATGCAGAGTTGAAGTAACAACTCCAACATGATGAATCCAGGGTCTTCCCAACAAGCAAGAATAGGAGGGACGAATGTCCATGACATAGAATGTGGAGTTGAAGGTTTCAGTTCCCACTTTAATCGGGATGTCCACCTCCCCGTGGACCATCCTTTTAGAACCATCAAAGGCTCTGACAATTATGTTGCTGGGCTTCAAAGTTAGACCTTCACAATCTAGTCTATCCAATGCTTTCTTTGGTAAGACATTCAGCGAAGAACCAGTGTCTACCAGAACGTGTTCCAGAGTAGTCCCTCTGCACTCCACCGAAACATGCAAAGCATCATTATGTTTTCTCCCTTTGATTGTTAGATCAGCATCGGAGAACCCTAAACCATTGTATGCTGTTAGGCTAGCTATACATTCCTGGAACTGGTCTACGGAGGTTTCTTGGGGCACATGGGCCATCTTCAAGAATTTGATCAAAGCTTTGGCATGAGCTTCTAAGCAAAGTAGTAAGGCCAACATAGAGATTTTTGAGGGGGTTTGCCTCAGTTGCTCCACAACATTATAATCACTCTTCTTGATTATTTTCAATATCTCTGCCATTTCTGTTTGAGAGGTCTCAGGGATGTTCAACGGCTGAGCCCTCGTCCTGACAGGCTCTTCTTGGATCCCTTTCCCTTTATCATCAACAACATCAGAGGGGACAGCTTCAGGAGTCACAACTTCTTCAATAACGGGAGTTCTTGCAAATATGTTGATTGGTACAGGAGTAACCTTAGGAGCGGCTGAGGGTCTGAAGATTGCCTTTGGAGGCGTAATCTCCGGAGAGAAAATTCTTCCACTGCGGGTGATTTTACTCGTTCCGGCAATGTTTCCAATGTCGAAAGTCTCTTCATTAGAACTCTCTTCAGTTGATTCAATTTGCTTAACACCATGGTAGAAGATCTCTCCCCCATAGTTCCACGGTATTGACTTGTTGGACTTGTACGGGATAGGCCCCGGAATAGTTATCTTCAAAGGTACAATCTTCGGATCGGATGTAATCTTAACAGGTCTTTTGGAGACCTTGGAAAGATTGGCGGATATGGTAATTATCGATATGTCATTAACAGGAGTCGGTGTAACATGAGTCTTTTCAAAAACGATATCTTGGTTATCCATTAGGCGTTGGATACCTAACTTCAACAACGGACAGTCGGTCGATAAGGATGAAAAAAAGTAGCAATCTTCTTTACAACCTGGGAAAATCCCAGCCTTCAACAAATTCAACTTGATTATCGGTAGCGGAGTCATCAAACCATCAACAGTAGCAACAAATAGATCCTCTTCAACAACATGGGCATGATGACCATGTTTTGGCATCTGAGAAGAGATCACGTTAGGCTTTTCAGGGGCGTCGAATTCAACTTCTTTAGCATCTATCAAATCCTGAATCTTATTTTTGAGGGCCCAACAATTGTTGGTGTCATGCCCCTGGCTGTCTGAATGATAAGCACACTTCACATTTGAATGGTAGTAAGGAGAAGATGTATTCGGATTCTTCGGTGCATCTTTCAAACTTGCAAGGTTTAACTTTAACAGATGAGGGAGAACTTGAGCAGGTGTCATATTGATCCGGGTGAATTTCCGTGCAGGCCTTTCCACCCTTGCTTGGTTGGTTCTGGGTTGATTGCTTCTAGGCTGATCAACTACAGACTTCTGAATTATTACAGGCCCCACCGCTGGCCGGCGCTCAACTCTTCCTTGACTTCTTTGAGAGTAGACAGCTGATACCTCTTTATTTGCTGGAAAGGTCTTCTTGATAGCAGCGGAAGCAGATGCATCCTTTTGAATTTTTCCGCTCTTGATTTCGGCTTCAACTCTCTCACCATTCAGAATCAAATCGGTGAACCCCGCAGACGAACTTCCAATCAGGTGATTGAAAAAGGGACCTGACAGTGTACCCAAGAACATATCTACCAGCTCCCTCTCAGATAGAGGTGGTTGTACTCTTCCCACCAAGTCTCTCCATTTCTGGGCATACTCCTTAAAGCCTTCATTTGAGACCATGCCCATACTCTATAATTGAGTACGGGTTGGTGCTAAATCCGCATTATATTGATATTGTCTGTAAAAGGCCGCTGCCAAAATCCTCCCAATTGTGCACATCAGATCTATCTAGCTAGTAGAATAAATCTAATTGCGTCCCCGAAAGACTATCCTGGAAGAAATGAACCCATAGATCCTTATCAGAAGAATGCGGTTGGATTTTTCTGACGTAAGACCGTAGATGCATCTTTGGACAAGACAAACCATCATATTTAGCAAATATAGGCACCTTAAACTTAGGGGGAATCACAATCCCAGAGACCAGCCCTAGATCTTCAAAGTCCATCCCAGGCACTCTCTACACCTCCATAGCTGCCAAACGCTCTTCCAGATTCTTGTACTTGTCATCTGCAGGAGGGTACTGCTGCTCAAAATAGTCTTCATCCTCTTCTTCTTCTTCTTCCTCCTCAGACTCAGTTGGCACTGCAGTCTCTTTACCCTTTCCTACCCCTTCAACGGACGTTGAGGGAAAATCCAGGACCCTTCTAGCTTGACCTTCAAATCTTCTACCCAAAGTAGCCACACCAACTCTTTTATTTTTCTTTTTCTCCTTTTCCTTTTCCAGCAAGGTTTTGAGATACTCCTGACCCTTAGCCAAGGTCATGAGTAGCTGCTGGAACTGTGAATTTTGTGCTTGTAAGTCTTTAACCGTCTACTCTATATCCATCTGGCTGAAATAAACAGCAGAGAGATAAGGAAACCTGGTGTGACGACCTGTTTATGCATATGATGAATGAGATGTATTCATGTAATGCATTCAAGGATTCAGAAATTCAAATTTATTGTAAACAAAAAAGAACACACGTCATATTAATAAGAAGAATTTGTTAGTACATCAATGCCCCATGGGCAAAATAATAATACAAAATTCTAATGTAAAAAGACGTTGCGCATCCTCTTTGGTGCAATGTAGGTGTTGAGAGTATGCTCTTCGTGAAGTTGGCGAGTAAGTTCCAAAACCTTCTTCTCACTAGCGCAGAATTGGGCTTCAAAAGTATCGCGCTCTCCCTTGAGCTGTATCCAACTCCTTTGCAAATCTTCAAGTGATGTTGGCATGTCAGGATGTAGGAGGGTGTATGGAACCTCTCCTTCCATAACAGGCTCTTTGATCACAGGCAGAATGTAGGGGTAAGGCGTCATAAGACTTTGGGCACGGGTTCGTACCCACTTGAGGTAAGGCTCAAGGGGGATGGAATTCTTGTGTCCCAAGGTCTTGTTGTCCACTTTGTTGGGCATTCTCCAAGCTCGAATAAACCTTTGTCGAAGTCCTTGATCGTCGTTGTCGAAGTCAAAAACCAAGTTTGGAATCAGCATGTCATGTGGGCCATCCCTTCGGGCATACCCAAACTGTCTCAGAGCCAAACAAGGGTTGTACGTAATGCCTCCCCTAATGCCAAGTAGTGGGACATTAGGGAATTCCCCACAACGATCAATGATGATAACATTTTCTCTGGATCGAGAACACCAATGAACATCTGAATGTGTAAGAGTCATCAATCGTTGTGACCACCTCAAACCTTGCTCATTCTTCAGAACTGATTGGGGAAGATGAGAAATAAACCATCTTTCCAGTAGAGGAGTACAGCACATGAGTACACCTCTTTTCCTCATTGTTCGAGTGTGAAATGAGTGGAGGATATCCCCAAGCAAAGTAGGCACATGATTCCGGGACATGAAAATCTTGACAACATTCATATCTATAAGTTGATCAGGGTTTGGGAACAAGACCAACCTATAGATGAGAAGAGCTACAATCTCCTCAAAAGCTTGTAAGTCCAATGAATTCCAGCATTCTCGAGCTTTCTCAAACAGAAACTTTGCCAAGAAACCCTTGACACCACTTCTGGTTTCCCAATGACTTTTGACATCAGATGGTTGCAAGTGTAGGGCTTGAGCAACATCTTCAGGCTTTGGATCTCTTTCCGTACCGTTGTAGGGTAGTTGATGGAGAATAGGAATCCTCAGGATTTGAGAAAATTCCTCCAAAGTAGGCACTAACTGGTAATCAGGAAATGTGAAGCAGTGGTGTAGGGGGTCAAAGAACTGGAAGAGAACTTTCACCATGTCTTCCTCAGTGTTGGTGTTGACTAAGTTGAGAAGACGACCATGCCTCTCGGTGAATGGAGAATATTCTGGAATCTTGGAAGCAAGCTCCTTGAGTTGAGTTGGAATTCTCACAAGGTTGACCTGAATTGTTTTCCTGGTGAATCCATTACCTACAAAACAGGAACAAAGATGAAGATCCAAATCCTTGAAATGGTTAGTGGATGCATATGATGCTTCATGATGTTATGATGTTATGCACAATTATATATGTACAAACAAATCACACAAGATCCTAGTTTCAGGCTTGCATGGGGTTTCATAGGTAAATACCCTCTTGAAGTTTAGTTGGCTCAACCTGTCTTATAAATAGTAACTGGGTTCTAAGGAGCTCAATATCACTGGATTATTTTCTGTGTTCATTGTTTCAGTTTAGTCACTTAATTGGCGACCGAAATATTCCAAGAAAACAACCCTCAATGAGTGTAGTATCGAGTATCTACCAACTTCAGACTGCACCAAAGCCGATCATCTCACTACCCCTAAAAAGGCCAAGATGGTCAAGTAAAGGTTCTAAAAGTCCATTAGTGCTTTATGACATCACTCAGCGGCCCCGTATTCTCTTTGATTAAATCAAAGGCTACCGGTACCCACAAATATGTCGCACTAATATAGCTATTGCTTCAACCATGTCGGTATACCCCGCACAGTTTCCGCAACGTATTGCTATTTACCTATGAATGTTTCCCAAATCCGGGTAGAGGATTCAAACCCAAACAATATAACCAAATGTAAAGCAATCAAGTCAAGCAATATAAGCATGTAAAGGTGATCTAAAACCCTAAGGTAACCCCACTTTTAGATGATCCCCAACAGATTCGCCAGTTCTGTGATGCGGTGGGAGAACTGACTTAAGGTTTTGCGTTTGTGTTTGCAAATGTTTCAGTTTAGCAAGAGTCGCCACCGACTTTTTATTTATCCAAAGGAAAGGTCAAAAAACATAGGAAAGACCTTTGAGATGTTTTCTTGGGTTCGGGGGGTAGATTATGAAAAGGGAAGGTGCTAGCACCCTTTTCATCCATGGTTTTCCATGGGCTCTTAGTTACTTGTTTTAGATCACTTGCTTTTACTTTTCAATTGTTTGAAATGGTGCTTTTGTGTGTGGTTTTGAAAATATTTTGAAAAGAGGCCTTTGTCTAGGCAACCTTTGTAATAATTCTGGTTTGAATGTATACAAAGGTGTTTGTCTTTTGAAAAATGTTTCAAATGTTTGAAAGTTTGTTTTGGGAAAATGTTTTGAAATTGTGTTGTGATGTGTGTTTGAAAATAGCAAGGATGTTTGCAAGTTTGATCAAGTAACTAGGAGCATCTACCTACCTACTCAAAAGTCTTTCCTACACATTTTTAACCCTTTGACATTGTTTTTTTACCATTGCATTTGGTAAACAACCTTGTGTTTGGATGTTAAACGGGACAGGCGCGGGTCATCGTATGACCATGATAATAATAGTGCTAAGTATCTTTATCAAGTTTTTGTTTGAGGGACTAGATCATTTTGTATAGGCAACCAAGATAGCGTCATCGAGGGACTATGATCTTTTTGTTTTGTTTTTTTGTTTTGCCAAGATACGTAGCATGCATACCATGGCCATTTTTTAAGGCAACAAGTGGATGAAACCCTAGGGGTGCTAGTGTGCATTGTGTTGCCATTTTCATGCATTTTTGTCTTGTATTAGTCAAGCTATTTTGTTTTGATTTTGGTCTTGCATACAAACCCTATTCTTTCTATCATGGCATATTTGAAATCAATAAACTGCTTAAAAGTAAATCTATGACTATTACAACATTGATATGGGGAGGGGGATACAATTTTGAATAAGGGGATATTTGCAAGAAATAAAAGCCCTAAAATTATTACAACCATATTGAATTCATTGTTCAATTAAATAAATAAGACAATATTTAAATATGCAATATATTATAAATATGCAAAAATGTTTTTGTATTATTTTTATGTATGTAAAATAATATATTTAATGTCTCAAAAAAGGAAAATAATATGATTATTTTTGGAAAGGGTAAAAACCCTAATTTTTGATTTAAGAAAATATATATATTATAATTATTTATTTATGTACAAGTAAATAAAATAAAATATATACAAATGTTTAGAAAATAAAAATATATGAGAAAATATTATATAAGTGTATAAATAATAAAAATAAAAATAAATGATTTTTTTGGTATTATTTATGAGTTTATTTTAAGAAAATAAAAGTATATATTATTTAATTATTATTTCCTATGTCCAAAAAATAATAAAAATAATAAAATAAAATGTGAAAAATTAAGAAAATGTTTTTGATTCTTTTTTATATTTAGAAAAATATTAAAAGTCAGAAATGTAAAAGAAATAGAAAAAATATAAAAAAATAATTAAAATGGGCCAAGGGGGTGCAGAAAGCACAAAGGAGGGTGCAAATAGCCAGCCAGAGCCAGGCCCAGCCCAGCTCACTTCATCTCTAACCTCTGATCAAACAAAAACGCGCGCTTGATGTTCAAACCTGGAAATCCTGCATACGTGCTTAAAAACAAAAACTTGCAACATGAAAGTTATAGAGCATGATCACACGATTCTAACCATGTAAAAAACTTAATCTAACTCTCAAAGACCAGAGAGAATTTATCTGGCCCTAATTTCTAACCTAGTTTTTTCATAAAGTTCATCATTCAAATTCTCCCAGTTCAGTTAACTTAAATGAATTCTATGCATATGTACAGCTCAAGGGCAATGAGTACTACATTTTTTATTCACAAACCTAAGCCTAATGATTCCTAAATAGAGAGATAGAAGTTTGAACTTTACCTGTTTCAGTCAAGCTCGAGTATGGCAATGTAAGGGTTTTCAGCGAGGCCTGAGATACTTGTGAGCTTGCTTGAAGTTCCTTTGACCTTTCCCAATGCTTAGTTTGCTTTGAACTTGCTTGAATCTCTCTATAGAACTCAACCTGCAAAGTCAAAATTTGAAAATGGTGAATTGAGTAAATGGAGTTACAGTGGCTTGGGAATGGTTGGGATAGTTTAGGCAGGTTGTATGGAGTGTGTTGGAACTGGTTACAAGCAAAACGCATGAGTGGTTTGTGATTTGGAAATCAAAATGCAGAACATGTCCTGTTTTGCAAGATTTTGGTGTTTTGGTGTACAAGGGTGTTTAAGGACTGGTGTGATGCGGTGGGAGAACTGACTTGAGGTTTTGCGTTTGTGTTTGCAAATGTTTCGGTTTAGCAAGAGTCTCCACCGAATTTTTATTTTATCCAAAGGAAAGGTCAAAAAGCACAGGAAAGACCTTTGAGATGTTTTCTTGGGTTCGGGGGGTAGATTATGAAAAGGGAAGGTGCAAGCACCCTTTTCATCCATGGTTATCCATGGGCTCTTAGTTACTTGTTTAGATCACATGCTTTTGCTTTTCAATTGTTTGAAATGGTGCTTCATGTGTGGTTTTGAAAAATGTTTTGAAAAGAGGCCATCGTTGTGGCAACCTTTGTAATGATTCTTGTTTGAATATATACAAAGGTGTATTGTCTTTTGAAAAGATATTTCAATGTTTGATTGTTTGAAAGTTTGTTTTTGGGAAATGTTTTGAAATTGTATTATGATGTGTGTTTGAAAATAGCAAGGATGTTTTTACAAGTTTTGATCAAGTAACTAAGAGTTATCTACCCTATTTTACTCAAAGATATTTCCTACACATTTTTAACCCTTTTTACAATGTTGTTTTACGATTGCATTTGGTAAACAACCTTGTGTTTGGATGTTAAATGGGACAGGCGTGGGCCATCGTGTTGACCATGATAGCAATTGTGCTAAGTATCTTTAGCAATTTTTTGAGGGACTAGATCATTTTTGTATAGGCAACCAAGATAACGTCATCGAGGGACTATGATCTTTTTGTTTTGTTTTTGTTTTGCCAAGATACTCAACATGCGTACCATGGCCATTTTAAAGGGAACAAGTGGATGAAATCCTAGGGGTGCATGTGTGTATTGTGTTGTCAATTTCATGCATTTAGGTCTTGTTTTTAGGTCAAACTATTTGTTTTGATTTTGGAATATTACATACAAACCCTAATCTCTATCATGGCATATTTGAAAGCATAAATGCGTAAAAGTAATCTAGGCTATTACAACATTGATATGGGGAGGGGGATACAATTTTGAATAGGGGATTATTTTGAGAGAAATTAAAACCCTAATATTTACTATTACATCCAAATTGGACTCTTTGCATCAAATAATAAGTAAGCAATAATTAAATAAGCAATTTAAATATAAATGTGTAAAATATTATAAATATGCAAGAAATGTTTTTATTTATTTTTACGTGTAAAAATATAATATTTAATGTATTAAAAAGAAAGAAAATAAAAAGTTATTTTTGTTAAGGGAAAAACCCTAAATTTTGTTTTAACAAAGTATATTTATTAATATTATTTATTTATGTACAATAAAAAATAAAAATATATACAAGTGTCAAAAAATAAAAATATTAGAAAAATAACATTTTTAATAATGTTGAAAACCCTAGCTTTTTTGTTTTAAGATAAATATATATTATATTAATTATTTTATGTACAATGAAATAAATATAAATATAATACAAATGTTTAGAAAATAATAATATATGAGAAAATATTATTTAGGTATATAAATACTAAAAAATAAAATATTTCTATGTGTTATTTACAAGTTTTTTATTTGAGAAAATAAATAGTATATCTAATAAACTAAATATTGTGTCAAAATAAAATAAAATAAATAATAAAAAAATGTGAAAATTTAAGGAAAATATTTTTAGTAATTTTTTATATTTGGAAAGAATAAAATAAAGTCAGAAATAAAAAGAAATGAAAATAATATGAAAATATAAAACAAATGGGCCAGGGGGTGCAGTTAGCAAGGCAGGGGGTGTCAAAAGTGAGCCAAGCTAAAGCCCAACCCACTGATCTTCATCTTCAACCTCTTGTTCAAACAAAACACGTGTTTCCTGTACAAACCTGGAAAACCTGCATACGTGCTCTAATGCAAAAACTCATAACACCAAAGTTATAGCATTTTTTAAGACGATTCCAACCATATAAAAAACTTAATCTAACTCTCAAAGACCAGAGAGAATTTCTCTGGCCCTAATTTTTAACCTAACTTTTTCAGAATGTTCATCAATCAAATTCTCTCAACACACTTAACTTAAATGAAAACTGAGCATATGTACAGCTTCAGGGCTATGAGTACTACATTTTTTATTCACAAACCTAAGCCTAATGATTCCTAAATAGAGAGATAGGAAGTTGACAAATACCTGTTTCAGTTGAACTCGTGTATGACAATGTGGAGCTTTTCAGTGAGACCTGAGGTGCTTGGGAGCTTGCTTGAACTTCCTCTAACCTTCCCCAATGCCTAGTTTGCTTTGGACTTGCTTGAGCAAGCTTGTAGAACTCAACCTGCACAAGGTGAAAACAGAAATGGTGAAGCTTGCAAATGGAGTTACAGTCACTGTCCAATGGTTGGGATAACTTGGATAGGTTATATGGAATGTGTTTGAACATGTTTGGGGCAAAACGCACGAGTGGTTTATGAGATAGAACTCAAAGTGCAGAAGCTGCCATGTTTTGCAAAAGGAAGGTGATTTTTTGTTTTTGAAGGCTTGAGGGTTCAATGGCTCATATTTCTGGCTCAAGGCAATGTCAAAAAACTTGTTTGGAATGTTGCCAAGACTTGGTTATATCAGATACTCAAGTTATGGACTTTTGGCACAATGACTTGTTTTTGAAGAAAAGGTAGGAAGTGACAAAGGCCAAGGTTGTACCAGCTAGCTCAAGGTCTGCATAAGGTTGGTAAGCTTTTTCTGAAGTTTGTGGACTTTGTTTGTATCAAGAGAGCAGGTCCATGGCTTAAGAAATACAAAATTGCAAAAAGTATGCTTTATGGAATTGGTATTGCAACCTTTATGCCATAAATGGATTTATTCATTGTGCCAAGCTCCATTGATCAGAATAAGACCAATTTTCATTGTATTTGCATTTAATTTTTGAGTGTGGAAGGGTTTAGAGACCTGTAATCAAGTACAAAGCAAGTTTGGACAGATTTTGCAACTTGTGTCAACATGAAAATGCCATGGATCAAAGTGAGTTTTTGCCAAATTCAAATCTTCGATTATCCATAACCATAAATGAATTTGGAGAGTTCTTGGACATTTTGGAAAGCTTGTAACATGCTTTACTATCCATCTTTGAAATGAAATTTGATATTACAAGTGGAACTATGTGAAAATTTGCCATGAAGATAGGTCAAAATCCTGCCTAAACTAGGGCAAATTTTCACTAAGTTAAAAGTTCCATGGACCCTTGTTCCAAAAATCATAACTTGAGATCCAAGATTCTTTTGGGAAAACTTTGTGATTAAAATTTGTATAATTTGTGGAGGAATACAACTTTCATGTTGGAAGTTTTGTTTGAATCTAATTGCATCATGGTGAAAAACTTGGGCAAAGTTGGGAAAAAATGAGATAATTTCATAACTTAGAAAAATTCTAAGTTATGAAAATTTTCAATCTTAAACCCTAATTTGCAAAATTAGGTTTCTTGATGAACAAGTTTCATACTTTGACACATCTTGATGAAAAATGACCCTTGGCACTTGATTTTGACCAAAAAGTTAAAGTTTGATTTTTCAGTGTACAGTCAAATTTTGATCAGTTGACTGAAAAATTCATCTGTCAATCCAATGTAATTGAGATCTTTTGAACCTTGTGAATAGGTCAAGATGATACCATTGATTCCTTGAATCCATGCTTGAACCCAATTCGCCATTGGCTAGGTTAAAAATCAGAAATTGCCCTTGTGCAGTCAAAACCCTAAAAATGACCATTTTGCCCTTTTGATGATCTGATTAAATTTCTTGAGGATTTGTGGTCCAAACTTGATAAAATGGTTCATATGAGCCTATAATGTTGATGTGGATAAATAATTGTGAGGTTTGACTGTAAATTGGCCACCGTTGACTTTTTCCCCAATACAGCTGATTTCCAAGTCAATTGTCCAATTGACTGGGCAAATTTTTGATTCAAGGTTTAAAACTTGGTAGAGGAAATATTATAAGTCCAACATGAAGTATGAAAGTCACTTTGAGCATTGAAAGTCCAAAAATCCCTGTGCAAACTCAAACCCTAATTTAGGTCATCAGTGCAAGGAGATGTCTTGAGCAGAGCAAACCCTAATCCTGTCTGGAATTCAAAGAGTCTTGTGAGGGGAAATCTTGATAAAATGAGAGGGAAAATTTTGGGGTACAACACTTACCAACCATATGCAGACCTTGAGCTAGCGGGTACAACCTTGTCCTTTGTCACTTCCTACCTTTTCTTCAAAAACTAGTCATTGTGCCAAAAGTCCATAACTTGAGTATCTGATATAACCAAGTCTTGGCAACATTACAAACAAGTTTTTTTTGACATTGCCTTAAGCCAGAAACACGAGCCATTAAACCCTCAAGCCTTCCAAAACACAAAATCACCTTCCTCTTGCAAAACAGGGCAGCTTCTGCACTTTGAGTTCTATCTCACAAACCACTCGTACGTTTTGCCCCAAACCTGTTCAAACACATTCCATATAACCTATCCAAGCTATCCCAACCATTGGACAATGACTGTAACTCCATTTGCAAGCTTCACCATTTCTGTTTTCAGCTTGTGCAGGTTGAGTTCTACAAGCTTGCTCAAGCAATTCCAAAGCAAACTAGGCATTGGGGAAGGTCAGAGGAAGTTCAAGCAAGCTCCCAAGCACCCCGGGTCTCACTGAAAAGCTCCACATTGCCATACATGAGTTCAACTGAAACAAGTATTTGTCAACTTCCTATCTCTCTATTTAGGAATCATTAGGCTTAGGTTTGTGAATAAAAAATGTAGTACTCATAGCCCTGAAGCTGTACATATGCTCAGTTTTCATTTAAGTTAAGTGTGTTGAGAGAATTTGATTGATGAACATCCTGAAAAAGTTAGGTTAAAAATTAGGGCCAGAGAAATTCTCTCTGGTCTTTGAGAGTTAGATTAAGTTTTTTATATGGTTGGAATCGTCTTAAAAAATGCTATAACTTTGGTGTTATGAGTTTTTGCATTAGAGCACGTATGCAGGTTTTCCAGGTTTGTACAGGAAACGCATGTTTTGTTTGAACAAAAGGTTGAAGATGAAGATCAGTGGGCCGGGCTTTGGCTTGGCTCACCTTTGACACCCCTGCCTTGCTAACTGAACCCCCTGGCCCATTTGTTTTATATTTTCATATTATTTTCATTTCTTTTTATTTCTGACTTTATTTTATTCTTTCTAAATATAAAAAATTACTAAAAATATTTTCCTTTAATTTTCACATTTTTTTTATTATTTATTTTATTTTATTTTGACACAATATTTAGTTTATTAGATATACTATTTATTTTCTCAAATAAAAAACTTGTAAATAACACATAGAAATATATATATATATTTATAGTATTTATATACCTAAATAATATTTTCTCATATATTATTATTTTCTAAACATTTGTATTATATTTATATTTATTTCCTTGTACATAAAATAATTTATATAATATATATTTATCTTAAAACAAAAAATCTAGGGTTTTCACCATTATTAAAAATATTATTTTTCTAATATTTTTATTTTTTGACGCTTGTATATATTTTTATTTTTTATTGTACATAAATAAATAATATTAATAAATATACTTTGTTAAAACAAAATTTAGGGTTTTTCCCTTAACAAAAATAACTTTTTATTTTCTTTCTTTTTAATACATTAAATATTATATTTTTACACGTAAAAATAAATAAAAACATTTCTTGCATATTTATAATATTTTACACATTTATATTTAAATTGCTTATTTAATTATTACTTACTTATTATTTGATGCAAATAGTTCAATTTGGATGTAATAGTAAATATTAGGGTTTTAATTTCTTGCAAAATAATCCGCTATTCAAAATTGTATCCCCCTCCCCATATCAATGTTGTAATAGCCTAGATTACTTTTACGCATTTATGCTTTCAAATATGCCATGATAGAGATTAGGGTTTGTATGTAATATTCCAAAATCAAAACAAATAGTTTGACCTAAAAACAAGACCTAAATGCATGAAATTGACAACACAATACACACATGCACCCCTAGGATTTCATCCACTTGTTGCCTTTAAAATGGCCATGGTACGCATGTTGAGTATCTTGGCAAAACAAAAACAAAACAAAAAGATCATAGTCCCTCGATGACGCTATCTTGGTTGCCTATACAAAATTGATCTAGTCCCTCAAAAAATTGCTAAAGATACTTAGCACAATTGCTATCATGGTCAACACGATGACCCGCGCCTGTTCCGTTTAACATCCAAACACAAGGTTGTTTACCAAATGCAATGGTAAAACAACATTGTCAAAAGGGTTAAAAATGTGTAGGAAAGATCTTTGAGTAAAATAGGGTAGACAACTCTTAGTTACTTGATCAAAACTTACAAAAACATCCTTCCTATTTTCAAACACACCTCACAATACAATTTCAAAACATTTCCCAAAACAAACTTTCAAACAATCAAACATTGAAATATCTTTTCAAAAGACAATACACCTTTGTATATATTCAAACAAGAATCATTACAAAGGTTGCCACAATGATGGCCTCTTTTCAAAACATTTTCAAAACCACACACGAAGCACCATTTCAAACAATTGAAAAGCAAAAGCAAGTGATCTAAACAAGTAACTAAGAGCCCATGGATAACCATGGATGAAAAGGGTGCTTGCACCTTCCCTTTTCATAATCTACCCCCCGAACCCAAGAAAACATCTCAAAGGTCTTTCCTGTGCTTTTTGACCTTTCCTTTGGATAAAATAAAAAGTCGATGGCGACTCTTGCTAAACCGAAACATTTGCAAACACAAACGCAAAACATCAAGTTAGTTCTCCCACCATATCACAGAACTGGTGACTCTGCTGGGGAAATGAAATATAAAAGTGGGGTTACCTTAGGGTTTAGATCACCTTTACATGCTTACCTTGTTTGCTTTTATTGCTTTACACTTGGTTCTATTGTTTGGGTTTGAAATACTCTACCCGAATTTGGGAAACATTCATAGGTAAATAGAAATACATTTTGGAAACTGTGTGGGGTGTACCGACATGGTTGAAGCAATAGCTATATTAGTGCGACATATTTGTGGGTACCGGTAGCCTTTGAGTCAATCAAAGAGAATACGGGGCCGCTGAGTGATATCATGAAGCTTTAATGGACTTTTAGAACCTTTACTTGACCATCTTGGCCTTATTAGGGGTAGTGAGATGACCGGCTTTGGTGCAGTCCGAAGTTGGTAGATACTCGATACTACACTCATTGAGGTTTGTTTTCTTGGAATATTTCGGTCGCCAGTTAAGTGGCTAAACTGAAACAATGAACACAAAATAATCCAGTGATATTGAGCTCCTTAGAACCCGGTTACTATTTATAGGACACGTTGAGCCAACTAACTTCAAGAGGGTACTTACCTATGAAACCCCATGCAAGCCTAAAACTAGGAACTTGTGTGACTTGCTTGTACATATACTTATGCATACATCATGAACATCATAAAGCATCATATGCATCCACTAACCATTTCAAGGGTTTGGATCTTCATCTTTGTTCTTTTTTTGTAGGTAATGGAATCTCTTTGCAGGAAAACAATTCAAGTCAACCTTGTGAGAATCCCTCCTCAACTGAAGGAGCTTGCTTCCAAGATTCCATAGAATTCTCCCTTCAGTGAATGACATGGTAGACTTCTCAACTTGGTAAACTCCAACACTGAAGAAGACATGGTGAAAGTTCTCTTCCAGTTCTTTGACCCCCTACACCATTGCTTTACATTTCCTGATTACCAACTAGTGCCTACTTTGGAGGAATTTTCTTAACTCCTGAGGATTCCTATTCTCCATCAACTACCCTACAACGGTACTGAAAGAGAACCAAAGCCTGAAGATGTTGCTCAATCCATACACTTGCAACCATCTGATATCAAAGGTCATTGGGAAACCAGAAGTGGTGTCAAGGGTTTCTTGGAAAAGTTTCTGTTTGAGAAGGCACAAGACTGCTGGAATTCTCTAGATCTACAAGCTTTTGAGGAGATTGTAGCACTTCTCATCTATGGGTTGGTCTTGTTCCCAAACCCTGATCAGCTTATAGATGTGAATGCTGTCAAAATTTTCATATCTCGGAATCTTGTGCCTACATTGCTTGGGGACATCCACCACTCATTTCACACACGAACAATGAGGAAAATAGGTGTTCTCATGTGTTGTACTCATCTTCTAGGAAGGTGGTTTATTTCTCACCTTCCCCAATCAGTCTTGAAGAATGAACAAGGCTTGAGGTGGTCACAACAATTGATGATTCTTACACATTCTGATGTTCATTGGTGTTCTCGGTCCAGAGAAAATGTCATCATCATTGATCGTTGTGGGGAATTCCCTAATGTCCCACTACTTGGCATTAGGGGAGGCATTACATACAACCCCTGTTTGGCTCTGACACAGTTTGGGTATGCCCGAAGGGATGTCCCACATGACATGCTGATTCCAGACTTGGTTTTTGACTTCGACAAGGACGCTCAAGGACTTCGACAAAGGTTCATCCGAGCTTGGAGGATGCCCAACAAAGTGGACAGTAAGACACTGGGACACAAGAATTCCACCCCCCTTGAGCCTTACCTCAAGTGGGTACGAACCCGCGTCCAAAGTCTTTTGATGCCTTACCCTTACATTCTCCCTGTGATCAAAGAGCATGTTATGGAAGGAGAGGTTCCATACACCCTCCTACATCCTGACATTCCAACATCATTGGAAGATTTGTAAAAGAGTTGGATATAACTCAAGGAAGAACGAAAAACTTTTGAAGCCAGCTTCTACGCCAGTGAGAAGAAGGTTTTGGAACTTACTCGTCGACTCCATGAAGAGCAAACTCTCAACACCTGCATCGCACCAAAGAGGATGCGCAATGTCTTTTTACATTAGAGTTTTCTATTTATTTTGCCCATGGGGCATTTATGTACTAACAAAATTTTCTTATTAATATGACGTGTGTTCTTTTTGTTTGCAACAACTTTGAATTTCTGAATCCTTGAATGCATTACATGAATACATAGCATTCATCATATGCATAAACAGGTCTTCACACCAGGTTTCCTTATCTCTCTGCTGTTTATTTCAGCAAGATGGATATAGAGCAGATCGTCAAAGATCTACAAGCACATAATTCACAGTTCCAACAAATTCTCATGACCTTGGCAAAGGGTCAAGAGGACCTTAAAGCACTGTTAGAGAAGGAAAAGGAAAAAGAAAAGGAGAAAAAGAAAAAAAGAGTTGGTGTGGCCACTATGGGAAGAAGATTTGAGAACCAAGCTATAAGATTCTTGGATTTCCCCTCAACATCTGATGAAGGGGTTGGCAAAGGAAAGGGAGTTGCGGTGCCCTCCGGTCTGAGGCTGAAGAAGAAGAAGAAGAGGATGAAGATTACTCTGAGCAGCAGTATCCTCCTGCAGACGACAAGTATAAGAATCTGGAAGAGCGTTTGGAAGCCATGAAGGTACAAAGAGTGCCTGGGTTGGACTTCGAAGATCTAGGGTTGGTTGATGGGATTATGATTCCCCCCAAATTCAAGGTGCCTACATTTGCTAAATACGATGGTTTGTCTTGTCCGAAGATGCATCTGCAGTCTTACGTCAGAAAGATCCAACCTCACTCTTCTGGTAAGGATCTGTGGGTCCACTTTTTTCAAGATAGTTTGTCGGGTACGCAATTGGACTGGTTCTATTAGCTTGAGAGATCTGATGTACATAACTAGGAGGATTTGGCTGCTTACCGACAATATCAATATAATGCAGAATTAGCACCTACTCGTACTCAATTACAGAGTATGGGTATGGTCTCTAATGAGGGCTTTAAGGAGTATGCCCAGAAGTGGCGGGACTTGGCTGAAGGGTGCAACCACCATTGTCTGAGAGAGAGCTTGTGGATATGTTTTTGGGGACCCTGTCAGGTCCGTTCTTTAATCACTTGATCAGGAGCTCATCTGCCGGGTTCACCGAACTAATTCTGACTGATGAAAGAGTCGAAGCTGGCATTAAGAACGGTAAAATTCATAAGGATGCATCTGCTTCCACTTCTATCAAGAAAACTTTTCCAGCCAAGAAAGAGGTCTCAGCTGTTTACTCCCAGAGAAATCAAGGAAGAGTCGAGCACCGACCAGCGGTAGGGGCTGTGATGATTCAGAATTCCGCAGCCGATCAATCTCGAAGCAGTCAACCCAGAACCAACCAACCAAGAGGGGGAAGGCCTGCTAGATAATTCACCAAAATAAACATGATGCCTGCCCAGGTTCTCCCCCATCTCTTGAAGTTAAACCTTACAACCTTAAGAGAGCCACCACAAAATCCGAATACAACTTCTCCTTTTTACCATGCCAACGCTAAATGCGCTTACCATTCAGACAGCTTAGGGCACGACGCCAACAACTGTTGGGCCCTCAAAAACAAGATCCAGGATTTAATAGATGCCAAGGAGGTGGAGTTTGACGCACCTGAAAAACCTAATGTGATATCCGCTCCAATGCCAAAACATGGTCACAACGTCCATGCTATTGTAGAAGATCTTTATGTTATTGCTGTTGAAGATTTAATGACTCCACTGCCAATGATCAAGATGAATCTGTGGAAAGCCGGGATTTTCCCGGGCTGTGAAAAAGATTGTTACCTTTGTTCGACCTTGCAATCCGACTGTCCGCTATTGAAATCAGGCATCCAACACCTGATGGATAATCAAGAAATCCTCTTCAAGAAAACTCTTGTTACTCCTGTTACTCCAATCAACGATGTTGCTATAATCACCATTTTCGAAAATCTTTCCAAGGTCTCCAAAAGACCTGTTAAGATTACACCCGATCCAAAGTTTGTACCTCTGAAGATAACAATGCAGGGGCCTATCCGATATAAGTCCAACAAAACAATACCGTGGAATTATGGAGGAGAGATCTTCTACCACGGTGTTAAGCAGATTGAATCAATGGAAGAGAATTCCGATGAAGAAACTCCTGACATAGGGAATATTGCGGGGACGAGTAAGATCACCTGAAGCGGAAGAATCTTTTCTCCGTAGATTGCTCCTCCAAAGGAAATCTTCGGACCCTCAAGTGCTCCTGTGCCAGTCAAGATATCTGTGCGAAGTCCAGTGATTGAAGAAATTGTTACTCCCGAAGTTGTACCCTCTGTTGTTACTGTTGATAAAGGTAAGGGGATCCAAGAAGCGCCCATCAGGACGAGGGCTCAGCCTTTGGTCATCCCTGAGACCACTCAAAAGGAAATGGAGGAGATTTTAAAAATAATTAAGAAAACCGACTATGATGTCGTAGAGCAGCTAGGGCAAACCTCTTCAAAAATCTCTATGTTGGCCCTATTACTCTGCTCCGAAGCTCATGCCAAAGCCTTGATCAAATTCCTGAAGACGGCCCATGTGCCTCAAGAAACTTCCGTGGACCAGTTCCAGGAGTGTGTAGCCAGTCTAACCGCCGACAATGGTCTTGGCTTCTCTGATGCCAATCTAACATCTAAGGGAAGAAAGCATAATGACGTGCTGCATGTCTCGGTGGAATGCAGAGGGACTACTCTTGCTCACGTTCTGGTTGATACCGGGTCGTCTTTAAATGTCTTGCCTAAGAAAGCATTGGATAGATTGGACTGTGAAGGCTTGACCTTAAAGCCCAGCAATATCATTTTAAGAGCCTTTGATGGTTCTAAGCGGATGGTCCACGGGGAGGTGGACATCCCAATTAAAGTGGGTACCGAAACTTTCCACTCCACATTTTATGTCATGGATATCCGTCCCTCCTGCTCTTGCTTGTTAGGAAGACCATGGATTCATCATGCTAGGGACGTTACGTCCACTCTGCATCAGAAGCTTAAGTACCCAGTCCAGGGGAAAATTGTGACAGTTCGTGGCGAGGAGGAGTATATGATAAGCCATCTGAATTCATTTTGCTATGTTGAATTAGATGGTGAATTCATTGAGACCCCCTTTCAGCACTTTGAAGAGGTTTCTCCTGAAGTTGCGGTAGCCAAGACAATGACTTATGCACCCATCATTACCAAACCTGTGTCCCGGATGTCATCCCTTAAAGATGCGGAGGCTGTGATCAAGGAAGGAGGAAGCACAGTATGGGGTCAACTGCCAGATTTTCCTTACAAGACAGATAAGTTCGACTTGGGTTTCACTTCTGCTAGTCAGAAGGCTGTGCGTCGCTCCCGGGCTGGAGGACCGCCATTAAAGATCACTCATCATGGAGTTCATGCTTTAGAGGATGATGGAGAAGAAAGCAATTTTGAAGACTGGATCTTTCCAACTATTGAAGGAGGACTGAACAACTGGGAGGCGAAAGACTTTGTTCCCATTACTTTCATCAATCAGTAATTTATCTTTTGAACATTTTCCGTTGGTCTGTAATAATTTTAAAACAATTCGTACAATTTTTTCCTTATGCCTTACCCGGGGCATATAGGTCCATTTGTAAGGGCTTGATTTCTCATCTTCATATGCCATTTTTAATTAATCATGGAGGTTTTCATATATAAACTTTAGTGTTCATTTTCTTTCTTTTTACATTTTATTTTGTTTAAAGGTGGCTATCCCTTACACACACCCACACTCACAAAATGCAGGTACCCATCCACTCCGGATTCCATGGGTAACAATTCTGCTATGGCCTTCAATGACTCTGAAGATCTGGTCAATCATGCTGAATACGAAGGTGATGAAGACTGTGAAGTGCCTGGAGAGTTGGCTAGACTCCTACAACAGGGAGAAAGGGATATTCTGCCTCACGAGGAGTTGTTAGAGACTATCAACTTGGGAACAGAGGAAGACAGAAAAGAGGTCAAAGTGGGTGCCAACCTAGAGCCAAGTGTCAAAGAGTGTTTAGTTCAGTTGTTGAATGAATATGTGGAGATCTTCGCCTGGTCCTACGAAGACATGCCGGGACTGGATACAGATATTATGGTTCACCGTCTCCTTACAAGAGAAGACTGTCCACCGATCAAACAGAAAGTTCGTCGAATGAGGCCCGACATGTCCGAAAAGATCAAAGCTGAAGTGATGAAGCAGTTCAATGTTGGCTTTCTTGTTGTTACTTCCTATCGACAATGGGTTGCTAACATTGTTCATGTGCCTAAGAAGGACGGCAAAGTCAGAATGTGCGTGGATTACAGAGACTTAAACATGGCTAGCCCTAAAGACGACTTTCCACTACCGCACATTGACATCTTGGTCAAAAATATAGCTCAACATAAGGTATTCTCTTTTATGGATGGATTTTCGGGATACAACCAGATCAAAATGGCCCCTGAAGACATGGAGAAGACTACTTTTGTTACGCAGTGGGGTACCTTCTGCTATAAAGTGATGCCGTTCGGATTGAAGAATGTCGGGGCAACCTATCAGTGCGCCATGGTGGCTTTGTTTCATGACATGATACATCATGAGATTGAAGTCTACGTAGACGATATGATAGCCCATTCACAGACAGAAGAAGAACACCTCGACCATCTGCAAAAGCTGTTTGTTAGATTGAAAGAGTACAAGCTCAGACTGAACCCTAGCAAGTGCACTTTCAGAGTTAGGTCCAGTAAACTTTTGGGATTCATCGTCAGTAACAAAGGCATCGAGGTTGATCCTGCCAAAGTTAAAGCTATACAAGAAATGTCCGCCCCTCACACTGAAAAGGAGGTCAGAGGTTTCTTAGGACGCCTAAACTACATTACAAGGTTCATTTCTCACCTAACACCTACCTGTGAACCAATCTTCAAGCTGTTAAAGAAAGGTTAGGTGGTTAAATGGAATGATGATTGTCAAGTTGCTTTTGATAAAATCAAGGAGTATTTGCTGGAACCTCCTATTTTGATGCCACCCGTCGAAGGAAGGCCATTAATCATGTATCTGAATGTCTTGGATAATTTAATGGGGTGCGTACTGGGCCAACATGACGAGTCTGGTCGAAAAGAGCATGCCATTTGTTACCTTAGCAAAAAGTTTACCGACTGTGAGACTCGCTACTCACTGCTCGAGAAAACTTGTTGCGCTTTGGTATGGGCTGCTCGCCGGCTAAGGCAGTATATGTTGACATATACCACTCTACTGATTTCTAAAATGGATTCGATCAAGTACATCTTCGAGAAGCCTGCTCTATCCGGAAGAATCGCTAGATGGAATATGATCCTCACCGAATATGATATACAGTATACGACCCAAAAAGCTATAAAGGGGAGTGTGCTAGCTGATCATTTGGCCCATCAAGCTGTCGAAGATTACCAGTCTATGAGGTTTGACTTTCCCGACGAGGATATCATGAATTTGAGCAACATTGAAGGAAACAGACCGTATGACGGATGTGACACCCCAAATTTATTCAAGTGTTAAATAATTAGGAATTTAATTATTAAATTAATTAAAGGCTTAATTAATAATATTTTGGATTAAATGGATGAATTAATTATGAAATTAAAAAGGAAGACCGGGGGGTGTAAGGTTGAATTAGAGGTGTGTGAAGTAAAAAGCTCTACTAAATAATAACTAATTTATTACTATTATTTGGAAAATAATGAAAGGAATACAAAAAGAAGGATAAAAAGGAAAAGAAAAAGAAGGTTATTGGGAAAAGTCATTATACGTGAAATTGGAGAAGAGAAGAGAAGAGAGGAAAAAGCCAAACGCCGTGAATTCGAAGGATCATCGCGAGGTAAGGGGTGATTTCATTTAGTTAATATGCCTTATAGGTTTTGGAATCAATAGGATTGATTAAGCCTGTTAGGAATCCCAATTTAGGATCGTTAGGTTTATGAAATTCAAACCCCAATTCCATGAATTTTTATGTTTTGATTCAATTTGATATTATGAGGAAGTTGTATGATGTTACGGTGTGTTACAATCTCATTGGAATCATGCATTATAACTTATTTTGACATTGCTGTGAGTTGGATTCGTATGGGAATGAAAAGGAATGGATTGAGATACATAATGCTGTCAAAAATAACAGTTTTAGGCTCTGCAGGTCGTGGGAACCGGTTCCCAGTGGGGAGGAACCGGATTCCACTGTGCGAAGTTATAAAAACTGGCAAAATTGCACGTAGGAACCGGTTCCTGTATAGGTAGGAACCGGGTTCCCATACATTTTCCAGAAACGTGATTTTTGAACTTCGCAGGAACCGGTTCCTGCATATGTAGGAACCGGGTTCTGCTGTAACTTTTTGAAAAATATTAAACTTTAAAAATCCGTAACTTTCAAACCGTAATTCCATTTTAGTCGCCGTTTTGGACGTTGTTTCTTAAATTAAATACTCTATTTTATAAAATGAAGAAAATAACTGTAACTTGATTTTATTTTGAAAATGTGTTGACTTTCCGATTATGCGGTTTGTTATTATGTGCATATTTGGTGTATATGCAATGGTGTATCCATGATAATTGATTGTATCAGGTCTTGGTGGATGAAGTGCATGTTTATGCTATTTGATGTGTGTATGATAAATAATGATATCATGTTTTTTTTGGTTTTGGTTCAGTTATGATAAATTGATGTATTTCATAGACTGATTTGATGTTGCATGCTGGTGATGTGCGTGCATATGCATTGTTTTGGTGAAGTTAATTCCCATTGTATGGAATTTGACTTGTATTGCCATTAACCGATACCCGGGTGATGATGGGTGGTTAGGCTGGATTTGTGTCCGGGTGTTTATGGACGAATCGATGGTTGCTGTATTCGGTTGATGATGGATTAGTGTTGGGTGACTTGGTCACGTGTTGGTACCACATGCATTATGTTTGCATTTGTGTTTGCATGGAATTGTAACATGTTAGGATGTCTTCCAGTGTTACAATTCTTTGGTTGATTATTGATTTGTGCATAATGACTTGTATGATTGGAACTGCGTGTTGAATATGAATTTATGCTAAATGGGTGAAATAATATGCTTATGATATAATGTTGATTGAGAAGCTTATAATGCATGTTAATTATGAGAAATCTCACCCTTACTTTAACAATTTCAGATTAAAGTTAGCAGCTCAGGAGTTGGTGAGGATGACTCTAGAGCTATGTTACTTTAAGTTCGCGTGTCAGTGTCGTGCTCTGATAGGTTGTAACACTGGGGGAAACATTTGAATGATGAGTTTTATTTTATACTCTATTGTTAAATTTATGTTGGGAATACTTATGAAGTGAAGTTATTCCGGTTTTGAGACATTTCCGCTGTGTAGAACATGATATTGATTTGAATATTTATCTTAATAATTCCTTCAGTAAAGCATGATAACTGTAGATTTGAGGTTTTTATATTTATCTTGGATTGTGACATCCTTGTTTTCCATGTTACTCTGATTTAATTAATATATTCGCGGGTTATTTAGAAGGGGTGTTACAACGGACCTGAACAAGGATCCCGATGGACCCTGTACTTTGATGGTGCCTTCAACGCACTTGGGAACAGTATCAACGCGGTACTTATCTCTCCACGAGGTTGCCATACACCTTCCACCGCTAGACTCTGCTTCAGCTGTACCAACAACATGGCCGAGTATGAAGCTTGTATCTTTGGTCTCAAGGCCGCTATTGACTTGGGAATCAAATCTTTGATTGTATTTTGGGACTCAGCTTTGGTTATCACTCAAATCATAGGAGAGTGGGATACTAAACACCCTAACCTCATCCCTTATAAAGAACATGTCCTGACATTGCTACCATATTTCGAGCAGATTATCTTCGAGCACTTCCCGTGAGAAGAGAATCAGCTAGAGGATGCTCTATCTACAATGTCATCCATGTTTAAACTTAACTGGGATAATGAGGCACCTCAAATCACCATCGAACGAATGGACGAACCTGCACATTGTCACAAGATTAATACTGAAGAAGTAGTGGACCGACCTTGGTTTCATGACGTCAAAAGGTATCTCGAAGCACAAGAATACCCTGAAGGAGCTTCAGTCAACGACAAAAAGTTCTTAAGGAGGTTCGCGGCCAAATTCTTTCTGAGCAATGGTATCCTATACAAGCGCAATCTTGATTGTGTCCTAATCTGTTGTGTGGACAAGGTTGAAGCTGAGCAGATCATGGATGAACTACATAATGGCACCTTTGGCACCCACTCGAGCAGTCATACGATGGCTAAGAAGATTCTACGGGCAGGCTACTACTGGTCTACCATGGAAGCTGATTGTCATCAACATTCTCGTACTTGTCACAAATGCCAAATCTATGCTGACAAGGTACATATTCCTCCAGTTCCTCTCAATGTCTTAACGGCTCCTTGGCCATTCGCGATGTGGGGAATCAACATGATTGGAGAGATCAAGCCTACAACATCCAATGGACACCGTTTCATCCTGATGGCCATTGATTACTTTACCAAGTAGGTCGAAGCAGCTTCCTTTGCCTCCGTTACAAAGAATGTGGTTTCCCGCTTCATCAAGAAGAACCTCATATGCCGGTATGGTATCCCTGACAGGATCATCACTGACAACGGTACAAATTTGAACAATACTATGATCACCGCCCTATGCAAGCATTTCAAGATTCAACATCACAATTCATCTCCCTATCGGCCTAAGATGAATGGTGTTGTTGAAGCCGCGAACAAAAATATCAAGAAGATCATTCAAAATATGACAGTCACCTACAAGGACTGGCATGATATGTTACCGTATGCTCTGCACGGGTACCGTACCACGACACGCAGTTCTACTGGGGCAACACCCTTTTCTTTGGTATACGGCATGGAGGCTGTTTTACCTATCGAGGTTCAGATTCCCTCCTTGAGAATCATGAAAGATGTTGGTTTGAGTGAAGACGATTGGATTCAAACCCGGCTTGATCAACTTAACTTGATTGACGAAAAGAGACTTACTGCTGTTTGCCATGGTCAGGCGTTTCAAAAATGTATAATCAAGGCCTTCAATAAGAAAGTCAAGAGACAAGTATATCAAGTCGGGGACCTTGTAGTAAAGCGGATCATCTTGCCGCAAAGTGATCCCAGGGGCAAGTGGACTCCTACTTACAAAGGACCATTTGTGATCAAAAACATCTTTTCTGGTGGGGCAATGATCCTGACCACCATGGACGGTGATGACCTTCCGCACCCTGCGAACACGGACATAGTCAAAAGATAATACACATAAACGACCCGACAAGTTGAAAACCCGAAAGGGCGACTTGGGAAAAATGGGCATCCCGGTGAATCGAAAACCCGAAAGGGCGGTTCAGGCAAAAATTAGGGATAAATAAAAAAATTTGTACACCCGGCAAGTTGAAAACCCGAAAGGGCGACTTGGGCAAAAAAGGGTTTCCTAGTAGATCGAAAACCCGAAAGGGAGATCTAGGCAAAAGTTAGGGAATTAAAGCATATGACTATGTCTCGTCGGATCACTTTAAGGACAATCTCTTCACGAACAAGCTCCAGGTTTCTGATCAATCCAATCATCTGCGGACGAAGCAACGAATGGACAAGATACTCAGAGTTACGAATGATATAGCATAATGAGAACCCCATGGAATTGTTACACATAGCCATCTTTCTTTGTATAATTTTTTCTCAATTTTTGTGACAACATCCTCTTACTAGGATGTTTGTCTCCTTTGTACAAAATACTTACACAAAGTTAAATACAAAGATACTTAAAAGTGCAGAAATTTGTTTGCCTTTTCTTTCTTTTTACGCTTATGTTTTATTTGAAAACGTCCAATGATTTGATTAAATGAGCATATGCATTTGAATATAATCACTGCTTACAAATAAAATGAAATGAGGAAAAAATAATTACGGACAGTTTGAAAGTATGGGAGAACGTCTTTAAGCTATTCCAGGAAAAATCCTCAGCAGAGCTAAAGCCTTGGAATTCATATCCCCAACGGAGTTAAGTTTCAAAATCTCCATCAGAACTAAGTCTCCAAACTCCCAATCCCCAGCGGAGCCAGAAAACTTTGAACTGCAAACCCTCAGTGGAGATAAAACTTTCTTCCCCAACAGAGTCCAAAACTTCAACCCTTAAACCCCGGTGCAAGACCATCCAGTTTCCTCCATTTCCCCAGAGATTTGTCTTAAAATCAGGAGATTCCCCTACAAGTTATCTTAGAAACCAGACGGCAGCTTCGGATAATTCCTCAATAGATTGGCGTACAACCCAATCCCTTGAGAACTCTTCAACAAAATAAACATTCTCCCCACAGAGTTATTTCCCAGCAGATCGAAGATTCTCATTCCCATTTCTCCAGCGGAAGCCTCCAAGGTTTCATTTCCCTAATAGATATCGTTAGAGTTTTCCTTATTCCTCAGGAAAGTCATGAAGGATTCTCACCTCCCCACAGAAGTTGTCAAAGTTCGTGTTAATCCCCACAAGTCGCCAAGGATTTTCTATCTCCAACAGTGGTCCAAGGATTTATTTTCCCTGGCAGCAGTCAAAGATGTCATTATCTCCAGCTATCAAGGATTTATTTTCCTCAGCAAGACAGCTAATCAACTTAAATGCACATCTATTACATTCATATATCATAAACATTGATAGAACACATTTTATTGCATCATACATGTCATGCAACATAACTTTTTCTTTCAGCTAACATTTTACCCTTTTCAGGATGAGATTAAAAGCTATCTTTAACAAATGTTCAAGGATTTCAGATACAGTATAGATACACCCCAGACACAGCGGTCATTCTAATACTCATTCAGACTTCAGCAATCAGATATAGATTAGATACGCTCCAGACACGGAAGCCATTCTATTTCTCATTCAAATTCAACTATCAACTTCAAGTTCAGATAAGAAATATCTGTGTAATGGAGCATCTCTAGGCTGGGGATAAATTCCGAATGAGTGACAAAATGGAAACCGTGTCTGGCGCGTATCTGGACTGTATCTGAAGTTGAGATCTATATGAGTAGCAGAATGTCTTCCGTGTTTGGAGTGTATCTGTACTGTAACTGGGATCTGAATAAGTGACAGATACACTCCAGACACGGAAGTCATAGTATTAGGAACGAAAACTCTCTCAGTAAGTCAAAATCACTTCAAGAGGATAACACTTCCATCAAATCTCCTATTCAACAAGGGGCATGACATGTCACAATTCAATTAACCTGGGGCAGTCCAGTCAAGGTCCAACAGATCTTTCAAAGTTCAGTTAACCTGGGGCAGTCCAGTCAAGATTTCAAGAAATCTCTCAATACGCAGAGTAATCTGATTCAAGACTCCTTCTTCACCACTTGGGGCATTCGAATGTCAAAAGTGTTCAACAAGTCAACTATCACAATTCCAGATTCGACTCCTGTATCCAGCCAGGGCATATCTATTGACCTCATTTCCAGACTCGATTCTTGTATCTAGCCAGGGCACGTCTGAAGAGTTTGAAGATTCGATTCCTGTATCCAGCCAGGGCATATCTGTCAACCATTTCCAGACTCGATTCCTGTATCTAGCCAGGGCACATCTGAAGAGTTTGAAGAGTCGACTCCTGTATCCAGCCAGGGCATATCTGTTGACTATATTTCCAGACTCGATTCCTGTATCTAGCCAGGGCACGTCTGAAGAGTTTGAAGATTCGATTCCTGTATCCAGCCAGGGCATATCTATCAACTATCACCTTTCCAGATTCGATTCCTGTATCCAGCCAGGGCATGTCTGAAGAATTCCAGATCAACACCTGTAACAACCCAGGAAAACATCTGTGAACGACCGATTGTAGACCAACACCTGTAATAAGCCAGGAAAGTATCTATATCACCACTTGGGGCATTCGAATGTCAAAAGTGTTCAAAAACCGATGCAGTTTTACACAAGCCTATCATCAGGAAGCCCTACAGCGGTTCCTCCTCAAGACTTCTGAAAACAGTTTATGGATTCTTCCCAACAACGGATGTTAATCTATCAACTTATTCAGAGGCAACCTTTGAAATTAGTTTACGGTTGGGGAAGAAAATTCCTGATGACCTCTACTGGGGAGTTCCAATCTAATAGGCTCATGCTGGGGAGGTAAGATTGAGAATCTTCAGCTTGGTGGGAAGTAACTCTGGCGACTTCACTGGGGAACTCAAGATTTGCCCTCCCAAAACTCTGTGGGGAGAAGGTTCAATGGTCTGGCTCCGCTGGGGATTGATAATTTGAAGTTTTAGCTTTGCTGGAGATAATGAAGCTTGACTCTGAGTGGAGCTAGCTTGAGAAGAATCTGAACAAGCGATAGGTTAACATCCGTTACTTGGAGAACCCGTGAACTGTTTTCAGAAATCTTGAAGTTGAATCAGCAATAGAGCCGCATCCATTGTTGGGAAGCGTCCGTAAAATAATTTCAAAGGTTGCCTCTGAATAAGTTGATAGATTAACATCCGTTGTTGGGAAGAATCCATAAACTGTTTTCAGAAGTCTTGAGGAGGAACCGGTGTAGGGCTTCCTGATGATGAGCTTGTGTAAAACTGCATCGGTTTTTGAACACTTTTGACATTCGAATGCCCCAAGTGGTGATGTAGATACTTTCCTGGCTTATTACAGGTGTTGGTCTACAATCGGTCGTTCACAGATGTTTTCCTGGGTTGTTACAGGTGTTGATCTGGAATTCTTCAGACATGCCCTGGCTGGATACAGGAATCGAATCTGGAAAGGTGATAGTTGATAGATATGCCCTGGCTGGATACAGGAATCGAATCTTCAAACTCTTCAGATGTGCCCTGGCTAGATACAAGAATCGAGTCTGGAAATGTAGTCAACAGATATGCCCTGGCTGGATACAGGAGTCGACTCTTCAAACTCTTCAGACGTGCCCTGGCTAGATACAGGAATCGAGTCTGGAAATGGTTGACAGATATGCCCTGGCTGGATACAGGAATCGAATCTTCAAACTCTTCAGACGTGCCCTGGCTAGATACAAGAATCGAGTCTGGAAATGAGGTCAATAGATATGCCCTGGCTGGATACAGGAGTCGAATATGGAATTGTGATAGTTGACTTGTTGAACACTTTTGACATTCGAATGCCCCAAGTGGTGAAGAAGGAGTCTTGAATCATATTACTCTGCGTATTGAGAGATTTCTTGAAATCTTGACTGGACTGCCCCAGGTTAACTGAACTTTGAAAGATCTGTTGGACCTTGACTAGACTGCCCCAGGTTAATTGAATTGTGACATGTCATGCCCCTTGTTGAATAGGAGATTTGATGGAAGTGTTATCCTCTTGAAGTGATTTTGACTTACTGAGAGAGTTTTCGTTCCTCCGAACATTCGCTGTATGAATTTCTTTGTTGTCAAACAAAAAGGTCAAATGCAGACAGTGATATTCGTATAATGCAAAGTTTATGTTTGTCTCGAAGTTTTGAAAAATGCGTTTTTTAGCAGAAAACTTTTTATAAGACAGATCAACACAAGATTTAGAGCAAAGCCCTACAGGAGTCAGGATACCTTTTGTAACAGCATGCTTTCGAACTAACCCATGCTTCAATTAGGACTTTTGAAGGGTTGTAACGTGGCCTGGTTCACGGTTTAAGAAACAAAGGATAAAGGCTCAAAGTATATTTGTACCCACCCGCTCTTCGTGATGTCCTTCAACCTAAGCTCAGTTAACAGCGTCATACTCTGTTTTGAGTTTGGAACGACTTTTGGGCGATGGTTCACTAATTGAATTTTGGGAGACAGTCATCATCTCCTTTTTCTTTTTCAACACTTTTCATGTTGTTGAGGATTGATTTTGTAATGACCTCACTATTTTGATTTTGATTTGTTATCCCTAACTTTTGCCTGACTGCTACCTTTTTCCGGGATTACAGTCAGCGGGATGCCCCAACTTTCTTAAGCCTCCTTTATAGGTTTTGGCTTGGCGGGCTTTTCTCTTTTGAGAGATTGACTGTCTATGTAATAGGGAACCACCCTTGTCTTTTGACTCCAAGGGAATGCTTTCTCTTTTTAACATCGTTCGTTGTATTATGAACTTGAGAGTTTGCGACTTCAATGCGCATTTTCTTTTGAATTAACTGAGATACTACCCTGCCCCGGGTTTATATCAAAGGTTTTGATCGTTTTAAAACAGAAAACTCCTACTTCTTTGGCTCGAAGGGGTTGACTAGGGATTAACTTCCTTATAACTCCAGTGTTTGGGATTTGAAAGAAATGCCTGTACATCATCAGCAAGGTCTGTTCAAAAGCATACTGTATAAGATCATGGTATTGTTTCGTCATCCTCCCTCTAAAGGCTTACAGCTTTTTATCAAGAGTCAAATATCATAAAGAAAAGCATAAGAGTAGTGAAACGAATGGATGGATTCAAGACAGACATATGCAATGCATTAATGAAAACAGAGTTTAACATCAACAGATAATTGTTTGACAGCAAAAGAAATTACAACTTTGAAAATTCAAAAAGAAGCAAAAGTCTTTCAGCTTGGGCTTCGTCACTTCAAGCGGAGAACCCTTTAACGGAAGATTTTCATCTCGCCGTCTGGCATGAATTCCAGCACCCCAATGTCGATCAGATCTTGAATCTTGTTCTTCAAGGCCCAACAATCGTTGGTGTCGTGTCCCGGGCTGTAGGAGTGGTAAACACAGAATGCGTCGGGATGATAGTGAGGAGAGGAGATATTGGGCTTCTGAGGAGGGTCCTTTACGGTAAGCAAATTAACCTCCAATAGGCGCTTCAGTATGAAGAATGATGGTATTTCAGTCTCCGTGAACTGTCTTCCCGACTTTTCTTGTTTACGCCGATTACCCCGTTGACGCTGGCGAGGTTGTTGATGGGTTTGTGACCCTGAAGCAAGCAAAGGAGCTTTCCCTTTGTCTTTTGGAATGGATGGAGGCTGGGCGGTAACTTGCTCTTCGACCTCAGATGTTTGCCCCAGTTGGTTGTTTGGAAGCAGTTGGCGGACAAGAACTCTGAGTTCCTCTTGTCTTTGGGATAAGTCTTGGATGAGAGCCATCTGGCCCACCAACTGTCCCATCACTTGGGTCCTCAGTGTTGTCAGATCAAACTGCAGTTCCGCTAGCTGGTCACTCCTGGCGTTGTTGGAATTCCTCAAGCCCTTGGTGAGGAGAGCTTTCATCTCTTCTTGCCCCAGAGACACGTTTAGGAACATCTCCTGCAGCTGAGCAGTCTGGTCTTGGATGTCTTTGACAGACCTTTCTAGAGCCATCTCTTGCTGAAATAAACAGCAGGAGAGTAAGGAAACCTGAAAAAGGAAAGATTGTCAAAATGCAATGCATGATATGTGGATGCATGCTTTCAAGGATCTCTTGGGGTAAACACAAGAAAATGTTAGAGGTTGAACTCTGCTCTTGGATTGGAGATCTCTGTACCGGTGGACGTCCTTCCACGAGAATCAAGCTCACCATGTCAAGTGGGTCATAGCCACTGATTCAAGTTGTTGCACTTGATCTTCGATTGGAGAGCTTTGTATCGGTGGATGTCTTTCCACGAGAATCAAGCTCACCATGTCGAGTGGGTCATAGCCACTGATTCAAGTTGTTGCACTTGATCTTTGACTGGAGAACTTGGTTTAGAGGAGGAAACCTCTTGCCCCTTGATAGATGTCTGGTTCAACGTAACCCTGCATCAAAAGAACCCTCGAGATCCTTGAAATGGTTATTGAAAATGCTATGGTATGATGTTATGATGTTATGTACATGTATGCACAAGCAAGTGAGTGTATATACAGGAAAACATATTCACACAGAGCAAACAAGGCCTTAGGTTTAGGCTTGCATGAGGTTCAGGTACTACCCTCTTTCAGTTTGTTGGTTAAAACCTGTCATATCAAAAGTAACCGGGTTCTAAGGAGCTCAATATCATTGGATTGTTTTTTGTGTTCATTGTTTCGGTTTAGCCACTTACTGGCGACCAAAATATTCCAAGAAAACAATCCTCAAAAGAGTGTAGTATCGAGGATCTACCAACTTCGGACTGCACCAAAGTCGGTCATCTCACTACCCTTAAAAAGGCTAAGATGGTCAATTAAGGTTCTAAGAGTTCGTTAGTGCTTCACGACATCACACAGCGGCCCCGTACTCTCCTTGACTACTCAAGGGTTACCGGTACTCACAAATATGTCACACTAACATAGCTTACTGCTTCAACCATGTCGGTATACCCCGCACAGTTCCCTCGCAGTTTTTTGCTATTTACCTAAGAAGGTGCCCCAAATCCGGGTGGAGGATTTATAACAAACCCAAACAAGGACCCAAAAGATAAATCAATCAAGTCAATCAAAGCAAGAAAGTAAAGGTGATCTAAACCCTAAGGTAACCCCACTTCTAAAATATCAATCCCCAGCAGAGTCGCCAGTTCTGTGATACGGTGGGAGAACTGACTAGTGTTTTGCGTTCGTATTCGCACTTGTGCGGTTGAGCAAGAGTCACCACCGACTTTTTATTTTATCCTAAAGGAAAGGTTAAAAAAGCACAGCAAAAACCTTTTGAGATATTTCGTGGGTTCGGGGGGTAGATTATGAAAAGGGAAGGTATTAGCAACCTTTTCATCCATGGTTATCCATGGGCTCTTAGTTACTTGGTTTTTTAGATCACTTGCCTTGATTTTTCGATTGCTTGAAATTGTGGTGTATGTGTGTGTGTTTTGAAAATGTTTTTGAAGAGATGCCTTGTCTTAGGCGACCAATGTATTTGACTCGTGTTTGAGTGTTTTACAAAAGTGTGTATCTTTTCGAAAAGATGTTTCAAATGTTTTTTGAGAGTTTGTTTGAAAGTGTTGTGGATTGTGGTTTTTGAAAAGAAGGCAAGCGTTTTTTGCAAGTTGATCTCAAGTAACTAAGAGTTTTGTCTACCCTATTGTACTCAAAGGTTTTCTCTATGTTTTCAACCCTTTTGAACAATTTTGTTCCACCATTGAATTTGGTGGACAATCTTGCGTTTAGGAAGTTTGTTCGGGACGGGCGCGGGTCATCGTATGGACCATGAATGCAATGGTGCCAAGTGTCTTCGGCAATTTGCTTTGAAGGGACTATGATCATTCCATTTAGGCAACATTCGAAAGCGTCATCGAGGGACTTTATGATCATTTGAATTTGTTTTGCCAAAGATACTCGACGTGCAAGCATGGCCCATTTTGGAAGGCAACATGTGGGATTACCCTAGAGGGTGCAAGTGTGATTGTGTATTGATTTCATGTATTTGTCTTGTATTAGGTTATCTAGCATTTGATTTTATGTACATGCAAACCCTAGGTCTAACCATGGTATACTTGAAAGCGGTAAATTACGAAAATGTAAAATCTACGCTATTACAAAATAGTATCTGGGAGTGGGGGTACATGTGTATGAATGGGGATGAGACTTATAGTATCCAATAAGTTACAACCAAATCGAATTTGCGATCAAATGTAAATGACGAATATATAAATGTAAGATAAACAAATGTGTATAGGGGCAATGTATTGTGTTGTATTGTGTGAGTGTGAGATGTATATGTATATGTGATTATTTACAGGCGACAAGGTGAAATTAATGCGTATTTAGGGTATTTATTTAACCTAAGGAATAATTAAGCGTCCTTTTAATGATCTTGTATTTCTTTTAATATGTACAAAAGAAAATGTTTTAATTGTATGTTCAAGTTTTAATTAAATTATGTATAAAAATGATGTTTTAAGGAAAGAAAATATTTCTAAGTTTTAATTATGTATATAAAAAAGTATTTTTTCATTTGTTATGAATTGAATTATGTATATTAAAAAGAAATGTATTTTTAATTGTTATGTACAAAAAGTATTTTAATTAAATAATAAAAAAAAAGTATTTTCAATTTTAATTATATGATAAATATGTATTTTATTATTTATGTACAAATAAAGGTATTTTCTTAAAAGAAAAGAAAAAGTTTTATATTTTATTGTATTATATAAAAACATGTATTTCAATTATTAAAAAAATATTTTGATGTCAAAAGGGTTTTATTGATTAAAATGTAAAAAAAGAAAATAATGTTTTGTCTTTAAACATTTGGAAACCAAAACATACCAAAAAATGGAAATGGGCTTTAGACATTCAGAATGGGACGAAGCCCATTTACTTGAAACGATTTTTAGGGTTTGCTTGTTTTGTTTTAGTTGGGACGAAATACTTTAGGGTTTGCAATAGCGGCGGCGTTCGTTTTCATGCTCTTCGTTTTCGTTCAATCTCACCGGCTTCTGAGTTTATCCTCTTTCCTAAGCCACCAATGCAACCCCTTAACCTCTCCCTCCTTCATAGCTCGAGCCAAATGGTTTTACGGAGCGAGGTTCGTTTTTGGTGTTTTTATGTCCTTTTTTATGATTTTGCATGCTTATTTCGTTTTGAACTCTGACTTTCCTTTTTGCTATTATGGTCATGGATGTTATGGAAGAATAGAGAAACAGAAAGCGTTACCTCTTGAAGACGGAGGAAGAGGTTGGAGTTGGAGGCGTTTCCGGAGGTTTGACAGCGAGGGGAAAAGCGCGTGATACTGATTGGCCTTTTGGTGAACCTGGTATCTTTTATCTTATCACCATTTTTAGGGTTTGATGATGTTTTGACTGAAAATCCCTTTTTGAGTTCGCTTCACTTCTTTCTTCTTCTCTCCTACTGCATGTTGCCTTGAACGTCCTTCTCTTCTTCTGACTTGTTGTCTTGAATTGTTGCTTTGAGATGCCTATGATGAAGAGCTTCTTCTGAGGCCTAGGGTTTAGTTGCCCCTGTTGCCTATTATTTTTCCTCTTCTTCTGACTTATGTTGCCTTGAGTATTCGTATGCTTTTCCTTTGAAACCCTTGATTATGATGCTTTGAGATGAACGCGCTTTTGAACTTCGCCCTATGATGATGCAAATCTAAGGGCTCTTACTGCCTTTGTTGGATTGCCTAGAGCTTTTTCTTTGAGTGGCCTTCTGAGATGATGCTTGATGTGTTATTGTTGCTTCTGTGGGTTGCCTTATTCTGCTTGCCCAATGATGAGCACTTCCTCCGAGGGCCCGATGTTTGGGTTTGGAAATAGTTTTGGTTTTGACAGGTTAAGGCTTTTTGGATTAGGCAGGTTGTGATGGTTTAAGCAGGTTTTTGACAGGCAGGGTAAGTTAGCTTCAGGCAGGGTTGTGGTGTAGCTTGCCTATGCAGGTTTTTGCTTGAAGTTTTATGCCTTTCAGGCTTGACTTCAGCAGGCTTGGGATATGCAGGTTATGGTTAATGCAGGTTATGGTTTAGCAGTTCGTGTTTTAGGTTTTCTGGTTTTGGCTCTTAAGGGCTGGACAGGTTATATGCTGATATGACTTTTGGCTTAGGTTTTGTTTCTATGCAGGTTTAAGGGTTTGGTGTCCAGGTTTGGGTGTTGACAGCAGGTAAGGGTTTAGACAGGGGTTGAGCTTCAGGCTTGAACTTGGTTTATCAGGCCTTTGTTTGGCTTGTATGGTTATGAGGTTTTTTTTAGGCCATGTATTGCTGGTTTCTGAGCTTAACAGGTTTGCTTCAGTATGTGGTTAGATCTCAAGCTTGGCAGTTTGTATCTCTATTTTTTGTATTGGTTCCCTCTGAACTGTGTTTGTTCTTGTGTTATATCTTTTTTTCTATGTCTGCCTAAAGCCTAAAACCTGCATCTTTTCTCTCTCTCTCTCTCTCTTAGTACAGTTTAAATATTAAACTATGCTTTTTTCTGTACTTTTCTGAAAGTGGCTACTGATGGGAAATGATGAAAAAAAGAAAGCTTGCTTGCATAATTTCTTACTTCTGCATTCTTTATCTTCTTGACAGCTTTGAGTAGACTTTTTATTTTCCATATCTTTGCCAAATCTTCTTTTGACAGCTTGGGTAGATTTCTTGACATTTTTGACAGTAAGTTTGTACCTTTTGGATTTTGATAGAAAGTGGGAGTTTGGATTTTAGTTTGGTTGAACTGGGACTATGCAGTTTGGACATTTTAAAATTATGCATTTTGACATTTTGCATTCATGATAAAATTCTTCCCTCTTTGTGAACCGGGAGAAATCCCGTGATTTGCAGAGAGGGTTAACTGATCCCAATCAGTGGCCCTTAATGATGATTGCAATTTTATCTGTCTTTAATTAATTATCAGTCACTGACTTTTCTTCTTTTGCAGATAAAAATGGATGGAGGGGTACTAAATGAAGACTGAAGAATTAGAAAAATAGGATAGTTTTCTTTTTATTTAATATTTAAATTAATGTAAACCATTGTTTGTAATTAAATTATAAACAATATTTGTACAAATAATTCAAATATCAATAAAAGTCTTTATTATCCAACCAATTCTAATTCCTCTTTCTTTATTGTTTATTTATTTATTTAAAACTCTTTGAATTAAAATAATTGAAAAAATAAATTTCAATCACTTAATTTAGAATAATAAATAATTTAAATAAACAATACTTTAGCACGTTGATCAATTAAACCTGGTATCTTCAAAGCGAATCAATAGTTAATCAAAACACTGATCAGGCACGTTCTCTCTTTTCACTGCTTTTCAACAAACACTGTAATTCCAAACTGCGCATATCCTTTGACTGGTGAATTCAAACCAACTGCCTCCTCTTACTGATTAAATTAAAAACAATGCGAATTCGACCCGAATCTCGGAGTAACTTGCAAAGTGCTGTGGAATTTTAACCTTTCTGAGAATATGCCCATAAAACCCTTAATTCCTGATTAAATGTCAAATAACGTTCGCCTGACCAAAATTGAGCCAAAATCAACCAAAACCCTAAGCCAATTGTTTGAAGCAATCCAGAGTCCTAAAAATCAATAAAACCCTAATTTTTGTTTGACTGACGAGAAAAGTCCGTTTGTCCGATTCTTGAGCTAGTTTGAAAAATCAGGAAATGCTTGAAGTTGTTATCTTTTGTGAAAAAATGCGAGGGCAAATTTTGGGGTACAACACCAGGCCCTGTGTTTTATTTCGCTAACATACTCTTGCAGGTATAATATTCCAGATCGAAGGAGACACCTTCTCTGGATCAAAGGCTGCTCACGCCTCACTCCTTGGCCCAATCGAAGAAGGAATCTTTCCCAGGATCAAAGGGAAATCCCCTTCCCTGGATCGAAGGCTGTTCATGCCCACTTCCTGGCCCAATCGAAAGAGCCATGACCCTGTTTGGATCGAAGCTTCCCAGGCCTCCAAAATTATTGTTTTTTTATTTGCTGCCTGTTTCCTTCGTTTCTTTTTATCTTTATTTTGACTATTTTATATTTCTTTTTTAATCAACATAAAATAAAAAAAAAACACAAAAACATTAGGCTAGTTTTTTCCTATTAAATTAACTTTGTTAATTAACTTTTTAATTATCTTAACATTTTTTTTAAAACTAAAATTAAGTAGATTTAGATCATTTTCTCAAAATAAAATAAAACTCAAAAAATATTTTCTTTTAATTAATTAATCATTAGTTAGGCTTATTTCTTAAATCAAAAATTACAAAAAATATGTTTTATTTAATAAAAAAAAGGGTCAAAACCCAAGGACACTCCGATTCAAATTTTTTCGCGCGCGCTTATTTTATTGTAACTGCCTACTGGGATGTAATAGCTTAACTAAGACTTTTACTTTACTGCTTTTTATTCCCCAATTTTGGACATGTAAATAATCCCCCTCCCTGAAGCCTTGTAATAGCGTAGGATTTACAATTCCCGAACTTTAAATTCCTGTACATATATTAACTGTTTAGATGTATGCTAACTAGGCTATGCATGACAAGATTAACTCTTAACTTAAAATCAACAGTAGCTCACCATAACATGTACAAAGATAATATAAACTGAAAATTGATACACTTGCACATGCCACTCTTAGGGTACACCTCACTTGGTTGCCTTAAACGTGGTCATTGAGTATAGGATGTTTTAGAGGTCGCCCACCTGTCCAAAGATCAAAGTTGCCTCGAAACCGTTGCCTCGATAAAAATGATCTAAGACATTAGGGTTAACGCTAAAGCATCCTAAAATTGCTTTAGTGACCACACGTCCCTTAAATCGAATTGACCCGAAAACTCCAACGACGGTGCTACCTACTCCTTAATAGTGGGATAGCACTGTCTAAAGGACATTTGCACAATTTAATTCCTTTTTGAGTAGTTAGAGGTTCTTAAGTACTTGCTCCTTTAAAACAAAACAAAAAATTTTCGCACTTACACTCTCTTCAAAAACAAAACTCTTTTCAAAACCCACAAACACAAAGAAAAGCAAACTTTTGAAAACATAGTGAGCAAGTACCTAAGAGCCTGTGGATAACCATAGATAGAAAGGGTGCTAACACCTTCCCTTTCTATAATCTACCTCCCGAACCCGAGAAACATCTCGAAAAGGAATTTTTCTGTGCTTTTGTCCTTTCCTTGTTGGATAAAATAAAAGACGGTGGCGACTCTTGCTTACCGCGACACTTTGCAAAAACAAACGCAAAACGCTAACCAACATTCAAAAACAGTCAGTTCTCGTTCCCACCGATCACAAACCTGCTCTCTGGATACAAACAAAGTCCACAAACTTCAGAAAAAGCTCACCAACCCTATGCATACCTTGAGCTAGTTGGTACAACCTTGGCCTTTGTCACTTCCTACCTTTTCTTCAAAAATAAGTCATTGTGCCAAAAGTCCATAACTTGAGTATCTGATATAACCAAGTCTTGGCAACATTCCAAACAAGTTTTTTAACATTGCCTTGAGCCAGAAACACGAGCCATTGAACCCTCAAGCCTTCCAAAACACAAAATCACCTTCCTCTTGCAAAACAGGGCAGCTTCTGCACTTTGAGTTCTATCTCACAAACCAATCATGCGTTTTGTCCCAAACCTGTTCAAACACATTCCATATAACCTATCCAAGCTATCCCAACCATTGGACAATGACTGTAACTCCATTTGCAAGCTTCACCATTTCTGTTTTTAGCTTGTGCAGGTTGAGTTCTATAAGCTTGCTCAAGCAAGTCCAAAGCAAACTAGGCATTGGGGAAGGTCATAGGAAGTTCAAGCAAGCTCCCAAGCACCTCAGGTCTTAATGAAAAGCTCCACATTGCCATACACGAGTTTAACTGAAACAAGTATTTGTCAACTTCCTATCTCTCTATTTAGGAATCATTAGGCTTAGTTACTTGTTTAGATCACTTGCTTTTGCTTTTTAATTGTTTGAAATGGTGCTTCGTGTGTGGTTTTGAAAAATGTTTTGAAAAGAGGCCATCGTTGTGGCAACCTTTGTAATGATTCTTGTTTGAATATATACAAAGGTGTATTGTCTTTTGAAAAGATATTTCAATGTTTGATTGTTTAAAAGTTTATTTTGGGAAATGTTTTGAAATTGTATTGTGAGGTGTGTTTGAAAATAGCAAGGATGTTTTTGCAAGTTTTGATCAAGTAACTAAGAGTTGTCTACCCTATTTTACTCAAAGATCTTTCCTACACATTTTTAACCCTTTTGACAGTGTTGTTTTACCATTGCATTTGGTAAACAACCTTGTGTTTGGATGTTAAATGGGACAGGCGTGGGTCATCGTGTTGACCATGATAGCAATTGTGCTAAGTATCTTTAGCAATTTTTTTAGGGACTAGATCATTTTTGTATAGGCAACCAAGATAGCGTCATCGAGGGACTATGATCTTTTTGTTTTGTTTTTGTTTTGTCAAGATACTCAACATGCATACCATGGCCATTTTAAAGGCAACAAGTGGATGAAATCCTAGGGGTGCATGTGTGTATTGTGTTGTCAATTTCATGCATTTAGGTCTTGTTTTTATTTTGGAATATTGCATACAAACCCTAATCTCTATCATGGCATATTTGAAAGCATAAATGCGTAAAAGTAATCTAGGCTATTACAACATTGATATGGGGAGGGGGATACAATTTTGAATAGAGGATTATTTTGCAAGAAATTAAAACCCTAATATTTACTATTACATCCAAATTGAACTATTTGCATCAAATAATAAGTAAGTAATAATTAAATAAGCAATTTAAATATAAATGTGTAAAATATTATAAATATGCAAGAAATGTTTTTATTTATTTTTACGTGTAAAAATATAATATTTAATGTATTAAAAAGAAAGAAAATAAAAAGTTATTTTTGATAAGGGAAAAACCCTAAATTTTGTTTTAACAAAGTATACTTATTAATATTATTTATTTATGTACAATAAAAAATAAAAATATATACAAGTGTCAAAAAATAAAAATAATAGAAAAATAATATTTTTAATAATGGTGAAAACCCTAGCTTTTTTGTTTTAAGATAAATATATATTATATTAATTATTTTATGTACAAGGAAATAAATATAAATATAATACAAATGTTTAGAAAATAATAATATATGAGAAAATATTATTTAGGTATATAAATACTAAAAAAATAAAAATATAATATTTCTATGTGTTATTTACAAGTTTTTTATTTGAGAAAATAAATAGTATATCTAATAAACTAAATATTGTGTCAAAATAAAATAAAATTAAAAATTAAAAAAAATGAAAATTTAAGGAAAATAGTTTTAGTAATTTTTTATATTTGGAAAGAATAAAATAAAGTCAGAAATAAAAAGAAATGAAAATAATATGAAAATATAAAACAAATGGGCCAGGGGGTGCAGTTAGCAAGGCAAGGGGTGTCAAAAGTGAGCCAAGCCAAAGCCCAGCCCACTGATCTTCATCTTCAACCTCTTGTTCAAACAAAACACGCGTTTCCTTTACAAACCTGCATACGCGCTCTAATGCAAAAACTCATAACACCAAAGTTATATACTTTTTTAAGACGATTCCAACCATATAAAAAACTTAATCTAACTCTCAAAGACCAGAGAGAATTTATCTAGCCCTAATTTTTAACCTAACTTTTTCAAGATGTTCATCAATTAAATTCTCTCAACACACTTAACTTAAATGAAAACTGAGCATATGTACAACTTCAGGGCTATGAGTACTACATTTTTTATTCACAAACCTAAGCCTAATGATTCCTAAATAGAGAGATAGGAAGTTGACAAATACTTGTTTCAGTTAAACTTGTTTATGGCAATGTGGAGCTTTTCAGTAAGACCTGAGGTACTTGGGAGCTTGCTTGAACTTCCTCTTACCTTCCCCAATGCCTATTTTGCTTTGGACTTGCTTGAGCAAGCTTGTAGAACTCAACCTGCACAAGCTGAAAACAGAAATGGTGAAGCTTACAAATGGAGTTACAGTCACTGTCCAACGGTTGGGATAGCTTGGATAGGTTATATGGAATGTGTTTGAATAGGTTTGGGGAAAAACGCACGAGTGGTTTGTGAGATAGAACTCAAAGTGCAGAAGCTGCCCTGTTTTGCAAGAGGAAGGTGATTTTGTGTTTTGTAAGGCTTGAGGGTTCAATGGCTCGTGTTTCTGGCTCAAGGAAATGTCAAAAAACTTGTTTGGAATGTTGCCAAGACTTGGTTATATCAGATACTCAAGTTATGGACTTTTGGCACAATGACTTGTTTTTGAAGAAAAGGTAGGAAGTGACAAAGGCCAAGGTTGTACCAGCTAGCTCAAGGTCTGCATAGGGTTGTTGAGCTTTTTCTAAAGTTTGTGGACTTTGTTTGTATCAAGAGAGCAGGTCCATGGCTCAAGAAATACAAAATTGCAAAAAGTATGCTTTATGGAAATGGTATTGCAACCTTTATGCCATAAATGGATTTATTCATTGTGCCAAGATCCATTGATCAGTATAAGACCAATGTCCATTGTATTTGCATTCAATTTTTGAGTGTGGAAGGGTTTAGAGACCTGTAATCAAGTACAAGCATGTTTGGACAGATTTTGCAACTTGTAGCAACATGAAAAATACCATGGATCAAAGTGACATTTTGCCAAATTCAAACCTTCGATTCTCCCTAACCACAAATGATTTTGGAGAGTTCTTGGAAATTTTGGAAAGCTTGTAACATGATCTACAATCCATCTTTGAAATGCATTTTTAAATTCCAATTGGAACTATGTGAAAAATTGCCATGAAGATAGGTCAAAATCCCGCCTCGGGCAAAATTTCACTAAGTTAGAAAGTTTTTGGACCCTTATTCACAAAATCATAACTTGAGATCCAAGATTCTTTTGGGAAAACTTTGTGAATCAAAGTTGTAGGTTTAGTGGAGTACTATAACTTTCATGTTGGAAGTTTTCCTTGAATCCAATTGCATCATGGTGAAAAAGTTGGGAAAAAATAAGAAAATTTCTTAACTTAGAAAATTTCTAAGTTATGAAAATTTTCAATCTTAGACCCTAATTTCCAAATTTAGGTTTCTTGGTGAACAAGTTTCATGTTTTGACACATGTTGATGAAAAATGACCCTTGTCACTTGATTTTGACCAAAAAGTCAAAGTTTGATTTTTCAGTGTACAATTGATTTTTGATCAGTTGACTGAAAAATTCATCTGTCAATCCAATGCAATTGAGATCTTTTGAACCTTATGAATAGGTCAAGATGATGCCATTGAGTCCTTGAATCCATTCTTGAACCCAATTTGCCATTGGGTAGGTGAAAAATTAGAAATTGCCCTTCTGCAGTCAAAACCCTAAAAATGATCATTTTGCCCTTTTGATGATCTGATCAAATTTCTTGAGGAGTTGTGGTCCAAACTTAATAAAATGGTTCATATAAGTCCATAATGTTGATGTGGATCAAAAATTATGAGTCTTGACTGTAAATTGGCCACAGTTGACTTTTTCCCTAATACAACTAATTTCCAAGTCAACTTTCCAATTGACTGGGCAAAAATTTGATTCAAGGTTTGAAACTTGGTAGAGGCAATCTTATAAGTCAAACATGAAGTATGAAAGTAACTTTGAGCATTGAAAGTCCAAAAATCCCTGTGCAAACTCAAACCCTAATTTCAGGTCAACAATGCAAGGAGATGTCTTGAGTAGAGCAAACCATAATCCTGTCTGGAGTCTAAGGAACCTTGTGAGGGGAAATCTTGATAAAATGAGAGGGAAAATTTTAGGGTACAACACCTTCGCATGAGATTAAGAACACAATAGTAAAGCTAGCATAGAAATCTTTGAAGGGGTCTGCCCTAGCTGTTCGACTACATTGTAGTCGCTTCTCTTTATAATTTTCAAATTTTCTTCCATTTCTTTCTTGGAAGCCTTTGGGATAGATACTGATTGCACCTTCGTCCGGACAGGCTTAACCAAAATTTTTTTTCCCCGAGTCTCGATCGAATCGGTGATAGGGGTGTCAGTAGGGGTAACCATAGGAACTGTAGTAGTAGTATCAGTAGGAACAAAAGCATGAATGATCACAGGACCAGTAACAACTTTCGGAGGAGCAATCTCTGGGGAGAACACTCTCCCACTTCTGGTTATTTTGCTGGTTCCCACAATATTGCTAATGTCGGGGTCAGCCTTCTCAAAAATCAGGTCTTCATCAGCCAGCCAATCTTGCTTGACGCCGTGGTAGTAGACGTCACCCCCATAGTTCTAGGGAACAATTTTGTCTGAAGAGTATGGGATAGGCCCTGGCATAGTAATTATCAGTGGAGTCACCTTCAGAACAAATGTAATCCTAACGGGTCTTTTGGTGGAGACCCTGGGAGGATTGGCAGAAATGGTTATTATTGAAACATCCTTGTAAGAAATGGTTGGAACAAGAGTCTTTTCAAACAAAATCTCTTTGTCATCCATCAAGCGCTGGACACCTGCCTTCAATAAATGAAAACCAGTTGGTAGAGATAAACAGATGTGGCAGCCTTTGCCACATCCTGGAAATAAACCGGCCTTCAACAGGTTCCTCTTGACGGTCAGGAGAGGAGTAACAAATTCATCAACAACACTAACAAACACATCATCTTCAACAGTGTTAACACCACGACCGTGCTTGGGCATAGGAGCAATGATAACATTTGGGATCTCAGGAGCGTAAAATTCAATTTCCTCTGCCTCGAGAAGGTCTTGCACCTTGTTTTTCAAAGCCCAGCAATCATTTGTATCATGACCTGGACTTTCTGAATGGTAAGCACAACTAGCATTTGGGTTGTAACGGGGAGAGGTAGTTTGGGATTCTTCGGAGCTTCCTGTAAGGTTACCAGATTAGATTTCAACAAATGAGGCAAAACTTGAGACAACGTCATATTTACCCGGGTAAACTGTCTTACCGGCCTTTCTGTTCTAGACTGATTGTTCCTTTGTTGAGTAGGTGTAGGCTTAGAGATCATGACAGCCCCTACCGATGGATGACGCTCAGTTCTGTCCTGATTCCTATGGTCATATGCAACACTGACCTCCTGCTTTCCGTTAAAGGGCTTCTTCATCGCGCTCGAGGATGTATCTCTTTGAATTTTGCCACATTTTTACCCGCTTCTACCCGTTCACCAGTCATGATTAATTCGGTAAACCCAGCCGAGGAGCTTTCGATAAGGTGTTTAAAAAATGGACTAGATAGCGTGCATAAGAAAATATCCACCAATTCTATGTCAGATAAAGGGGGTTGGAATCTTCCAGTGAGATCCCGCCATTTTTTAGCATAGTTTTTGAAACCTTCACCTGTACCCATTGACATGCCTTGCAACTGTGTCCGAGTTGGAGCTAAGTCAGCATTATACTGGTATTGCTTGTAAAAAGCGGCCACCAAATCTTCCCAATTATGGATGTTGGTCCCTTCCAACTGATAGAACCAATCCAACTGCGTCCCATACAAGCTTTCTTGGAATAAATGCACCCATAGATTCCTACCCGTAGTATGGGGTTAAATTTTCCTGACGTATGATCTCAAATGCAGCTTTGGACAAGAGACACTGTCATATTTAGTGAAAGTGGGGACCTTGAATTTTTGTGTGATGACAACCCCTGAGACAAGTCCTATCTCTTCAAAATCCAACCCGGGTACCTTCTGGATCTCCATAGCATTGAGGCGATCTTCCAACTGTTTGTATTTGTCGTCAACTGGAGGATACTGCTCTTCAGAGTAGTCAACCTCTTCTTCCTCTTCAGATTCTAGATGGTCAGTCACTTCCTTGTTTTTCCCTTCTTGATTATCCCTTTCACCCGATGATGTTGCGAAGTCTAGAGTCCGTCTGGATGGTCCTTTAAACCTTCTTCCAAGATTCAAAACACTGGTTGATTTCTTCGCTTTCTTCTTCTTTTCTTTGATCAGCAGAGTTTTTAACTCCTCTTGTCCTTTTGCCAGAGTCAAGAACATTTGTTGAAACTGAGTGTTCTGCATCTGAAGATCTTTTACTGTCTGTTCAATATCCATCTCACTGAAATAAACAGTAGAAAGATAAGGAGACCTGTTGTAAGAAACATCTTTGTGTTATGATGAATGAAGATGCATATGCAAATGATTTCAAGGAAATTAGAGATTTAAATTTGCTTTAGACAAAAAAGGAACACACGTTATATTAATAAATCCAAGTTTGAGTACATCATGCCTCTTTGGGATTACAATGAAAGAAATAAAATACAAAACTTCTAAGACAAAAAAGTTGAACGCATCCTCTTTGGTGCGATGTAGGCGTTCAGACTCCGCTCTTCATGAAGCTGCTTGGTGAGTTCCATAAATTTCTTCTCACTGGCGTAGAATTGGGCTTCGAAAGTGTCTCGTTCTTCCTTAAGCTGAATCCAATCCCTTTGTAGGTCTTCGAAAGAGGTGAGCATGTTGGGATGAAGGATAGTGTACGGGACATCTCCTTTAACAACAGACTCTATGATAATTGGGAGAATGGAGGGGTAAGGCATTGCGATACTCTGAGCGCGAGCCCGTACCCACCTAAGGTAAGGCTTAAGGGAATGGAACAGGCTCTATGATAACTGGGAGAATGGAGGGGTAAGGCATTGCGAGACTCTGAGCGTGAGCCCATACCCACCTAAGGTAAGGCTCAAGGGGAATGGAATTCTTGTGCCCTAATGTCCTACTGTCCACCTTGTTTACCATCCTCCATGCTCGTATAAACCTCCGACCGTAGTCTAGATTGTCACTTTCATAGTCGAACACTACACCTTGGATGAGCGCGTCATATGGACAATCTCTTCGTGCGTACCCAAACTATTGCAAAGCTAAGCAAGGGTTATAAGTGATGCCTCCCCTAATGCCAAGCAAAGGAACATTAGGGAATTTCCCACAATGATCGATGATAGTAATGTCCTCCAAGGATTGAGAACACCAGTAGATATCTGAATTCCTGAGTGACATCAGCCTGTTGGACCACCTCAAACCTTGCTCATTTTTCACAATGGATCGGGGAAGATGCGAAACAAACCATTTAGCCAACAGAGGAGTACAACACATGAGGGTTCCTCTTTTCCTCATGGTGCGAGTGTGGAGAGAATGCAGGACATCTCCCAACAAAGTAGGCAATGGATTATGAGATAAAAATATTTTGACATCATTCACATGTATAAGTTGGTCAGGATTTAGAAATAGTACCAATCTATAGATGAGAAGAGCCAAAATTTCTTCTAAAGCTTGTAAATCCAAGTTGTTCCAACAGTCTTGGGCTTTTTCCAATAAGAACTTGGCTAAGAACCCTTTGACACCACTTCTTGTTTCCCAATTAGTCGTGACGTCGGATTGTTGCAAGTGCAAAGCTTGGGCAACCTCTTCAGGGCTTGGGTCTCTTTCGGTACCGTTGAAAGGTAGTTAATCGAGGATAGGAATTCCCAAGAGCTGAGAGAACTCTTCCGTAGTTGGTACAAGCTGGTAATCAGGGAAAGTAAAGCAATGGTACAACGGGTCAAAGAATTGGAAAAGTACTTTCATCATGTCTTCATCAAAGCTCGAGGTAACCAAGTTGAGAAGTCGTCCATGTCTTTTGGTGAACAGAGAATTCTCAGGGACCCTTGACGCTAAATCCTTGAGCTGAAAAGGTACTCGTACAAGGTTGACTTGGACTGTGTTCCTGCGAGTGGAAGTCATATCCTACAAAACAGAACAAAGATGAATATCAAAATCCTTTAAATGGTTAGTTTAAAATGCTATGGCATAATGTCATGATGTTATGTACAAGCATATACACAAGTTGAATCAAACAAATCCTTAGGTTTAGGCTTGCATGAGGTTTCATAGGTAAGTACCCTCTTGAAGTTTAGTTGTCTCAACCTGTCCTAGTAATAGTAATCGGGTTCTAAGGGATCTCAATATCACTGATTTGTATTCTCGGGCATTGTTTCAGCGCAAGCCTCTTTCACAACGACCGAAATATCCCAAAAAAAGCCAAACCTCAATGAGTGTAGTATTGAGTATCTACTGTGATACGGTGGGATAACTGACTTGGTGTTTTGCGTTTATATTCGCACTTGTTCGGTTGAGCAAGAGTCGCCACCGACTTTTTATTTTATCCTAAAGGAAAGGTTAAAAAAGCACAGCAAAAACCTTTTGAGATATTTCGTGGGTTCGGGGGGTAGATTATGAAAAGGGAAGGTATTAGCACCCTTTTCATCCATGGTTATCCATGGGCTCTTAGTTACTTGGTTTTTTAGATCACTTGCCTTGATTTTCGATTGCTTGAAAATGGTGTGTGTGTGTGTGTGTGTGTGTTTTTGAAATTTTTTTTGAAGAAGATGCCTTGTCTTAGGAAACCCTTGTAACAATTCTTTACTCGAATGTTTTACAAAGGTGTGTATCTTTTCGAAAAGATGTTTCAAATGTTTTTGAGAGTTTGTTTTGAAAGTGTTTGTGGAGTGTGGTTTTTGAAAAGGAGGCAAGTGTTTTTGCAAGTTGATCTCAAGTAACTAAGAGTTTTGTCTACCCTATTGTACTCAAAGGTTTTCTCTATGTTTTCAACCCTTTTTAACAATTTTATTCCACCATTGAATTTGGAGGACAATCTTGCGTTTAGGAAGTTTAACGGGACGGGCGCGGGTCATCGTATGGACCATGAATGCAATGGTGCCAAGTGTCTTTGGCAATTTGCTTTGAAGGGACTATGATCATTCCATTTAGGCAACTTTCGAAAGCGTCATCGAGGGACTTGTGATCATTTGAATTCGTTTTGCCAAAGAAACTCGACGTGCAAGCATGGCCCATTTGGGAGGGCAACATGTGGGATTACCCTAGGGGGTGCAAGTGTGATTGTGTATTGATTTCATGTATTTGTCTTTGTATTAGGTTATCTAGCGTTCGATTTTATGTACATGCAAACCCTAGGTCTAAACATGGTATAATTGAAAGCGGTAAATTGCAAGAATTTAAAGTCTACGCTATTACAAATAGTATCCGGGAGTGGGGGTACAAATTTACAAATGGGGATGAGACTTTAAGAATGTAGTGTCCAATAATTTACAACCAAATTGAATCGCGATCAAATGTAAACAATGTAATGTATTGCAAAATGTAAAAATATCAAATGTATAACGTATCAAATGTGAAATGTATTGTGTAAGTGTACATGTATTGTAATTTATTTACAGGTGCGAGATGTGATTTTAAATGTATTATTAAGTATTGTTAACCTAATGAAGAAAATTAAATGTTTTCTTTATTTAATTTGTAATCTTGTATATTTCTTTAATATGTACAAAAAGAAAATTTAAGAAAAAGAAAATGTTCTAAGTTTGAAAATTGTTACTTACATTTGATATAAATTGGCATCTTTATATTTTGTGTTTAATATATACAAAAGAATATTTTAATTAAATGTTAAAATTTTAAATTATGTATATTAGAAAAATGTATTTTATTGATTATGTACAAATATTTCTAAGAAAAGAAATTGTATTAATTTAAAGAATATTTATGTATTAATATTTTTATATACAAAAACTTTAATTAAAAAGAAAACTCAAACTACAACCTATTCTTGATGTATCTTCTATAAGTATTTTTAGGTTAAATTTCACATTAAAGATAAAAAATAAAATAATAAAAAGAGTTTTAATGAAAGAATATAATTCAGTGTTTTTTTTAAAAAAGGTTAGTATATATTTTTATCAAAAAGAAAAGGGCTAAGTTATATATAAAAGAAATGGGCTCAAGGGGGGTGTGAATTGGGACGTTTGGACTTAGGCGTAGAAAGGGCAAGGCCCATGATAATTCACCAGATTTCATTTTAGGGTTATGAGTTATTGCTTCATTTGGAAAATGCTAGGGTTCGAGTAAAGAGTACAGAGGCGCCGTCGTTTGATTTTGTTCTTGGTCTTCTCAAGCAAGCCTTTGAGTAAAACTTCCGCCAATGGCCGCTAGGTACCTTCGTCAGCTCCTTCCTCTCCATGGTTACGTAGGCAACATTCTACAAGGTACTGATTTTCATTTTGTATGTTTGACGCCTTTGCATGTTTTTATTTACTTCTGATTCTTTTATATTGCTCAATGTTTGTACAAGATGTGAAAAAGGAAAGAAATGAGGGATTATACCTTTTTTGGGAGAGGAGGTGAGGAGGACCGGAGGCACCTAGGGCGGCCAAGGGCAGAGTGAAATGAGACGCGGTGTGAGCTAGCTTGTCTAGATTCCTGGTATTTGTGTCTTACTTCTTTTGTTTGGTGATGATGATGAACTGAACCTTTGAGTATACTTTCCTCTTCCTTTCTGGTTACCTTTACACGCTTGTTATGAAATGCTTGCTTTCAATGATGTTTGCCTGAGATGATGATTTTTGCTATGAAATGCTTTGTATGCTTGTATCCTATGATGGTTTCAAACTGAGGAATTATGTTGCCTTGAATACTTTTCCTCTCTTCTTTTGGCCTCACTTCTGTTGCCTTTGGGAATGCTTGTTGTATGCTGAGATTGAATGATTTTGGCTTGTTAATGTGTTTGCCCAATGATGGTGTTTACCGAGGGCTTTGAGATGATGGCTTGAACTTGGTTTGGATGTTATGCTATTTCTAGTTTTAGGCTTATCAGGGTTGACAGGTTTTTTGATGGTTCAAGCTGGTTTGGGATTTTGGACTTGTTTGTTTGCAGTAGGTTAGGCTTTTGCTGTTTGCATCTTTCCAGCAAGCTTGACAGGTTTGCAAGATGTTTTTGGATACAGATGGATGAAGTTTGAGCTTCAGGCCTTGGTTTATGCAGGTTGTGCCTTACTGGTTTTTTGGCTGGGGGTTAAGGTTTTAGCTTGCTCTTTATTTTGACAGGTTATGGGGCTTTGGTGATTTTGTTTGTTTCCTGGTACAGGTTTTTAGGTTGGAAGGACTGAAGCTTTTTGCTTCAGCCTTTTAGGCTCAAACTGGTTTAACAGGTGGATGGTTTCAGGCAGGTTGAAAGCTTGGGCTTGCTTAGGCCGTTTGACAGTTTGAAGGGTTTTTTTCTGTTATGAGTTCTGTTTGTCAATTCTGCCCCCTTTTGATAGCTGTTAGCTGTTTATTATATCTTATCTTTATGCCTCAAGCCAAACCAGTAAGCCTAAACTCTTTTCTCTCTTCTCTCTCCAGTACCATTAAAATAATAAAAAATGTTTTATGTGTACTTAAAGCTGAAAGGGCAGCACGGGGAAATGATGAAAATGAAAAGCTTGCTTGCATATTAATCTTTCTCTGCATATCCTTTCATATCTTCTTTTGACAGCTTTGCTTCCTTGTGACAGTATCTTATACTTTTGTATCTTTGATATCTTTGGCAGCTTTTTGGATAATTTGTGACTTTAGTTAGGCCATTCTGCTTGCCTTTGGACTCTGTAGTTTGATTTGGACTTGTGAATTTCAACTTTGTGCATTCATGATTAGCAAACAAATATTCATCCCTCTTTGTGAACCGGGAGAAATCCCGTGATTTGCAGAGAGGGCTAACTGATCCCAGTCAGTTGCCCTTAATGATGAACTTTTTATCTGTCTGTCTTTTATTTATTTATCTGCTTCTAACTTTTCTTCTTTTCTTTTTGCAGATAAAAATTGAATGGAGAGGATTTAGCAACAAATGAAGAATTGAAGATTTTTAGAAAAAATTAGGATAGTCTTACTTAGATTTAAATTACTGTAAAATCATTATTGTAAACAATTTGTACAAATAATTTAAAAATAAATAAAAAGTTTTTTTATCCAATTAATTCTTTTCCTCTTTTTAATTGTTTGTTTTATTATTTATAATTCTTTAATTATAATAATTGAAAATAAATTCCAATCATTTAATCTTAGAATAATAAATAATTAAATAAACATTGCTTCAGTATTGATCAAATAAACCTGGCGTTTCCAACATCCAAAGCAAAACAACAGCTAATCACAGCAATTGCCCAGACGTTTTTTCCTTTTATGACTTTAATCAAACATTGCAAATTCAAACCCAATGCATCCTTTCACTGATTTAATCACACAATGCGAATTCCATTCAAGTGCAATTTTTTACTGATTAAGTCAAACAATGTGAAGTCAATCCAAATCTCGGAATAACTTGAAAAGCACCGTAGAATTAAATCTTTCTGAGGAATCGCGCATGAACAACCCTAATTCCTGATTAAATGCCAAAGAAGCGTTCGCCTGATCGAAGTTGGGCCAAAATCAACCAAAACCCTAAGCCAACTGTTTGAAACATTCTAGAGCCCTGAAAATCAGTAAAACCCTAATTTTTGTTTGACTGACGAGAAAAGTCTGTTTGGCCGATTCTTGAGCCAGTTTGAAAAATCAGGAAACGCCTGAAGCTGTGATTTCTTGAGGAAAAATGCGAGGGCAAATTTTGGGGTACAACAGTTGCCCCTGTTCAATCTTCTTGAACCTGAAGAGTTAGATTGGCAAATTTGCCTTTCGCGACTCGAAGGTAAAAGGAGATTGGACACTAAAGTTCCTAGAAAATTTGCACTCGGCGATGTGATGGTAGAGGTGAATGGGCTTAAAGATGCCATTTGGTGATGGGCTTAAAGATGCCATCTGATGCGATAGAATCTTGTCGGGGGATGGGCTTAGAGATGCCATCTGAGAATGGGCTTAAATATGCCATTTAGAAATGTTGAATTGTATGTCAATGGTGAGTGGACGAGTATCAGAAAGGCATCCATGTTTTGGAACATCTCTGAACTGGGGGTCTGAATAAGCAATAGATTGACATCCGTGTCTGGAGAATCCGTGAACTGTTTTCAGGAGTTGAGATTGAATAAGCAATAGATTAACATCCGTTGTTGGGAAGAATCCGTAAACTGTTTTCAGAAGTCTTGAAGGTGGAGGAGGAACCAGTGTAAGGTTTCCTGATGATGCGTCCGTGTAAAACTGCATCTGGATGAATTTGGAATAAGTATCGGAATGTCGCCGTGTCTGGATCACATCTGAACTGTCTCTGAGTGAACCTGGAATAAGTATCAGAATGTCGCCATGTCTGGGTCACATCTGAACTGTCTCTGAGTGAATTTGGAATAAGTATCAGAATGTCGCCATGTCTGGGTCACATCTGAACTGTCTCTGAGTGAATTTGGAATAAGTAGCAGAATGTCGCCATGTCTGGGTCACATCTGAACTATTTCTGGATGAATCTCGGGAGATGATCTTTGTCTGTCGACTGATCTTACCTGAAAAGGTAAAGGGTTAGTTGTATGCAATGTTATGATGCATGATGCAATGTATGTGACATCAATGTTTATGACATGAATGTGATGAATGCGCATGTAAGCTGATGAGCTATCTTGCTGAGGATAAATGAATCCTGGATGGCTGAAGATAAAAGAATCTTGACTGCTGTCGGGGAGAACAATTCCTTGGCTGCTGCTGTGGAGGGCAAGAATCCTTGATTGTTGAAAAATGAGAAGTCTTGGGACCACTGTTGGGGAAATCAGAAGCTTGGGTTGTATGCCAAACTACTGGGGACTTCCTGTTTTGAGGAGATCTGTGTAGGATTTCCTGATGATGAGTCCGTGTAAAACTGCATCGGGTTTTTGAACACTTTTGACATTCGAATGCCCCAAGTGGTGATGTAGATAATTTCCTGGCTTGTTACAGGTGTTGATCCACAATCAGTCGTCCACAGATGTTTTCCTGGCTTGTTACAGGTGTTGATCTGGAACTTAAGAAAGGTGACAGAATGGCAACCGTGTTTGGAGCACATTTGGACCGTATCCTCCAACAGGTGATGAAGGAATGATTGAACACTTTTGACATTCGAATGCCCCAAGTGGTGTTGTAGATAATTTCCTGGCTTGTTACAGGTGTTGATCTGGAATTAGTCGTCAATATATATGCCCTGGCTGGATACAGGAATCGAATCTTCAAACTCTTCAGATGTGCCCTGGCTAGATACAGGAATCGAATCTGGAATTAGTCGTCAATAGATATGCCCTGGCTGGATACAGGAATCGAATCTTCAAACTCTTCAGATGTGCCCTGGCTAGATACAGGAATTGAATCTGGAATTAGTCGTCAATAGATATGCCCTGGCTGGATACAGGAACCGAATCTTCAAACTCTTCAAATGTGCCCTGGCTAGATACAGGAATCGAATCTGGAAATAGTCGTCAACAGATATGCCCTGGCTGGATACAGGAATCGAATCTTCAAACTCTTCAGACGTGCCCTGGCTAGATACAGGAATCGAGTCTTGAAATAGTCGTCAACAGATATGCCCTGGCTGGATACAGGAATCGAATCTTCAAACTCTTCAGACGTGCCCTGGCTAGATACAGGAATCGAATCTGGAAATAGTCGTCAACAGATATGCCCTGGCTGGATACAGGAATCGAATCTTCAAACTCTTCAGACGTGCCCTGGCTAGATACAGGAATCGAGTATGGAAATAGTCATCAACAGATATGCCCTGGCTGGATACAGGAATCGAATCTTCAAACTCTTCAGATGTGCCCTGGCTAGATACAGGAATCGAGTCTGGAAATAGTGATAGTTGATTTGCTGGTGGTTGTAATTTCCAGCAGGTGGTGAAGGAATGATTGAACACTTTTGACATTCGAGTGCCCCAAGTGATGATGAAGGAGTCTTGAATCAGATTACTCTGCGGATTGAGAGATTTCTTGAAATCTTGACTGGACTGCCCCAGGTTAACTGAACTTTGAAAGATCTGTTGAAACCTTGACTGGACTGCCCCAGGTTAACTGGATGGTGCTATGTCATGCCCCTTGTTGATAGGGGGTTTGTAATGGAAGTGTCGTCCTTTTGAAGTGATTTTAACTCACTGAGAGAGTTTTCGTTCCTCCGAACATTCGCTGTATGAATTTCTTCGCTGTCAAACAAAAAGCCAAATGCAGACAGTGATATTCAAGCAATGAAAAGTCTATGTTTGTCTCGAAGTTTTGCAAAATGCGTTTTTTAGCAAAAAACTTTTTATAAGACAAGTCAACACAAGATTTAGAGCAAAGCCTTACAGGAGTCAGGATACCTTTTGAAACAGTATGCTTTCGAACTAACCCATGCTTCAATTAGGACTTTTTAAGGGTTGTAACGTGGCTTGGTTCACGGTTCAAGAAACAAAGGATAAAGGCTCAAAGTATATTTGTACCCACCCGCTCTTCGTGATGTTCTTCAACCCTAAGCTCAGTTAATTGTGCGTCGTACTCTGTCTTGAGTTTGGAACGACTTTTGGGCGACGGTTCACTAGTTGAATTTGGGGAGACAATCATCATCTCCTTTTTCTTTTTTTTACATTTTTCATGTTGTTGAGGATTTGTAATGACCTCACTATTTTGATTTTGATTTGTTATCCCTAACTTTTGCCTGACTGCTCCCATTTTCGAGATTACAGTCAGCGGGATGCCCCAGCTTTCTTAAGCCTCCTTTACAGGTTTTGGCTTGGTGGGCTTTTCTCTTTTGAGAGATTGACTGTCTATGTGATAGGGAACCACCCTCGTCTTTTGATTCCAAAGGAATGCTTTTCTTTTTCTGACGCCGTTCGTTGTGTTACGAATTGAGAGTTTGCGATTTCAATGCGTGTTTTCTTTTGAATTAACTGAGATACTACCCTGCCCCAGGTTTATATCAAAGGTTTTGATTGTTTAGAAACAGAAAACTCCTACTTCTTTGGCTCGAAGGGGTTGACTAGGGATTATCTTCCTTATAACTCCAGTGTTTGGGATTTGAAAGAAATGCATGTACATCATCAGCAAGGTCTGTTCAAAAGCATACTGTATAAGATCATGATATTGTTTCGTCATCCTCCCTCTAAAGGCTTGCAGCTTTTTATCAAGAGTCGAATATCATAAAGCAAACACAAGAGTAGTGAAAACGAATGGATGAATTCAAGACAAACATATGCAATGCATTAATGAAAACAGAGTTTTGACATCAACAGTTAATTGTTTGAATAACAAAAGAAAATTACAACTTTGAAAATTCAAATGAAGCAAAAGTCTCTCAGTTTGAGCTTCGTCACTTCAGGTGGAGAACCCTTTAACGGAAGATTTTCATCTCGCCGTCTGGCATGAATTCCAGCACTCCAATGTCGATCAGATCTTGAATCTTGTTCTTCAAGGCCCAACAGTCGTTGGTGTCGTGTCCCGGGCTGTAGGAGTGGTAAACACAAAATGCATCGGGACGATAGTTAGGAGAGGAGGTATTGAGCTTCTGAGGAGGATCCCTTAGGGTAAGCAGGTTGACCTCCAACAGGCACTTCAGTGTGAAGAATGATGGTATCTCAATCTCCGTGAACTGTCTTCCCGACGTTTCTTGCTTACGTCGATTACCCCGTTGACGCTAGCGAGGTTGTTGATGGGCTTATGACCCTGAAGCAAGCGAAGGAGCCTTCCCCTTGTCTTCTTGAGTGGATGGAGGCTGAGCGGTGACTTGCTCTTCAACCTCATATGTTTGCCCCAATTGGTTGTTTGGAAGCAGTTAGCGGACAAGAACTCTGAGTTCCTCTTGTCTTTGAGATAGGTCTTGGATGAGAGCCATCTGGCCCACCAACTGTCCCATCACTTGGGTCCTCAATGTTGTCAAATCAAACTGCAGCTCCGCAAGCTGATCACTCCTGGCATTGTTTGAATTCTCCAAGCCCTTTGTGAGGAGAGCTTTCATTTCCTCTTACCCCAGAGACAAGTTTAGGAACATTTCCTGCAGCTGAGCAGTCTGGTCTTGGATGTCTTTGACAGACCTTTCTAGAGCCATCCCTTACTGAAATAAACAGCAGGAGAGTAAGGAAACCTGAAAAAGGAAAGATCGTTAAGATGCAATGCATGATATGTGGATGCATGATATGTGGATGCATGTTTTCAAGGATCTCTTGGGGTAAACACAAGAAAATGTTAGAGGTTGAACTTTGTTCTTGGATCGGAGAACTTTGCACCGGTGGATGTCTTTCCACGAGAATCAAGCTCACCATGTCGAATGGGTCATAGCCACTGATTCAAGTTGTTGCACTTGAACTTTGATCGGAGAATTGTGCACTGGTGGATGTTTTTCCACGAGAATCAAGCTCACCATGTCAAGTGGGTCATAGCCACTGATTCAAGTTGTTACACTTGAACTTTGATCGGAGAACTTTGTATCGGTGGATGTCTTTCCACTAGAATCAAGCTCACCATGTCAAGTGGGTCATCGCCACTGATTCAAGTTGTTGCACTTGGTCTTTGACTGGAGAACTTTGTATCGGTGGATGTCTTTCTACGAGAATCAAGCTCACCATGTCGAGTGGGTCATAGCCACTGATTCAAGTTGTTACACTTGAACTTTGATCGGAGAACTTTGTATCGGTGGATGTCTTTCCACTAGAATCAAGCTCACCATGTCAAGTGGGTCATCGCCACTGATTCAAGTTGTTGCACTTGGTCTTTGACTGGAGAACTTTGTATCGGTGGATGTCTTTCCACGAGAATCAAGCTCACCATGTCGAGTGGGTCATAGCCCCTGATTCAAGTTGTTGTACTTGATCTTTGGTTGACATTGGTTAGAGGAGAAACCTGTTACCCCTTGGTAGACGTCTGGTTCAACGTAACCCTGCATCAAAAGAACCTTCGGGATCCTTGAAATGGTTATTGAAAATGCTATGGTATGATGTTATGATGTTATGTACATGTATGCGAAAAGCAAGTGAGTGTATATACAGGCAAACATATTCACACAAAGCAAACAAGTCCTTAGGTTTAGGCTTGAATGGGGTTTAGGTAAGTACCCTCTTGAAGTTAGTTGGCTCATCCTGTCCTAAAATAGAAACCGGGTTCTAAGGAGCTCAATATCATTGGATTGTTTTCTGTGTTCATCGTTTCAGTTTAGCCACTTACTGACGACCAAAATATTCCAAGAAAACAACCCTCAAATGAGTGTAGTATCGAGTATCTACCAACTTCGGACTGCACCAAAGTCGGTCATCTCACTACCCCTAAAAAGGCTAAGATGGTCAATTAAGGTTCTAAGAGTTCGTTAGTGCTTCACGACATCACTCAGCGGCCCCGTACTCTCCTTGACTGAACTCAAGGGTTACCGGTACTCACAAATATGTCACACTAACATAGCTTACTGCTTCAACCATGTCGGTATACCCCGCACAGTTCCCTCACAGTTTTTTGCTATTTACCTAAAAAGGTGCCCCAAATCCGGGTGTAGGATTTACAATAAACCCAAACAAGAACCCAAAAGATAAAGCAATCAAGTCAATCAAAGCAAGAAAGTAAAGGTGATCTAAACCCTAAGGTAACCCCACTTTTAAGTCATCCCCAGCAGAGTCGCCAGTTCTGTGATACAGTGGGAGAACTGACTTGGTGTTTTGCGTTTATATTCGCACTTGTTCGGTTGAGCAAGAGTCGCCACCGACTTTTTATTTTATCCTAAAGGAAAGGTTAAAAAAGCACAGCAAAAAACTTTTGAGATATTTCGTGGGTTCGGGGGGTAGATTATGAAAAGGGAAGGTATTAGCACCCTTTTCATCCATGGTTATCCATGGGCTCTTAGTTACTTGGTTTTTTAGATCACTTCCCTTGATTTTCGATTGCTTGAAAATGGTGTGTGTGTGTGTGTGTGTGTTTTTGAAAATGTTTTTGAAGAAGATGCCTTGTCTTAGGAAACCCTTGTAACAATTCTTTACTCGAATGTTTTACAAAGGTGTGTATCTTTTCGAAAAGATGTTTCAAATGTTTTTGAGAGTTTGTTTTGAAAGTGTTTGTGGAGTGTGGTTTTTGAAAAGAAGGCAAGTGTTTTTGCAAGTTGATCTCAAGTAACTAAGAGTTTTGTCTACCCTATTGTACTCAAAGGTTTTCTCTATGTTTTCAACCCTTTTTAACAATTTTATTCCACCATTGAATTTGGTGGACAATCTTGCGTTTAGGAAGTTTAACGGGACGGGCGCGGGTCATCGTATGGACCATGAATGCAATGGTGCCAAGTGTCTTTGGCAATTTTCTTTGAAGGGACTATGATCATTCCATTTAGGCAACTTTCGAAAGCGTCATCGAGGGACTTGTGATCATTTGAATTCGTTTTGCCAAAGAAACTCGACGTGCAAGCATGGCCCATTTGGGAGGGCAACATGTGGGATTACCCTAGGGGGTGTAAGTGTGATTGTGTATTGATTTCATGTATTTGTCTTTGTATTAGGTTATCTAGCGTTCGATTTTATGTACATGCAAACCCTAGGTCTAAACATGGTATAATTGAAAGCGGTAAATTGTAAGAATTTAAAGTCTACGCTATTACAAATAGTATCCGGGAGTGGGGGTACAAATTTGCAAATGGGGATGAGACTTTAAGAATGTAGTGTCCAATAATTTACAACCAAATTGAATCGCGATCAAATGTAAACAATGTAATGTGTTGCAAAATGTAAGAATATCAAATGTATAACGTATCAAATGTGAAATGTATTGTGTAAGTGTACATGTATTGTAATTTATTTACAGGTGCGATATGTGATTTTAAATGTATTATTAAGTATTGTTAACCTAACGAAGAAAATTAAATGCTTTCTTTATTTAATTTGTAATCTTGTATATTTCTTTAATATGTACAAAAAGAAAATTTAAGAAAAAGAAAATGTTCTAAGTTTTAAAATTGTTACTTACATTTGATATAAATTGGTATCTTTATATTTTGTGTTTAATATATACAAAAGAATATTTTAATTAAATGTTAAAATTTTAAATTATGTATATTAGAAAAATGTATTTTATTGATTATGTACAAATATTTCTAAGAAAAGAAATTGTATTAATTTAAAGAATATTTATGTATTAATATTTTTATATACAAAAACTTTAATTAAAAAGAAAACTCAAACTACAACCTATTCTTGATGTATCTTCTATAAGTATTTTTAGGTTAAATTTCACATTAAAGATAAAAAATAAAATAATAAAAAGAGTTTTAATGAAAGAATATAATTCAGTGTTTTTTTTAAAAAGGTTAGTATATATTTTTATCAAAAAGAAAAGGGCTAAGTTATATATAAAAGAAATGGGCTCAAGGGGGGTGTGAATTGGGACGTTTGGACTTAGGCGTAGAAAGGGCAAGGCCCATGATAATTCACCAAATTTCATTTTAGGGTTATGAGTTATTGCTTCATTTGGAAAATGCTAGGGTTCGAGTAAAGAGTACAGAGGCGCCGTCGTTCGCTTTCGTTCTTGGTCTTCTCAAGCAAGCCTCTGAGTAAAACTTCCGCCAATGGCCGCTAGGTACCTTCGTCAGCTCCTTCCTCTCCATGGTTACGTAGGCAACAATCTACAAGGTACTGATTTTCATTTTGTATGTTTGACGCCTTTGCATGTTTTTATTTACTTCTGATTCTTTTATGTTGCTCAATGTTTGTACAAGATGTGAAAAAGGAAAGAAATGAGGGATTATACCTTTTTTGGGAGAGGAGGTGAGGAGGACCGGAGGCACCTAGGGCGGCCAAGGGCGGAGTGAAATGAGACGCGGTGTGAGCTAGCTTGTCTGGATTCCTTGTATTTGTGTCTTACTTCTTTTGTTTGGTGATGATGATGAACTGAACCTTTGAGTATACTTTTCTCTTCCTTTCTGGTTGCCTTTACACGCTTGTTATGAAATGCTTGCTTTCAATGATGTTTGCCTGAGATGATGATTTTTGCTACGAAATGCTTTGTATGCTTGTATCCTATGATGGTTTCAAACTGAGGAATTATGTTGCCTTGAATACTTTTCCTCTCTTCTTTCGGCCTCACTTCTGTTGCCTTTGGGAATGCTTATTGTATGCTGAGATTGAATGATTTTGGCTTGTTAATGTGTTTGCCCAATGATGGTGTTTACCGAGGGCTTTGAGATGATGGCTTGAACTTGGTTTGGATGTTATGCTATTTCCAGTTTTAGGCTTATCAGGGTTGACAGGTTTTTTGATGGTTCAAGCTGGTTTGGGATTTTGGACTTGTTTGTTTGCAGTAGGTTAGGCTTTTGCTGTTTGCATCTTTCCAGCAAGCTTGACAGGTTTGCAAGATGTTTTTGGATACAGATGGATGAAGTTTGAGCTTCAGGCCTTGGTTTATGCAGGTTGTGCCTTACTGGTTTTTTGGCTGGGGGTTAAGGTTTTAGCTTGCTCTTTATTTTGACAGGTTATGGGGCTTTGGTGATTTTGTTTGTTTCCTGGTACAGGTTTTTAGGTTGGAAGGACTGAAACTTTTTGCTTCAGCCTTTTAGGCTCAAATAGGTTTAACAGGTGGATGGTTTCAGGCAGGTTCAAAGCTTGGGCTTGCTTAGGCCGTTTGACAGTTTGAAGGGTTTTTTTCTGTTATGAGTTCTGTTTGTCAATTCTGCCCCCTTTTGATAGCTGTTAGCTGTTTATTATATCTTATCTTTATGCCTCAAGCCAAACCAGTAAGCCTAAACTCTTTTCTCTCTTCTCTCTCCAGTACCATTAAAATAATAAACAATGTTTTATGTGTACTTAAAGCTGAAAGGGCAGCACGGGGAAATGATGAAAATGAAAAGCTTGCTTGCATATTAATCTTTCTCTGCATATCCTTTCATATCTTCTTTTGACAGCTTTGCTTCCTTGTGACAGTATCTTATACTTTTGTATCTTTGATATCTTTGGCAGCTTTTTGGATAATTTGTGACTTTAGTTAGGCCATTCTGCTTGCCTTTGGACTCTGTAGTTTGATTTGGACTTGTGAATTTCAACTTTGTGCATTCATGATTAGCAAACAAATATTCATCCCTCTTTGTGAACCGGGAGAAATCCCGTGATTTGCAGAGAGGGCTAACTGATCCCAGTCAGTTGCCCTTAATGATGAACTTTTTATCTGTCTGTATTTTATTTATTTATCTGCTTCTAACTTTTCTTCTTTTCTTTTTGCAGATAAAAATTGAATGGAGAGGATTTAGCAACAGATGAAGAATTGAAGATTTTTAGAAAAAATTAGGATAGTCTTACTTAGATTTAAGTTACTGTAAAATCATTATTGTAAACAATTTGTAAACAAAACAATTTGTACAAATAATTTAAAAATAAATAAAAAGTTTTTTTATCCAATTAATTCTTTTCCTCTTTTTAATTGTTCTTTTTATTATTTATAATTCTTTAATTATAATAATTGAAAATAAATTCCAATCATTTAATCTTAGAATAATAAATAATTAAATAAACATTGCTTCAGTATTGATCAAATAAACCTGGCGTTTCCAACATCCAAAGCAAAACAACAGCTAATCACAGCAATTGCCCAGACGTTTTTTCCTTTTATGACTTTAATCAAACATTGCAAATTCAAACCCAATGCATCCTTTCACTGATTTAATCACACAATGCGAATTCCATTCAAGTGCAATTTTTTACTGATTAAGTCAAACAATGTGAAGTCAATCCAGATCTCGGAATAACTTGAAAAGCACCGTAGAATTAAATCTTTCTGAGGAACCGCGAATAAACAACCCTAATTCCTGATTAAATGCCAAAGAAGCGTTCGCCTGATCGAAGTTGGGCCAAAATCAACCAAAACCCTAAGCCAACTGTTTGAAACATTCTAGAGCCCTAAAAATCAGTAAAACCCTAATTTTTGGTTGACTGACGAGAAAAGTCTGTTTGGCCGATTCTTGAGCCAGTTTGAAAAATCAGGAAACGCCTGAAGCTGTGATTTCTTGAGGAAAAATGCGAGGGCAAATTTTGGGGTACAATATCTACCAACTTCGGACTGCACCAAAGCCGGTCATCTCACTACGTCCTAATGGCCAACTTGGTCAAGTAAAGGTCCTAAAAGTCAGTTAGTGCTTCATGACATCACCCAGTGGCCCCGTATTCTCCTTGATTACTCAAGGGCTATCGGTACCCCCAAATATTTCACACTAATGTAGCTATTGCTTAGACCATGTCGGTATACCCCACACAGTTTCCACAATGTATTGCTACTTACCTATAAGGTATCCCAAATCCGAGTAGAGGATTCAAGCCCAAACAAAGAACCAAAATATAAATCATACAAGTAAAAAAAGAAAGTAATTAAAGGTGATCTAGCCCTAAGGTAACCCCACTTTTAAGTAATTCCCCAGCAGAGTCGCCGGTTTTGTAACGCGGTGGGAGAACTGACTTGGTTGTTTTACATGTGATCGCAATTGTGCAGTTAGCAAGAGTCGCCACCGACTTTTCTTTTATCCAAAAGGAAAGGATGGAAAGAACAAGAAAGACCTTTAGAGATGTTTTCTGAGTTCAGGGGGTAGATTATGAAAAGGGAAGGTATTAGCACCCTTTTCATCCGTAGTTATCTACGGTCTCTTAGTTTCTTGCTAGATCACTTGCTTTTGTTTGAATGTGCTTGTGGTGTGGGTTTTGAAAGTATTTTGAAAATGTCTTCGTAATGGTTCTCGTTTCTATAAGAACGCGTACAAAGTGTT